>CM022954.1:22117614-22717614 GCA_012931725.1 Litsea cubeba | reverse complement strand
ACTATCTAGGAAGCACCGACTCCCTTAGGTTTCAGATAGCACCAACTATCTAGGAAGCACCGACTCCCTTAGGTTTCAGATAGCACCAACTATCTAGGAAGCTACAACTCCCTTAGGTTTCAGATAGCACCAACTATCTAGGAAGCTACAACTCCCTTTACAATTTGTCTGCACCCACAGACAGGATCACCAAACCCCAAAACACCAAGCACCAACTTGATGATTACAGCAAAGAAGATAAACTGATCTACAGCCCTTTCCCCTCTACAATTCTCTCTCTCTCAATCCCTTACAAATAGAAATCTAAAGCATAAAAGAGAGACTTATCTTATGAACGAAAATACCATCTTCATGAGGCTTCAAATTCGTCCACACTTGCTGTAGAAAGTTGCTCACAACAGCAAGACACAAGCACCTTCTTCTCCAAGCACTCTTCTCTCCAAAACTCTCTCAAACTCTTCTTTCTTTGATGCTTGTTATTGAAAACGAGATTAGGAGTGTTTATATAGGTTTTAGCAACCCCAAAGAGTGTCCAAAATAGGCTACAATTCGTTTAGAAAGAGTCCCAAACGAATTACAAAAAATTCCTAACTTTTAGCAAAAGACTTCTAATTCTGCGTTACTTGCTGTCTGTGTGTGCTCGGTCGACATCATACTGTGCTCGGTCGACCGGGTGAACTGGGCGCCTGACGAACTTTCAAAAAGTTGTAAGTTGTCAAATTCTGGAACCCGAGCTCGGTCGACATCCTGGAAGCCTCGGTCGACCGCGTACATGCTCGGTTGACCGCACCAGGAGCTGGGTCGACCGGATGACCTCTGTGTCAAAAAATAACTGTAAGCTCTGATTTTGCACTTTCTTCATGCTCGGTCGACCGGCCAGGGAGCTCGGTCGACCGGGTACACTGCACCAGGAAAAACTGATTTTCTTCACTGTTTTCCTTTTTCATTCTTCTTGAGCTCTATCACTTCCACTCTTTCAACACATGATTGAGACATAGTGTTGACAATAATTCCAATACAATTTGATGCTTGAGACACCAAACACACCAATGCTTCAAGATTCAACTCAATGCATCTCAAATTCCAACACATTCTCCCCCTGTTTTAGGCTGCACAGCTGAGCCATAGTAGCGGGGTGATCCTCACCTTTGAAGTGAGTCAGGAAGCGTGTCTCTAGCATGGCCCAGTTTTGGATTGAGTCCTCCGGCAGAGTGGAGTACCAATCGAAGGCCGTACCTTTTAGGGTACTTGCAAAGAGGCGGATCTTGAGTGCGTCTTGATCCGCGATAGCTCCCGTCAGGATCTTGAAGTGGATGACGTGCTGTCTGGCTGATCCTTTCCCCGTATATGTTTGGAGAGTAGGATGCTTGAATTTGGTGGGGAACGGGACCGAGTCCATCCATAAGGGATATGGTGGCTTGATCCCATGCTCCTTGAGTATATCCTCTTCTTTTGCTTTGGCGAGGATACTGTCTACGTCCTTTTTGGTAAGGGCGCGTGACTCATTTTCTTCTCCATTTACCTCGTCGTCTTGATGATTCGGAGGAGGTTCATTGTTCGCCTGATTTTGGAAGGCGAGGAGAAGGTTTTCCATCAAAGTTTCAATCCTCTGCTGGCCCTGTTCCAACTGCTGGATGCGGGTGATCGCATCTTCTGGAGGTGGATTGCGAGGTGGTGGCTCAGAATTTGTAGCCAAGACGTTCATCCTTCGTGATTCGAACGAAGAAACTGTCCTGGTGACTGAGCTAGGGCTCATTCTTTTTGAAGAAGAGCTTGAGGAAGGATCACTCTGCTGTCCTTTGCTTGAAGGAGCAGGGGATTCTTCTGAATGTCTTCTTGTCCTTGAGACGCTGCGGGTCATCGGACGTCGGACATGGATTTTTGTTGCTGATTTTTGGCGCCTTCTGGTTTTTCCAACCATATGGACGGCAGCAACTTGGTTGGGTCTTTCTTTTTCGACCCATTTGGGAGAGATTGAAGTGTAGGAGGCTGGGTCCTTTGCTTCTCTAGTCTCTTTTGTCTATACGACGAGCGGCGGCGTATGCGACGAGCAATTTGAGCTTCGGTCAGCTCTAGCTGGGCTTTGACGATGAAGGATGTGCTCCCTCGGGCGCAGCAGCCGAGCCTGTCTTCTTTGGAGCTGGGCAAGGATAGGATGCGAACCCTGTCCTTCGCCTGTTGCAGCGAAGCTTTGAATTTTTGAAGTTCGGCCCCTGTAGAGATGAAGGGTCGAACTGCAGGTTTGTAGGCCTTAGCAGGTGCTTGCAGAGGCTTTGTGATGCATGATCTGATTTTGGGCTTGTAGGAACAAGCCGGCTCATGCTGGTTTGACTTGAGAGTCAGGTTGGAGATGGGTCTCTCCTCTTTCATGTAAGCAAGAGGGTAGAACTGGTTCTCCTTGAGTGGGGCCAGGAATGCTGGCTTGGTGTATGTTTGGGACCTTCTTTGCTTTGGTGAAGGTCTTGGGGACCAAGTCTTGGGATAGACCTGGTGGTTTGCTGGTCGAGGCTTCGTGGGGCTGCCACGGGCTTCAGGCCTTCTGGTGCTCGCCTTTGGTGTCATGGTAGTGACACGTTGAGAGGCGAATTTCTGCTTCTTGGAGGGAGCAATTTGTTCCTCGGGAAGTGGGAATGGTCCCAGCGTCCCAAAGACGATAGTCCGGGGAGTCGAGGTCGACCCAGAGTTCAGAGAGTTGCCGAGGGAGTTGACGCTTCGGCAACTGATGGGGCGCTTGTAAGTGCGCACAGTTTGCTTCTGTTGAAGCATGAGTTGGTGCTTGTTTTCATCGAAAGTAATGGTTAGTGAAGCTGCCATTGTTAGTTTTTCGAAAATTTCTGAAACAAGACCACATCCATTAGTAATCACAAGAATATAATGATCATAAATGGGAAGTTCTATGGTTTCGTCTTTTCAAATTGCTAGAGGAAGGTAACCCAAGCAACATGAAGAAGGTGAAACGCCATAGAGGGTACAATTGTTCTGATCGCAGGTATGGTAAGCCCAGAATGGGCATCCCAGTGACTGCCAGAAGCAATTGTGAACTTAAATTTGACTTATTGAGAAGCAGAGCTTGCTCGAGGTAAGAAGAATATAAAGTTGGAGTTACAGATGTGCCGGTCGCAATACAGTAGACCCTGAAAGGGCGTACTAGTACCGCTAGACACAAATGTTTTGAGACCGCATCTATAAAATGAGATTCTCTGTTTTGAAAGGTCAAGATTGGATTCATCAAAGAGAGCAGATGGTATTCCGATCTAAACACGGGCTCAGCGATTTCCGCGAGCGCCAGTGCTCAGAAAGAAATGAACCATAATTTCTCGGATTTGAATCTAAAAATGACGAGTTTTTTTTTTTTTGAAAGGCCAATATCGGGTTTATCAAAGAGATCAAAAGGCACTCCAATCTGAACACGGGCTCAGCGATTTCCGCGAGCGGCAGTGCTCAGAAAGGAGAAGACCAAGATTTCTCCAATCTGAACCCAAAATGGAGGAAGTTTTTTTTTTTTTTGAAGATTTTGAAGATTTTTTTAAAAAAATCTTTTTTTTATTTATTTTTTATATTTTTTATATTTTATTTTTATATTTTTTATTTTTAAGAATTTTTTGAAAGTTTTTTTATTTTTTATTTTTTATTTTAAAATTTTTTTTTTTAAAAAAAAAATTATTATATATATTTTTTTTAATTTATTTAAAAGACGAGAGAGTACACATAGGCCTCCTAACCCGGTCTTATGAAATCTTGATTGATAGAATTGCCCCCAGGTAAGGGTAGGATTACTTAATGAACCCGTTTGGAGGACCCTTGCCTAGAACAGTCAAGCTGTCTCCACACTCTGGACAAGTCTTTTCTTTGAATCAACCATGATCAAAGAACACAGTTGGTTTAACCTTAGTGGTCTATGTCTTTTTTTTTTTTTTTATATATATATATATATTTTTTATTTTTAATGAACTCATCGAAGAGAAACGATGGCCCAAAACCTTAGTCGAACAGGCTCAACATTTCTGCAAGCGCGATGAACGATAGGAACGGATCAAGGTTTCTCAATTTTGAATCCAAAATGAGAAATCTAAAAATTTTTTTTTTTTACATTTTTTTTTTTATCTTTAATGAACTCATCGAAGAAAAACGATGGCCCAATCCCCGATCCGAACACGGTCTCAGCGATTTCCGTGAGCGCCAGTGCCCAGAAGGGAGAGGATCAAAGTTTCTCAATTTTGAATCCAAACTAAAAAAATCTGATTTTTTTTGTTTTTTTTTTTTTGAAAAGAGAAAGATTGGAAATAAATTCAAAGAATTAGAAATTTCCAAACAAAAAATCTCATCTCTTTTTTTTTTTTTTTTTTTGCGGAATCCAACATAGGCCACCAATTATAAAGTAGCCAAGGAATCGAGAAAAGAAATATTAGCATAGAGCAAAATATATGATATGCAAATATTTCATTTTTAGCATCGTGTTCTCAAATATACGAGTCCCACCGGGTGTGCCAGCTTGATGGACCGCGCTCCCGCTCGGTTCCTACCGAGGGTCGGCGGACGTGGGAGTCCGTTTGGGTCCAACCCTTTCGTAACCAGGGGGCAAGGGGCGTGCATCAACATTTCTTTTTTTTGTGTGGGTGTGCCAGATTTTCTATTTTACTTGGAATTGCAAGTGGTGATCCGGAGATCAACCTTCGCAAGTAAAAAGGAAATCAACTTCTTTCAAGTTTTCCATTGCACATATATTTAAGAAAAGAGACATTTTTCTTGGTTTGCCGTGAAAGGCGATTTTTTGGCATTTATAGCCGATTTTGGCGTTTATAGCCGATTTACAATCCTTATCAATAATGAAAGACAAGAGTTGTGATTTTTGTCTCTTTTAAAAAAATACAAACTACAATGAAAAGCAAGAAAAGGAGGATCTAACTTCTCAGGAGATTGACGGTCGCAAGCCATATGTGGGCTTCGCCATCATCCATGCAGATGAGAACAGAGGATGCTATTGATTCGCTTGGCTTGGCTATAACCTCAGGTTTTTAGAGGACAAAGACCAAAAGGAGGTCCTATGTCCAATAAAAAGCCGAGTAGACGGGCTGAAAAGCCACATCTAAGCCATTGGAGGCAGGAGGAGAAGGCAAGGACCTTGGGGGGGGGGGGGGGGTACCCCCCAAGGGACTTTTGTCACCTTGTAGCGGTGGCCGGTGTAGAACTTCCGCAGAGTTTTCTCTCTTTTCCTTCTCTGAATTTCTGTGCTTCTGTCTGTGATTTTCGTTGTCTCTCCTTTCTTCTTGGAGAGCTCTCCTATTTATAGGCTTTTAGGTAGCCATTTAGGAGGGTTTATGAGCCTTGATTATCATAAAGCTACATAAAGGGAGGAGTTACAAAATTGAATTCTTTATTTTGTAACTCCTTTTTCTTGGCTTCTGATTGGCCGGAGGAGATTGAGGGCATTTAATCGCCTTTAATCGCCATGATGGGAGGAGTTTCATGGGTTAAATGCCATGAATCTCTTGACTTGTAACTCCCGGATGCTTGCTTCTGATTGGTCCGTCCGAAGAAATGGACTAATGACTGTAATAAAGCTAGTCAATTAATCGCATTAAGTGGTCGCCGAGCAGCTGAAGAGTCGCGGGCCGTGCCGCGTCTTTTGGGATTCTTCTGTCGATGATCATCGATGGATCTTCATGTAGATCGACATCAGACGACCATGTAATTTCAGGTGTTTGTTGCCAACAGCGGGTCGGTGCCATCTGTCCTGTCGATTTCTCGATCGGTCGGGTAGAAAGCACACTTTTTTTTGGTTGATCGGGTGGCGATCAATATTGTTTTCGATACTCTTGATGATTGACCCGTGTTTTGGACGGATGTCAGAGGATTTGGTGTCTCAAAATTCGGCTCTGATCGAAGATTTGGTGTCTCCGATGCTTTTGCCACCGAGAGCTCCTTTTCGGCTGTCGGAGAAGCGAAGTTAGGCAAATGATTTTGAAATGGCCCGAAACTTCTTGTGTACTCCTCTTTTGGCTGTCTTGAAGGATCTTGCAGTTTTTGTTTGATTCTGACAAGATTTGATTTTTTTGGTAGTAGCATTGCCTATTTATGGCAGGTTGCGACTTCATGTAGCTCTTTGGATCTTGAAGAGGCAAAGTGACATTTTTGGTGTCAACATTGGTGTTGGCGAAGGCGGAGAGAATGGTGGGGTTGGTGTGAAAGAGCTTGAAGTGGTTGATGGAGGTGTAGGTTTTCATGTAGCTCTCCATTTGGAAGGGGGAGGGAGGTTGTTGGCAAGAGTACCGTATCCTATATTTAGTTGGAGGATGAGATCCATTGTGTGAGTTGGAAATGGAGAGAGATGATGAGTTGGATTTTGTTTGGTTCTGATTTGACAAAGATAATGATGGGGGCTGTTTGGATAGATGAAGTTTTTAAAAAAAAAAAATAGGTGAGATTTACAGTAGGAGATGATATTTTGGGGTCAATTTGGTTTTGTTTAGGGTATTGGATTTTCGGTTTTGGCATAGGAAAACTCTGCAAAATCCACACAAATCCAACTTCAAACCCATTATACCTGACATTGATCTAGGGCTATCCATGTGAACGGTGGACCTTTAGTTCCATTTTTTTGCCATGGCACCCCATGGTGTTCCTCTCCATGGGCTGCATAAAATTTGACAATGCCTGAATGTAAAAAATTCAGCTTTTAAGGAAAAGATGAATTTTAAGCCAAACATGAACCCATCCCTCACTTGACCATCTAATCTAATTTAAGAGTGGTTTGAAGGTGGGTCACAGAGAGGACTTCACTTATAGGTTTAATTTAACTGTGGCATTGAACACCATGCCTGCAAAACATTTGGGGTGCACTTATAGGTTTAATTTAACTATGGCATTGAACCCCATGTCTGCAAAACATTTGGGGTGAAAATTTGACATACATTGGTATATCAGTTGCATTTATGAAATTCTTTTAAAGCAACAATGAAATAGCATAATAATTTATAATTTTTCATACATTGGCATAAAAGAATGTCCCTTCTTTTTTTACGTAATGACAGAAACTACTCCTCTTAAAATAGGCAAACCCTCTAAAAAGAGGCAAATAGAGGACATACCAGACGGTCTATTTAAAGTAGATTTGTTCATTACCAAACACGTTTTTTTTTTATTCTAGCCTCTTTTTTTATGGCTCTCTTTTTAATGACTATTTTGAATGTTCTGTTGGAAAAAGAGTAGAGATACCAACCAACAAGTCCTTAGAACTCCTAAAAACCTGAGATGATTTTTTAACACTATTCGTCAAAGACTTTAAGGGCCCGTTTGGCAAAAATCCTCTCAGAGGAATCCATGTCAGTTTTTCGTGCTACCGTGGAAAACCCATGTTTTTTTTTGTTTTTTTATTTTTGTTTTGCATGGAAAGATGATTATATTAATAAACGAAACAGTATGGAGGGTCAGTAAAGACTTGCTTACAAAAGTGGCTTAGAAAGCCATAAACAAGAATACACGACAAGTAATAGAGTAGGAAAGGTAGAGAGTGCAACAAAAATGAAAAATAAAGAACGGAAATGCCACATTGCACCCAACGCCAAAAGACCAGCAGTAGACGTGTAAGGTGGTCTGGGGCTTCCTGTCTCAGAAGTTCGCTAAATGTCACCAGTTCGACGGGTCCCCACATCAGATGGGTGTTGTTGTCGGGTTGCTCCATGGAACGGTACTGCGTCCACCCCCCACCCACCCCCCCCCCCCCCCCCCCCCATTGCTACTTGTGCCTTCATCAGTGAGGTCACGTGGTGGAGATGTTGCCTGGGCGGATGCTGCATGCATTGATGTTTGAATGTGGTAGAAGGAGACAGTGTATGCCCATGCTCTCACCTTCTCTGCCTGGAAGATTGCATTGATGTGAGGAGGGAATTCTACCATGTCAGCCGCACCTGGTGGTATTGGATATGCAGCTAGGAGATCGGCGAATGTGTTTGCTGTTCTCTTGCAGTAGTTGATTGTCCATTGATGAAACGCAGTGAGCAGATGAGTTGTCCGGTGCCACGAAGTCATCATATTCCAGCTCAGATGGCTAGAATTCCTGATGTTGCTAATCAGAAGTAAACAATCGCCCTCGATCATCAGTGGGAGCGAATTGAAGCATATCAGGTGCTGCAAGCCTCGTTCCAAAGCCAACAAATATGCTTCTAAAGGGTGCTCTACCCTTACTTGACAGTTATAAGCTAGAATTAGATCACCATATGGGTCTCGAGCCACACCTCCAATGCTAGCATGTCCGTTACTCCCTCTGAAGGCACCATCAAAGTTCAGCTTTATCCAACCTGGCGGCGGTGGCAGCCATCGATCCGTGGTTAAGGTTGCATTGCTTCCTGGTCCTGCATATAAATGAGAGACATTCCAATAAAAAATGGAGTTAAGTGTCTGACTGATAACCTGCTTCGCATTGATTGGGTGATATTGGAAGATATACTAATTTCTGGTTTTCCATATGTACCAGAACAATGTAATCCCCAGGCGTCTATTACTGGCAGAGGCAGGATACCAAAACCAGTTGGACAAAGAGGCAAAGGATGCAGGCCTAGGTATCGAGGAGGGAAAGGAGGCCCAAAGGCTCCTGGCAAAGGGACAGTGTATTAGAAGGTGATCAATGGTTTCCTCCTCAGTGTGGCATATAGGGCAAATAGAGCTGATGCTTGCATCCCATCTTGCCAGATGCGCCCGTGTTGGCAATTTGTCAAGCAGTACGCACCACGCAAAGATCTGTATTTTTGGCAACACTTCTAGTTTCCACACAACCCACCATGGAAGCATCGGGCCGATGGTGCGATCTAGCAAGTATTTGAAGAGAGCCTTGTAGCTGCAGGTCCCTGCCGGTTCATCGCGCCAGCATCTAATATCCGAGTTATCGAGTGGCATTTGTAAGATTGTCCGGACTATATCCGACAGCCATAACTTGCGCAGCAGGGTCACATTCCAATGAGGATCTGTATCGGTCTGGGATATCAAGTTTGCTACCATTAGAGGAGGGTCTTCAATGAAGTGTGGTACTAGGAGCTGTGAGGTGTTCCCTACGGCAGCATAGACTTTGGCATAAGGAAGGAGGTGGCGCCGAAGTGTGCCAAAACCCGGAACCCATTCATCATACAGAGCAAAGACACTGCTGCCATCACCAATAACCCAATGCTGTTTTCAAGAATGACAGATTTAATTTTCAACATCGCCTTCCAGAGAGTGGAGTCCGTCGGACGTGGATTACAGGAATTGAAAGTAGTATGGCGTAAGTATTTTTGATGAAGCAGTCTACTCCACCATTCTGACCTGGGGTTGAGGAAACGCCAGACTAGACTGCCAAGTGCAGCTTTATTTTGGGTGCTGATGTCCCTAATACCCAGACCGCCGTCGATCACTGGTTTAGAGATCGTCTTCCAAGCCACAGGTGTCCAAGCATTTGTAGTTTCAGCGCCATGCCTAAGGAAGTTTGACTGTGAGGAAATGATGGCCTGTGATTCGCGCTTCGTCAAAATTCTAGAATTCAGCCAGTATAGGGGAATAACTGAGAGTACTGCCCTTAGCAGTGTCCGACGACCCGCTAGAGAGAGTGTGTGTCCCCTCCATTGGCTAATCCTGTGCCGGATTCTATCCCGTAAACGAGTGCCTGTGGACTGGCCCCTCTTAAGGCCCACCGTTTCCCCTAGGTAAAGGAAGGAGGTATCCACCAAGTGGATACCCAGGACCTCCTTGAGTTCACTGATGGTGCTGGTATCAGTGCCAGTGCTGAAGAAAAACCAGTGTAGATTTCTGGGAGTTGATATGTTAACCTGCTTCTGAGGCAAAGGCATCTAAGAAATGTTTCACCTGAAGAGCAAATCTTATAGTGGCCCGTATGAACAGCAGAGTGTCATCAGCGTATTGTAAAATGGGAATCCTGTTTCCCCCAGGCCCAAGAGCAGGAAAGAAAGATAGTCTAACGTGCATCAAATTATGCATAGATCTGGCCATAGCCTCAGCACACAGAATAAACAGATATGGTGACAGTGGGTCACCTTGCCTGAGACCCTTTCGAGGGAAGATTTTTTCTGTGTGGTGTCCATTGACGGACACTGTGTAGACCACTGAAGATACACATGTCATGATACGGTTGATGACTACCTCCGAGAACCCATGTCTATGATGACAAGCTTGAAGGAACTCCCAAGAAATATTATCATAAGCTTTGCGGATATCCAGTTTCAGGGCACAATACTTTTTTTTTCGTCCTGTCGCACTCATCAAATGTAACAGTTCTTTTGCAATGATGATATTGTCTAATGGCCGCTTCCCTGCCAAGAAAGCTCCTAGCACTCGGAAATGCATTTGTGGAGTAGCGGTCGCAGACGAAGGACCAAAAGTTTTGAAATGATTTTTAGCGCACATTGCAAAGACTGATAGGGCGAAAATCATCCAGCGATAAAGCACTCTGTTTTTTAGGGATTAATGTGATAAAGGTTTCATTTGCATGCAGGTCCAGAATGCCATTAGAGAAAAAGGCAGTAACCATCGTCTCCACATCCGGACCCACCAAGTGCCAAAAGCGCTGAAAAAATAATGCGTTGTAACCGTCCGGTCCCGGTGCCTTATCTGGATGAATAGAGAAGGTGGCCTTTTTAATTTCAGCCATGGATGGGACGGATGAGAGTGTCTGATTATCCGGCTCAAAAAATTTTGGGTGATAAACTGAGTAAGATTCATTGTTGGCAGGTCATTCATTCCATCGAAGACAGATGAAAAGTAGTCCTTACACAACTGCAGAATATCTTGCGTATTGGTGACCGTCTGACCAGAGGCGTTATAGAAGTAATGGATGTGATTCCGTCGGAAGTTATTTTTTGCTGTCCGATGAAAGAATTTAGTGTTACGGTCACCCTCTTGGAGACTCTAGAGCGTTGTTTCCAGAAAAGCTCTTGCTGTAAACATTTATGGTGATATTCTTACTGGAGTTCAAATTCCAGATTGGAGAGGAAAAAGGATGTGATATCTATCACTGTAGTGGATCCCCCTGATCTTTCTTTCCAGGTGGCGTAAATCCGCGGAAAGTGAGCTAAAGGAAGCTCTTTTTCAGTCTGAAAGCGAAGCTTCCAGAGAGTTAAGTTTTGCATAAAGCGTTTGGGGATTCCTAGATTCCCTTGTCCATGCCTTTTTTACAACATCATGGAAACCTGGTTGCAGTGTCCACATATTTTCAAACTTGAAGTTTGGCAGCCTTGGACGAATCAGGTTTCCCTCTGTCAGAAGAAGAGGGCAATGATCCGAGCTTAGACGTGTCAAGTGGTGGACTGTAAGAGACCAGTACCCACATGCCCAGGCTTCATTACCCAGGCATCTGTCAAGGCGTTCCATAATACAGTTCGGTGGACTACGATTATTACTCCACGTGAAAGGGATGCCCACATAACCTAGGTCCTGGGTGTCAGTTGTTGTTAGGGGTGAATCCAGTTCAGTTTGGTTGCGCTGTCGCAACCAGACCCAACCTCCTAATTTTTCATGCTACCCCATTGTGTAATTAAAGTCCCCCATCAGCAGCCATGCGTCACCCATTCTGACAGTATTAGATTTGAAATTTATTAAATTATGCCATAATGCCCTCCTTAGCCTCCCTTGCGGGGAGGCATATATTGCTGTGAAGAAAAAAGGCTGTAGAGAGGCTATCACTGGTTTTGCATGGAATGTAACATGTTGTTCGGAACCATCTAATTTCTCAAGTGTAACTCGGGTAGGGTCCCATAAAACCATTTCCAAAGGTGAGATCACTGTTTGGATATAGTCGTCTTATCACCTGAAGCACACGTACAGTGCGCTCCCTAGTAACTTTTGTTTCAAGTAAAATCTTAATATGCTTATTATACAAAGAGTAAGATTTTCTGAGTTGAGGAAGAATCGGCGCTCGGGCCGCCCCCCTAACATTCCAACTCAAGATGTTCATCAACATTGGATGTTTGGATAAGAACTTCCATACTTGGCTCCTTGAATAGTTCCTGCTGAAGGTGTTAGAGTGATGAAATCTTCAGTCCTTTCACTACTATAGAAAATTAGGAGCGTGGGCGCTTTGGAAGCTGGGGCATTCAATGGACGAAGTCACTGGACGGGTCTTCCAGGAAGCCGAGGTCCATCCAGTCCGCAGAGGTGGCGTCCTCTGCCTGTTGCACGTCGTTGGAGTTTGTGGCGGAATTTTGGCGGTATTATCCTGCTGGACTCACCATGTTCATCTGAGGAAGTTGCCAAAATCCAGGGTGTGGTTCCATGTTTGGGTCCAACATGGTGAGAAGATTTCCAAAATCTAAAAGTAACGGTAGAGAAGATATCAACGGTTCGACACCAAACCCCCCCCCCCCCCCCGACCCCTCCCCAGACCCCATAAATCATTGCTTTTTAAGAAAGGGTTTATATAAGCCCCATTTTCTGCTTTGAATCAAAAGCCCTGAGGTCTCTCGAGCCATCTCTCGTCTCCAATCTTTTTTCTTACCGCTGCTACCAGGGAGGTGACGACGACGAGAGCTACTACGATTGAAGGTGATCAGACCTGCTCCGACACGCTGAGAGGTGGCTGGACTCTATATTGCTGTAACTGTAGCCCACTCGTTTTCCTCTCTCAGCAAGGAACAAAGACCCAAGGTTATCTCCAGCACTCCTACAATAACGGTAGACCTTGACCATCTTCCCACCGTCTGGCTGTACCATCTTGCTCCACCGTTTCTCTCTCTCTCTCTCTCTCTTGTGGAGTCATTCACTACAAATCAGGTTAGGGTTTTTGTTGTTTTTTTCATATCTTTCCCATTTTGCATATTTCTTGCCTCTTTTCTTATGTGGGAATGTGATTTGTTTTTGTTTTGTGATTTCTATTCTATTTCAAGAACTAGGCATTTCAGTGACTTGCTCAAAGGTTTTCTTAGACCAAGGAAGAGTTCTCCTCAATCCTCATTGTCAAATTTAAAACGAAAGATGGGTTAGGAACAAATAAAAAAATAGTTATTTGTAGCACATTGGAATAAGCATTTTTTTCAGTTGATTGTGATTGGGAGTTTATTGAACACGAGACAATCCTTTGACTTGAAGATTTTGATGAAGTGAACCCCCCTTGATTCTTCTAAGTTGTTGTTTCTTATTTTTTTAGGATCTTTAGCTGTACCATCTATCTTCAATAGTTACTGATTTTATGTTACACCCCGTCCCGAATTAATGATGATTAAGGCTAATTAATTGAGTTTTATGCTAATTAAGCATAATTAATTGAATTAATGTTGGTTAATGACCAAAAAGAGATAAACAAGTCTCTAATGATTGAATTGAGCATAATGAAGTGAGATTGAATGAAATTAACATCATTGAATAGAGATTTGGTTTAAGTGAGTATAGATAAGGACTTCTTCGTAAATACGGATTTATGCGTATTTCATCGAATACGATAATTCTTGACACCATCGCGTATATCTTGATTAATGCGTTAACTTTCATAACATACACAATTAGTTTTGACTTAAGATTAGTCAAAAGAGCCCTCATTTGACTTAAAGTGTAAATGAGTATAAGAAAGTGGACTTAAATGCAAAATGATAGCTTATATAAGCTAAGAGATGGGTTCATTTCATTTCAATAGTAAACCCTAGGCAACTTCTCCATCTCTTTCTTCCATTTCCTCCATTAAGAGTGAAGATTGAGAGCTTGCAAGTGATTTTGGAGAGTGGATTCATCATCTTCATCTTCTTCCTCACCTCATTCTCCATTATTAGAACTTTTGGAGCTTTGACTAGGACCCAACCTTTTCTCTTTGAACTACAAGTAAGTGCCTTGGACTTTTATAGGGTTTTCAAGTTCCATTGGTGTGTGAAGGTGATATCTAGCATGAATAGCTCATAAGATATCTCTCTTGCATGTTTTATGAAATTAGGGTTTGATTAAAAGGGGTTTGACCTCAAATCCAAGCTTATGAAGAGGGGTTTTGCTCTAGAAGCTCAAGAGAGGCAAGTGTATACATTTTCTATGTGATTATGCTAATATCTATGCACTACCTTGTTTAGAAGCATTTATGAAGTTTTCATTATAGATTGGAATGAGGTTTATTGTGAATGAATGATGGATTAGAAATGGGTATTTGAATGTATATGAGTTGATAAATGAAGGAAGACAAGATATCCTAATTATGTGCATGTATGAAGTGGAAATGTAGGAAAAATGGAAGAAGGACAGAAATCGGTGGTTTGGGAACCAGTCCCGGACCTGTCCGATCGATCGGCCATCAGGTCCGATCGATCGACTGTGTTTTAACTGAGACATATTTCTGTCCGATCGATCGGACCTGTGCGTTGATCGATCGGACTGTCCCTTAATTGGGTTGCGTTTCTGTCTGATCGATCGGACCTGTGCATCGATCGATCGGACTGTCCCTTAACTGGGACGTGTTTTCGTCCGATTGATCGGACCTTCCAGTTGGATTTCAGGGTTCATTCGATCATAGATGTTTCTTATGAATGTAATTGCTCTCTAAACTAGTTTTAAAGCTAGTTATTATGAGATTAGAGGTCAATTGAATTAATGAAAAATAAAAGGAGATTTCAAGTGATTGAACCCTAAGTTTAATAACATAACGAATGTTCAATGAATTATAGACTAGACCCCCATGAGTGATAATTACGGGGACTCTATTGTACACATTAATTAAAAGTGATGCCCATCAAGAATAGCACGTACATTAGATAACCAATGGTTACACTCGAATGGTTGGTTGGAATCATGAAAGAAATGAGTGGAATTCCTAATTACCTAAATTCCCTCATTGGTATGTGTTTGTATTGTACCGTAACTGCTTTACTAGACTTGCATGTCTTGAATTGAATCTAGAAATAGATTAAAGTGATAACTCATAAGTTTGGCACTACATAGCTATTTCATCAAATGATTATTCCTACTGCAGTAGATGGATTTGGGGGCGTTCCGGAGCTCCGTGGTGATGCTAGTTGCCCCTGGCCCGGGCACTAGTAAGTCCCACAATATTGAATTATTGTCATTGAAAGATTATGACTATACTATTCCTTCCATTTGGAAGATGAATCCCTCCTTTGAGGGAAGATGGTAAAAGAATGAAAAGTAATGAAATGAATGCTATGGTAGTTGCCAAATTATTTATGTTCATTAATTGACTAATGGTATTATCTATGCAATGAATTGTTAGAATTGATAGAAATACAGTTGAATGAAATTATGTAGGTATTAACATGTTATATCACAGAATTATATATGTATTGTTGAACCGTCGTGTTCATTAGTGTTATTGATGGCATTATAGGCCCATTTGCCCATGCCGACCCTGCAGCGGCCCCAGCGCCAGCGGAGGAGACCGCTCCGGTTCCTCCAGGAGGATTGATAGAATGGCATAGACGGGATACCAATTGATACGAGTATCCGAGTGCGTCATGAAATGGGGATTCATTTTGGGGTTTTCTTTTGGGGATGTTTAGATTCTTTTGGGAGAAACTGTTTGGAATTCAATTTTTGGTCACCTTGTATTGTATGTGAATATACAATGGTTGACAAAACAATTCATATATAAGAACCTCACTTTTGATTGGGATTATACATTGATAATGGTTGATGTTAAATATATGTATTCCGCAATTTGTATAATTATCCCTTGTGGATCCCGTTTTAATTTCGGTTAATTCGGGGTTTACGGGAGTAAGTATAGGATCGCGATCCGGGGGTTTAACGGATCTCGGGCCCGGGTCGTGACATTTTAAGAATCGAAAGTGGCCAATTTCTCAAATGGGCTGTTTCCTGGAATTGATGAATGCCTCATTTAGTGAGATGGTGGGTTGTACATTCAGCTATGAGTGGGCCAGTCCATTTTTGTGGACCGTTTGGGCTATTGGGACAGGGGCGGAACCAGAGATTTTGTTTCGGGGTGGGGGGGGGGATGCATATTATGCATTACGTAATTTGATGTGTGCAGTTGATTGACTAATTCATATTTACATGGTCACAGTCGAAGTCTATGTGTCCTGGTTCCATGGCTTATTTCAATGCACGAGACATCTTGCTTGTTCTCAATTTACTATTTGTCCCATTTTTTAAGGATCCATTTACTTTGGTTTTTGTTTTGCTTTTTTGCTTGTGAAGATGTGAGTATGGTGTGATCTTGTGGGCTTTGCTTTTGATAGAGTACACCAAAAGCCATCATGTTTGAAATTGCTGGCCTCAAAGTAGATTGATAATATGGGGTGGGGGTGAATAGTATGATACGAAAGATAAATGGGTTAATGCTTAGCTGCTGATGATATCAGTGTGGACATGTCAGGTCTCACTGGCATAATTTTTTTTAATTTCATGTTTAACATGCATAGTAACTTCTCATGGGAATTGTAACGAGCAATATAATGCAGAGAAAAAATAGTTCTTATTCTTTTCTAATAGTGCATGCTATTTATAGTGGTGTCTTGGGGCAGAAGAACTTGCTTACCAACCAGTCTGCTTGTGTTTCTTAATGGTGGATACATACTCACCTCTACGTTTATGCTGTCATTCTCATAAATATTCATATTCATGATCCACTACTTCATAAATAGATATATTAATTTTTTTCACTATTCATATTCTACAGGAGAAAAACCATTAAATCGGCCATACAAATCGGCAAGAAAAAATGCTATATGAAATTGATTTATTGAAGATCATAGATTGTTGCTATATGAAGTTATTATATAATGTTTCATTTTACATATACCTAAATAGGTAAAAAAAAATAAAAGCTCTCCCATTAAGGGGAGATTATGTCAAAATTTTCATAAATTCTTTTGTGTGTACAAAATGATTTTTTTTTCTTTTTAGGATGGATTAGAGGATATGGAAAGGAATGTTTTTTGGGTTATGTTAAATGGATTTGAGTTGGACAAATTCAAGAAAAAATTATTTTGTGGATCCCTCTCTTGTTACCAAACTTGGATCCGAAAGAATCATCGATGATTCCTCCGTGCTCGCCAAACGTGGAATGCGATGAATCATCTCTCCTATAAATCCTCAAATAAGAAAGTCTAATTCCGTGGATGCAAAGATTCCTCTAAATAGAGGGTAAGGTCTGTGACCTTACTGGGCCAGTTGGGCCCAAAACCCGGCCCGTTGACCCGTTTAATTTGTTATTATTATAATTAATTATATTTTTAGATATTTAAGTGGGTTTAGATCATGAGCGAATTTCTTTTAGCATTAGAATAGTATCTGTGTTGTTTCGTTTGATACTGAGTTCGTTTGATCATAGCAGGGGGGTAGTTTGCAATTTAGGAAAAATTGAGTGTTTTTCTGAAATACTCCAAACGCCGTGACTTTGGGTTCGTTGGAAAGGTCTCGTCGTTCTGATGACTTTTTTCTCTTGACTCATCGAGATCCAGCGATTAGAAACCTTTCAAGTGGTCCATTCTTTCACCAGACCCACTTAAAGGGCGATTCAGTCATTTTATTCCTATCGTCTTCTTAAACGAAGATAACCCTAGTTTTCATTTCGTTCTCTGCAAGAAAAGTAACCGCAGCCTCCCATCTTTTTCTTCTTCCTTTCTCAAGCCAGAACTCCGCCCTAGAAGATCCCGTTCGAAGATCCGAACCGATCATTTTCATCCTTGCGATCCCCTCTTGTTTCCGGTACCAATTTGGTAAGCATCCTCATACTTTCATCTTTTCATTCGTATTCTCTTTGGTTAGATTTAGGTTTGATCTTAATTCTTTTCCTTCCTATCTTCTTCCTGGTTTCCTAGATTTCGATTTATCGGGTTAGATCATGAATCTTGCGGTAGACAAGCTTCTCCTCAGATTTCACCCCAACTATTTTATCTTCTGACATTGAGGTAAGTAGATATGCATTTCATAATATATATATGCTTGTATTGTTCTCATTGATCTGATTATGATTCTGATAGATTTCCAGTTAATTCCAAGCCTTTCTGATTATTAATTTGAAATCATTATGTTAGGTTAGGTTTGGATAAAGGATGATATTAGGTTGATAGAATTTGTTTAATTGGATTTAATGAAATGGAATGAATGGAATGGATGATGGGGAGAGCAGGAGGCTCAATTTTATGCAGGTTATAGCCTTTGGAAAGGCTTAAAAATGGAGGAGAATGATTGGGGACGAAATAGTTCAGAAATGGCCTAAACCCGTACGAGTTCCGTACTGTCGGTTCAGTGTTGGTCAACCGACAGCAAGGTGTCGGTCAGCCGATCACCATCTCGGTCAGAAAACCCGAGAGTATGTTTTACACCGATTTTGTACAGTCGGTTAGCTCTCGGTTCGAACGTCGGTCAGCCGACTAATTCGGTCAACCGAGGCTCTTGTCGGTTCCAAAACCAGCGAGCAGAAATTGGTTTATGTTCCGTCGGTTAGCTCTCGGTTCGTGTCGGTCAACCGAGACTATCACGTTGGTCAACCGACACCATCATGAGGGTCAGCCGAAATTGGCCATTTCACTTATTCTTTTCCGGACTAAAACTGAAACCTAGAATTGGGACTTAGATGATGGAAACCCCTAATTTACTATCACATGTCCATAAATGAGATTGAAGTCGAATCACGTAGCTTGGTGTGAATTCGATGGGTTATCTAGGTATTCGTGTATTACACGTAGTGTAACCGAATGCATATGGAGTTGAATTGAATGATGCTCCACATGATTGTACACCAAGGGATTCTTGAAAGCATCATTAATCCAAATTCCATACGTACACTGTTAGAATACAGGGAATACAGGGATGACACCACTTGCCTAGGATGGGATTGTAATTCTTCCTTGACTTGTGACTCGTATCCGTTGATAACATTTCCTTGTACACTCTTGGCATAAAACACGTAATCAATTATGAAACATAAATTCTTATAGAATATAGGACTTGGACTTGACTTAGAATGTACCATAGGAACTCGTGTCTTGTATTGATGAACTTGACTGGCTAGTATGAAAAGGATTATCACGTGTTTCGCTTGTCTTGTATCGTCTTGAATAAGATAATCCCTAAGATCGTCTTATACATGGAACTAGCCAGAATTGCTTGTCTTGTCTGTCATTGTGTCAGAACCACTCTGTTATTATTTGCATATCATAGCCATCTGCAGTTTGGGATTTAATGACGAATCGGTTACTCTGGTTGTCGGGGTGGGCAGTCGGCGTAGGACGGCGTCCATGGCGTTGAATAGCTGGGAGCAGGCTAGGACCGTGCTGCTATTCCCAGGACAGGGAGCTAGGATCCCACTGGAGCCGGACTATGGTATCAGTAGTCCAAGGGAATTGTTACTGGTACCCTGGGAGGTGGCTTTGGACATCCTCGGAGTGTCCCTCTTGCTTGTTCTTGTTTGTATTTGCATGGATAGTGGTTATTGTTAGATGATGTTAGGGTTCCTTTTATTGTTCCTTGGATTTTATTCTCGCTTTATGCCTAGTCTTGCATTCTTGTATTCATATGATCTTATACCTGTCATTATTCTACACTTGATGCATGTTGTGTTTATTATGCTTTGTATATCTATTGCTCAACATGTCGTTGACTTTGTTCCTTCGTGTGCAGACACATCAGGTGAATACTACTACGAGGAGCAGGCAGGTGAGAAGATCCCAGAGGATCTCTAACTAGCTGAGGAGGCACGAGAGTGGCGTGCCGATGACGTAGAGTAGCGTCATCATATCCTGGCACGAGAGAGATTCACTGGGTTTCATTAGATTAATCTTTATTCATTTATTCCTCTCGTTGGACCTTTACTTTCATTGACTTGTTCTTTATTGGCCTTATTTCTGGGATGGCCAATGTAATAAATAACTTAACTTCTAGTTTGTTTACTTTTCTTACAAAGTTTAAACTAATGAGAGATTATTAATCATTGTTTGAGATTCTATATGCCTAGAGTTCTATGAACTCAATGTCTATTGCAGTAAAAGAGGTTTGAAATATTAAATCTTCACCGTGGGCTACGATCCGTGGGCCCAAAGGACAAAAATTTTAATTAGTCCTAAAATTCACTCTCCGGATCCGGTTATTTCTTTAATCGGGTTCGGGGGACGTGACATAGAGGATTCCTCTCTTGTTACGAAACGTGCCCTTAATGTGGAGAGGGAGAGATGTTCAAACACGCGTCTCCTAGCTCCATCTATAGAATATAGTTTCTTGTCAAAGCTAGCCTCATTCCTGCAATTTCATACGACAACAATGACATGAAAAATGTGATACTTGCATGAGAGAGTTCCCACCTACACCTACAGAAGAGGGTAGTCATTTACAAATACTAGAAGCAAAATAATAAAAAGAAGAAAAAAAAGATGTCCTTTTGATTCTTTCATTGAACTTTGTTGATAAAAGCATATAAATTGTTTTAACCTAAGAAAAGATAAAACTAAGGATATGTCCCTGCAACTGGTTCAGGACTCAGCCATTGATCAAATTAGATATTGATAGTTCTTCTATCTTCAACAGTCCATCTAGAGAGACACCTAATTTTCTTCCAAATGCAAGAACCGACCAAAGGAGTCTTTAGGCTCCAGATGGTGTAATCTTTTCAATACCCAGTTTTGAACCAATTTGCCCAAATGGGGGAAGCATAGAGGTTGGCTCAAGATGGATGTCAAATTCACATAAAAGAGTTAATGAGTGTGAAGGTTTTAGATCTATCATGCAAAAGCCAGAACACCCAAGGATGGTCTGCTCAACTAAATCACTTTATGTCATCCTATTCCAAATATAGGTTGCCTTTAGGAGTTCGGATGCCTTGTGGCTTGAACTCACAATAAATTCATAAGGCTCCTTAGCGGACCTAGTAATAAAAAAATCTAAGCTGCTCAAAATAAGTGTCATTCTTTCTTTTGTGCATTTGCCCAATTTCACTCCAATAGGATTTCGTGTAACACCCCAATTCCGAATAATGAGATAACCATCAAGGTACCCGAAGTTAAGGCGCTACTTCCCAAAAAATTTGAGAACTTCTAAGATCGTAGGTCCGCAGTGAGATCCAATTTAAAATATTTTGAACAATATTAAATCAATGGTTGAATTGCGGAAGCGTATAAAATATAGCGGAAGGAAATGTAACAATAGCGGAAGCAATAGGTATCATATAAGATGAATCAAGTGTAGCAGGGCTGAAGTCCAGCCTAATTCTTAAACATGTTTAACAAAAGTTTATACATAACAGTCTGCCTCCCTGCTCACCACAAAAACACTCAAACCCAAAGAAAGATACTCTTATACCCCAGGTACAGGCACTCTATTATCCAGCTCGACCTCTTGGTTAGCTGGTCCCTAACCGTAGTCACTGGCTACGGGCGCTTCGACGAGTGCGTCGTCCTCATAGTCGGGGTCAAAACCTAAGCACTAAGAATGGGTTAGATCCAAAGATATAGCAAGGCACAGTATACAAGTAACATAGGATGTATGTATCAAAAGAGTATAGATGATCATATAATCAATGAGATTAATAATAATACAGAAGCTAAGCAATTAAGCATGATAAGTAGTTAGAATCATGATAAATAGTTATCTAATTTAACAGACATCAAAGTGGCACATTCACACAAGCTGGATATCGTGGGATATTATGCCGCGACCCTCCCATACTCAACACTGTCGCAGTGGGAAAAAGTAACAGTGCTGGGGAATTAACACTCATCCATCTCAACACTCAGCACTCATCACTCAGAAGACTGGACCCGGTTTCACACCGTCCGTCTAAACATGGCTCATCATGATAGCTCACTCAATACTCATAATAACTCCTACCAGTGATGATCAGTCCAAAGGCTGAGCTTAAGACAATTGATTGACTGTTAATGCCGACTCAAGGAAACAATACAGGTCTATTATGTCTAGGCTTTGTTGACACCAAAAATGTCACTTTGTCTCTTCAAGATCCCAAGAGCTACATGAAGTCCCAACCTGCCATAAATAGGCAATGCTACTTCCAAAAAATCAAATCTTGTTAGAATCAGACAAAAACTGCAAGATCCTTCAAGACAGCCAAAAGAGGAGTACACAAGAAGTTTCGGGCCATTTCAAAATCATTTGGCCTAACTTCGCTTCTCTGGTAGCTGAAAATGAGCTCCCGGCGGTGAAAGCATCGGAGACACTAAATCTTCGATCAGAGCCGATGGATGGTCTTAAAATACATCCAAAAGGCTCCACGTCAAGTTCCGAGTCAAACCGACAACGTTTGACCATACATAAACCCTCGAACAGCTAAATCAAGCCTCTTGGCAACGAGAACCATCAAGGCCATCACTCATCAGATAGAGCACATGGACGGCTTCAAAATGCTTACAAAAGGCTACACGTCAAATTTCAGGTCATTTCGACAACATTTGACCATAGTTTGACGCTCGGAAGCCAAATCAGGCCTCTCGGCGGCGAGGCTCCCCGGGACCATGGTTTCCAAGACAGAGCCTATGGATCATCTTAAAATGACTCCAATAGGTTCCCTGTCAAATTTCAAGTCAATCGGACATCGGTTGACCGCACATCAAACCGCGACATCTTCATTGCGACAAAAGCAAGTCTACTGGTGATAGGACTCCAAACGGCTTCAAAACTCAAACAAAAGCCTATGGTTGGTCTTATTTATTGCTCAGCAGGATTCACCCCAAATTTCAGGCGATTCCGACATCGTTTGACCCAGTTTCAGCTTCTGACGGAAAATCGGCAGCTCTGCGCAACAAAGTCTTCGGCTTTCTCAGGAAATTGGAAACTTTGCAAAATAAAATGCAAGGATTCTGATCAGGTTTTCTTTAGGGAAATCAGGCCAATAAATGATCAAAAATGTCAAAGAAAAATACGGAAGAAAAAAGAATAAAAAAACAGCAAAAACGGACACAAAACGGGAAGGGGGGGGGGGAACCCCAGGGTCGCAGGCCCCTGGGGCCCGGGATCGCCCGGTGGGCCCCGGAAACCCCGTTTTTTCGCCATTTTTTTGCGATTCGAAGCGTCCGGCCTCTGGTATTTTCCAAAATTCATACTTTTGAGACACCAAATCCTCTGACATCCGTAAAAAGCACGGGTTAATCATCAAGAGTATCGAAATCTACATCGATCACCAACTGGTCAACCAAAAAATGTGTGCTTTCTACCCGACCGATCGAGAAATCGACAGGACAGATGGCACCGACCCGCTGTTGGCAACCAACACCTGAAGTTACATGGTCATCCGATGTCGATCTACATGAAGATCCATCGATGATCATCGCCAGAAGAATCCCAAAAGATGCGGCACAGCCCGCGACTCTTCAACTGCTCGGCGACCACTTAATGCGATTAATTGACTAGCTTTATTACGGTCATTAATCCATTTCTTTGGATGGACCAATCGGAAGCAAGCATCCGGGAGTTACAAGTCAAGAGATTCATGGCATCTAACCCATGAAACTCCTCCCATCATGGCAATTAAAGGCGATTAAATGCCCTCAATCTCTTCCGGCCAATCAGAAGCCAAGAAAAAGGGGTTACAAAATAAAGAATTCAATCTTGTAACTCCTCCCTTTATGTAGCTTTATGACAATTAAGGCTCATAAACCCTCCTAAATGGCTACCTAAAAGCCTATAAATAGGAGAGCTCTCCAAGAGGAAGGGAGACACAGACAAAGCACAGAAATTCAGAGAAGGAAAAGAGAGAAAACTCTGCGGAAGTTCTACACCGACCACCGCTACAAGGTGACAAAAGTCCCTTGGGGGTACCCCCCCCCCCCAAGGTCCTTGCCTTCTCCTTCTGCCTCCAAATGGCTTAAACGTGGCTTTTCAGCCCCTCTACTTAGTTTTTTATTGGATATAGGACCTCATTTTGGTCCTTGTCCTCTAAAAACCTGAGGTTATAGCTAAGCCAAGTGAATCAATAGCATCCTCTGTTCTCATCTGCATGGATGATGGCGAAGTCCACATATGGCTTGTGACCGTCAATCTGAACGGGTCCCCCACAATCTCCTAAGAAGTTAGATCCTCCTTTTCTTGCTTTTCATTATAGTTTGTATATTTTTTAAAGAGACAAAAATCACAACTCTTGTCTTTCATTATTGAAAAGAATTGTAAATCGGCGATAAATGCCAAAAAAATCGCCTTTCACTGCAAATCAAGAAAATGTCTCTTTTCTTAAATATATGTGCAATGGAAAACTTGAAAGAAGTTGATTTCCGTTTTACTTGCGAAGGTTGATCTCCGGATCACCACTTGCAATTCCAAGTAAAATAGAAAATCTGGCACACCCACACAAAAAAATGTTGATGCACGCCTTTGCCCCCCGATTACGAAAGGGTCGGACCCAACGGACTCCCACGTCCGCCGACCTCAGTAGAACCAGGCAGAAGCGCGGTCCATCAAGCTGGCACACCCTGTGGGACCCGTTTTGAGAACACGATGGTAGAAATGAAAGATTTGCATATCATATCTTTTGCTCTATGCTTATATTTCTTTTCTCGATTCCTTGACTACTTTCTAATTGGTGGCCTATGTTGGATTCCGCATCTAAAAAAAATGAGATGAGATTTTTTGGAAAATTTCTAATTCTTTGAATTTATTTCCACTCTTTCTCTTTTAAAAAAAATATAAAAAAATCAGATTTTTCATTTTGGATTCAAAATTGAGAAACCTTGATCCTTTCCTATCGTCCATCGCGCTTGCAGAAATGTTGAGCCTGTTCGACTAAGGTTTTGGGCCATCATTTTCTCTTCGATGAGTTCATTAAAGATCTAAAAAAAAAAAATTAGATTTCTCAGTTTGGATTCAAAATTGAGAAACCTTAATCCTTTCCTATCGTTCATCGTGCTTGCAGAAATGTTGAGCCTGTTCGACTAAGGTTTTGGGCCATCGATTTTCTTCGATGAGTTCATTAAAGATCTAAAATATATATATATAAAACAAAAAAAATAAAAAATTAGATTTTTCATTTTGGATTCAAAATTGAGAAACCTTGATCCTTTCCTATCGTTCATCGCGCTTGCAGAAATGTTGAGCCTGTTCGACTAAGGTTTTGGGCCATCGTTTCTCTTCGATGAGTTCATTAATAATAAAAAAATAAAAAAATATATAAAAAAAACAAAAAAAGACATAGACCACTAAGGTTAAACCAACTGCGTTCTTTGATCATGGTTGATTCAAGAAAAGTCTTATCCAGAGTGTGGAGACAGCTTGACTGTTCTAGGCAAGGGTCCTCCAAACGGGTTCATTAAGTAATCCTACCCTTACCTAGGGGCAATTCTATCAATCGAGATTTCACCGTTTAAATAAATTTTTTTAAAAATAAAATTTTTAAAAATAAAAATTTTAAAATAAAAATTTTAAAATTAAAAATAAAAAAATCTTCAAAAAAAAATCTTAAAAAAATAAAAATAAAAAAATAAAAAAAAAGATTTTTTTTTTTAAAAAAAAAATTTCAAAAAAAAAAACAACTTCCGTCATTTTGGGTTTAGATTGGAGAAATCTTGGTCTTCTCCTTTCTGAGCGTTGGCGCTCGCGGAAATCGCTGAGCCCGTGTTCAGATTAGAGTGCCTTTTGCTCTCTTTGATGAACCCGATATTGGCCTTTCAAAAAAAAAAAAAAAAACTCGTCATTTTGGATTCAGATCCGAGAAATTATGGTTCATTTCTTTCTGAGCACTGGCGCTAGCGGAAATCGCTGAGCCCGTGTTCAGATCGGAATACCATCTGCTCTCTTTGATGAATCCAATCTTGACCTTTCAAAACGGAGAATCTCATCTCATGGATGCGGTCTCAAAACATTTGTGTCTAGCGGTACTAGTACGCCCTTTCAGGGTCTACTGTATTGCGACCGGCACATTTGTAACTCCAACTTTATATTCTTCTTACCTCGAGTAAGCTCTGCTTCTCGATAAGTCGAATTTAAGTTCACAATTGCTTCTAGCAGTCACTGGGACGCTCATTCTGGGCTTACCATACCTGCGATCAGAACAATTGTACCCTCTATGGCATTTTGCCTTCTTCATATTGCTTGGGTCATCTCCCTCAAGCGATTTGAAAAGACAAAACCATAGAACTTCCCATTTATGATCATTATATTCTTGTGATTACTAATGGATGTGGTCTTGTTTCAGAAATTTTCGAAAAAAAAAAAAACTAACAATGGCAGCATCGCTTACCATTACTTTCAATGAGAACAAGCACCAACTCATGCTTCAACAGAAGCAAACTACGCGCACCTACAAGCGCCCCATCAGCTGCCGAAGCGTCAACTCCCTCAGCAACTCTCTGAGCTCCGGGTCGACCTCGACTCCCCGGACTATTGTCTTTGGGACACTGGGACCATTCCCACTTCCTGAGGAACAAATTGCTCCTTCCAAGAAGCAGAAACTCGCCTATCAACGTGTCACTACTGTGACACCAAAGGCGAGCACCAGAAGGCCCGAAGCCCGTGGCAGCCCCACGAAGCCTCAACCCTCAAACGACCAGGTCTATCCCAAGACTTGGTCCCAAGACCTTCACTAAAACAGAAAAGGTCCCAAACATCTACCAAGCCAGCATTCCTGGCCTCACTTAAGGAGAACCAGTTCTACCCTCTTGCCTACATAAAAGAGGAGAGACCCATCTCCAATCTGACTCCCAAGTCAAACCAGCATGAGCCGGGTTGTTCCTACAAGCCCAAAATCAGATCATGTATCACAAGGCCTCTGCAAGCACCTGCTAAGGCCTATTAACCTGCAATTCGACCCTTCATCTCTACAGGGGCCGAACTCCAAAAATTCAAAGCTTCGCTGCAACAGGCGAAGGACAGGGTTCGCATCCTGTCCTTGCCCAGCTACAAAAAAGACAGGCTCGGCTGTTGCCCCCGAGGGAGCACATCCTTCATCGTCAAAGCCCAGCCAGAGCTGACCGAAGCTCAAATTGCTCGTCGTATACACCGCCGCGCGTCGTATCGGCAAAAGAGACTAGAGAAGCAAAGGACCCAACCTCCTACACTTCAAGTCTCTCCCAAATGGGTCGGAAAAGAAAGACCCAACCAAGTTGCTGTCGTCCATATGGTTGGAAAAACCAGAAGACGCCAAAAATCAGCAACAAAAATCCATGTCCGACGTCCGATGACCTGCAGCGTCTCCAGGACAAGAAGACATTTAGAAGAATCCTCTGCTCCTTCAAGCAAAGGACGGCAGAGTGATCCTTCCTCAAGCTCTTCATCAAAAAGAATGAGCCCCAGCTCAGTCACCAGGACAGTTTCTTCGTTTGAATCACGAAGGATGAACGTCTTGGCTACAAATTCTGAGCCACCACCCCGCAATCCACCTCAAGATGATGCGATCACCCGCATCCAGCAGTTGGAACAAGGCCAACAGAGGATTGAAACTCTAATGGAAAACCTTCTCCTCGCCTTCCAAAATCAGGCGAACAATGAACCTCCTCCGAATCATCAAGACGATGAGGTAAATGGAGAAGAAAATGAGTCACGCGCCCTTACCAAAAAGGACGTAGACAGTATCCTCGCCAAAGCAAAAGAAGAGGATATACACAAGGAGCATGGGATCAAGCCACCATATCCCTTATGGATGGACTCGGTCCCGTTCCCCATAAAATTCAAGCATCTTACTCTCCAAACATATTCGGGGAAAGGATCAGCCAGACAGCACGTCATCCACTTCAAGATCCGGACGGGAGCTATCGCGGATCAAGATGCACTCAAGATCCGCCTTTTTGCAAGTACCCTAAAAGGTACGGCCTTCGATTGGTACTCCACTCTGCCGGAGGACTCAATCCAAAATTGGGCCATGCTAGAGACACGCTTCCTAACTCACTTCAAAGGTGAGGGTCATCCCGCCACTATGGCTTAGCTGTGCAGCCTAAAACAGGGGGAGATGAGTCAACATATGACTTCATTCATAAGTGGAAAGCAATGGCTCTGATGTACTGCCACAAGCGTCGCTAGTCGACATCTGTCGAAACAACATGAGAGCTAGAATCCGCTCCATGATCATCGACAACAAATCAAAAAACCTGGGAGAACTCCTAAAAGCTTCCATAGAAGCTGAAACGGTGATTAAAGACCTCAACAGTCAGAAATCATCAAGAAAAAAGCCAACCGCCATTGCGACCTCTAAACCAAAGAAGAAAGAGGTTCTCAATGTGCAGACCAAGTCAACTCCTTAGCCACCAAAGAAAGCTGAAACCAAAGCTGCTGGTAAGAGACCTGAACTCTCAGATGCCTTCAAAGAACGAGTAGAGAAGAAATACTCGTTTGATGAAGATGTTGGTGAAATCTTTGGGGCTCTTGTGGCAAACGACAAGCTCACCTTGCCTGAACCAAAAAGACCGGGTGATGTTGGCAAAACCAACGATCCTCGGTACTGTCCATACCACCAGATGATCTCGCATCCTCTCAATCAATGCTTCGTTGTGAGGGAGAAAATAAACGAGATGTGGAAAAATGGAGTCATCACCTTTGACAAAAACTATGGTTTTGCTCCGTCAACATGGTGACATGTGGACAAACATCAAAATCACCGAAGAAAATGATCACTACTTCCTTCAAGGTGATAAACTCAATCCAAGCGTCTGAGGAACTGGTTCCTTACCCGACACTAGACGGACAACCCATATGGGTACATCCCGATCTCATGGAAGATGAAAATTGGGAGGTCGTGAAAACAAAGCCTACAGCTCAACAACGAAGGCAGGCTAGGAAATATCTCCTCAAGCTCAAACAGCAAGAGAAGACCCAGCCAAAACAAGAAGTCAAAGAAAATGCAGAGGCTTCCTCTACCGCTTCACTGGAGGCAGCAAAAACATCCATTCAAGAGACTTCAAAGGGGGTAAGAAAATTCACTCTCAGTGATTTCATGCCACCTCAATTCAAAGAAGCCACGCAGGAGGTATCATACTCTTGCAATTCGGTAGTTGGATTCTCCATTGATGGATACGAGTCTAGCGACACTGATGATGGATTCGAATCCAACTACACAAACGAGTGGGAGGAGTCCCTTGAAACAGGAGAATACCTCTCCGATGAAGAATGGGTTCCGGAGACTCATCTTATGCCAGTAATCTGGTATAAGTTCCTACAGCCACAAGGATCCTGGTCTGATGATGAAGAAGACCAGGAGGCTGTACAAGAAGATGCTGCTGATCCAGCACCTCTCATTGCTCCAGTGGAAATCAACCATCTTGAGCCACAAAGATTTGATGAAGAAGAAGATCCGGCTCCCATGCCTGATCTTGAAAATATGCAAGGATCTTGCAGCATCTCGCTCTAGAATAAGAGCAAGACCGCGTTAACGAGCCTCCTCGCAATCCAGAGCCTGAAGTCCCTGAAGACCATCAGGTACATCCTCCCTTAACTCCTGAAAATGGAGAAAGTTGCTGGATAGACGATCCTCTTACATCCGAGGATGAGTCTGACTCCGATCAGGCAACGTCTCCCGTCAGAGCTTCCTGTAATGTGATAATTCGGGATTATAGCTCTTCCGAAGAATCGTCTGATGAGAGCACTTACACTCCGGCGATGCCTAGCAATGTATCTTCTGGAGCCACGAAGAAAAAAGGTTGCTGGATGCTGTTCATGACTTGTTCCCGAAAAATGCTCCGTGCAACACAATCACTGAGGATGGCAACTCTGCTGCTGATACATCCTAAGCAAATGAAAAATGACAGCCTCTTGATCCTGAAGACAATCTTCCAAACGAACACCCTTCTCGAAGTTGGTAGAGGCACCCGCTCTGGCCAGGACTACCACAAAAATTACAACAAATCTTCCTTTACATATGTAAATCCTTCGGGAAAAGACGTTGTAAGCGCCCCTAGTGGCAACAATAATGAACATGCAGGCCCTAAGGAGGCTTTCAAGTAAGACTTGATTGAACACTTCAAGCACATACCTGCACGTCTGCACATCCTAGATTCGTTGCGAATGTCTCCGCACACTCGTGATAATCTCATTTCAGAATTACAAAAGCTGAATGAGGATGTCGACAAACATGCCCCGCAAGTCCTCCAAATTGAAATGGATTACCGGGTCAAAAACTCAGAAGCCTCCTCAAAGGGAGAAAAGAAGAAAACTGAGGGATCATGCATTGAATGCCTCTCGGTTAAAAAAGCAGCCAGTGCAACCATCGCCTTCACAAAGGACGACCTCCTACTTAGCGAAACAAGGCATAACCGACCCCTGTACTTCACAGGGTACAAGGAAATGCCTATACACAGAGTTCAGATCGACCCAGGTTCTGCACTCAACCTCATCTCCACATCGGCTCTCGAAGAGTTGGGCATCCCACCCAGCAAGCTGAGCCACAAATCTATATCTATCTTTAGATACGATGGGAGTACTCAAAGGCCTATCGGCAAAATCAGGTTCAAGTTGCTGATCGGTGATCTTATTTATGAGGTCACTGTGTATGCAATAAAAACCCCTTCATGCTACAACATCCTTTTCGGACGCCCTTGGATCCACGAGAATGGTGTTGTCCCTTTAACTCTATATCAATGCATCAAGTTTGTTGGCGACGACGGCATGATACATCGAGTCTTTGCGGACAGAAAACCCTTCAAAGGTAAAGAAGTCCACTTCGCAGACTCACAGATGTATGAAGGTGAAAAAGAAGAAGAGGATAAGCACACAGCATCCTTTGCCGAAAATCTCCAGAAAGATAAAGGTAAAGCTCCTCAACAATCACCGGAAGAAAACAAATCATCCGGTAAATCTGAAGAGAGCATTCAAACTCCCTTCATCATCTCCCTCAAACCTTCAAAGCCTTTGGTCATCACAACTAAAGTGAAGAAAGCAAAGCAAAAGCCTGGGGGCAAATTTGTTGTCTCTTTCGTGTCTATCATGCAAGACACGGACTCGGATTCAGAGCCAAAAGATGACGCATCGTCAAGACAAGCTGACACTCAGCAAGTTCAGCCTGCTCTCACTCCAATGGAGACAACTTCTGACATAGAAGATCCTACGTCAACTTCCTTCGTTGTTCCAGCAACTTCAGCAAAGGAAAAGCCGATCTTCTTCCATAGATCGGATGCTTCTTTATCAAACTCCATGCTTGAACCTTTCCAAAATAAAGGTATGCCTCAACTATCCTTATACAGTTCTGTGGCACAAGTTATTATGAAGAAAATGGGCTATGACGCTCAAAACCCAGTCGGTTTGCGAGAAGGACGCGGTATTCTCACGCCATTAGGGCCCGTCTTGACCAAAAGCCAGCTGGAAGATTGGAGACTCTATGGCTATGTAGAAAAGTCTTCACATGGGTTAGGGTATGATCCCGACACTCCCCTGAGACAGTTGACACAAAGGCTTAAAAGTCAATATACTGACCAAGCCTCAACATCTCAAGTCCACGAAGACATCGATCTCCCTGGATATCTCTTTGATGAGTCACCTGACAAAGATCCAGGAAGCTCATCCAATTGACACGATTTCTCCAAAAATGAATAGAAGTGTCCGATGCCATAGACGTATGGTCTTATGATCCAGAAGAACCCTCATCTCCAAAAGAAGTAGCATACTTCGACCCGGTTTCAACAGGCGATTGGGATCATCTCATAACAAGCCTTGGGAAAATTACCGATCAAGAAGACCCATGGAAAGGAACAAAACCTTGGCCTGGAAATGCCCTTGAAACCACAGAAGGTTTCGTTGAGCTGGAAGCCTCCAAAAATATTGTGGAGGAACCACCTTCGAACCTATCAACAGAAGATCCTATTCAAAAGATAGACTCGGGAACACCAGATAACCCACGTCCTGTATTCATAAGCAAGAATATAAAGGATGATGAGTTACCCGAGTATATCGCCTTTCTTCGTGAGTTCGTTGATTGCTTTGCATGGTCTTATGCTGAAATGCCTGGCTTAGACCCCAAAATAGCGGTCCACAAACTCAATCTTCAAGAAGACATCAAGCCTGTCAAGCAAGGCCAAAGAAGATTCCGTCCAGATGTGATGGATAAAATTGAACAAGAAGAAGTTCAAAAATTCAAAAGCGTCGGCTTCATCCATGAGGAACAACATCCTGAATGGTTGGCCAACATTGTCCCCGTGACAAAGAAAAACGGGCAGATCAGGGTCTGTATTGACTATAGAGACCTGAATGGCGCATGCCCAAAAGATGAATTTCTGCTCCCCATACCAGAGGTAATGATTGATAATACCTGTGGATTCGAGCGAATGACATTCATGGATGGTTTCTCTGGCTACAATCAGATAAAGATGCATCCTGAAGATGAAAAACATACATCTTTTCGGACCCCATTTGGCGTGTATTGTTACACTGTCATGCCATTTGGTCTGAAAAATGCTGGTGCCACATATCAGAGTGCTATGATGAAAATATTCCAAGATATGCAGCACAAGACGGTTGAATGTTACGTTGATGACCTCGCCGTCAAAAGCAAAAGAAAAGAAGATCATCTCGAAGACCTTCGAGAAGTCTTCCTCCGGCTTCGCAAACACAAACTGCGAATGAATCCTTTGAAATGCTTCTTCGGCGTCTCGTCGGGTAAGTTCCTCGGATTCTTAGTTCGGAAAGCTGGAATAGAGCTTGACCCCATAAAAGTCAAAACCATTCTAGAAATGCCCTCTCCAAGAACCTTGAGAGAACTCAAAGGGCTTCAAGGGAGATTAGCCTACATCAGACGGTTCATCTCCAATCTTTCGGGGAAATGCCGTCCATTCTCCCGGTTGATGAAAAAAAGTGTAAACTTTGTCTGGGATGCTGACTGTGAAGCTGCTTTCCAAGACATCAAGTCATACCTGACAAAACCTCCAGTGTTAGCTGCTCCTACCACTGGAAAACCATTCATCTTGTACACAAGAGCCCTTGATACTCTTTAGGAGCTCTGCTTGCGCAAGAAAATGATCAAAGAAAAGAAGCTGCTCTATATTACCTCAGCCGCATGCTAGTAGGTGCAGAGCATCGCTACTCTCCAGTCGAAAAAGAATGTCTTGCAGTGATGTTCGCCGTACAAAAGTTGCGTCACTACTTGCTTTCCAACACAGTATACCTGGTTTCGAGGGTCAACCTTTTGAAGGTCCTTGTCATAAAGGCAGGTTCTCTCAACGCTCGACTGGCAAAATGGTTCATCCTTCTGTCACAATTTGATATTAGGTATGTACCACAAAAGGCAATCAAAGGGCAAGCTCTAGCGGACTTCCTCGCAGAGCATCCATTGCCTAAAGATTCTCCACTCAGAGATAATCTCCCAGAACCAGTCTACAATGTGGAGACTTTCTCACAAAGTGCCTCCTGGGACATGTACTTTGACGGTGCAACCAGGACAAATGAAAAAAGACAGCTGATCTCGGGAGTTGGCATCCTCTTTGTTAGCCCCGACAAATACATGATTCCACACGCTTTCTCGCTACTGGAACCATGCACAAACAATGCAGCTGAATATCAAGCTCTGATCCTAGGATTGGAACTCGCCATCGAATCCGGTATCACCATGCTTGAAGTCTTTGGAGACTCTCAACTGATCGTCGACCAGATGAATCAGAAATTTGAAGTCAGGAAGCCAGATTTGCTGCCTTACTACAACAAAGCACAATCGCTTCTGCAAAAGTTTGACATCTGTCACATCACCCACATTCGTAGAGGTGAAAACATACGTGCATATGCCCTAGCTGGACTTGCCGCATCCATGGCAATCCAGGAAGGGGAAAACATGCAAATCACAGTGTGCGAAATAAGAATCCTTCCTCCTCTTAACACACACCAAGCAGTTGCTGAATGCCACCAAGTGGTTGGAAGTCGGATTTCAATCCTTCAAACTTCAATCGGCGACTAGAGGGATCCGTTCATTGATTACATTATGTTCAGAATCCTACCTGAAGATCCAAAAGAACGGGCAAGCATCCAAAGGCGAACCCCAAGCTTTCATTTGGATATTTCTTCAAAAGTCCTTTACAGGAAATCCTTCAACGGAGTACTTCTACGCTGCTTGTCACAACAAGAGGCTGAAGAAACACTCAAAGAAGTTCATGCTGGTCTTTGCGGAGCTCATCAGGCTAGTCCCAAGCTCTATGATCAGATAAAAAGGTTAGGATATTACTGGCCTACCATGGTAGCTGACGCAATGCAATTTGCTAAGCGCTGCCAACAATGCCAAGTTCATGGAGATTACATTCACATGCCTCCAGAATGGCTGCATCCTACAGCGATTTCATGGCCTTTCGAAGCCTGGGTATGGACATCATAGGTCCTATTTCTCCCCCTTGGAGCAAAGGTCATCGCTTCATCTTCACCGCTACGGATTATTTCTCCAAGTGGTCAGAAGCATTTGCATTCAACAAAATAAAGACCTCATCAGTCCTTCAGTTCCTGTGCACCAACATCATTTATCGTTTCGGCATACCCAAAAGATTCGTCCATGATAACGGACCACAATTCCGGGATCATCGATTCTACAGGTTCTACGACAAATACAAAATTCAAAGCTGTCCTTCGACTCCATACAATCCGGCAGCAAACGGATTAGCAGAAGCTTTCAACAAGACACTCTGCAAAACCCTCAAAAAAATGGTCTCTAGTCACAAAAGAGACTGGAGCGACAAACTGTCTGAAGCTTTGTGGGCCTATCGAACCACCGTTCGAGGACCAACCCATAGTACACCATTCTCCTTGGTCTATGGATGCGAAGCTGTCGTGCCCTTGGAAGTACAAATTCCTTCCTTGAGGGTATCCTTGCAAAATGACATGACTCAAGAAAGCAATGTCAAATTGCAACTCAATGAGTTAGACAATCTCGATGAGAGACGGCTCGAAGCTCAACAAAGCATTGAACTTTACCAAGCACGCATGGCAGGATCTTTCGACATAAAGGTCAGGCAACGCGCCTACAAAAAGGGTGACTTGGTTCTTGCGGTAAAAAGACCAATGGTCTTCGCTCACAAGTCCAAAGGCAAATTTGAGCCAAAATGGGAGGGACCCTACGTCATCGACAAGGTTTTCTCCAACGGCGCATACTATAACGCCCCAATTCCGGATACCGAAAAGATCGTCAAAGTACCGAAATTGGCGCGCTACTTCCCGGAAAATCCGAGAACTTCCAAGATCGTAGGTCCGCAGTGAGGTCCAATTTAAAACTTTTGTAACAATAGTTGTTATCGCGGAAGCGTATTGTAAGCGGAAGCCATACAGAGATAGCGGAAGCATAAGGTATCATTGTATATATGTCAAATGTAGAAGGGCTGAAGTCCAGCCTAGATAAATGGTCCACTTTCGGATACAGGTCCATCTCAGGTAATTCGATCTTTAAGTGAAACCACAGATGCTAAAGAATATTGTGTTTGGTGCTTAGAAGTTGTGTGCATCATTTGGTAACGTATAAAGGTCGAATCATCTAAGATTACATAACCTGGACTTTAGTTAGTGGACCCCACGAGTCAAGGTTGAGCCGTACCATTGACTCGTGGCTGGCACAGTGATGGAAGTCTATTTGAATGGTCAATGGGCCATACATATGATTTCAACAATAGAAATTAGAATCTGGGAAGTGTCACTGTACACAGTGTGCTCAGCCGACCTCCTGGCCTGGGCGGTCAGCTCGGCACACTGGGACCAGAGAAGGAAAAACACCCTACAGGCAAAGCCTGCTTGTCCAGGACTTCCTGTGAGTTCGGCTAACTCCCTGGCCTGGGTAGTTGGCCGTGCACACCAAGAATTCTGGCTGAAGGGAATGTCCCAGGTTCTAGTCTCCTTTGTTGAAATCCCACCCTTTTGGAAATCCATCTCGGAGTTCGGCTAAGCAATGGAGCCCAATTGAACACTCAGTTCGGCTACCCAACTCAGTTCGGCAAAGGGCCTAGCTCAGTTCGGCAACCCAGCTGAGTTCGGGAAAATGCATTGGGTTCGGCTAGGCATTGAGATTGGTTTAGCTCTCAGCTCGGTTAAGCACTGAGTTCGGCTAAGCTCGAAGTCCGGTCTGGCACAGAACCCGGTCTGGCGCTGAGCTCAGTAAAACACTGAGTTCGGCCATAACACTGAGTTCGGCCGTAACACTGAACTCGGCTTTGAGCACAGAGCTCGGCCTAGACACTTAGCTCGTCTAAACGCGAATCTATCCTAACCATGCTCGGCAGAACTCTGAGTTCTGAGCTCGGCAACCGCTGGGCTCTGCAAGTGATGAGTTCGGCAGTTGCTGAGCTGCATTAATGCTGAGCTCGGCAACCGCTGGACTCTGCAAGTGCTGAGCTCGGCCATCGCTGGACTCTGCCCATCTCTCCTATCAGTGTTGTGTTCTGTTACAGAACCCAGTTCTGCGACAGGACACAACTTCTCTTCATTAAGCACAGGAATGGTGGTCCACCTCTGATCAAAATTCAGATCAAGTAGCCACCCATGGTCGCACAAGCCCCCTCACATAAACGTAGGGTCCTGATCCACCAAGGGAGGTCCTACTTCGATTCCGATCACAACACAACGAGGTGGGTTCTCGTCATTCCATCTCCGGAAAACCCATCACTGCAACCCAATTCTCCTGGGTTTCTCCATAGACCATTACAGAAGCAAAATAAATCCTTCCTACATCATCCACCCATCATCAACCGGCCATTGATCATCCAAATGAGGTAATCCCATCCATCAATGGCCAAAGGAACCAAACAAACATGCTCAATGATCGATCTAAACATATATATTACAAATTGGAATTCTACTGCAAATCAAAGGAAGGAAACATGCAATCTAGACTACCAGCACAGTGCACTTGCCTTGATCGATTGAAGGTAGAAGGAAAAGAAAGAAAACCACAGGGAAACCAAAAGGCAGGGTCTCGGCAGGCCTTCTGTCGAGGATTTCTGGGGCGAGAGGAGAAGAAGAGAGAGATCGGAGGAGAGATGATGGTTCGTTGGAGGGAATTGGGGAAGAAGAAGAGAGAAAGGAAAAAGGAGATGAACAGTAGTTGTTAGGGCAGGGGGAGGGTTTTAGTTTATATAGGTTGGGTTTTTGGGTTAGGGACAAAATTGCCCTTTGGGTTAGAATAGGATTAGGGTTAGGGTAGAGGGTATTTAGGTCTTTAGGTGATCTTCTAGAAGATTCTTTGGTGCAAACCCCCTATAGTAAAAACAAAACTCTAGCTAGGGCCTCTAACAAACTCCCTAACTCTAGAAATAACAAAAGACACCCTATTGACTCTACTAATTACACTACTAGTCTAACCCTAGGAAAATACATAACTACCCTCACTAAGTCCCATAATTAGTATAATTAAAATACTTAGGCTAATAAATAGTATTCAAATTCACATTGAGGGCCCACCAGGGGTGGGGTCTCACACATACGCACTCCTAAACATGGAAGGTGACAGATGTACGCTGCCCATCAACGGCAAGTTCTTAAAGCGGTACTACCCTTGAAGACTTACCCAACTAGGTAAGAGCAATGCCTGTACGGCCAAAACCGGTTTTCAGGTACACGCTCGCTAAACCCACCTTTTTTAGAATTTTCGTGTCAAATGTTGAAATTTCTAGAAATTTAACACAATGCTTACTTCCATCGTTTCATTGTTCAAAAATCCAAGTTTAAGAACCTTTCCCTAACTTGACCAAAATTTTCAACCCTTGAACCCAAAATTCATGGTTTGAAACAAAATCTGGATTCAGGGATTTCCACCCTAGTCCACCCTGCCTTTTACTGCCAAAATGGTTTTAAGTCAAAACTTATGACCCTCGTGTCTTTAAACAAAAAAAAAAGGTTTTTAAAAAAAAAAAACCGCGAGGAAGCGACACTTAGTCGATACTCGCACAAATCGGAAGCATGCGAACCACGTTCGACACTTCCAAAATCGCGGGGAGGCGACATTTCGTCGATACTTGCAAAATCCAAAATCGTGGAGATGCAACATTTCAATTGATATCCACAACCTAAATTTCGAAGGTTCGAAAAAACCTAAAAACAGTGGAGATGCAACATTTCAGTTGATATCCACAACCCAAATTTCAAAGGTTCGAAAAAACCTAAAAACCGTGGAGACGCAACATTTCAGTTGATATCCACAACCCAAATTTCAAAGGTTCAAAAAAACCTAAAAAACCATGGAGACGCAACATTTCAGTTGATATCCATTACCCAAAGGTTTGAGAAAACCACAAATTTCAAAAATCGTGGGGAAACGACATCAAGTCAGTACCCGTAAAACTAAGATTTTTGAAAAGCAAGGATGCGACATTCCATCGATACTTGCACCCAAATCCACGAGGATGCGACATTCCATCGATACTCGCAACCGAATGAGCAAGGATGCGACATTCCATCGATACTTGCAAGAACATTCAGCAGGGAGGCGACTTTTAGTCGATACTTGCATTTTTAAAAATAAAACCGGCTATAAATGCCACCAAAACAGGCTATAAATGCCACAAACCGGCTATAGATGCCACCAAAACAAACCGGCTATCAATGCCACAAAACAAAACCGTCTATCAATGTCACAAACAAAAAAAAATGGCTTTAAAAAAAAAACTCGGCTATCAATGCCACAAACTCGGCTATCAATGCCACCAAAACCCGGCTATCAATGCCAAAACCGGCTATAAATGCCATCAAAACCGGCTCTCATGCCAAAAATCGGCTTCCATGCCACAAACAAAAATCTGGCTTCCATGCCAAAACAATCATTTGACAAAAGATTTTCACAAAATGATAAACTTTTGATCAAATCTCATTTAGAAATTACTTTTATCACAAAAAGATTTAAGTAAGCGTAGGGAAAACAAAAAAAAAGAGGCATCCCATTTAGCAATTACTTTAATCACAAAAAAGATTTAAGTAAGCGTCGGAAAAACAAAAAAAAAAAGAGTACCAAAAAAAAATATACATGTGGTACCAAAAAAAAAGAAAGTGTTCACAAGCACTTCTGTTAAAAAAAAAAAAACATGAGCTCAATAAAAATGGTCTCCAGCCAAGAGTTCAGCTCCTCAAGCAAACTTTTGGCCTCAGCTGTCAGGGATTCCAAGGCACACTTCTTCAGGAACTTGCCATGAGATGCTGGGGTGGGCCGTAACCCTTCTTTCGCACCGGGAAGCTTATCCCGAGCAGTTTGCCATTGTTTGTTCTCTTCAAACTTCCTTTTAAGAACTCGATCGGCATCTGCAACTCGACGAATCAGAGTACTCTCCCTGTCACGAGCCTCTGTTATTGCAGTCCACTTGGTAGTGACTTGTGCCTGCAGATGCTCAAGACGTTTCCTGGCCTCATCGACCTCACTATCAAGGATGTTAAGGTCATGTGTCAGCCCAATGATGGCTAGCTCTTCTAAGTTCTTCTCTCAGACTATCTGCTTCCTGCTTTGTGTAGCCTCATCCAGGTTAGACTGAGCCTTATCTGCAGGGTCCAGGAACATCTCCTTGAAGAACTGGTCGTCAGGAAAACCCATGGTCTCAAACCACCTGTCACCCAGCTCAATGATCCTATCAACGATCGCCCTGGCACTTGTGACATCCAGACCAGCCTCTTCGGCATCACCGAGAATCTCACACACATGCTGGATCATCCCAAATCCGGCATCTAAGTGCCCAAAAAGTAGAGTCTCAATCCAAGAGCTTAGAACCCACACCATCACCTTCTTCGCAAAAAGAAGAGATGGCCCAGCTGAAGATTCGCCCAACTCCGTTGGTCGACTGCTCATGTCATCACTCATAACAAAAGAACTCTTTCTAGTTGAAGCTGCTCCTGCTCGGGAAGGAATCTCAGCACGAGGTATCTCCTCAACAGTGTCAGAACTGGTCCCAGGAGTCTCTATCTCTGGATCAACCTCTGGTATCCCTTGCTCTGGTTCTGAAGGAAGCGACGGACTCTCCTCTGTCACTTCAAAACCTGCCAAAGAAACACAAAAAGGTATGAATATAATCCTGTTTGAAAATCATTATTAGGGTTATTACTATAAAATACCTTCTTCGACGATTGGCGGAAGACTCTCTTCCTCCATGAACTCATCGAAAGCATCATCAACATTTACATCCATCGATGGTTCAAAGTCATCGAAATCCTGTGGCAAGTCAGCTGGCAAGAAAAATGTTAGCAAACCAAGTCACAGACACAAAAAAAAAAGAAAGCAAAAGAAGTCATACCAATTGGAGATTCTGGATTCACTCCAGAATCCCTCGGTTCTTCTTCAGGCACCCCGACAGGATCCGTCACCACCTCATCGGTTGGAACCTCAGGCATCACCAAGTCTTCCTCTGTTAAAAAAAAAAAAAGAAAAGCAGAAACAAGAAGCAAATCAAAATATGGAAAAATCCATGAAAAGAAATGGAAAGAGAAAAAGGAAGAATCATACCTTCACCGACAGTCTCTTCTTCTCGGCTTCTCTTCTCTGGAGGCTCGTCAGCATCCACTGGCACATCCTCATTGATAATAAGAGGAACTTCCAAGTCAGGAGAGTCCTCATGCTGCCCCTTGCTGCGATGATGACTCCTCCTCCTTTTACTCCTACGGGCTCGCTTCTTAGAGGAACCTGCCCCACTGTCAGAGTCAGGTTTCCCACTCGACTCTGTTAGAGTTTTATTTTGTTGCAATTTGATAGGGTGCATTTCATTTTCATAAGCTTGATCTCTCATTCATTCATGATTTTTATCTTAAGATTTTCATGCTTGATTTTCATTCATAATCTTTGATTTTATTCATGTCATGCATGTTTTTCATAATATTTATGAATCTTAAGTTCATGAAGTTTTCTAGTCCCATGTGGGTGTTTTTGGTGTCATTTCCAAAATTCAAGCTTTCCATGTTTTTCTCTTTAAAATCAGTTTTTATTTGGAGATTTCAAGTCATTTATATTTCATTTTTAATAGTCTTTTTCTGACTTGAATCCAAGCTTGAATTGTGCCCCAAAGTTCATTGAAGACCAGCCCTCACTCTCCTTCAATGTTCTGAAAAAAATCAGACATCTGGGCTGCCAGCAGGTTGGCCGGCTGTGTACCCGGTCGACCGGCCAAGGCACCCGGTCGACCGGGCACACAGTGCAGGCCGACCCAGGGAAAATGGCCGTTAAGGCTCCAACGGATATATTTCTGACCGTTGAGCACCCGGTCGACCGGGCCCTGTACCAGGTCGACCGGGGACTAGCCGTTGGACACTTTTTGGCTATAAAAAGTGGATTTTTGTTGGGGATTGAGTGCTGAACCTTAAGGAACTTTTGAGGCCAAGGAAGAACTACACTTTAAGGAGATTATTGAAGGACTAATGGGGCTAATCCATGGACTCAATCTTTGATTCAAATCTCAAATGGGTGTGCTCTCTTTTCTCATTTAATCTCATGCTTTGTATTAATCTTTGATTTCTTTTAAAAGCATGCTCAAGTTTCTTAATGTTGTGTTCATGCATTGTTAAATCTTTGAACATGTTTAGTCATGAGGATACAACATATGTTTAGCTATTCACATGAGTTTTGTTTTCAAGTTTCTACACTAACTTGCTAGAGTTAAGTTGTAATTTTTCAAATCAAGTTTCTTCATCTTGAAAACTCATGTGTTTTTCATTCTACTCTTTCATTTAAATATGATCAACATCTTTGCATCATTTAGTGTTTCATCCTTCTAAAAAGAGTTAGAGTGTTTTCTAGCATATGCATGAATCTTACACTTTCTCATTCATATGCATATGTCTAGAGTTTGGCATTTCATTTTCAAATTAGCCTATTTAGAGGCATCTCATTGCACTTAATAGTTCTCTTATCCATGCATCATTAGGCATATTAATTAAGAGAAAATCACTCGTTGTAAAGGTTAGTGCTAAGCCTAAGAAAAGCATAGTGTAAAGGTTGTTGTTTAGCCTAGAAAAACATCATTGTAAAGGTTATTGCTTAGCCTATTGTAAAAGCATAAATAGTGGAAATCCGGTGGGGTGTTGAGCACAAGCCGGTAGTGGATGTAGGCATTGAGGCCGAACCACTATAAATCTTTGTGTTATGGTGATTGGGTTGTGGTGATTGATTTGTTTCTCTTCCGCATTATGTATGTTAATCATCACATATGACTAGTTTGTTTTAAAGAAATTAAAATTGGTCATAGTTGGTCACTATTAGTAGATCACCCTATTCACCCCCCCTCTAGGGTTAAGATCCCGGACTTTCAATTGGTATCAGAGCCTCGTGCTCTAATATTAGGATCAAGCGTTTTTGGAACTCTTGATTAGGTGTAAAAACCTAGAGTTTAAACCCTAGTGTGCTTTTCATGAAAATCATTAAAATGGACTCCACTATGCTAGATTGTGTAGATTCCCTTGTAGATTCTTCTAGACCCCTCCTTTCTTCTATTGGAGATTCAAACCTTGAATTTAATGAATCTAAAGTTGAATCAAAAGAAGAAGAAAATGATGATTATGAAGATGATATACATCAAGCCTATGAGGAATTATATGAACTATGTGAAGTCATAGCTAAGAAGAATAAAAAGTTAAGAGAAGAATCAAAAAGGCTAAACAAAGATTTAATCTCTTCAAATGATGAACTTAGAGAGAAAGAAGAAGTAATACATTGCCTAGACTCTAAGTTCATGATCACTTTGCACAACCTATCAAAAGCTCAAGATGAACTAAATGAAATAAAATTAAGTCATAATGAGCTACATAAAGAAAATGTAAATCTAAGAGATACATTAAAAAGACAAGATGAGAACATTATCCATTTAGAATCCAAATTGAAAATTTCTAAAGATAATTTGTTAAATCTTCAAGATGAATTAAATGCATCTAAGAGAAGTTGTGAAGGACTTACCAAGAAAACTCAACTCTAAGTGATCACATAAAAAATCAAGTTGAAGACATTGTCAACCTTGAATCCAAGTTAATAACCACCAAAGAAAATTTATTCAATGCTCAAAGTAATATAAAAACTTTACAACTTGGATCTAATGTAAATGAACTCAAACTTGAATTAAAACTTGCTTATGAAAAAGTAAACAAGTTTAATGGAATTGGAATTGAACTTACAAAAGTGAAAAATGAAAATTCAATTCTTAAAAATCAAGTCACTCAACTTGAAACTCACAAACAAAAGTATGAGTGCAAATTTACCCAAGGCGAAGAGAAATTTGAAAAATTATTTAGATTGGGTAAATCACAAAGAGATAGGACGGGTATTGGATTTGATAAGTATACTTCTCATGGCCCTAAAATCACCAACACATTTGTGAAAGGTGAGTCCTCAATCTCTAGCACTCACTCTACTTTGCCCAAAACAAAATGTCATTATTGTGGTAATGAAGGGCATTTCAAATTTGAGTGCAAATTAAGAAAAAATCATTTGTCTAAACCCATCTATGAACCTAAAAATGGAAAATCTAATTCTATGATGGTTAAGGCATCAAAATCAAAGGAAGACTCTAGAAAGTTCAAGCAAGTCAAACCATTCCAACAAGAGTCTCCCAAGATAGATTTTAAAAAGACTAAACAAATCAAAAGTAGTCAAATTAAATCTATCAAAAAGAAACCTCTCACTTTACCTCCTTTAACCTTGGAAATGAAAGAACTTTTGAAAAATGTTGAAAGACTAAAATTAAAATTCAAAAGGCATAAAGAGAGAGGAAAAGCTAAAAGAAATGAGAAAAATAAAAAGAAACATCAACCACCAAAGACTAATCATCAATCCAATTATGAAATTGTCAAACCTCAAGGATATGATGTCAAGAATAAAAGAAATCAATATTTATCTCCTCTAGTTGGTGGGATCTCATACATAGACTCCAAAGCTCAATACCTTAGATGGATACCTAAGGTTAGACTCTTAGACAAATACTAAGACCTTATAATTAGATTAGACCAACTCTTTCCCATAAGTTATATGTGTTGTTGGTCTTAAGTCTAGTTCCTTCTATCTTTCTTAGTATTGTCTTCTTGTTCAAGTATCATTTGTTTGAGTTTTACTTGTTGAAAATGCATTTTGATTTTAAAAGGTATGTTATGATAAAAATGCATGTTTATGATCAATCTGATTTGAAAAAGAATTGCTTAAAGATACATCTTCTCAATTAATTGATTTGTTTTTCAAATTTACTTTTATTTGAATGGATACATAGTTATTCCACATTTGTCAAATCAAATACTATTGAAAAATGAAGTGTCTTGGACTCACAAGTTTTCAATCATTTAAATGGACTTATTTAGAATTAATTTTGTAAAATCTCTTTTCCTAAATTGATTGAGCTTGTAGGATAGTTAGATTAAGGGAATCATTTGTTCAGAGAGTTTTTCTTGAGTTGGCAAGTTCTTCCTTGAATTTGAACAGATATTCCTGTTTTCTCTGTTTGCGCGGTCGACATCCTGGATTGGCCGGTCGACCGAAGAATCGTACACAGCAACTTAAAAACCCTGTTTTCCCTGTTTACTCGGTCGACATCCTGGATTGGCCGGTCGACCGAAAACACGTAAACAGCAACTTAAATAAGTTGCGCTGGCACTGTTCTGTTTCAATCAGAACCTCTCCTTGGAGCAGGTCGACCCCCTGGAGCTTCTCAAATCTGAATGCTCCTCGTTTCCAATCCGTCTCCTTCATTCTTCCTTGGCAAGATCATCATTCTCCCAAGGATTTCTCATTGGATTGTCTTCTTCCAAACCAAGGCTGTTTCAGCACTGTGTCGCACGGCAGCTGTGCTCCCCTTCTCCTCTGAATTCCGTCTATCTGTCAGCATGAAGACGCATTGGTTCTTAGTATGTGCTGCTTCCATCTCATTCAAAAACTCATGAGATTCCATCTGCTCTGGCCGTCCAAGACTATGGAAATAATCTTCTTCAACCGACTGTGTCTGTGTGCCGAGTTTGCTTCCCAGATCTCGGTTTATGGTCATTATGGGGATCTGATCAATGGGTTGTCTGCATGCTTTTAGGATCAATTGTAGTCATTTGTACACAGTTTCAGGCAGCCATAGTTTGTGGAAGTATTCTGTCACGGAACATGCATTCCAAGTGTTTGTCAAAATGACTGAACCACTGTTACATCATAGTTAGCTACTGTCTTTGCTGAATTCGAGTGGGATCATTGTGCACCTAATTCCATTCTATCATAGGAGCAATTCAAGCCATTTTCAAGTGCTGTCCATCTCTTCTAAAAATCAACTGTTTAGTGCAATGGCTCGCACAAAACAAACCTTCAGGCAGCCTATCAAGAAGTCAAAAACAGGCCAAGCTTCATCTTCTCATAGATCTCCTCCATCCTCTCCTGAAGCATCCCCTCCTCGTGAAGTCAGATTCAAACCCATCCCTTCTCCATCTTCGGTTGTCAAATCCTTCCGAAACAAAGGGATCATTGTGGAGAAGAAATGTGTAGTAGAAGATCTAGTGGATTATGGTGTCCCTGCTATCATGGAAGATATTGGCTGGGGTGGTATTCTAAATTGGAGTGGAAATGCCTTTCCATCCTTGGTTCATGGCCTTTATGAGTCTATCTGTGCTTCCACCAACAATTCATTCACTATCAGATTTGAGCATGGAGAAGAGGTGGTTACTACAAAGAAGATTGCATCCATCTTGGGGGTTCCTAGGTCAAATGGACCAAAGATAATATCTGAAGTCTTACCTCTTGAGGAAAAAGATGGAGTGACTCATGCTCTTTGTGGAAGAGCTGAAGTTTGGACAGCCAAAAATTCTCTTCAAGCTTCTCTCATGGTTCCTTCCCTTCGGATCATTCATATCATTTTCACTCATTCCATCTATCCAAGGAAAGGGAATAGGACTGAAGTAACTCCTTACATGGCAAATCTGTTGTTCAAAGTTATATCTGGAGATCGGGTATGCTTACCTTCAGTTATTATGCACCATATTCTCCGAGTTATTACTGGATCGCAGCCGTGTGCAGCTCCATTTGGATTTCTCATTACCCAGCTTGCTAGATCATATGGAGTGGTTCCTCCAGCTTCTGAGAGACCAGTGACATCCACTGTTTTCAACAAATCAAACATTCTCTTGATGAAGCTTCCACCACCTCAGCAAAGGAATCCAGTAGCTGAAGGAGATGCAGAGTTAGAGGCTGCGGAGATAGAGCCTGTAGATCCAGTAGCAGGTCAGCCTCCTCATCCAGAGCCCCCTCAGCAGCGCAGTCTGGAGGACCGTATGACCTCTTTAGAGCATATTGTTTCTACCATACGTACAGACTATCAGGAATTTAGGCAAGAGGTATCAGGAATGATGAAGAAGACTTTGAAGTACCTCTCGAACATCTCCAGCAGCTGCAGGCGTCATGATGATGCAGTGCCCCCGTCTCCTACAGATTCATCTTAGATCTTAGGAAAGTTTTTCACTTTTTGTGGGGAGGGTAGTGATAGACTTTTTAACTCTTTTAAATATTTGTCTATCAACTGACTGAAAGTTTGAATTGATTACTGACCATTATTTTGATTTTTGGTTTGGTCAAGTAATTATTGAAATATGTACTAGTCGTTTATGGAAAATCAATGAATTTACATATTCAAATTATTCATCTCATATCTTCTTGTTATATTCCTCAATTGATGAATGTTTATGATGCTTTGAACTAAATTTTCTTTCGATTAATATTTTTTTTCTAGCATCATTCATAACAGCATAGACAACCTCTATACATGATAACCTGTTCAGCATTTCATTTTTAATTTAATTTGGTAACAGGTGCTGCTGAAAGGTATTTGTTTTCTAATGTATACAGGTTCCTTTGCAATTGGATGTCAAAGGGGGAGAGATGTTTCAAGTGTTGGCACCAACTAAGGGGGAGAAGATTCTAGGGTTATCTAGTTTAGGGGGAGTTTTTGTATGTATTTTTGTAATGTTGTGTCTTTGCTCTCACAAGGAAAATCCAAAGCTCCAAAATATCCAAATGCTCCCATTCATCCAAAGCTCCTTAATATCCAAAGAAGATGGTGAAGTTGGTGTTCAAGTTTCTAAGGAGATTGAGAGAGAGTTCAAGCTTCAAGAGTTGCCATCAAATTGCAAAGGGGGAGATTGTTAGAGTTTTATTTTGTTGCAATTTGATAGGGTGCATTTCATTTTCATAAGCTTGATCTCTCATTCATTCATGATTTTTATCTTAAGATTTTCATGCTTGATTTTCATTCATAATCTTTGATTTTATTCATGTCATGCATGTTTTTCATAATATTTATGAATCTTAAGTTCATGAAGTTTTCTAGTCCCATGTGGGTGTTTTTGGTGTCATTTCCAAAATTCAAGCTTTCCATGTTTTTCTCTTTAAAATCAGTTTTTATTTGGAGATTTCAAGTCATTTATATTTCATTTTTAATAGTCTTTTTCTGACTTGAATCCAAGCTTGAATTGTGCCCCAAAGTTCATTGAAGACCAGCCCTCACTCTCCTTCAATGTTCTGAAAAAAATCAGACATCTGGGCTGCCAGCAGGTTGGCCGGCTGTGTACCCGGTCGACCGGCCAAGGCACCCGGTCGACCGGGCACACAGTGCAGGCCGACCCAGGGAAAATGGCCGTTAAGGCTCCAACGGATATATTTCTGACCGTTGAGCACCCGGTCGACCGGGCCCTGTACCAGGTCGACCGGGGACTAGCCGTTGGACACTTTTTGGCTATAAAAAGTGGATTTTTGTTGGGGATTGAGTGCTGAACCTTAAGGAACTTTTGAGGCCAAGGAAGAACTACACTTTAAGGAGATTAGTGAAGGACTAATGGGGCTAATCCATGGACTCAATCTTTGATTCAAATCTCAAATGGGTGTGCTCTCTTTTCTCATTTAATCTCATGCTTTGTATTAATCTTTGATTTCTTTTAAAAGCATGCTCAAGTTTCTTAATGTTGTGTTCATGCATTGTTAAATCTTTGAACATGTTTAGTCATGAGGATACAACATATGTTTAGCTATTCACATGAGTTTTGTTTTCAAGTTTCTACACTAACTTGCTAGAGTTAAGTTGTAATTTTTCAAATCAAGTTTCTTCATCTTGAAAACTCATGTGTTTTTCATTCTACTCTTTCATTTAAATATGATCAACATCTTTGCATCATTTAGTGTTTCATCCTTCTAAAAAGAGTTAGAGTGTTTTCTAGCATATGCATGAATCTTACACTTTCTCATTCATATGCATATGTCTAGAGTTTGGCATTTCATTTTCAAATTAGCCTATTTAGAGGCATCTCATTGCACTTAATAGTTCTCTTATCCATGCATCATTAGGCATATTAATTAAGAGAAAATCACTCGTTGTAAAGGTTAGTGCTAAGCCTAAGAAAAGCATAGTGTAAAGGTTGTTGTTTAGCCTAGAAAAACATCATTGTAAAGGTTATTGCTTAGCCTATTGTAAAAGCATAAATAGTGGAAATCCGGTGGGGTGTTGAGCACAAGCCGGTAGTGGATGTAGGCATTGAGGCCGAACCACTATAAATCTTTGTGTTATGGTGATTGGGTTGTGGTGATTGATTTGTTTCTCTTCCGCATTATGTATGTTAATCATCACATATGACTAGTTTGTTTTAAAGAAATTAAAATTGGTCATAGTTGGTCACTATTAGTAGATCACCCTATTCACCCCCCCTCTAGGGTTAAGATCCCGGACTTTCAGACTCCTCACTGGATGGTCTACTCTTGCCAGTAGACTACACGGAAGCTTGCCTCTGTGCCGCTTGCATCCAAGCACCAAGTTCGGCTTCCTCCTGTTCTAGCTGCTCTAAAGCCTCATCAGGTATTTCTCGAACAGCTTCAGAACCAATGACGCCCTGGTCACCGAGAAAGCCTATCTTGTGCTTCTCTCCAGAAGGCAAGGCCCAAACTTCCTCTCGCCGGACGCCATCCAACTTTCCAAGGCCCTTTCCAGATGCCAGCTTCACATCAAGCTCCTTCTTGGAAAGCCCCCGATATTTCGAAAAGCTCTCCGCGAACCACTTCGCAAAGCCGGCAATCCGGGAAGTCAACAACACAGGATAAGAGATCATGGCTGTAGTGTCTTCAGCACTATAGAAAGCCCATGCATTTCTCCCGTCCTGTAAACCTCCAAAGCGCTTCACCAAGCTTGAAGGCGCTCCAACAATGCCTTGTGAAAAATCTAGCTGCAAAGTAAAGCGAGAGGGTACATACGGCTGGATGTCGACGAAAAGATGTCTGTGGTACACCATCGTGCCGGCATGTATGCTGAAAAGCCACTCTCTCTCTGCATTCGTCAAGGAGTAATGCCTTCCCGACCCCGCCCTGGTAGAGTCTCGGGAGGCACCAAAATCAAAAGCCTTCTTCCGCAACTCCGGAGAAAGCTTCACTGAAGACTGCCCCATCTCGACGTCCCTGAACCGTCGGATCCTCATGCGGGCAAGCAAAAGTGATTCGGACATGGCTTTGCCCTTAGCCAGCCGAATCATCAGAGGATCATCATCCTGTGCAGCACCCAGCCGGTGGAAGCCAGGACAGTGGTACACGTACCATGAATAAAAGATGTGGGATGAAAATAACCTATTCATGGGAAGCCCAAGCCGAACCAAAAAAGCAGCAGCCTGCAGTTTGGTACACGGGTAAGAGTAAAGAGCTGGCACCAAAGCAAGCTGCTCTCCAAACGCCATCTGACAAGCCAGAAAAATACAATGCGGCCTGATGTGCGTTCCATCTCCCCCAGCAAAAATAGCCTCATCAAGCCAATAAGTGAGGTAAACAGCGAGATCTCTCCGTAGTGCAATGTCAGGACATATGGCATTTGTACTCGCATAGAAATCTCTTAACTCTTCTTGCATAGCCAAGATCTTCTTTGAACTTGGATCCTGAGCCCTGGCTTCCTGGGTCACACTATCAGAAGACTCCTTGCTACCAAAAAAGTTGGGGAACGAAGAGCTAGAACTCTTCCAACTGCTGGATCTAACTTCCAAACCCTCCTTCTCCTTCAAAAAATCGTAGAAGGTGACGAGCTGAAAGTACAGAAGCCTGAACTCCTCAGACTGCCCCTCAAGGACGCTGTCAATCGGCATAAACTCCTCATAGAGTTTGCCAAGGACGGGCAATCCAGGAATAACGCTCAGCTCCTTCAAAGAGATATCAATCTCACCATTCGTCACAACGAAGGTATTGGTTTGTGGGAGGAATGACTCCAGCATAGCCATGAAGGCCTCGTCGGAAAATATCACGGTCTCCCTAAAGGCGCGGACCGCATAAAAAATCCCGGCTTCCTTCAAAACGGCGCCACCAATCAGCAGGACGCGATCAGTCCACGACTTCCACTCGGAGTCAGCATTGAAACGGCCACGAAGTCGAAAAGGCTTTATCCAATTGCTGCCGTCACCGTTGAAAATACCAAGTCCCACCGGTCTTAAATCGACCGACGGATAATCAGAGCCCTGGTAGCCGCTGGATGGCGTCAACAGGTCCATGTCAACAGGCGACCTCTCCGTATATCCAGGAGAACCGCCAACAAAAACCCCGGTTTTGATTGCATTTGTCCTTCTCACCCAGCTTGGAGGATCTTCCCTCTTAGAGCACGTGGGGGCAAGGCTCATGATCGAGACGGTGCGATCAAACGTCGACCGGGTAGCAACAATCTTCTTCTCACCATCTGCTGTGAAAGAGAACTGAAAACATCTCCTCTGGTATGTCATGTCATCAGGGACTGCATCACCAAAGAAGAAGGTAGGCTTGGGCAAAACCCTCTGATCTTCTATCACCCATGGACGACTGCTTACCATGATCTTATAGAATTCCTCTCCCTTGAGAGTGATTAGTCGCTGCCTCATCTCATCTCTGCTGAGGGAGTCGCATTCTTTCAGATTTCTCTCAACATACTGGACCTTCTCAAAGGCCTGCTGAACGGCTGGATTAGAAGATCTAGCAGATCGACGAGGTACGCTTGTAGCAGGCTCTTTACGCTTGTTCGTTCTAGAGGAACCACCTGCAAAGGATGGAAAAGAAAAAGATCAAACATCAAAATGACAGAATCTCGCTAAAAAAAATCTGGCGAAATTTTGACATGATGACGGGGCAATTCCGAAGAAGATGGGCTCAACATTGCTGCGAGCTCCGAAACTCCAAACTTTCGAAACCTCAAAGTCTCCGCAAAATCAGGAAGGGCTCAACATCGCTGCGAGCTCCAAATTCCCAAATTTGCGAAAATTTTCAGGTATGCTATTACATCATGCTACGATTCAATTTACAAAACTATACATGCATGAACATCTTGGTTTGCAAAAAAAAATGCATTATCATGATAAGCAAAAAAAAAAGAAACTTTCTCAAAAAAAAAAGGAGAAAGGAGAAAGAAAAGAAAAAAGGGACTGGCCCACAGGCCACGTGGCCGTACGGCCAGATCCGTACGGATCTGTCGTACGGCCCACAAAAAGAAAAAAAAGAAACACATGAAAAAAAAAAAGTGTGAAAAGAAAAAAAGAAGCAAACACGTGAAAAAAAAGGAAAAGAAATGAAGAAACAAAAAAAAAATAAAGAACTTTTTTTTCCTACAATGGGGTTTTCTTGAAAAAGGGAACTTACTTGAAGCCATTGATGGAGAAGAAGAAGAAAAGTCTTGAAGATCTTGAAGAAGAAGAACTCTTGGTCATAAAGCCCTCTTGGGATTGTTGCAAAAGAAAGTAATAAGAGCAAGAGATTCAACATCCTCCTTGCTTTTATAGAAGAGAGCAAACCAAAGAAGGAAATAAGAAAGAGGTAAGTGTTACTAATTAGTAACCTTACCAAAAGAAAGAGATTAGAAAGATTCTTTCCCAAAAGAAAGATATCTTGAGGGATTTTCTCCCAAAAAGAAATCAATGAAGGATTCTTTCCCAAAAGAAAGATATCTTGAGATGTTCTCTCCCAAAATAAAGGGAACATGAGAAATTCTCTCCAAATAAAGATATTCTTAGATATTCTCTATCCAAAGGAGATATTTTTAGATATCCTTTACAAAAATGACATCATATGAGATCTAAGCCATTTCAAAAGCTTAAGGTCCCATGGGTTAGCCCATATGAGCCAGCTTTGACCACCTAGGCACAAAAAAAAGGGGCTTTTAGTCAAAGAGAAATCCCTCTTACCAAGAGTATACAAAAATGGTTCCATGCCTCTTTTGAGTTGATTGGACCATACAAAAAGAATTCCAAGCCCCATGAGAAAAATCAAACCATCCAGTCTCATCTACCAAATTGAGCCAAAATCTTGAAATTTGCGAAAATTTTCAGGTATGCTATCACATCATGCTACGATTCAATTTACAAAAATATACATGCATGAACATCTTGGTTTGCAAAAAAAATGCATTATCATGATAAGCAAAAAAAAAAAGAAACTTTCTCAAAAAAAAGGAGAAAAGAAAAAGAAAAAAAAAAGATAAGAAAAATAGGACTGGCCCACAGGCCACGTGGCTGTACGGCCAGATCCGTACGAATCTGTCCGTACGGCCCACAAAAGAAAAAAAAGAAACACATGAAAAAAAAAGTGTGAAAAGAAAAAAAGAAGCAAACACGTGAAAAAAAAAGGAAAAGAAATGAAGAAACAAAAAAAAATAAAGAACTTTTTTTTCCTACAATGGGGTTTTCTTGAAAAAGGGAACTTACTTGAAGCCATTGATGGAGAAGAAGAAGAAAAGTCTTGAAGATCTTGAAGAAGAAGAACTCTTAGTCATGAAGCCCTCTTGGGATTGTTGCAAAAGAAAGTAATAAGAGCAAGAGATCCAACCTCCTCCTTGCTTTTATAGAAGAGAGCAAACCAAAGAAGGAAAGAAGAAAGAGGTAAGTGTTACTAATTAGTAACCTTACCAAAAGAAAGAGATTAGAAAGATTCTTTCCCAAAAGAAAGATATCTTGAGGGATTTTCTCCCAAAAAGAAATCAATGAAGGATTCTTTCCCAAAAGAAAGATATCTTGAGATATTCTCTCCCAAAATAAAGGGAACATGAGAGATTCTCTCCAAATAAAGATATTCTTAGATATTCTCTATCCAAAGGAGATATTTTTAGATATCCTTTACAAAAATGACACCATATGAGATCTAAGCCATTTCAAAAGCTTAAGGTCCCATGGGTTAGCCCATATGAGCCAGGTTTGACCACCTAGGCACAAAAAAAAAAGGGCTTTTAGTCAAAGAGAAATCCCTCTTACCAAGAGTATACAAAAATGGTTCCATGCCTCTTTTGAGTTGATTGGACCATACAAAAAGAATTCCAAGCCCCATGAGCTTTCAAAAATCAAACCATCCAGCCTCATCTACCAAATTGAGCCAAAATCTTGAAATTGACATTCCGCAAAAAAAACCAAAAACCAAAACCTGATCCCCTAACTTGCCACATACAGCCTGTTAGGTCACAAGATCAAAACCAAAATTGATCCCCCAACATTCCACATACAGCTTGTTGGGTCACACGGTCAAAACCAAATCCGACCCCCTAACCTGCCACATACAGCCTGTTAGGTCACAAGGTCAAAACACAAATCCACATCCCTGATGTCATCTTCAAAACTTTGCCTCGAGATGGTACGTGATCCCTTTCACTACAATAAAATTCTCCTGGAAGCTCAAAAGGCTACAAATACCAAAAAGAAAGACTGCTTAAAGACTCTTGGTCCAGTCATAGGCTCTCCTTCAAAAATCTCTTCGAGGCACATCGACTACAAAAGTTAAGCAACTCGTTACTGTACCTCGAGGGGGCATTTGTTGACACCAAAAATGTCACTTTGCCTCTTCAAGATCCAAAGAGCTACATGAAGTCACAACCTGCAATAAATAGGCAATGCTACTTCCAAAAAATCAAATCTTGTCAGAATCAAACAAAAACTGCAAGATCCTTCAAGACAGCCAAAAAAGGAGTACACAAGAAGTTTCGGGCCATTTCAAAATCATTTGGCCTAACTTCGCTTCTCTGGCAGCTGAAAAGGAGCTCCCGGCGTCGAAAGCATCGGAGACACTAAATCTTCGATCAGAGCCGATGGATGGTCTCAAAATACATCCAAAAGGCTCCACGTCAAGTTCTGAGTCAAACCGACAACGTTTGACCCTACATCAACCCTCGAACAGCTAAATCAAGCCTCTCGGCGGCGAGAACCACCGAGGCCATCACTCATCAGATAGAGCACATCGACGGCTTCAAAATGCTTACAAAAGGCTACACGTCAAATTTCAGGTCATTTCGACAACATTTGACCATAGTTTGACGCTCGAAAGTCAAATCAGGCCTCTCGGTGGCGAGGCTCCCCGGGACCATGGTTTCCAAGACAGAGCCTATGGATTATCTTAAAATGACTCCAATAGGTTCCCTGTCAAATTTCAAGTCAATCAGACATCGGTTGACCGCACATCAAACCGCGATATTTTCATCGCGACAAAAGCAAGTCTACTGGTGATAGGACCCCAAACGACTTCAAAACTCAAACAAAATCCTATGGTTGGTCTTATTTATTGCTCAGCAGGCTTCACCCCAAAATTCAGGTCATTCCGACATCGTTGGCCCCAGTTTCAGCTTCTAACGGAAAATCGGCAGCTCTGCGCAACAAAGTCTTAGGCTTTCTCAGGAAATTGGAAACTTTGCAAAAATAAAATGCAAGGATTCTCATCAGGTTTTCTACGGGGAAATCAGACCAATAAATGATTAAAAATGTCAAGGAAAAATACAGAAGAAAAAAGAATAAAAAAATAGCAAAAACGGACACAAAACGGGACAAAAAGGGGGGAAACCCCCCAGGGTCGCCGGCGACCCTAGGGCCCGGGATCGCCCGGTGGGCCCCGAAAACCCCGTTTTTCGCCGTTTTTTCGTGATTCGAAGCGTCCAACCTCTGGTATTTTTTAAAATTCATACTTTTGAGATACCAAATCCTCTGACATCCGTCAAAAACACGGGTTAATCATCAAGAGTATCGAAATCTACATCGATCGCCAACTGGTCAACCAAAAAATGTGTGCTTTCTACCCGACCGATCGAGAAATCGACAGGAGAGATGGCACCGACCAGCTGTTGGCAACCAACACCTGAAGTTACATGGTCATCCGATGTCGATCTACATGAAGATCCATCGATGATCATCGCCAGAAGAATCCCAAAAGACGCGGCACGGCCCGCGACTCTTCAACTGCTCGGCGATCACTTAATGCAATTAATTGACTAGCTTTATTACAGTCATTAATCCATTTCTTTGGACGGTCCAATCAGAAGCAAGCATCCGGGAGTTACAAGTCAAGAGATTCATGGCATTTAACCCATGAAACTCCTCCCATCATGGCGATTAAAGGCGATTAAATGCCCTAACTCTCCTCCGGCTAATCAGAAGCCAAGAAAAAGGAGTTACAAAATAAAGAATTCAATCTTGTAACTCCTCCCTTTATGTAGCTTTATGACAATTAAGGCTCATAAACCCTCCTAAATGGCTACCTAAAAGCCTATAAATAGGAGAGCTCTCCAAGAAGAAGGGAGACACAGACAAAGCACAGAAATTCAGAGAAGGAAAAGAGAGAAAACTCTACGGAAGTTCTACACCGACCACCGCTACAAGGTGACAAAAGTCCCTTGGGGGGTACCCCCCCTAAGGTCCTTGCCTTCTCTTTCTGCCTCCAAATGGCTTAGACGTGGCTTTTCAGCCCGTCTACTTAGTTTTTTATTGGATATAGGACCTCCTTTTGGTCCTTGTCCTCTAAAAACCTGAGGTTATAGCCAAGCCAAGCGAATCAATAGCATCCTCTATTCTCATCTGCATGGATGATGGCGAAGTCCACATATGGCTTACAACCGTCAATCTGAACGGGTCCCCCACAATCTCCTGAGAAGTTAGATCCTCCTTTTCTTGCTTTTCATTGTAGTTTGTATTTTTTTTAAAGAGACAAAAATCACAAATCTTGTCTTTCATTATTGATAAGAATCGTAAATCGGCTAAAAACGCCAAAATCGGATATCAACACCAAAAATCGGCTATAAACGCCAAAATCGGCTATAAATGCCAAAAAAATTGCCTTTCACGGCAAACCAAGAAAATGTCTCTTTTCTTAAATATATGTGCAATGGAAAACTTGAAAGAAGTTGATTTCCTTTTTACTTGCGAAGGTTGATCTCTGGATCACCACTTGCAATTCCAAGTAAAATAGAAAATCTGGCACACCCACACAAAAAAATGTTGATGCACGCCTTTGCCCCCCGGTTACGAAAGGGTCGGACCCAACGGACTCCCACGTCCGCCGACCTCGGTAGAACCAGGCAGAAGCGCGGTCCATCAGGCTTGCCTTGTATGAGCAATGTCCTAACAAGTCCCTAAGAGGTCCAAGTACCAATTCAATCCATCGAACATAGTCCAAGTCCAAGTCCAATCATTGGATCCATACCAAAGCCCACCAAAATCATGGCCTGGTCTAAAACAATCCAAGTAAGGTAACAAGATCATTTTCAATAATAATCAGTCCATCTCATCCATAATGAGTCACAAGCCTATCACAACCAACCTCTTCATCCTAGGGTATCATACCTCCCATCTTAGGCCATATAAGGGCCCGCCTAGACATATACACGGGTCATTGATCACCCAATCACATCACCGGGTCACCTCTAAGTAATCCTAGATTCAAGTCATCCATTTCCCAGTTAATTAACAGGTATACACAATAATAAGGATACAAGAGTGATAGTGATGCATTAAGTGGAATAAACCTCCAAAGTAAGAGAATCAACGGGAAATATCGAAGGTCCATCCTAAGTAATGGTCCACCTTCAAGTTCAGGTCCATATCAGTTAATTTGATCTCTAAATGAAATATCAGATGCCAAATGATACTGTATTTGGTGCTCCAGAAGTTACGGGCATCTTCAACGACATTTAAGGATTGAATCACCATCAAATCCCCAATCTAGACCCTACTTGTTGGTCCTCATGAGTCAAGGTTGAGCCACACCATTGACCCATGCTTGCCACATTAATGAAAGTCTATTTGGATGGTCAATGGGTCCCACAACAGATAACAACCTCAAAAATTGAAAACTAAAAAATCACTAAACACAGTGTATTCGATCGACCGAGCACAGCGTTCAGTCAACCGAGTACACTGGGCAGTCTGGATGTTGACTCCCAGGTCGATTCTCTACGCAGTGTGCACGATCGACCTACTGGCCTGGTCGGTCGACCGCGCACACTAGAAATAGCAATCAGACACCTGGCAGACAATAGCCTGATCCCAAAACTTCTCTGTATGTCCGGTAGACCTCCTGGCCTGGGCGGTCGACCACACACTCTGGAAATTCTGGCTTGAATGGCTGTCCCAGCTCTCAGCCTTTTCCCTGGAAACCCTTTGTGCCCGGTCAACCGAGAACAGGGTCCGGTCGCCGAGAAAGCAAAATTTCTGGGTTTGAGGGAAAAGGCCAACTCTCAGCATTTCTTGTGTCTTCGGTCGACCGAGAATAGGGTCCGGTCGACCGAGAACACAAGACTGAGAATTTCACAAAAATACAACTAAGAGTTGGTTTTTCTCAAATTTCAGTGTCGCCGATCGACCGAACTGCAGGTCGGTCGACCGGGTACACACTCCTGGAACAGATTTTCAGATATCTAGAATTTCTCTCCTTCAATCTAATTTCCGTCCAAAATACATCCAATCTCGTCCATTCATCATGGAAACATCATCAAACATCAAAAGCACTTCAATATACAGCCAACCATCCACACTTGGGCCATTGATCTTCCAAATGAGATAAACTCATCCATTAATGGCCAAAAATCATGAAAACAAGCTCAAATGATTCAATGGCCAAAAATCATGAAAACAAGCTCAAATGATAGATCTAAGCATTCATACATCAATTGAATTGAAATTGCATAATCAAGAGGAGGAAAACATGCATGCTATGCTAAATAGTTATATTGCGCTTGCCTCAATCCAATAGTAAAGAGAATAGAGAGAGAAAAGAGATCCAAGCTCCAAAGGTCTTCCAATCACACAACCAAGCCCAAAAATCAGATCTAAAGAGATCTCTAACACCTAATCCCAAATCCACAAGAGAATTGATATAAGAAAGAGAATCTAGAGAGAGAATTCTAATGAAATTGAACTAGAAGATGAGGAATACCTTTCCTTGTAGAGAGAGGAGACTAATAAGATAGAAAGATCCTTAGGAGAGATTGTAGCTGAAACTTGTAGATAATCACCTTGTTCTTCTTGTAGCTAGGGTTCTAGATCTATGGTTTTAGAGAGAGAAAGAGAGGAAAATAAGAGAATTGGAGGGAAAATGAGAGAGAAGAGTGAAAAGAGAGTGAGAGCATGGAGTTCGTTTGGGAGGGAAGGGCTTTGTTATATAGGTTGTGTTGAGTGGCTGATTACTAAGGTGCCCTTCCTAATTCAGTAGAAAATGAGGATAAGTACAAGGGTAGTTAGGTTCTCATGGGGAAACCCCTCCTATTAAACCTAATTACTAGCTAGGGTCTCTAACTAACTAATAAACTCTAACAATAACAATTGACACCCTATAGAACCTATAAAATACACAAAAGGACTAACTCCTAGTAATTAGACTAAAACCTAGAAAAATATCTATCTACCCTTACTAATCCCTATTAATTAGTGTAATTAGATAACATAGGCTATAATTTATAATATTCAAATTCAAATGAGGGTCCACAAGGGGTGGGGCCTCACATCTAGCCCCACTATTAGATTGATTAATATAAAATATTTTACTTTTTCATAGTATTTTATTCACCTATTGGTATAAGTGATTAGAAGAGAGGGCGGAGAGCAGGGGCATTTACTTTGAGAGGTTCGAATTTTGAAGATCTGTGATAAGAGATTTGATCTTGCGAGGGATCAACAACTCCAAACCTTTTGATTTCTTTATTATTTTTAGTTATAAGGAAGATTTTGAATCGAACAAGCAAGAATATACTTGTTTTGATTTTAAAAATAAAAGTTAGGAATCTTTTCCAAAGCAAAAGGGCCTTGTATTACAATTTAAGATGGAAGCATCTTTACATACAAAGATTGAAGAAGGCTTGACCCATCGACTAAATTGGGATTTATTTGATATCTATTTAAAATCTTAAATTTGTTTATATAGTTTTTTTAATAATATCTGAATGCCTCACGCTTCTCTCGTGAGGGTGTGGAACTCCATAGTGGGGCCTCCTTATTGAATATCTTAAATAACTCAAAATAAGCTCCCTCCCTTTTAAGTGGGATTTTCCAAAACTACACTCTAACAAGAGTTGAATCCAATCATAAGATCGAGCGTATGATTAAGAATACCATATGCTCGAACTTTTGGTGGGAGCAACTCCTATTGGAGTAAAATTTGGAGTTAGCCCACTGAAGATGAGTGATTTCATTTTTAGCACTTCTAATTTTCAATAAGTAGTTCCCATTGTGGATTTCCATTTTTAGCACTGAACATACACTTTACATATAGAATTAATTCTATTTGAAGGATAAAGGCTCAATAAGGAAAAGGAGAGACTACACTTTGCTGAAAATAGAAAGTTCTTTGAAAAATAGAAAAAGAAGATGACTATTCCATGGAGATTTACATGGAGAAAGTAGTATGATGAAGCAATGCATTGCCAATTATAGAACGGAGTATAGCTTTTACCCAATTTAGTATGAAATAAGTGGTGCAATGAAATGTATTAAGCTTCAACATCACACTTAGGGATTGATTTATTTTTCTAAAACCATGGAATGAATACAATTCTCCAGCTTTCAAATATTTGAAAACCACCATCATTGTATTTTCTTTTTATTACATTGAACTTCCCATATCCCTTGGCAAGATTGATTAGCCAATTTGACTGGCCGTTGGAGACTGAAGAAAGGATCTTTGACAACTTGGAGAGGATTTTCATTAAAAATTGCTCAAGAACAAAAGTGCCTTTCAACCAACTAACTTAGTTTATACTTTATCCTTTGTTTTATTTAACCTTGAAAATAAACTAATGATAGTTTAAACCATGCACAAAAATATGATGGCACCCAAAACCAACTCGAATTAATTTAGGAATAAGACACCGAGACAATATTTGATTTTTACCAAAATAAAAGACTGTATTTGATATTTCAATTTCAGGGACGAAATGGAAGGTGATCACGAATGCGATCTTGAGGTTATTATGGATTCAAGTTAAGTTACTATGCACCGGGAGTTGGGTGAGTGGCATAAAATGTGGGTTTGCACCATATGTGTGTTCGAATCCCGTCTTAGACTTACCTGGTGCACATGTATGGGTTTCATGTGTGCGCTAGGGGAATAGTCCTGTCGAGTTATATAACACGGGGAATCATCTTCATCAAAAAAAGAAAAAAAGAGAGTCCAGTTACTGATTAAAAAACAGGGTTCAGACACTAAGGACATGCTCACTTATGCACGACAATGTCTACAACATTTTATTTCGACCATGATTCATTTCAGTGGAACAAGAAAACTCAAAATTTCATACTCTACAGTGTTCAGTTTCTATAGATTGGTATGGTTTTAAACATTCTCTGTAGTGAAATGTGTTTTGAGCACTTTTGTAAGATTGCAGAAAATGGTTTTCTACCTCTTGGGTTTAAATTTGATTTTTTGCAAAAACCTTTAAAAAGGGCTTTCACCTTGGAAAATGACAACCAGAAAACATGTTGACATGGAATGCAAAAAATCATTTCAGTTCAAAACGATTTTCATTTTCTTCCAAAAAACTCCACAAAAATTTAACCTAAACTTCTGATGCACTTAATATTAACTGATTTTGGTCAACATAACAAAATAAAAGATAGGACCACGGTCAGCGTGGTTGAATGAGTATAGATGGTTGTATGTAGAAATCGAAAAGAGAGGCCATTTATAAGTATTAAACATAGAAGTGGGTATGTAAATCACAAGAAATAAAATAAAGCATCTGAGATTTGATAATTCCTAATAAATCTGGGAAGTTTTTCAGGAAAATCAGAATAAAAAAAGATTTTAAAAGCATTCCTGTATTTTATTCAAGCCTTTCTTTCCAATTTCAAAATACTGTGTATAATTTGAGAAAATGTGAGAATACACAAGATATATAGATGCCCATGTAGGCATTGACAAGGCATTGATGGTTGGTTCTTCTTTGATTCCAGAAATGAAAGACTTCCATGATTGAGTTCAAATGTACTAAAAACTCGATTGTAACAGATCATTGTAAATGCAAACAAAGGGTATTTAATACATGATATGAACATGTCCAGTTTCTCTAAAGTTTTTCAATGAAGAATGGGTAGATCAACAAACTCGGATTCATTAGAAAAGAGACCTTAAGTGACTATGAGAGCAGATAGATACAAGGGTCAAAAGTCCTTGTGACTGGCAGAAGATTATTGCAGTATGCATCATCCTTCAACAAGCTTTACACCAGTCCTGTAAAAGTAGCAATAGGAAACAACCAATTGTAGTGTTGAGTTAGGGAAAAACTCCCCACAGAAAGATGGGGAAGCAATTAAATTAAAAAACCAAGAAACTCATAAAGAGCTGGTTCACTAGCACCATACATACCCAAATGCACTTTGCTTGATAGACAGCAACTCAATATCCAACTGCAGAATTAAGAGAAGATAAAGTACCCAGTTAAATAAATATGAACTCTAGGTTGTGAAAAAAGGCACGTGGAAAAAAGAAAAACCAATATACAATAAAAAGAGGGGATCAAGCTTTTCTTGCTTTTGAATACTGATCAATTAGTTATCAATGCAGATTCTAAAAATGCCTTGACGACCACAGATTGATGGGATAAGGAGACGAAGACTGCAGAGGAGAGGCCGATACCAATTTTGAGCCCAGGTTGCAGTAAGAAGATGCACTGGCAGGGGTGGACCAAGAGATGCTGAGAAATGATGTATACGAAAGACGAAGTTGTTGAAGCAGAGCGTACAGTCTCGAAAACTTTAAAAAAGGAAAATGTCCAATAATCTAACCCCAAAATGCTAGTTGCTCTGATACCATGATAAACTAAGATTTTGCATAAAAGTGTTGTACTCTCTTAAAAGGAAGGCCCTGTATTTATATAAAAGTTCACAAAGTACAATTACATGAGTACCCCTTTCAAAGGGTTTAAGAGAGGACGTACAAGGGCAATTTCGGAATAACTTAGTTTACACGTAGTTATCATAGTGACTCAAATTGGTAGGGTTATCACACTCCAACGGTGCATCAGAATTGGTACTCTCTTCACAATAGTAATAAGTAATAACCAAACTCCTATGTCGTGCAACCATATCCATATGGCAGCGGTGGAAGAAGCCTTGATATGATGATGATGTATCCTCTATGGATTGAGATAACTGGGGGCCATAGCCATACTCGGGTAGCCCCCAGAGCTATCATAATGGAATGTGCTACTGGTTTGACTGGTGTTGTGGTCAATCATGCCACCCAAACAAGGTCTGTTGGTGGCCAACATTACCCCCATACCTACCTTCTTCCTTCCATAGCCACTGCCTCTAGTTCATGGTTCGTATCCTCCTTGTGAGGATTCGGCCCATGGAACATGTCTTTGGTAGCCACGGCTCAGATCGAGCTCAAAAACAGTAGGAAATTGCTCCACTATCTTGTATGAAGGGCCCATCACCACTGGCAATCTGGCATCACCCCAATTAGAGTCAAGAGACATTTCCTCCTGTGAACTGCTACTACTCAAGCTAATCTCCATAGTGGGCTCTACCTCCTACACCTCCGTTGATATCTCTGTTGTATCCCGCGTAGCTGATCTGAGGCTTTCATCGACTCCAGCCTTTCCCCAGTAAAATAATGAACCATCTAGGCGCACTCTAGATACTTATCTAGATGTGGTTCTTCTACCTCCTCCGGCCACTGCGCCAATACATCATCCTCCTCTGAAAAAATATAGTCCAAATTAATTGGACAAAAGTAATCAGTATGATCCTCAAACTCCCTTCTTCTTCACTGTCAACTCCAGAGCTTAAGGTTGTAGTAGATGTACACCAATTTGTTTAACTTTTCCATTATTAGCCGGTTCCTTGATCTAGTGTGAATAAAGGAGAAGGTGCTCCAGTCATGGTATAAAAATATCAGCTGATACTGATGCACACCGATATCGACCATCACATAGGCAATAAATCCATACTTATCAGTCCACAATCTTGGAATGAAGGAGAAGGTTCCTTGATCTAGTGTGAATAAAGGAGAAGGTGCTCCAGTCATGGTATAAAAATATCAGCTGATACTGATGCACACCAATATCGACCATCACCTCGGCAATAAATCCATTCTTATCAGTCCACAATCTTGGAATGGAAACGGTCAACATCCTTAGATATCGTTAAAAAAAAATTTTGAATAAAGATATCGTTAAAATATTGGTGCCAATATATCAGCTGATATTTTCAAAATATAGAATGACGACTACCCTTTCTTAATAACCCTACTTTTTCTCCTCCTCTTCTCTCTCTCTTTCATTCTAAGCTCATTTCTAGCACGCAGAGAATCTGTTTCAACTTCTCCAACCATCCTTTTCACTGAATATCATCCAAATCTCAAAATTTGAGGGTTTTTATTTTTATTTTTTTCCGGACAAAATCAAAGAGCTCAACCAAGTGGCTTACTGTAAGGATTTTGAGTTTATTTTTCGTACTTTTTCAAGATTCATTCTCAAAATAATTTAGAAATGATGGAAACATTTAGGATGGAGCAAAACTTTGAAGATTTGAGCATTTTTCGTAATTTTTTCAAAACTTTCATTCTTTTTATCCGAATTCAATAGTTTTTTTTTTTTTTTTGAAGTGTAATACATGCAACAAAGGCTTCAATTCAATTAGATTTGGTTGGAGAGTCTTAGTGTTTCTTAGTGTTGTAACCTTGATATACATTGTTACACCGTTCTCTATCAGCTTAAACTTTTAGAGTAAGTGGTTGTCAACATGGTATCAGAGCAAGAGGTCGACTGTTTGAATCCCTGGGACTATTGTGCTTTGTATTCTCCTACGGAGGGAGTGATTCCTGTGCGAAGCCCCTGTATTCTCGCATGGAGGGTGTAATTCCTATACAGGAGCCCGCACATACAAGGGGTGTTGCAACTTGATATACATTGTTACACCATTCTCTATCAGCTTAAGCTTTTAGAGTAAGTGGTTGTCAACATGGTATCAGAGCCAATAGTATGCACCAAACAACCTAGAAATAAGTTACTAGTATGCACACAATTAAAAACTCGCAATCCCCTAAACCTAATTCATGAGTGGCATACTACATGAATTGCTCATTATGATGCAAAGACTAAGCATGGCATATGTCTTAGTCAAAACAAACATAATGCATAAAACAATGGGAAAGATAAATGCATGAGTCTAAGCATGGCATATACTTAGATTATTCATGGTTCTAAACCCTAGATGCATAACATCAAGATCAATCAAAATTAAGTTAGCTACTCTTAAAATTAATTGAACATCACATGGTTGCCATGGCATATACACAACTTATCAATTAATAACATGGTTTAGAATCTCAACCAACAAAACTGAAATCTGAATTAAAAAATGCCAAAAGAGACTACATAGAACTAGGCTAGGGTTTCAATTACACCCTAGCCCTAAAAAAAATTAGCTACTCATGTTTTTAATGAAAAATAACATAAAGATTAAAGTCATAGAAGGAACTCTGAAGAATGAAGAAGAAGGAAGAATTCGGCCAGCAATTGCTTGGATTTTCTCCTCCAAAAGCTCTCCAAAGTTACTCCTAAGATGGCTCCCCAAGATGGTATGTACGGCTGCTGTGTATTGTGCGTATGGTGGCTGGAATTATGGAATTATGGGGCTGGAATTACTATTCACGTGGCTGGGATATGGATGGGATGATGATCGCTGGTTTTTTATGGATAATGGTACCTTGGACGTCCACCCCTAATATGCCTTTTATAATTATTGCAACAGCCCCTTTTAGCAAGTAGTTCCCCTTGTAGAATTAGATCTTCAACCTTCCTTACAATTAGGAAACCTAATTAGATTGAATAAGGAGTCTTCTTTTCTTGATTAGCAAGCTTTCTAAATCTGGTCCCACTTATCTGAGATTTAATTGTAAGAGATAAATCTGAACTTTTAACATAAAAGAACAAAGGAGAACAAACATGAGTGTGGGACCCCTCTTTTAGGACTTCTAACTTGAATAAGACTTCTAATTTCTGAAATTCTTTTATACCCATATACAAGAACAAAGGAGATATTCAGAACTGTGCGAACTACCACGGAATTAAATTGATGAGCCATACGATGAAATTATGGGAGAGAGTTATTGAGAGAAAACTAAGAAGAACAACAAACGTTTCAAAGAATCAATTTGGTTTCATGCCTGGGAGATCAACCATGGAGGCTATCTTTCTCCTAAGGAGGTTAATGAAACAGTATAGAGAAGGTCAAAGAGATTTACATATGGTGTTCAGTGACTTGGAGAAGGCCTATGACCAAGTTCCTAGGGAGATTCTTTAGAGAGTTCTGGAAAAGAAAAGAGTGTGTGTCGCATATATTGAGGCAATAAAGGATATGTATGATAGAGGCGTGACATCTATAAGGACGACTGGCGGCGAAACTAAGGAGTTCCCTATCACGATTGGTCTACACCAAGGCTCAGCGTTAAGCCCGTACTTGTTTGCCCTAGTTATGGATGAGATTACAAGACATATCCAGGATGAGGTGCCGTGGTGTATGCTATTTGCAGATGACATTGTTTTAGTGGATGAGACGAGAGAAGGAGTAAATGCTAAACTAGAATTGCGGCGGAAAACATTAGAGACAAAAGGGTTTAGGCTAAGTCGATGCAAAATGGAATATATGGAATACAAGTTTAGTCAAAGTAGAACATCTGGTAACATAGAAGTTTGGGCACACAAAAGATTGTAGAGAAATAAAACTTTAGGTACCTTGGATCTATGGTGCAACAGGATGGAGGGATTGATACTGATGTAAGTCACAGGATTCAGGCCGGATGGACCAAATGGAGGAGTGCTTTAGGGGTCTTGTGTGATCGGAAAGTCCCCCTCAAGGTTAAAGAAAAGTATTATAAGGTGGCGGTATGACCAGCGTTGTTATATGGATCAGAGTGTTGGGCAGTAAAGCATAATCATGTCAAGAAGATGGAAGTTGCGGAAATGAGAATGCTAAGATGGATGTGCGGGATCACAAGGAGAGATGGGATTAGGAATGAGGAGATTAGGGGCAAAGTAGGAATATCACTGATTGTAGATAAAATAAGAGAAAATCGACTGAGATGGTTCGGCCATGTTAGAAGGCGTCCAACGGAGGCACCTGTTAAAAGGTGTGAAAGCATGGAGATTGTCAGGAGGAGAGGGAGAGGGAGACCCAAGAGAAGTTGGAAAGAAACTATTAAACATGACCTTGCCTACATGAATCTAACGGAAGACATGGCCCTAAACAGATTTGATTGGCGTCGTCAAATCCATATAACCGACCCCACCTAGTGGGAAAAGGCTTGGTTTGGTTTGGTTTAGATGTAGACCCCCCTTGGGCGTGTAACCCTAGATTGGGTTTCTTCTTTGTTTCTTCTTTCTTTCTTTTGCTTTTCTTCTTTGATTAGAATTTCTTTATCTAATTATTTCCTTCTTTGAATTGTAAGTTGTCCAAATAATTAGGAAGTCTTCTTGAAATCTGGAATATCTTAATGGGACCCACCTTGGTCCTTCTTTGGGATTCACACCCATCATGTTTCTTCATTAATTCCTCTCTTTTTGCTCCTTTTTACCTTTGCATAAAAATTTACAAGACTATGTAAAAACAAATAAAATAAACATGAACTAGCATAGGATAAACAGAATATTAGGGCTTAGATTCCAAATAATTAAGCACTTATCAGCCAACTAGTCATGAATTCGAATCCCAGGAGGAACGACTCGGTGCTAAAAGAAATGTGTGTTGCCAAAAATCCGCTGGCCGGGTTTCACCTAAGGGGGAGTGTTGAGAATGTTGCCTTTACTAATGTCTTGAGGTTTTGGTAGGAATGGTTAGCTAAAGAAATCTAATATGGTATCAGAGCCAACCTGTCGCGAGTTCGAATCCCAGGAGGAACGACTCGGCACTAAAAGAAATGTGTGTCACCAAAAGTGCGCGGACCGGGTTCCACCTAAGGGGGAGTGTTGTGAAGTGGGTCCACCTAAGGGGGAGTATTAAAAAGTATTTATGTTGCCTCTACTAACACCTTGAGGTTTTGGTAGGAATGGTTAGCTAGATCTAGTGATTTTGAGTCTAGATCTAGAAATTTGTTTCTTGAAATTTTAGGGGTTTTATTAAAACCTTGTAGATTTTTAAATATTAGTTAGTCAAAATGCTTTAAAATGTCATATATTTACTTGTGGGTTCTTATGTTGTCACATATCTAGTGATTTGAGTCTAGAACTAGGGAATCTTGATTTTGAAATTTGGCGCTTTTTTGAAACATTCTAAGTTTTGTTTAATTACTTTGTAAATGTTGATGAAATCTATGAATCAAAGTAGATCTAGTTGAAGAATGTCTAGTTCTAAAAGATCTGGGTTTATGAATGATTTTCTTTATTAATTATTTTCGAGTTTTTTTTAAATATAATATTAAAATAGTATTTTTTCAAATATCATCAAAAAGATATATTTTTAAGGCTCTATATTTAATGTATACTTCACTAATGCAATTTTTTCACTGTGTGTTCTCTTTTGTATATAAAAATGGCGAGCAAAGTAGATACGGCTTAAAATCATTGTACTAATATAGATAGAAACAAGTATAAAAAATAAATGTAACTATAGTGGGAAGGCGGTAAATGGTGAAATAATAAGATTAACATTCGGCTCATAGGGCGGACCAAGTTGCAAAATGTAATAATGTGCCAACGCCTACGAATAAGTGGAGACACTCTTAGATGCAGGAAAACAAAAGAAGGTATCCAAGAACAAAGAAAGCATGCAAAATATGAGGCACGTAGGAGGTCTTCGGGCCTAGGGAGAAAATGGTACTTTCCACTGTGATGATAATGATGACTCAAACATACGTGCAGCAAAGAATGAAGTTTGAGGTCCCATCATGAGGCAGAAAAGAGAAGAAGGATGTAGTATGAGCCAGCCACTAGAGGGGGCTAAGATGAGCATGGAGGCTCATCCGACAAGGCCGGTATATTGCGCCGAATGCATTGTCAAAAACAGCCCCACCGACAACCATATCTTGATGAGATTGATCAACTTCCCACACAAACCCCACATACACAAGAGGTCATGGGTCCTGACCAATTTTCTTAGAGAAAGTCGTCCTCAAAGAAACTATTAATTGTCAAAGCTTTGAGCGGCAATATGGGTAAAGTAACAGATAGCGTGGTAATGGCCATTGGTAAGTACTTTTTCGATTCCCAACATTGCACCTAATCAAGCAAGTTCACCATACTTGAAGACCATGTTAGACGCAGCAACAGAACATGGCCTAAGGATAAAGCCACCCACATCTTATGAGAATGGCCACTACTTTGCTAAAAAAGAATATAAAGAGACGGTTTAATTTTCATTTCATTTCAGCCGAAATGGTCGAACTTGGGTCAGGGTGAAAACATTTAAGATGACTTGGAGGGAGAGAGGCTGCACACTCGTGTGATGGGTGGACAACCATCACTAGATGGTCCCTATTAAATTTTCTAGTGAACTCGCATATGGGCACAGTTTTCATCAAGCATGTTAATCTGCAAACTACCTTAACCAACTTTTTAATGATGACTGAAGAGATTGGGGCAGATTGTGTAGTTCAGATATCACTGACAATGATTCAAGCATGAAAAAAGCAAGAAAAATGCTAATGCAACAGAGGGAGAATATATTTTGGTTTCCATGAGCGGCATATTGTTGACCTTATGATCGAAGACATCGCTACGTGAAAATCAATATACAACGTGATCGAGAAGGCCAAGAAGCTTAAATTTTGACATATTAGTCTAACAGACTTGGGAGAGGATGAAAAAATATATAGATATTTTGTCACACAAGAAACCCGGATAGGATGGTTGATTCTCACCCAAATCTGAATTCATGAGATTATGAATCAAGGTCGTTTCCAACCTTTTGCAAGGTCTCATCCTAAGTAAAGAGAAACTACTTGAAAGAAACAATCTTCTTATTCCGATATCAGTACTGTATTCAACCAGCCTATTACAAGATTTTATAAAGAAAAGATTTAAAGAAATCCTAGTTGATCTAAACATCTTGGGAAACTAAATCATCTAAAGTAGATAAATAAGTTCTACTGCATAAAAAAAGAAAAAGAAGTATTCTTCAATCAAGATGTGAATTGTGCAAGGATGGTACTTGAAGGACCTCGTCCATGGTCTTCCATTTTTTATAGTTTGTTTTGACAATGATCATTACAATGGTTTGCAAAAATCCTTACTAGAACAAGGTAGCTGAGTAGTTCAATGCACCCTAACTAAAATCCTAATATTTGCAATTTGGGTCTTATAATTTTAATCAAATATCATGGAAAACTATTGGAGTCTTCTTTTGAACTCTTTCTCTAAGAAGTAAGAATTCATTTCTGAATCATACACTTTAGCCTTTTTTTAATGATTGGTAATAATAAAAACTTCACTCAAACAAGCAAAGAGACACCTTACTATTTAAACCTTACAATACTTTAAATTCTGTCCAGCATAATTCCTACCCAACTTTGTTAAGAATCTATTTGCAATTATATATGCTAAACTCCTACAAGTAGCAGAATGGATCTGAAGAAATGCAACATGTCCAAGGATTTGCCTAAGAATAGACTCAAATGGTGAAACACAATTAATGCAGCTGACTTCAACTTTTTTTTTTTTTTTTTATGACGTAGGTTTCCCTGAGGTCTTTGACCCAACAAGGCTATTCCCTGGGTGGCGCCCGCTAAACCCACACAAACGCACACTGGCAAATCTGGGGCATCTTTCAAACACAAGAGGTGGGGATCAAACTCACGCCCTATGCCACTCCAACTCCAAGGTGGGTAACTCCAACATAATTGGGGCAAGGTTTTGATGATGATGACGACAATGATACTAAACTCTTACCTCAATTGTAGCATTTGGAGGTATTTCTTGGACTCCTTTACTGCCATACGCAAGCTTAGGAGGAACTATCAACAATCTCTGTGGATAAAATATTGCATGGATAATAAACTCAATCAAGGTGATTACTTATTGAAAAGGACATGTTATATGATATCTGCAAAATTTAACAAAACAAGTGAATGGAAAGACAGCTGTATGCATAGATAATTTGATGATGGGATAAGTCTTTGATGATGTTGATGATAATGATAATAAAATGTGTATCCCTTCTAGAGCAAGAATAGGCTCGCTGTTGACTGTTGTATGGGTCCCATGCAAGCAGTGATACAATGTGTCACTTGCAAAGAGTAGAACATCTATAACTAGGGTTTCGATGAAAAAAAAATCAAAAGGCCAACACGAGCAAGATGAAGATCATTTTTTTATGATCCTCTTTAGAAAATAACATAGATAGAATGATGGGTCCCTAAAGAGCAACTGAACACCATGCAGAGCGCCCCAAACACCCAACACTCACTCTTCCATATCATTTTTGTTTATATTAATTTCACCTCTTACATCATCAATCTTGATTTTTTAAATGAGCATGATGGCTGGAAATTATTGATCAAAGGACACTTGTAGCAAACATAAGAAAGCAGGGGGGCAGAGAAGAACTCGAGACAAGACTATTCAATTAATGACAAAGTGACACATGATGTTATATTCCACTCAATAAAACTTGTGTACATTTTTGCACCACGCTGGTGCATATATGGAATTCTCCAGAATGCCCCATTTGAAAAGGCGCATTTTTGCCCTCTCTCTATTGTCCAATGAGAGACAGCCCATGTGGAGACTTTTTTCTCCTTTAAAAGCAACATTAATTACCTTTCCCTGCTTTTTCTCCTCTTTGCATACGTCTTTATGAAATCTCAAAACAGTTTGACATAAGATTTCATGGGTGGGCCCAGTTTGTAAAATCTATACAATTGAATTAAGACATAAGATTGCATGGGTAGGCCCACTTATAAAATCTAAACCATTGGATTGGGCTTTAAGGTTTAAAATCTCAAAAAAGGTGGAAGTATGACTATATGGGTGGGGGCCGACTTATAAAAAATAAACCACCGGATTAAATCACCCCACCCGTGGACATCACTTCAAATCTTTATCTAAATTAGCATTGCCCCACTTGATTTCACAACGTACAAAAGCTTGGTGTCGTTTTAATTTTGAGATGGATGGTAGCGTTGCAAACGGAACGGTTCCGGGTCGGAACCATATTGGACCCGGACCTGGACCCGTTTCTAAATAACGGTTCCTGTTTCGGACCCGGTCTTTCTTGGAACCTATTTTATTGGTTCCAAACCCGGATCCAGTTTTGGAACTGGGTCCACTTAATGGGACTGGATCTAGTTCCAAAATTGGTTATAACTTCTCTTCAATTTTTTCATTTGTTTATTAAAATAAGTATACATTCAACTTATAACAGTGCATCGAGTCGTCTACCTCCAGCGTTATACATAAAAATGTCAACAAAAAAAAAAAAGTTTATTTTGAGGTATGGTTTGCAATATCAAAGACCCATATGCCGGGTCTACGGGTCGGAACCTATATGGACCCGAACCAGACCCTTTTACCTGTTTATGAATCGGAACCTAAAATAGGTTCCATACCCAGGATTTTTCGAGTCGGAACTTTCGGGTAATTGGATACTCGCTTGCAACCCTAATGGATGACCTAGCCTTTTAATAACCAAAAAGAATAGGAAGGATAATGAGTCACTCGGATGGTTTAAAAAAGATAATTAGGAAGTTGAAAAGTCATTAAAAGAAAGGAGAAAAGTACGAAACAGCTGAAAAGTCATTAAAACTCAATCATGGTCCTTTTATTTATGACAACTCCATGTCAGCAGCTTTCTCATTCGTTAAACATTGGGCATTCCACCCAGGCATTGTGTAGTCAAGGGAGGAACCAGAAAATTTGCCAGGGGGCACTATGTAAGATTTTTTTTTGGAGGGGCCACTGTTGAAAAATACTTAATATTCCTATAACATGCCCCTTTGCATTTGACGAATTGGGAATACTCTAGTTGCCAACATGTTCTTCTTTGCTAAGTTTTAGGAACAAAAGACAAAGCATTTAAATGCTTTCTCCCTCTCTAAAAAGCAAACCCTATTTTCTCTCTCTTTGTAAAGAGTATACACTCAACACTTTCAATACTTCCTTAATTTTCTCCTTCCTAGTAAACCCTCTTATTTTCAATTGCTAACATATTACATGTAAGTTTCTGTTCTTTCTCCTATTTTTTCTCCGAGTCAGGCTATCTACACACTACATTCTACTCTCTACCCACTGCATTTAAAAAAAAAAAAAATTTTCATAAACTACTACTCCTCCTCTCTCCTTCCCTCTCTCTCCCTACTCGTCGCCGGCAGCCGTCCGCCACCCGCCGCCCGCCCACCCAAGACATTCCTCTCCTCTTCCTCTCCTCTCCTTCTCCCTCTCTAATTCCCTCTCGTTCCCTCTCCTGCTAAACCCTTCCTGTCGCCGCCCCACCCACCCTCTCTCCTTCTCCCTCTCTATTTCCCTCTCCCTGCTTGTCGCCGACCGCCGCCCGCCCACCTTCTCCCCTTCCTCTCTCCCTCTCCTTCTCAATGGCCAAAGGAAGCTCAACATTTCTAGTGTGTTTCTGCCATTTTGATTCGGGCTCAAATCGAGTTTGTTCGGAGACACAGGGCCGAACAAATCGAGTTTGTTCGGCCACACGAAGCCGAATAAATAGAGTTTGTTTGGCCCTATGTTGCCGAACGAATCACATTGAACATGAAAACTCGTCGAATCTGATTCGTTCGGCCACATAGGGCCAAACAAACTCGATTTGTTCGGCCCTGTGACGCCGAACGCCTGCAGGCAGCTCGCACAGTTCCTCGCCGCCATCGTCTTCTTCCACGGCACCGAGTACTTCCTCGCCATCGGCATACACGGAAAGCCTCGTGTATCTAGCAGCTGTAACCTCTCTCTCTCTCTCTTTCTGCGTTTTGAAATGTTGTTGTTGGTAACGATGATGGGGAGCGGGGATGGGGTGGGGAAGGGGAGAGTGATGAGGGCGGGGAAGGGGAGAGAGGGAGATTGGGCTGGGGTCGGCGCAGGCGGGGTCGGCGCATGGCGGCGGCGGGGTTGGCGCAGGTGGCCGGAGGAGGGAGGGGGAGAGAGGGAGGGGTAGTTTTGGAATTTTTATTTTTTTTTTCTAAAATGCAGTGTGGGTTGAGTGACTTGAGTCAAATGTAGTGTGCAGGTAGCAGCTCTCTTTTTCTCCTCCCCCTCTCTCCCAATTCAAATCTCTTATTTTCAATTGCTAATCGATTATGCGTAAGTTCCTAGTTTTTCTCATATTCAAGTAGTGTAGATGCCCCCCCCCCCCTCTCGCTACTCTATCTCTCTCTCTCTCTCTCTCTCTCTCTCTCCCTCTCTCTCTCTCTCTCTCTCTCTCTCTCTCTCTCTCTCTCTCTCTCTCTCTCTCTCAATTCAAGTCTCTCATTTTCAATTGGCAAAAAATTGCTATCCACAACTCCCAAGAGACTTTAAATAAAAGTGTAATGGTTCCTCTTTTCTTGCGTTACTAATAACCAGACGTCTCTCTCTTGTCGAATTCTAGAAAGGGGCAAAAACACCCCTTTCTAATAGGGGCATTCAGCAGAATTCCTCACAAACACACGCGCGCGCACACACACACACACACATACACATATATATATGGAAATCTTCTCTTACAAGCAATTGCAACTGCAATCTAGCACTCTGTGGCCCACTTGGGCTCAGCTTTCATTAGTGCAGCCCCTTTGATAGTCTTTTCCTCCAATGATCCGGCATCAGGCCCAAGTTTACACTCACGGAACCTTCACTAACAGTTGGATTGAATCTCAAGAAAATCTATGATTAAGAAACAATTAAACTTGAAGGCCCTTAAATCAAGGGCTAGGATAATCTGGTAGGGCTGATTTTTTTATTATCCCTCTGTCCATGAGGATAACTTAACGGCTTTATATAAAAAAAATATTAAAAATAAAAAATCTGATCCTTGGTTCATTGTTCCAGTCCATTTGTATTGATGCAAATCCATGAGCAATTAAGATGGATCATAAGGAGGGCCCCACTAGGTGGTGTACACCATAAGACGGTGGACATTGTATGCACGGGAAGATTTTCCATACAAGTTACAACAAAAGAGTCCTTAAAGTATAGGCTCTAATAATTAGGTCAATGATGAGTAAAAACGACTATACAAAATACACTGTAAACACCAGCCTCACCTGACCACCAACCCGCATGCCTTGAACACCCAGATCTAGTCCTTTAAGAACATTTCCTCTCTCAGATTGTCCCACATCAAATCCGTAAGGCTGCAGAATAGTATAACTATCATGTTAGAGAATTACAAGGCCATACAGCAATCTCGAGAAATAGCTAATATGAATTCATTTTAAAAATTAGAAAGAATAGTAGTTCCTTACACATTACAAGCTTATTTTATCAATTCAGTTTTATATATAAATATTATACACACACACACACCAAAAAAAAAAAAAAACTTCATTGGTAGTTCCATGAAGATTGCTATAGAAGGATGTATCACATTTATTCTATTACATACTGTAGCAGTTCATTAATTTCACTAATAAAATACCAAAAGAAGACATCTTTGACACAGAGAACTACGCACTACATACATGGCCTCCTGTACAATGATTTGAATCAAACATCAGGTTCATGGTTTTAAAAGCACGTTCTATTTTGATGTTGTGAATTTATTAACACGCTAGCCTGGACTGTCCCATAAGCTAAATAAAAATTTTGACCCTGGCTATTACAGGGTCCTAAAACGAGTTCTAAACCATTTTCAGGTTAGCTCCTTTGGGTATGGTTCATGGTCCAAAAGTTGCCAAAGCAGATGACCAAACATCCTTCAGCTGCCAGCAAAATGAATATGAAGAAAACAAGCAAAAAACTTATCAGTCAAACATCATTTAGGTGCATCTTTTCTTTTTAGACCAGAACCTACGGTGGGCTAACCAGATGGATGACCCAGAACACCATAAAAGTGTCCAGATGAGTGCAGTGAAAATGGGAGGGTGACAGTTCATATCTACTATGCTGATAGACAACAAATGCATGATGTATGGCACAGAACTTTACAAATGGTGATGTTTATAAGCCTCAATGCATGCACAAGTTATAATACTCTGTTTTTACCGTTCCACCAGTAACACCAATGCCTTGCCTGCTAGTCATAAAAGTTACACCCTTCCACCTTGCAACATAATGGACCTAGAGCATAAAACTAACATCATCATGCACAATATAATGGTGAGAACCAATGACAATATGGAACTATAAGATTTACAAGGAAACAATAGTGGAGAAAGAAATGTTGTAATGTACTCACCAGAAAGAAATAATGCCAAAGAATTATCGATTACATTTTCTAAATTTTACACTTTTCTTACACATCCAGAGGATCAGACCTCTCAAGATGGTACAAATACAATTGAAACAGATACATGAGGACAATAATACTGTTTACAGTGGAATACCAAAAACATACAGATGTGCAGAGCACCAGATCAGCACTCCAGCTATATCCACACTGGATAATATGATGCAGTCATCTTGGAATTAGTTTGGCCTGCGTTACAATATTTTGTATTTGGTAATCGTGAATCAGCAATTTTTCAAAAAATCAGATGCCTTTGTTATTTCAGTCACCATATTTTTTGTGCCATGGGCATGGATAAAGATAAAGAGAAGGAGAAAGGTAAGGGCAAGGGGTAGCAGCAGCCATCTCAGGACCTTCAGGTGGCTGTAATGTTCCTCAGTCGACATAGGGGACCTGGGTTTACTCTATTTTGAACTTGGCTCCTCGGAGAGAGAGAGAGGAGTTGATGCCCCCACCCACCCAACCAGACCATTACTGCTTGTGTGTGGTGAGGAGGCAAAGTCATTTCATAAATTTCTTGACATGGGGGGCAAGGAGTAGGGGCCAAGGGGCACACATATTTAATTAAAAATAATAAGAGATAGGGAATAAAACAATAAATCAATGGACTTAGACTAGCGTGTGGACGTACGGTATCCAAGAGTTCGATGAGCCCATGATTCAGATAGCCCAAGTAGAGTTTGATGAGCCCGCTAGCCCAAGTTGGCCTTCTTTCACGACATATAATGTCTGATTTGTCCCAATGAGTCCCACAGGGAACCCGCATCCAACATCTCCCACTTGCTTTAAACACAATTCAACTTTACCAAAATATTAAGGAATGCAACAATTCTTTCCCACTTTTAGCACCTATTTCTAGCCCCATATTGATACCAATAACTGTTCTTCATGAAGTGTTTGGTTCCTCATTGGATTACTGCGATCATTTGCTTACTTGAAGTTGAGTCCTATTTTTTCTCTCAGTTTTTCATTAAAAAAAAACTTTCCTTTCTAACTATAGGATTTACCACCACTTCAAGGATCCTAAAAAGTGAGACAACTTTCCCACAACAATAGTTTCACGCCTATGGCCTCCTTGTAGAAGGGTGTTGGGTCCGGCGAGCATCCGCCTAGAGAGAGAGGGCAGGGGAAACTCTAAAGGATTGGGATGCAGTGGTGAATAAGTCCCACATCGGAAACATGCTAGTCCTAATCCTAGGTATATATGTGTGTGACTTGGCCTCAGTGGACCCGGGTCGTTACAAATAGTGATGATGGTATTCTTGAACTTCCTCATTATAAAGCAAAAGGATAGTATTCTTGAACTTCCTCATTATAAAAGCAAAAATAGTGAACGGCTCTACTTGTTTCCCACTGAGACATTTTTATTTTCAAGAGGTCCCATTAAGACATTATTGGCATCATGTTTTCATGTGGAGAATGATATTGGCCAAAATTCTCAAAATTTGTGTTAATTTTGATCAAGGAAGCTAACTTTTCAAAATCAATCTTCCATTTCATATAAACATGAGCACCTCTGTCTTTACTTAAACTTGGTCAATCTTTTTGTTCTATGAACAACATATAGAGATCTACATGATGAGGAAGACCACCTAAGATCCATACCCATATATATGGACACATTTTCCATCCCCTGGTACTAGAAGAGTATCTTAAAGATAACAGATAATATCATGAGAGAGAATGATATCTTGTGACTAATTGTAATTACCCTAAGAATACCAATCTCATACACAGTAAGGTGCAACGACCAATTCTTAATTTGTGTACTCTATTAAGAGTGATTTAGCATATCAAAACTAAATCTCTGACTACACTGTCTTGCTTAACTTCACAGAAGTAATAGCCAAGTTCCTTACTGGTGCTACATGTCAAAGTTGCTAGCCAGTAATCCCAAAACCAATTGGTGATAAGAAACTGCACAAACAACTACTTAACACCCCCCCACCCCCCCGGGTGGGACACCGCCCGGATCCGAAGCAAACGGCCGCACAAGACTATAACGCGGCATGGGGCCTTTTTGCCCTGCGCATTTTGCGCCCGCACAAACACACAACACGGCATGGGGCATTTCTGCCCTGCGTGGTTTCGAACTAGAGACCTCAGGCTCTGATACCATGTCAAAGTTGCTAGCCAGAAATCCCAAAACCAATTGGTGTTAGGAAACTGCACAAACAACTACTTAACACTACACACTCTCTGCGATCAATATGTCACATTTTCTCTATAAAACAAATTTATTGAGAAAATATATCCAAAGTGTTATAACTTCGATCGCTAACATGTTAACAAGGAAGAAAACTCGCATTTAGAACAAACAGGTGGATGTTCAGGAACTGGAGAAAGCATTATAATAATGGTTATGTGTATGTGCTCATAAATGTGTATTTTCAGATAATTTTGAAAACAACATAAAAAAATTTGAACTGAGACCACAACCGTACTGCAACGCGAGATCCCTTCACAGCTTCAGCCCCACCTCCAACCTTTAAATCATAGTACCTGATATGGAAATATTGTGATCAAAAAGAGCTTCTTTATAATGCCTATATATAATTGAAGATTACATCCAACCCTTTGACACCAAGTCGCAAAAAAATATACGATTTATAGGTTTTACCTGATTTTAAAGAGGGTTATAAACTATAAATCTCTTGGGTGGTTTCCACCATGCAATTTTGTTTGGGCTGGAGTATAATGTCATCATAGCTTTTTCTGTTGTTCGGTGATCTTCGCTATGTACTTAATTATGCTGGATTCTTTGTCTATCATTTACCATTACCAATAAAAAATGCATTTTAAGGCTTTTAAAAGAACTGACATTCAGCCCTCTATCTATGCATTTTGGCACAGCATCGGCTCAATTAGTATGCATAGGACTCAGTCAAGTCCTATCGGTCCTTTCGGACTCGCCCGAGTCCTGTAACATTCACCCAAGTCCTATACATACATATACACGTCATATCAAAGGAGTGAATCAACTCAATAGCAATCAAGTTCAAACCAACTCAACAGTCGATTTTTGAGACCATGCTTTTCATCCTAACCCTTCACCTACATTTTGATGAAAAACAAAAATGCAACTCGTTTCCTAGATATTACCTAAACCTAACCATCATCATATTCTTCTAGTTAAAATAATGAACTTTCTTTTAATATTATACCCACTTAACATAAAATATATATATCGCTTCAGATCTTTACAAGTTTCTTAGCCATTTTTTGGCTACAATAAAAGAAATATATAATGAAATAGAAGGTTGACAACAAAAGAAATAATAAGAATGATTCTACCTCCAAAACATAAATATACATATTTTTCAAAACAGCTAATTTTTGTCAAACTTTATGATAATGGGATCCCAACGAAATTGAAACAAGAAATTGAAAAGAAGAACTTACCATGTGACACCCAGCACTACCCACAAAAGGCAATAGGTTCTGGAATTGCTGCCCCTATGTTGAACTTGTGATTTTTTGGATGTTCTCTTCATGTTACTTCCTAAGGTTGCTTAGAAGCATAATTACTTGGAAATGGGAATCCCTAAAACTTACACAACTTTTGGAAATTCTTCCCTCATGTCATAACTCAATGTATCTGACTCTTATGTTTTTCAGTAAAATGGCATAACCATTTAAAAAAATTGAATAAGTTGCCACCTTGAAGATCTAGATGCAAATGGAACATCCATCCCATAGCTTTTCATAAAACTTAATTAAAGTACCCAACCTCGTCCTAAAAAGAATCTAATCCTCAAGTACTTTGCACATTCTTGTAGACGTATTCAAAATTTACAAATAGCATTCCACCTTCCCAACCAATTATCTTTAGAAACTCTATCTGTGTCTCACCCTCTATTTTAGTCTCATAATCGTCAGCTATCTGTTCCTCCAAAACACTTCCTTCGCTTAAAAATGTTTTAACCAATGGATTAAGAACATACAATTCTTTATGTCCAATCCTTTCTATGCCCTTCCTGCATTCTCAGTTGGATTTCTTTTCAACTCTTTCCAACAAATGAACAATCACTTCTCTAATGCTCGTGTTCCTCATTTTACACTGCTTTGATATTTGATAAATAAATAGACTAAAAAGGAAAAAAGGAAAATGGACAACACATGGCAATGAAGGCATGGACAACCAAAAAAAAAAAGTTCATTTGAATAACCAAGAAACTCCTTTGCTTGACTTCCCTTTACAACTATTAACAATAAGTTCCGCAAACACTTGCATTTCCATAGAGCCTTTTTTCCCTACTTTGCATTCAACTCCTAGGAATTCATCGTAAATTGGGTTCTAAGAAGTGGGGAGGAGTGAAGGATATAATGTGAAGATGTAGACATAACTCCACTTTCCTAGGATTTAATTTACTACTAGATTGATGGCTGGGGTAGTCCCTTCCTATCAAAAAGGAAGACTATTCGATGACCATATGCGGATCTTCACTTTTAAGTAACTCATTCAATTTTAGCCCCATTGATAGGAAAGCATTGCTCGGAATTCCTTGGAATTCACCACCCATCAAACAAACAAGTCCAACAATGAAAGGAAGCTTCAAAATTGAAACTAACAACAAACAGTTCAAGGTGGTTTACTAACTTCAAGCCATTTGGGAGCTCGGTGTATTCGCTCTCAGGTACCTTCGCACCGCGAAGCTGCATAACAAAGCCGCAAATTAGACACAGAAATTGTTGAGTTGGGGGAGCAGAGAACTCACTGATGAAGTCTTACAGCTCTTCGACTCGTACTAACAGCAGCAGCTATGTCACAAGTGCAAATGCCAGCAGCTGAACCAAAGAATCAGAGAAAAGATTATCTGGGTGATGAAGAAAATGGTTGTTTTAGAGTGAGAGACCGCGGCAAAGGAGGCGGGATTGCGCTAACCTGCTGAGAGGAGAGAACCCAGCAACCTTCTTCTTCCTTCGTAGCCTACAGAAACACTAGATGGAGCGTCCGAACCGCTGCTGCAATACGGCATAATCCGAAGCTTCCTCTGAAAGGGTCTCCTTCCTGTGGATAGTTATTGAGCCTGAGCCTGAGCCCCTTTCATTCATTCAACATAAATAGGGAAAACTTCTACCAAATAAAAAACATAAATAGGGAAAACAAAAAACAGGCAGAGGGAGAAAGAGAGATTACTTGGGGTGGAGCAGAGAGACTTGAGAGGTGAAGGGAGGAGGGAGAGTTCCATGGAAGAGGAGGAGGGAGATAGGGAGTTGGGAATGGAAAGAGCAATGGCAATGGCAATGGGGGCACTGTTTTTTAGCTGGTTTTGAATGAAATGTTATGATGATCAACTGTGGGGAAACACCGGTCCAAAATCCGAAGTCCAAAATCCGAATGGGATAGCGTCAGGATTTACAACCACACTTTTATATACACTAGTGAAGCCTAGTTAAGAATTTTTTTTAAAAAAATAAAGCTTTTAAAAAATTCAGTAGAAGTTGAAATACATTTAAAAACTAAATTTCAACAGAAAATGAGTGATTGTAAATTGCAAGGCCCGTACAATGTCCAAATACAGCTGACACTACTTTTTTCCTATACATTTAAAAATAATAAAATGATGATATAGTGAGAAAAATGAGATCTCAAAAGACAATCGATATGGAATTTATATAACTTTTTGAGGATATAAGTCACATGTTTTTAGATATTTTATCATGAATGTGTACAAAAAAATTTAAATTTACTTTATTTAACCTATTAGGTCGATTTATCAGTTTCCTGGTAGACTTGATCTGCCAGTCGAAAGCATAGTTAAGATTGATAACCTGCAGTTTTATAAAAAATAAAAATAAAAACTAAGAACCAGATGAGCTCACTGTTTTAACCAATTACCATGAATATTATATGTTCACTACAAAATCAGATTCTAGGAAAAAACATTAATTATATCCTACCTAAGGACATCAGAATAAAAAATCTGAAAAATGATCACTTCATTCACTGACTGTGAAGTTAGTACGTAGTAACGCTAGCATAACAAGCAGTTTCTATGAGATTCTCGTTTTTCCTTTAAGAAAATGAATGACGCTTCATTAAAATATATAAAAAGAAGAAGAAGAAGAAGAAGCTTGCAATGATAAAAGAAATAAATGTGTTAGAAAGTGATCAAAGTTTTTCAATTTAAACCTCATGAGTAAGAACAATAATAAATAATTATATTCATGCCCTTGAAATACCCTTTTATAATAAAAAATTTTACAAAAGTTGTATATTAAGAAACTAAAAATTATACAGAACAACAACAATTTTACGATAGCAATCTATAAGACCTACCACTAAATTACATTTATGGAATTATCTTTAGCAACCACTAATATTAGAAGAGCAGCAATATTTAATAGTAGTTATCACATTATCCAACTTGTTATTATTCTTCCAACAGGGATATAAATCAAGATCAATACAACTATTATGTCAGAAGTGAAAAATAATAATACTAAGTGGGGCCCACATTTTGTAGTTTATTGGGCATATCTATATATATCTATAATAATACTAAGTGGGGCCCACTTCTTGCATTTTATTGGGTAGGTGCATAGTGAAAAAGTACTACACTTTACTCTCTTTTATATAAGGGTATAGAAAATCATAAGTGGGCCATGATGTGTAGTGAAATGCATTATCATTTTGTTATTTTTTATAAGAGTAAATATATAGATAGATAGAGAGAGAAAGATAGAGAATACTAAGTGGGGCCCACATCTTGCATTTTATTGGGCATGTGTGTTGTGAAAAAGTACTAAACTTTACTCTCTATTATATAAGGGTATGGATATAGATATAGATATAGAGATAGAGATAGAGATAGATAAATAATAATAATAATAATGTATAGATTATATTATTATATAGGCAGGGCCCACATAAGTTCTTCTCTTTTATAATCTTATTATTATATAAGTGGGGCCTAAGTTCTTCTCTTTTAAAAGGGTAATATTAATATATAGATTATATTATTATTATCTAAGTGGGGCCCAAACAAGTTATGTCATTTTATTCTTAATAATACTAATAATAATGTAAAGATTATATTATTATTATATAGGTGGGGCCCACATAAGTTATTCTCTTTTAGAAGGGTAATAATAATATATAGATTATATTATTATTATCTTAAGTGGGGCCTACATCTTGCATTTGAGTAATAATATATAGATTATATTATTATTATCTTAAGTGGGGCCTACATATTGCATTTGATTGGGTAAGAGATTATATTATTATTATCTAAGTGGGGCCCACACAAGTTATGTCATTTTGTTCTTAATAATAATAATAATAATGTATAGATTATATTATTATAATATTAGGTGGGGCCCACACGAGTTCTTCTTTTTTAGAAGGGTTATAATAATATATAGATTATATTATTATTATCTTAAGTGGGGCCCACATCTTGCATTTGAGTAATAATATTATTATCTTAAGTGGGGCCCACATCTTTCATGTGATTGGGCAAGTGTGTAGTGATGAGATGAGATGAGATGAGATGAGATGATGAGATAAATGAAAAGTTCTCTTTTATAAATGATGATGAAGATGAGATGAGATGAGATGAGATAATGAAAAAAAAATGAAATGATGACATGAAGTGGGCCCCACAATGGTTAGTCAATAAAAAAAGATGCATCTTTCTCTCTTTTATAAGAGTAGATAGATTTACGTGGAAAGAAAAAAAAAAGTGAAGTTAACACTCACTGACGGTGTTTGGGAAGGGGGAAGGAAAGGGAAATTCTATATGCATCATAGGTTTTATTGAGAGTCCTGCTATTGGCACACAAAATTTTTCTTTTCAAACACAAGGATTTTTTCTTTTTTCTTATTACATTTTTACCCCTTTATGAAATGACTAAAAGCCATTATCCCACAAAAACTCAAATCAGATTTTCTTTTCACACACAATCTCTATTCTTCTTCCCTAAAGAGCTTCTCCCACCTCACTCTCCACTTCCTCCATCTTCCTTGGGCAACTCATCTTCACTCACATTCTTGCATTTTCTTTCTCTGGGCATTCTATCTCACTCTCCACTTCCTTCATCTTCCTTGGCAACTCATCTTTCATTCACATTCCTCCATTTGATTGTGCAATGAAGGAAGAGATGGACGAAAACAACAATCAAATGGTGCCTTTTAATCAAAGCAGTAGTGGAAAGGTATGTTTCATTGGTATTTTTTTCATTTTTGTATCTTTTGTAAATTTTTCATCTCGCCTGAAACTTCGTACCTCCCGATATGTACGGTATTTCATAACCGAACATTTACCATATGTTCGGAAGTACAGGACCGAACATATGACATATGTTCGGACATATACATCCGAACATATAGTATATGTTCGGTCTTATACTTCCGAACATATAGCATATGTTCGGTCCTGAGAGTTCGTACATATACTATATGTTCGGAAGTAACTATCCGGACAGTGATATTAAATTAATACATTATGCAGGTCTCTACGCAAGAAAGTCAGGTTGGATCGTACTTTGTCATCAATTATACCAATGAGTTTATAACTCAAGAGGTATGACCAACTGTGAATTTATTACTCAAATTACATTTATTTATTACTAAATTCATATTTAATTTATTTATTTATTGTAGATATTTCACAGTCGCGATTCGTTGATCAGTTGGGCTCGTGGAGTAGGAAGGAAAAACGGGTTTGTCATTATGATAAAAGTTTCAAATGCTGCTCGAGTGGGTGTCAAAGCTAAAGTACTCCTTGCTTGCGAGAGAAGTGAACAATATAAACAAGAAGAGTGCCAAAAGCGAAAAAGGATCAAACAAACCGGTTCAAAGAAATGTGGATGTCCTTTCCCACTAAAGGGTAAAAAGTTAGACTCAAATGATGATTGGATATTGGAGGTCATATATGGTGTGCATAACCATTCGGCCGCGGAATATTTAGAAGGGCATTCATTTGCAGGTAAATTATCAGAGGAGGAAACAAAGTTGCTGGTTGATATGTCGAAGAGCATGGTTAGACCAAAAGAAATTTTGGTTACGTTGAAACAAAGAAGTGAATTAAACGTAACCACAATGAAGACCATATACAATGCACGCTACAAATATAAAGTTAATGAGCGGGGTGGAAGAAGTCAGATGCAATCACTACTTGGTAAGTTGGCAGAGCATGATTACATTGAATGGCATAAGAATTGTGAGGATAGCGAGATTGTAACTAACTTAATTTGGACGCACCCAAAAAGTATAGATTTGTTGCGTGTATTTCCACATGTCTTGATAATGGACTGTACTTACAAGACCAATCGTTATCGCATGCCTCTTTTGGAGATTGTTGGAGTCACATCCACAGACATGACTTTGTCTGTATGCTTTGCATACCTTCATGCTGAACGTGAAGAAAATTATGCATGGGCACTAGGTGTATTGCATTTTATTATTGGCGATTGTATTCTTCATGATGTCATTGTGACGGATAGAGAATCGTCACTCATGAACGCCATTAACAGAATATTCCCTGGTGCTACTCATTTATTATGCAAATGGCACATTAATAGAAACGTATTGGCGAGATGCAAGAAGTTGTTCGAAACAAAAGAAAAATGGGACAGGTTTATTATGAGCTGGAATATGTTGGTGTCTTCATCCACAGAAGATGAGTTTGGTGAACAACTCAGTAAGCTAAATAATGAATTTAGCACGTACCCTAATGCACTCAATTACGTGAAAGGTAGTTGGTTGGATGCTTACAAGGAGAGATTTGTCTCCGCATGGACAGACAATTGTGTCCATTTTGGGAATACTACCTCGAATAGGAAATTTTAAAAAAAAAATAGTTTATTTGATTTATGCTTATTAATTAGTACGACTAACCTCTTAATAATCCTACGCAGGGCCGAGAGTTCACATGCACAGCTCAAGAGACAGCTTGGATCAAGTCAAGGAAATTTTGAAGCAGTTTGGTCTAAAATCCACAATTTGCTTGAGTTGCAGCATACCAATATCAAAGCTTCGTTTGAGAAAAGTAAGACAGTTGTGCAACATAATTTCAAGCCGGCAGAATATCAAGAATGATCAGTGCATCCGAATTATGCTGCTGATAGTCAATCATACCGCTACCGCTTGGCTCATTTTCTTCGGGACGGGGCGCGACATTAGAATGAAAGTTTGGGTGCTGTAATATCCTCCACGATACTCGTGCATACCAATTTATATATCTAGGAACGCAATCTGCAGGACGCCTAACTGGTTGACTACGATTCAATGCAGATAGCAGGTGATTAGGCCATCCCTCCCAAACTTGATTTATATATTGATACGCGATTTGATAGTCACGGGCAGTCGGACCTCACGTAGCACGAATAGGGGCTAATGGCGGTGGAGGAATCGTCTGAACTCTCCCAAACTATCTGAGCACCCTATCTGGGTGATAAGGCTCAACAACATCCATGCATTTGATGCACCCACAGTAGTATGCAACTTCATTGAAAGGATGATATTGTCTAACATCACGATATGGGTCCCAAGTCACCTGAAAGTAGTTAATCCAATCGTAAGATATAAAAGTATATAATAAAAAATAAAAAGTTAATCCGATATACTCTTTAAAAGAAATGTCAAGTTAATTACATGATCAGTACTCATGGCATCAATTCTCTCTCGTATGCTTTGTAAAGGAGCAGACTCTCTACAAGGAAACCATCGATGGACCCAGGGCTGAATGGCTTCATAGAGTAAGTTTGGAGTCGGAGCCAAACATTCGAAGTGTTCATACACCCAAGCTTCTAGTAGAGTCAAATAGCCAGCTATTTGTTTCACTTCATGCCTGGTTGCTAACCCCAACTGCCTGTATAAGTATGCTAGTGCAGCAGCACCCCATGCATATGAACGTATGGCCTCTACATCCACGAGTTTTGTATGGAAAATGATCGGCACCCGTGTGCCACTCTTGTCAGTAAACAATGTACAACCCAATAAGTACAGAAGGTAAGCTCTTACTGCATAGTCTATCATCTCGTCCCCATCATCGTCAGACACACTGGCAAACCTTTCCCGTAACTACTCCAATCTAACTGATTGGCCCCGCACTTGTATCAGCTCGTCATGTGCTTCTACCGGTTCTACTCCTAGTGCATCAACAAGGAGTGCTTGAGCTTCTTCATATGACATTCTTTCATTATAAGAAACAGTCCACCCAATCACTGGGATGCCTAGGATAGATGCACCATCATCTAAGGTGATGGTCATCTCACCAAAAGGCATATGAAAGGTGTTCGTCTCAGGTTGCCACATTTCCACAAAACCAGATACGGTAATCTTATTGACAGAGCGGTAAGATGCAGTCACTAATGGAGCCAATCCTGACCTCGAGACTAAATCTCTAAACCTGTCAGACTCATTCAGTTGCCACAAAGGCACTTTCTGCCCATGACTTAGACATTTCAGTGGTTCTCGATCCTGCATTCAACCATTAATACATAATTAAATAAATTAACAAATGAATAAAACTTTCATATGAAACAAGTGAAACACACCTGTCCAATCTAAATGTACCCAGCTGTGTGTGTATCAAAGCTGGTCAATAATGACCTATCTTGTGGCCCCGGGGCTGGTTGCTCTTTCATCTCTTGTTGTTGTTCTTCCTCTTCCTCTGATACCTCTGGGCCTTCCACAACCTCTTCAACTATCTGACGTCGCTTCCTATTTGAAGCAGTAGATCGCACCCTAGAAGAGCTTGGCCGGTCCATTTCTGTAATACGAAAGAAAAAAATTTTATTTGACCGCTAGATCTCTATATGTTCGGACCTAAGTGTCTGAACATATTACTTTTGTTCGGACCTGAGTGTCCGAACAAAATTGATATTTTCGGACATTAGTTTCCGAACAAAACCAATTTGTTCGGACGTTAGTGTCCGAACATTTGCAGCCCGTTCGGTCAACCAGAGCCGAACAGTCGCGATTTCTGAACCTAAAACCAAGACGATGGTGGATCAAATACAACCCAAAAACATTAAAAAACGGTAACATTGTTTGTCAAAGCTTACATTGAATGAAAATCTATCCTAATAACAAGTTTTCATGGAAAAAAAGGTAATCTAAGATGGAAAAAATGGTAAAGAATAGATAGGAAAGAAGAAGAAATGGTAATGTTGGAAGGATCTAATTACCTTTGGAAGAGAAGAATGTCTAGAGGAATAGGAACGCCGGTGGCACGCCGGAGAATCTCTGGAAAATCGTTGATATAGTCGGTGGAGTCCCAAGTCACTTTTGGTTTGTGTGTGGGAAGAAATGGATGAAGATGTGTGTGGGAAGAAGAAAGAGGGGAATGAAGATAAGGGCAGTTTAGGAACTTTTGATGTGTGTGGAAAGAAATACATTCATTTTTAAATTTTAGTAATGTGTGTGGAGAGGAATTGTGTGGGAAAAGATAAATTTTGTGTGCCAATAGCAGGACTCTTTATTGAACACACCCACACTTAAGTTTTTTTAATTACCAAATTGCCCCCTAGTGAAAGGATAAAATTATCCTTCAGCATCAACCTCCTCTCCTCTTCCTTTGGTTCTTTTGCAGTGGGGGTGAGCCGTTTCTACTCTCATCTCTTATTCCTCCTCTTTTTCTTTTTCTTCTTCATTCTCCCTTTCATTCATTCCTCTCCTCTTCCTTTGGTTCTTTTGCAGTGGGGATCGTATTTTCAGGAGATTGATTCAACTAATGCAAGTCAGTGCTCTCTTGATTTTACTAATGTCTTCACCACTGAAACGATATTCAGAAGCCGAGAAGATCTAATCCAATGGACACGGGATGTTGAAAAGAAACATGGCTTGGTAATTGTAATCAAAACTTCAGACACTGGTGGAGATGGTAGGAAACCGAGAATAGTTTTATCTTGTGAGAGAAGTGGTAATTACAGGGCTTCATCGAAGATCTACGAAAAGAATAATCCTAACAAGACAACGGGAACGAAGAAGTGTAATTGACCTTTCGCTTTGAAGGGTCGAAAGTTGGCAACTGACGATGATTGGTTGTTAACAGTGGTTTGTTGGGTACACAATCATCCAAACGCACAACATCTCGAGGGGCACTCGTTTGCTGGGAGGCTTTCTAAGGAAGAGATTAATGTTTTGATTGATATGTCTAAGAGTCTGGTGAAGCCAAGGAACATCCTTCGAACACTGCAGGAGAGGAATGTGCACAACACCACTACGATGAAGAGTATCTACAATGCGCGTCAGAAGTTTAGGGTGACAGAGATGGCCGGTCGATCACAAATGTAGCAACTCATAATGCATTTGGAGAAGAACAATTACATTGAGTATCACACTAGCAATGATGTTACAGATGCTATCTTAGACCTATTCTGAGCACATCCGTCATCTATTCAGTTATTACGTGCATTTCCAGAAGTTTTGATAATGGATTCCACGTACAAGACCAATAGATATCGACTTCCATTGCTTGAGATTGTTGGTGTCACATCTACCCAACTGACGTTCTCCGTTGCCTTTGTTTACCTTGATTCAGAGAGGGAGGCCAATTATAGATGGGTCCTGGAGAGGCTTAAGGATTTAATGGATTGATGCATTATACCACGTGTGATTGTCACGGACAGAGAGTTAGCGCTCATGAATGCAATGAAAGTTGTATATCCGAATGCAGCAAACTTATTATGCAGGTGGCATATTTCTAGGAACATCTTGGCAAACTGTAAGAAGTTCTTTGAGACCAACGACAGATGGGATGCATTTATCTCTTGTTGGAACATGTTGGTAGTCTCTCCAACTGAAAATGACTATATTCAACTTCTAAGTGCTTTGGAACGGAATTTTTGCGAATATCCACATCTTGTTGATTATGTGAAGAACTCGTGGTTAAATAAGCATAAGGAGCAATTCGTGGCTGTTTGGACGGATCAAAATATGCACTTTGGCAACGCCACTACTAACAGGGCCGAGAGTGCACACGCAAAATTAAAGAGACACCTGGGTACATCGAGCTGTAGTTTTGATTCGTCCTAGCAGGTTATCCATGCCCTGCTTGAGTTGTTATTTACCGAAATAAAGGCTTCTTTTGAAAAGAGTTTGAACACCGTGCAACATAAGTTCAAACCGGCACTGTTCCGTGAGTTGAAAGGATTTGTATCAAGGAATGCTTTGGATATAGTATTAAATGAGTCGATAAGAGCTAGTGATATTGGTTCAGATTCGGAGGCATGTGGGTGTGTCGTACGACGGACCCATGGTTTACAATGTGCACATGAAATTGAAGAGTATATAAGGGAAGTTTCTCATATAACATTGAGATGTGTATATCAGTTTTGGCGGAAGCTCAATTTAGAGTCGGTGAAGATGAACGAAGCCCCTGAGTTGACCACAACTTCTGAGTTCGACTTGATCGCTAAGAAATTTCGGAGTAGTGACGAGGCGGGAAAAATTCAACTACTGAAAAAATTGAGAGAATTAGTTAGTCCTTCATCTATACCTCTTATTGAACCGGATGTTAAATTGAATACTCGCAGTCGGTCATCATCGAAGAAGAAGAAGTTGGATCGGTCTACGACTCGTGAGCCATCTGCATTCGAATATGCAGTAGGGATGAAAGAGAGTGTTCCTGTTATATTAAGTAGTACAGTTGTAACGAAGAAGAATGAGAAGATTAGTGTCCGTCGCACTCGATCAAGTACATTTTTTCATTTGCTCCCTCAGTCTTTGGGACCCTACATCCTCACTGTTAAGGATGTCGCAGCTGATGGTAACTGTGGTTTCAGAGCTATAGCTGGCCTTCTTGGCATGGGCGAGGACAGTTGGAAACAGGTTAGATTGGACTTGAGCAGTGAATTGCAGATGTATCATGATTATTATGCATTGGTCTATGGAGGAGATGACCGGATTGGAGAGCTGTACTACGCATTGTCTTACATTGAAAGTAATCCTTCATTTGATAGGTGGATGACAATGCCAGATATGGGTCACTTGATATCTTCATATTATAATGTTGTATTGGTCCTTCTTTCATTGTAGCAGTGCCTGACTTTCTTGCCTTTGATGTCCTCCCCGATTCGACCAAGTGATCACAAAATCATCGCGATTGGTTTTGTCAATGGAAACCATTATGTTCAGGTCTTCATGAAACCATAATCACCCATGCCTCCCATTGCAACAAATTGGCATAGACACCACCATCCTGATGCAGACGGATGGGAGCTCCCATATGCAAAGAGCATCGAGAAATTCAGAGAAATTTTTGGAAACAGTGTAGCAACACAAGAGTCGGTGAGTCTTAATAGCGATTGATTATCTAAAATGAGAGAAATTTGATGTAACCAAATGAATTATATAATGGAATGTTGAATGTTGATGATTACGATGCTCAATTTATTTATTAGTGTTATTTGTTATCTGATGGCTATGGTTTAAAAGTTTTGTGCAGAACACGTTCTGCACGGCCAACATATAATGTGCAAAACAAGTTCTGCACAGCCAACATGTGCCGATCAGAATATGGTCTGCACATTACATGTTCGCCGTGCAGAACATGTTCTACACATTACATGTTGGCCGTGCAGACCTATATCCCTTTCATTCCATTCTGCCTAACTTCTTAGTTTATGAAAGGCCACGAAATATTATACAATTGTATACTATACAATCATCACAAAACCTTAAAATTCATCCATTATAGGAGAGCTATAAAAAAATATCCTTAAATTCATCCGTTACCAAAAAAAAAATACATAGGTATGTAAAAGTGATCATTTACATCAGTAACTTCATCAGAAAGTGGCCTTAGATCCAAACAAGTTCATTTACATCACGGCTATCAAAAAGTTGCCTCAATTTTAGACAAGTACGTCAGGTTTCAACAAAAAATTACAAACTCCCATTCTTCATTAATCTAAAGACAAAATCCAACAATACCAAATGATATCACGGCCGCGTACGTCGTCGGTACGTCACTGGTACGCCATCCAGGATCTCCAGCGTAGTCTGCAATGCCCGGTAATAAAAATTAACAGGCTGACCGGGTTATGCAATCGTAGCACGGATACTATATCTCGCTCGACGGATCTGTAAGAAACAACCAAATTTGTCAATACTTAAGAGAATAAGAACTTTTAAAATGCATACATAATGCTACTTTGAAAACTCAAACGCTCACCACTGATGGAGTAGGGTCATCTTGATCCTCATTAGGATGATAATGGGAGTGACTATCGGAATTTTGTACCTGGGGATGTGAAATCCTAACAAACCACTCCATGTAGTCGGGTGCGCATTCCCATGCATGTTGCACTCGGTGGCCACGGTGCGCTGCGGATAATACATGATCCTCCCAAGACTCCCAATACTGGTCAAGGAATTTGTAAGATACCTTGTATTGCACAGCTGTAGATCCTCGAGACGCACGAAGGGGTGCGAGCGGTGCTGGTGGAATGGTCTGAATATACCCAAATTGACAAAGAACCCCCTGTGGGTGGTAGGGTTCAATCACATCTAGTGCTCTCAAGCAACCACAGAAGAAAGAACTTTGATGGAATGGATACGGAGTCCTGGCACCAATATACGGATCCCAAGCCACCTATGCCAAGTAAATGAAACAACTCAATAATATTCCGCAAAAATTAGAGATCCTAAAAAAAACTTAAAACAGATACCAACATATCTATTGGATGCTCACCTTACTCGAATGTAAGTCATCCAGTCTCTCCCGCAGCAGCTTGACATTCTCCCTTGCAATCCCAGAATCCTGACCAGGATTCCACCAAGCCGCATGAGGCATTTCAGCCTTAAATTCCCATGAAGCAGGAGGACGGGCAAATGAGAAGTACTCGCACACCCAAGACCGCAAAACGATAGTTATTATTAGTTATACAAATTTAAATAATATCTTATGAGTATTCAAAGGAATATACACATTTACCGTGAGCAGTGTCAAATAACCAGCAATCTGTCTCACATCTGCCCTCGTAGCGGTCCCCAGTTGGCGATAGAAATATGCAAGCGCGGCAGCCCCCCATGCATAATGACGGACCTGTCCCAAGTCCATCAGTAAAGATAATTATGCAATGGGGACTCGGGTGGACGACTTATCGGTGAAAAGTGTGCAGCCTAACAGATACAGAAGATAGCCTCTAGCTGCACACTCTACCTGCTCAACAGATGACCTGGGAGTCACATCGCCGCACACCTGTTTAATCCAGGCCATCCTCACTACCCCACCACGCACCACTCTCAACTCAGCTGACGCAGTCGCCCTATCCACGCCCAATCCACGCTCAAGTAAATCGACCTGTTCTGTAGGTCCCATACTGGTCGATGCGTGCACGGGCAGTCCCGTTACCGGGATGCCAAGGAAAGTACCCACATCGTCTAAGGTAATCGTCATCTCACCAAATGGCATATGGAAGGTATTGGTCTCGGGCCGCCACCTCTCTACGAAGCTGGATACCAGAGGACATGAGATATATCGGTAAGACAAATCCTTCAGCTCTGCCAGTCCAGACTCTTCTATAATCGCACGAAAGCGAGGAACTTCGACATCGGCCCCATCCCCGGGCCGAGGTATGTACCAATCGTTTAGCCCTCGTCAATGATTGATACACTTGAGCGGATCACGTTCCTGCACATTACAAATATTTATCTTCATTAATATATGTTATTATAGACTTCAACACATCTCATTTGCAAAACAATGAATTCAAACATTAACAAAATGCAAGTGTACCTCCCCGACCCATATGGGTATGGCTACGTCCGTCCTAACTCTGGGAATTACCGATAAATTGGTCGGACCACCGGGGATAGGACCCTCCCCCGCCGCTGCTGTGGGAGGACTGGATGGTTGTGCCTCCTGGTTTGATGAATGGTCCTCCCTTGTTGCCGCTGGAGGAGGAGTGGACGGCTGTGCCTCCTCCTCCGACGAATCCTCCTCTGACTCCTCCTCTGACGACTCCGGGAGTGGTTCCTGTCGCAAATTAAAGCTTCGTTCAGATGCCGTTGGTCGTTGACGACCGGCAGTCAAAGTACTAGCATGCACACCTCGGCGACGCACCGGTCTTGCGACACCGATCTTCGTCCTAACTCTAGATGGCTCGTTAGAAGAACTAGCACGTCCACCTATCGAAAGTGAGTTGGCACCGCGACGAGCAGGTCTTCTAGGCATATTCTAATATGTTCAAAATGAAAATCAAACTGTGTTATTGAAAAATATTAGATATTGCTCAGTTAAAATAAATTGTGATATATGCCGTGCAAATTACATATGCACGTCAAATGTTGGCCGAGCATTTATTAAATGCACGGTATTAATATGCCGTGCATAATGGATCTGCACAGTTCTGGTTTGCCCGAGCATTTCGCGAACGAGAAAAAAAAAAGGGAATGAAAAAAAAATTAGTTCGAAACTCCCATCCATATATTGCATAAAAAATTTCTCATGTAGGTGAAATTACAACCTAAATGCATAGATTACAACCTAAATGCATCCATTAAAACTTAAAAAGAAGGTAAAAATGAATGGAAAGCTGTAGCGAAGAAGAAGAAGAAGTCGAACTTACCTTTTTATGAACAAGAAGAAGAAGAAGAAGATGGTGATGAGAGCAGAAGAGGTCGCAGGAGAAGATGAGATTTTCCATAGACGAGGGAATGGAGAAGAGGTTGCGGTGGCTGCCAAATTTGAAACTCGTCAATGAAGGAATGGAGAAGGAAAGAGATGGCTGGGCATTCTGGGTGTGTGGTGAGTTCAGAATGTGGGTGTATTCATCAAAACTAGTGGTGCATATAGAATTCCCGGGGAGGAAAATTGGGGGAGGGGAATATGGGGGGAAAATTCGTGTGGGCCCAACTCAAAAATCTTCCCCTCAAAACTGAGGGAAAAATGTGAGGTAAAAAAGAGGATTTGTTATAAATTTACTAAACTGCCCTCTACCCAACAAAAGAGAGGATTTTTTTTATCTTTTTGCAAAAATAAGGGTAAATTGGTAATTTTCTCTCTACCTCACAAACAAACAAAACACTGCTCTTTCACTTTTCTTTTCACTATCCAAACAAAGGGAGGTAAAGTTAATTTTCCCTTCCCTCCCCTCCCCTTCAAGTTTTCCCTCCCCTCCCCTCTTCCCAAACATGGGCATTCCCCCCATTTTCCCCTCTACTTTTTCCTCCCCCTCATTTTACACCCTTCCCAAACAGAGCGTAAGAGAAGAAAAAAAATAAAAACAAGAAAGAAAGAAAGAAGAACTACAAATATAAAGCTCCTTTTGTTTTGGGGAGTTATATTGGCACCGCAATAATCTCTCTTTCCAATGCAAAAAAAAAAAAGAGTTTTCCTAAACTACTCCTCCTCCCCCTTCTTCCTTTCCTCCCTCTCCCACCATCCACCCTCATCTTGGCCCCCTCGGTATCCGGCGAGGAGGGAGCCCCGGCCGGCTGGCCGGTGTGAGGCCCCATCCCTTGCGGGCCCTCAATTTGAATTTGAATACTATGTATTAGCCTAAGTATATTATTTGTACTAATTATGGGGCTTAGTGAGGGTAGTTATGTATTTTTCCTAAGCTTTAGTTAGTTTGGTTTAGTTGTGTAATTAATAGAATTAATATGGTGTCTTTTACAATTTTAGAGTTGTTAGTTTGTTAGGGGCCCTAGCTAGATATTAGTATGGTCCATAGGGGGGTTTCCACTAAAGTACCTTCTAAAACCTCACCTAAAGACCTAAATACCCTCTACCCTAACCCTAATCCCATTTTAACCCCAAGGGCACTCTTGTCCCTAGCCCTAAAACCTTAAACTATTTAAACTAAACCCTCCCCTACCCAAACGAAAACACTGTTCATTTCCTTCTCTCATTCCCATCTCTCTTTTCTCTCTTCTTCTTCCCCATTCCTCTCCACCGAGCCCTCATCTTCCCCAAATTCCTATCTCTCTCCCTCTCTTTTTCTCTTCCCAGAATTCCCAGGCTAATCAACAACCGAGACCTACTGCTGGATTTCCCTATTATAGCTTGGTTCTGTATCTTCTCTCTTCCTTCTGACTGCACTGATCAGGCAAGTCCCATGTGCTGGATAATCTAGATTGCATGTTTTTCCTCCTTTTGATTTGCAATTCCAATTCTAATTGCTGTATATACATGTTAGATATACATTGAGCTTGTCTTTGGTTTTTGGCCGGTTGATGATGGATGGATGGAAGTGTTTGATTTTTTTATGTGTGATAAATGGTGTGGAATGGAGGAGGTTTGCTGGACAATGGGTTGATGAAGAGAATTCCAGAGTTGGGTGATCTGTATCAGTTATCCAGAGACGAACAGTGAAAACCCATTTGATTTGCGTTGAGACCGTGACCTAGGTGGGCCACCAGATGATAGATCCGAACCGTGGATCTGATAGAGGACCCACAGGCGACCCTAGAGGGGCTGGTCACATGGTGTATGGACACCCCCTTGCCTACAATCCAGTAGACTGATCAGAGAGGATGACCTGTTTTAAAGAGAAAAACCAGTTTTGACTTCGATCGGTTGTGGGACCCACGGATTGATCCAAACTCAAATCTGGTCCGTCCATTGGACCTGATATGGTGGGGCGACCATAGGTGTGGTGTCTGATCTGGTTCTTGATCAAGGAAGGGCCATGATCCATGTGATGGAAACTAAACTGTTTAACCCAAATCGTGAAAGGGATTTATTCCGTTTTTTGGATACTGGGGGGCCCATGTGGGCTACCTTTGGAATTAGGACCCCACATCTGATAGAGGGGCCCTGGGCGACCCTAAGGGTGGAAACTGATCTAGGTTTAAATCTAGGAGGGGGCCACAACCTGTGACTGATGTAGAGGGAGGCGTCATGTTCTGTGAAACCAACTTAACAAACAAAAAGGTAGGAGATGATGACTTTGGTAGTCTGTGAGTGCATGGGAAAAAGAAGGAATGACTAGTGGACTGAGAGAGCATGGGAAAGTGTAGTCCAGCAGTTCGTGGGACCCAGGTGGGTCCCTGATTTCAGATCAGGTCCGGACATAGGATTAGTGACTGCTTAGTGACCTTGATGATGAAGACTGATCTGGGACTGGGATTAGTGGGGCCCACTGATCTAATAACCCATTAGTTTTATTAATTAAAATAAAACCTATAGTTTCTAATGAATATAAATGAGACCCATTAGTTTTAGAAAATAGAATAAAGACCCACCAGGTCTTTAATGAACCTAATTAGAGGTGGGACCCTTAAGATTATACCCTTGGGAATCACATTAGAGTTTAGAATAAGGACCCTTAGCCTTTAAGGAACCCAATTGGAATTCTTGTGTATAAATCTGGAATTTTCCTCAGACCCAGAGTTCAGTATGCATGGTTGACCGAACTCAGTTGTTTAGCCGAGCTCAGTGAATTGACCGAGCTCAGTGTTTGGCCAAGCTCAGTGTTTTAGTCGAGTTCAGTGTTTGGCCGAGCTCAGTGTTGGGCCGAGCTCAGTGTTTTTAGTCGAGCTCAGTGCTTGACCGAGCTCAGTGCTTAACCGAGCTCAGTGCTTGACCGAGCTCAGAGCCAGAAGACCGAGATCAGGTGACTGAGATCAGAATTTCCAGCAAAAGAAGTTAGAACGTGGGACATCCCCTTAGCCAGGACTTTCAGTGAACACGACCAACTTCCCAGGCCAGGGGGTTAGCCGAACTCACAGGAACTTTTGGGCAATCAGGCATTGCCTGCAGGGTGTTTACTTCTCTGATCCCAGTGTGCCGAGCTGACTGCCCAGGCCAGGAGGTCAGCTGAGCACACTGTGTACAGTGACACTTCCTAGATTCTAATTTCTATTGTTGTGATCATATGTGGGGTCCATTGACCATCCAAATAGACTTCCATCACTGTGCCAACTACGAGTCAATGGTGTGGCTCAACCTTGACTCGTGGGGTTCACTAAATAAGGTCCAGGTTATGTAATCTAAGATGATTCGACCTTTATACGTTACCGATGATGCACATAACTTCTGAGCACCAAACACAGTATTCCTTAGTATCTGTGGTTTCACTTAAAGATCTAATTACCTGAGATAGACCTGAATCTGAAAGTTGATCATTTACTTAGGTTGGACTGTTGTTATCTCCCATTGATCCTTGTACTTGGAGATTCATCTCCCTCATATTATTATTGTCACTCTATTGTCTTTATTATTGCTTATACCTGTTAATTAAATGAAAAATGGATGAACTGAACCTAGGACTACTTAGAGGTGACTCGGTAATATGATTGGGTGAACATTGACCCGTGTCTGTGGCTAGGCGGGCCCTTTCATGGCCTAAGTTTGGATGTGGATTGCCCTAGACTGGAGAGGTTAGATTGTATGGGCTTGTGACTCATCTTGGATATAAATGGATCATATGTCATTGGAAATGGACTTGTGTCTTATTTGGACTGTTGTAGACCAGGCCATGTATTTGGTGGGCCTTGGTATGGATCCAATGATTGGACTTGGACTTGGACTATGATCCGTGGGTTGTATTAGGTACTTGGACCTCTTAGGGACTTTTCTTAGGACCTTGCTCATGCAAGGCAAAGCCTACACAGACACAGACCTTTATTGTTTCCTGAGTCGGCATAGACATTCACTCAGTTGATCTAAGCTCAGCCAGTTAGACTGATCATCACTGGTAGGAGTTATTGAGAGTGTTGTGTGGCTATCATGATGAGCATTGTTGGCGACAGACGGTGTGATACTGTATCCGGTCTCAGTGTGTGTTGTGGATGATGTTATTTGCGGGGCTAGATAATCCCCAGCACTGTGAGATTTTCCCTGCCACGACTGTGTTCAGTATGGGAGGGCCACGACATAATATCCCGCGATGTCCAGCTTGTGTGGATGTGCCATATTGTGTAGGTTTTAATATTATGTTTATCTGATTATATATTGTTTATCTTGCTCAACTGCCTAGGATTTGTACCATTGCTATTCCCTTGACTTTATTACTGTCTCTACTCACTTTGATGCATGCATTCTATATTATTAGTATACTATGACTTACCAGATCTTTAGATCTGATCCACTCTTGGTGCTTAGGTCTTGACCCCGAGTATGAGGACGCGAGCTTGCGCTTGTTGCAGCGCCCGTAGTAGGTGACTACGGATGGGGACAGGCCGACCATGAGGTTGAGCCGGTAGATGGAGAGCCAGCACCTGGGGCTTGAGCGCCTTTCTTTGTTTTGGGTTTTGAGTGACTATTTTTGTGACCAGGGTTTGATTTAAAAATGTAATTAACCTTTGTTTTTCTCACTTAATATTTTTAGGCTGGACTTCAGCTCGTTACACTTGATATATCATGATACCTTATACTTTCGTTATTTCTGATATTGCTTCCGCTTTATCCTTATGCTTCCGCAAATTAACCGTTGTTATTATATTGTTGAAAAAGTTTTAAATTGGACCTCACTGCAGACCTACGATCTTGGAAGTTCTCGGATTTTCTGGGAAGTAGCCCGCCAATTTCGGTACTTTGACGGTTTTTACGATATTCGGAATTGGGGCGTTACAGCCAGTCTCCCTCCCCTCTAGCTCTCCCTCTTTCTTCCTCCCTCCCCTTCTAGTTTCTTTCCCTTTTCTCCCTCTCTCCCTTCCTCTTCTTCACTCTCCTTCCCTCTGCAGCCCGATCTCCCTCCCCGCCGGCGACTGGGAGGGGGAGGGGGAAAGAGAAGAAGAGTAGGGGAGGGAAGGAGAGGGAAGAAAAGGGAAAGAAAATAAAAGGAGAGGGAGGAAGAAAGAGGGAGAGGGGGGGGAGAGACCGGCCAGCTGGCCGGGGCTCCCTCCCCGCCGGAGACTGGGGGGGGGGGCGAGATGAGGGTGGAGGGTGGGAGATGGAGGAAGGGAGGAGGGAGGAGGGAAGGGAGAGGGGTAGCTTAGAAAAAACATACCTCTTTTGTCTTCTAGTGTGGTGGAGAGAGTAATACTTGTGGTGCCAATAGAACTCCCATTTGTTTCTTCTTTCTCTTATTTTTTTTCTCTCACTTATTTTTTTTATCTCCCCCGCTCTATTTTTCTCATAATCATCTTGGCAAAACAGAATCACAGGCTTTATATATAATAAAAAATAACTACCGACGAAAAAAAAATGACAGACATAAATGAAAAAATGATTATGATAACAGTCTTATGCTTGTACATTATTATCCTATAGAGATTACCCTCAACCCATTAATCCATCCATGAGAAAATGAGAGAAAGAAAGGCTGCTCGGCATGGTAAACCTGTAAAACCTGTATTCGCAACTCTTACACACATTTTCCACAGATGTGAATATAACCCAACTATGAAAGATCCAAACATAACCCAAGAAATTTGGGACATTTGAACATAAAGGTGAGTGGTGATAATCACAATCTCCTTACACTTGAGGATAATGGAAGTATTTTGGGTGGTGCGGTGGGTTGGGCGAGAAATGAAATGGGGGATATGGAGAAATATGAAGGAGACAAAGAAGAAGATGACATGATAAGACGCTAGCGTTATCCAAATTTTTCTGGACGATGCTTTCGTTGCTCAGAAAAAAGTACAAAGAAAGGGGGGCGAAAGACCGATTTTGTGATGCACAATCTATGAGGACCCTTCGTGAGGAATGATCAAATTATTGAATTTTTTTTATAAAATCCTCAAAAAATAAAGACAGATGAAATATGTTGCCAGGGGTGGAAATGGTTTTGAGTATGGTAGGGCTGGATTAAGCCCCAGCCCAGAGAGTGACATAGACTCAATCCAAAACTTACCTATTTTAATAGTTGCAAAATTCTGAACACGAGATTGTCCACAAGGTAAAAGCTTATTTTCTATTTATATATATATCATTTATATATATAATTGATCCTAGAGGACGGTCCCCACGGCCTTGTTCTGAGGATCACCTAGTGGGGCCCACCTTAGGACCCACTTTGAAAGTTTTGACTAGAGTCTAGTTAATTTTGACCAATTTCTTGTCCATACAATTTTTATCTTAATATCTTGACTTATAGTCTCCAACGATATGGCTCTCCATCTAATGATCCTAAGCAGTCCTCGCTTGGTTGACATTCTTAACAAAATATAGTTTGAATTTGAGTTGAATGGGAACCTTTATCAAAATTTGCCAATGAAAGAATAATATATAGGACGGCAATCTCAAATTTGTCAAAAACTTGGCTCTGCGTTGTCAAATCAAAACGATATAAAAGTTGCTATTTCAATCTGCAAAATCAGAGTTTAATTTTACAATGGAATGCGACATTGGCTCCAATTTAATAGCGTTTTGACTAAAGTTTTGACCTTATCGATTTGGATCAGTTAATTAATTCCTCTGTTATCAAATCAGATGAGAGTTTAAACTTTAAACCCAGTCAGACTCATCGGACTCTTGTTGTTTGTTAATCGGGAAGCAGGGGGAGAAGGATGACTTCACGACGGAATATGAACTTTTTCGTTGTTGCAGGAAGTGGATGACACTTGCGACGGAAATATGGCGGGAACCGAACCCTCTTCCCGCGATTTTTCTTCCTTCTCTCCCTTCTCTCATTCCTCCGCTCCCTGCCATAATCGTTCGTCCCTTCCCATTTATAACGCCAATATTGTTGCCCATCTCTCTCTTCAAGATAGATATATTTCATGCCTAGGCTAAAAGGTATGTGATCTTGGTCTTTCTTTATCTTCTCGTCTCTAGATTTTTCCTCTCTGTTATATGTTATCTATGATATTTTTAAGTGTAAACTAGAGAAGAGCAGAGAATAGTATGAATCTGTGTGTTTTTGTGGACCATTTGAGGAGGGAGACGAGCGGATGTTTACACTCATGAGGGATAGGCTAACCCCATCTCAAATGCCATTCAAATTAGCGATCTCCTTAGAGCTAATTAGTTTGTACTTTTTTTAAAAAAAAAATCAGTTTGGGTACTTCAATTGGATTTTGTCCTTATTCAATTCTCTCATCTTATGAGTGGCTTCAAACATTAGTTTGGAGTTGCACACCATGTGCTTGAATAAAAAACTGATTCACAAATCAAATAACCTCTTGAATTTCTTTAGCCTAAAATTCAAGGCGTTAACGTAGAGACAGCGAAAATACTTTTCAATATTCCCCCTTGAGTGGAGCCCACTCCTCAATACTCCCCTTTAGGGGAACCCGGCCGGCTCCCTTTTGGTGATTTCTTTCTTTCTTTTGCGCCGAGTCGTTCTTTTTGGGATTCGATCTAACGACCGATTGGCTCTGATACAATCTTGATTTTCTTTAGCTAGTCATTCCTACTTTTCTTTAGTAGAGGCAACGGAAATACTTTTTAATATAACCAAGTATGTTGTCCTAACTCCCAGGACTTGCTTACTAGTGGCCCAGTGGGTAGGGGTGCGCAAAAAATTCGTCGATCCGTAAAATCGATTTAATCCGATCCTCGGATTTTTAACCGAACTGAAGGTAAATGGATTAGTGACGGATTGAAAATCTTATAATCCGTTAGCAACGGATCAATGACGGATTTCACCCTCAATCCACGGTCAATCCAATCCGATCCGATCTGTTGACATTAAATATAAATAAAAAAGACTTAAGGGGTCTAAATATAAGTTAAGATATCTAAATATAAAAGAAGAAAAAACTTCAGGGTTCAAAATGTAATTCACTTTTATATATAAGTATGACAAATGAAACCCTAGACCAAATATCACCCTAGCCTTGAGAGCATGCTCTTCGAATCTTATTTAACATTATATTCAACGGATTAAACTGATCCAATCCGGTCCTTCGCGGATTGGATTGGATTGAATCGGTTTTTAACTGCCATGGATTGGTGGCAGATTCTAAATTCATCAATCCGTAGGTAACGGATTTGTGATGGATTTGGCCTAATTCGCACCAATCTGATCCGTATACACCCCTACCAGTAGATAATACCTAGTTTCTACTGTATTTGCAGTGAGAACAACATTAAGATTACATTGAAAGATAGGAATTACAAGAATAACACATCGATGATTTTATATCGGGCAAATTTATTTACCTATATGGCACCTGAATTTATGTGATTTTTTTAATAAAATAATTATATAATTTAGTTGGTACTTTTATATTAAAAGTAACTTAATGTGTATCTAACCGAACAATATATGTTACTTTTGTTGTTAAAAGAAAAAGTTGAGCCAACCAAACAACCTTTTATCTTAAAAAGTAGAGGAATTTACCCATAAAATCCCTCTAGGACCGCATACGTCCCAGCGGGACCCAGATTATTGTTCGATATGGGAGAGACCCTCGTATGGGCTTTTGTTCTTTTTTTTTGTTTTTTTGCGATATGGTCGATATCGACTATATTTATTGTCGATATCGACCACAATGCGAAAACATATAATCCTTCGCCCCGATTCCATTTTTCACATTTCTACATTTGGGTTTGTCTTCAACACTGCTCTGGAGTTATTTTCTTCTAGAAACCATCATAAAACACCATCTTCATGGTGGTTGAACTCCATTAAGATAAAGGTACACACATTATCTACCACCTTAGACTAATTTATGTAGCCTAAAGCTCCATCACCTAGATTTTTCGCAATATTTAACTGTTAGAAACCCTAGATACTGTGGGAAATCTACTTTTAGGTCCTAGGCAGCTGTGATTTATGGGGTTTGATAGGTTTCTTTTGGAGTTGTCACTCTTTTGATGCGTTTGTCACTTTTAGTAGAAAAACTATAAATAATTTGTATCAATTTGATAAGATGTTGTGGGTGAAACTGAATCTGCATATACCTTTTTTTTTTTTGACTAATCTTACAAAGTTTTAGACTTTAAAGCTGTATTGCATATAAATAATATAATTATAGTCGGTTCTCTTGATGATTTCTGAATAATATGAGAATGGGTGGAATAATGTGTGAGGGAACAACAGTCAATAGTGTGGTTTGAAAACATTGCTCCAAGTGCTATAATAAATAGACTATTGATCAAAATGGCTTTTCTTTCTATTTGAGAACAGCTGCTAATCTTTTTATTTGGCATGGTGTGCAGATTTTTATCAACGTGAAGACATTTTCTCTACTCATTATATTATAAATGCTGTTAATATAGATCTGTTTTAACTGACAATCTGAATGTACCTAATTTTCACTGATGTCTTTATTAATTTATTCTGATATAATGACAGCACGTCAGATAGAGAGGTGCTGTTCATCTTCCACTATGGCGGTGACTTTGAATTCGATATAAGTCATCCTGTGTACAATGGAGGAAAGCAAAAGATGAGATATTTAGCTACAGACATAATATTTGAATCTCTGGTTAAAGAAGCAATTGAAGCATCTAATGGGGACTCATCATCCATCCAGAATATAAGCATGCAATACCTACATCACAACGGACGAGCATTCTCCATGGCCAACATTGATGATGGTATTGATGTTAGAAGTATGTTCAAAGCATCGGGCGACGAGTCTAATGGGATATATTTATACGTCTTCAACGGTCGGAACAAGGAGCAGTGCGTGGGAGGAGATAATTGGAGGTACACTTATAGATTGCATAAGCAGCTTTTACATTCGTTAAATGAAAGATTTTTCTTCCTAGTTGCTTATTTATGTAATGATTCATTGTAGGTTTGAAAGGAGCTCTGGCCGTCGTACTACTGCGAAAAAATCAAAGAACTCATCAGGAACTTTCATAAAAAAACAAGGGTTAAACTCAACTAGTTGTGGATACGTACCTCCCATTGACATCCGTGAAGACAAAGACATGTATTTCCCTATTGTGCGAGTTGATTGCAGTCCACATCAGACGGACGGACAAGGCACTATTGATGATGATCTGGTATTTGGGAAAAACTGTGGTGATGATATCCATCTTAATGGTCCTCCCTCCATAGGCCAAATCCATTTGATTCCAATGTCTAAGGCCGAAAGTAAATTTGAAGGAGCCAATCCAATCAATAAGGCATTAGATGGTAATGAAACTCCAGTTGAAGTCGCAAGAGCCAATCCAATCAGTTAGCCATTTCGTTATAATGAAACTTCGGCTGTTGATCTTGAGGATAAAATGGAGCCCTGGGACATAAATACAAATGTTGGCAATAACTCGGCACCAGAAATGTGGATCGGCCGTGAATTCCAAGACTGACAAACTTTCCAGAATACTTTGGCTAAGTTCGCAATTTATAGCAACTTCACTCTCAGACCCTTGAAGACTAATATGACTAAGGTAACTGCACGCTGCAGAGATCAGGAATGTCCATGGCGTATTCACGCTTCAATTGTCGAATCAGGCCCACAATTTAAAGTAAGGACTTACAATCCCAAACATAAATGCTCAAGGTCAATGATGGGCATGGCATATCGACAAGCATCTTCGGCACTTATTACAGAGTTCATCATGGATAGGGTCAGATAGAATGTTAATTTGAGACCGAAGGAGATCATGAATGACTATCAAATGGAGTTTGGGGTGACCATTAGCTACAGGAAGGCTTATATAGCAAGGCAGATGGCACTGAATATGGTTCGTGGATCGTATGAAGACTCCTTCCAGCAGCTACCTCTGTATTGTAAAGAACTTTATATGAGCAACCCTGGCACTGTAACAAATATAGACACCACAACAGAAGACCGTTTCAGAAGATTCTTTTGTGCCTTCGGACCTTGTTTAAGGCCTTTCACGTCTTCGTTGAGACCGGTGAATGCTGTTGACGGTTCACATCTCCATGGAAAGTATCCGAGTGTCTTGCTTGTAGCAGTAACACATGATGCCAATCAGAAGTTGCTTCCAATCGCCTTCGAATTTACGGAATCTGAACGTCGTGACAGCTGGGAGTGGTTCCTAGCTAATTTGAACTTAGCACTGGGTGAGCCTGCCAACTTGACTATTGTCTCAGACCGTCAGAAGGGCCTCATTCCAGCACTGAAGAATACTATGCCATCCACAATTCACTGTTTTTCTTGTCGTCACATTGCTGAAAACATCAAGGTTGCTTTCAGCGATGGCACAATAGTTATGAAATTCTGGCGGGCAGCAAAGTCATATAGGCCTTACGAGTACGAGGCTTACATGACGGACATACGTGCAGTAAGCCAATAGGCGTTTAACTATTTTGAGACAATTGGGCGGCAATGTTGGGCGAATGCATATGCAGAAGGTCGTCGGTATGAGATGCTTACTAGCAACGCGACAGAGTGCACTAACAGTCTCTTAAAAGACACAAGAGTCCTGCCTATCACATCTCAGGTTGAGGAAATACGCGCCAAATTAATGGAATTCTCTCAGAAACGACATTTGATATCTGAAGGCATAACATCTCGTCTAACTCCGTATGCGAAGAAACTTCTGAGCCAAGAAATGGAGGATGCTCGTCGAGTGCACGTTCGAGTAGCCGGTCTCATTGGATTTCAGGTTCAATCTGCGGAGTATGTGGATGTTGTTGACCTCAATCCTGCACATGTCGGAAATGGCAGCTATTGGGCATCCGTGTAGTCACGCATTGGTTTCAATGAAGGTCAGAAATTATGATCCATACGCATTCGTCGAGCATTGGTATCTATCAAGCACTTACCATACAACGTATAGTGAAGTCTTACATGCTACTCGGGACCTCAAACAATGGGAGCACATATGTCTTTCATTATTGATAAGGATTGTAAATCGGCTATAAACGCCAAAAATCGGCTATAAACGCCAAAATCGGCTATAAATGCCAAAAAATCGCCTTTCACGGCAAATCAAGAAAATATCTCTTTTCTTAAATATATGTGCAATGGAAAACTTGAAAGAAGTTGATTTCCTTTTTACTTGCGAAGGTTGATCTCCAGATTACCACTTGCAATTCCAAGTAAAATAGAAAATATGGCACACCCACACAAAAGAAATGTTGATGCACGCCTCTGCCCCCCGGTTATGAAAGGGTCGGACCCAAACGGACTCCCACGTCCGCCGACTTCGGTAGAACCGAGCAAAATGTGCTAGTCCATCAGTCTGCACGGCACATTATGGCCGTGCACAATGTGTTATGCACATTACATGTTGGCCGCGCCGATTATGATTTGCACATTACATGTTGGCCATGCAGACCATATTTTACACATAACACATAACACCAAAGAATAAATTGAGCATCCAACTTCTTACATTCAACATTCCATTATATAATTCATATGGTTACATCAAATGACAATCAGTTTATATAATCAATCGCTGTCAAGATTCACCGACTCTTGTGTTGCTACACTATTTCCCAAAATGTCTCTGAATTGCTCGATGCGATTTGCATATGGGAGCTACCATCCGTCTGCATCAGGATGATGGTGTCTATGCCAATTTATTGCAATGAGAGGCATGGGTGCTTCTGGCTTCATGAAGACCTGAACATAATGATTTCCATTGACGAAACCAATCGCGATGATTTTGTGATCACTTGTTGGAATCGGGGGTGATATCAAAGGCAAGAAAGTCAGGCATTGCTGCAACGAAAGAAGGACCAATACAACTTTATAATACGAAGATATCAAGTGACCCATGTCCGGCATTGTCAACCACCAATCAAATCCTGGATTGTTTTCGAAGTAAGACATTGCGTAGTACAGCTCTCCAACACGGTCATCTCCTCCATAGACCAATGCATAATAATGTTGTCCAATCTAACCTGCCTCCAACTGTCATCGCCCATGCCAAGAAGGCCTGCTATAGCTCTGAATCCACAGTTACTATCAGCTGCGACATCCTTAACATTAAGGATGTAAGGTCCCAGAGGCTGAGGGAGCGAATGTAAAAATGTACATGATCGAGTGCGACGGACACTAATCTTCTCATTCTTTTTCTTTACAGATGTACTACTTAATATCCCAGGACCACTCTCTTTCACCCCTACTACGTATTCGAATGCAGACGGTTCACGAGTCATAGACCGATCCAACTTCTTCTTCGATGATGATGACCGACCGCGAGTATTCAATTGAATGTCCGGTTCAATAAGAGGTGTACATGAAGGACTAGCTATTTCTCTCAATTTTTTCAGTAATTGAATTTTTCCCGCATCATCACTTCTCCGAAATTTCTTATCGATCAAGTCAAACTCAGAAGTTGTGGTCAACTCAGGGGCTTCGTTCATCTTAGTGGGATCTAAATTGAGCTTCCGCCAAAATTGATGTACACATTTTAATGGTATATGAGACCCTTCTCTTATACACTCTGCAATTTCATGTGCACATGGTAAACCATGGGTCCGTCGTACAACGCACCCACATGCATCCGGATCTAAACCAATATCACCAGCTCTTATCGACTCATTTAATACTATATCCAAAGCATTCCTTGATACAAATCCTCTCAATTCACGAAACAGTGTCGGTTTGAATTTATGTTGCACGGTGTTCAAACTCTTTCCAAAAGAAGCTTTTATTTCGGTAAATAACAACTCAAGCAGGGCATGGATAACCTGCTTGGACGAATCAAAACTACAGCTTGATGTACCTAGATGTCTCTTTAATTTTGCGTGTGCACTCTCGGCCCTGTTAGTGGTGTCGTTGCCAAAGTGCATATTCTGATCCGTCCAAACAGCCACGAATTGCTCCTTATGCTTATTCAACCACGAGTTCTTCACTTAATCAATAGCATGTGGATACCCGTAAAAATTCCGTTCCAAAGCACTTAGAAGTTGAATATAGTCACTTTCAGTTGGAGAGATTACCAGCATGTTCCAACAAGAGATAAAAGCATCCCATCTGTCGTTGGTCTCAAAGAACTTCTTACATTTTGCCAAGATTTCCTAGATATATGTCACCTGCATAATAAGTTTGCTGCATTCGGATATACAACTTTGGTTGTATTCATAAGTGCTAACTCTCTATCTGTGACAATCACACGTGGCATAATGCATCCATCCATTAAATCCTTAAGCCTCTCCAGGGCCCATCTATAATTGGCCTCCCTCTCTGAATCAAGGTAAACAAAGGCAACGGAGAACGTCAGTTGGGTAGATGTGACACCAACAATCTCAAGCAATGGAAGTCGATATCTATTGGTCTTGTACGTGGAATCCATTATCAAAACTTCTGGAAATGCACGTAATAACTGAATAGATGACGGATGTGCCCATAATAGGGCTAAGATTGCATTTGTAGCATCATTGCTAGTGTGATACTCAATGTACTTGTTTTTCTCCAAATGCATCATGAGTTGCTGCATCTGTGATCGACCGGCCATCTCTGTCACCCTAAACTTCTAACAAGCATTGTAGATACTCTTCATCATAGTGGTGTTGTGTACATTCCGCTCCTGCAGTGTTCGAAGGATGTTCCTCACCAGACTCTTAGACATATCATTCAAAACATTAATCTCTTCCGTAGAAAGCCTCCCAGCAAACGAGTGCCCCTCGAGATGTTATGCGTTTGGATGATTGTGTAACCTCGAGATGTTATGCGTTTGGATGCTTGTGTATCTCACAAACCACTGCTAACATCCAATCATCGTCAGTTGGCAACTTTCGACCCTTCAAAGCAAAATGGCAATTACACTTCTTCGTTCTTGTTGCCTTGTTAGGATTCTTTTTTTCGTAGATCTTCGATGAAGCCCTGTAACTACCACTTCTCTCATAGGATAAAACTATTATCGGTTTCCTACCATCTCCACCAGCTTCCGAAGTTTTGATTACAATCACCAAGCGATGTTTCTTTCCAACATCCAGTGTCCATTGGATTAGATTCTCTCGTCTTCTGAATATCGTTTCAGTGGTGAAGACATTAGTAAAATCAAGAGAGCACTGACTTGCACCAGTTGAATCAATCTCCTGAAAATATGATCCCAAAATTATTAGTTTATAGGACCGTGCAAAATCACTCTGCACGGCAAATTGTAGCTGTACAATATTTTTTTGCACGGCTACATATAACCGTGCAAGTTTATTTTGCACGGTTTATTGTGACCGCGCAAAAAAATATTGCACAGTTAAAATATGCCGTGCAGAGTGATTTTGCACAGTTCTGGAATGCCGAGCATATCACGGGAAAACTCAATGACGAGTTGGAAATGAAGTCAAAGAATATACCTCCTCTTGGTAGATTGTCAGTTGCTTGTCCATGTTAAAAATGCCTTCTTTCAGTAGACAATGTGCCCCGGGGAGATGAGTACTTTCAAGGGTTGAAGAAGATGATGAGACTTAAGGATACTTTAAAAAGGTTGAAGAAGATGATGAGGAAAGAGATATACATCAACGGGCATGAATGAGTGCGAGAGAACGGTTACGAAACAATGGATGAAATGGAGAATGAAGAAGAAGAAGAAGAAAAAGAGGAGGAATAGGAGATGAGAGTAGAGACGGCTCACCCCCACTGCAAAAGAACGAAAGGAAGAGGAGAGGAGGTTGATGGTGAAGGGCAATTTCATCCTTTCACTAGAGGACAATTTGGTAATTAAAAATAAACTTAAGTGTGGGTGTGTTCATCAAAACTGGTGGTGCATATAGAATTTTCCTTCCCTATATTAGCATAGAATTTCCCTCTATTAAGGGGAAGAGAAGAAGAAAGGAAGGCAAGACAATACATAAAAGGGAGATTCTATATGCACCCACTTGCTGAACTCACCCCCCCCTTTTTTTTTCTTAAAATCGTTTTGCTGAGCCCACCCACAATATTTCCCAAACTACCCACGCAAGAAACCTCTTCGTTCTCCTCTGCATTTCCCTCGTCGACCACCTTTGAAAAACCGAGCAAAGGCAGCAGTGCACATCGCTTCTCCTCCTCTGGCCTTCCCTCTTCTTGGTCGTTCTCCCTCCAAAGAGCATCAATGCACATCGTTTCTTTTTCTTCTTCTTCTTCACAGGACGCGTGAGGTGAGTCTTCTTCTTCTTTTTCCTTTTTCTTCTTTTTCATACGTTTATCATTTTTACATTCCTTTTAGGTCGTAATTTCTTTGTTAGATAGTAGATAAGTTTATTAAGAGCCAATTCATGTGCATTCGAAGTGCTGAATCCCTGTTCACTTTGCCAAAAATCGTGGCAGTTTTCGCGATCTACTCGGCAATGCAGAACCGTGAATGAATTGTTGTGCACGGCAAATGTTTACCGTGTATAGATTTTTTGCACGATAAAAGAATCCGTGCATAAATGTTTTGCATGGAACATGTAAACCGTGCAAAACAAATATGCACGGTAAACATATACCGTGCATAAAATTGTTGCACATAAAAGTTGTGCCGTGCAGAACGATTTTGCACAACTCAATTGAACCGAGCAGTACAAGAAAAAAAGATTTCTTCCTAGAATGCTATTTTCTTCCTACTGATTTTTATTTTAAATCCAGATTTGAAGATATGCCGAGGAGACCAGCTCGCCGTATTGGTGGCATCTCACATCCTACAGGTGGACGTGGTAGTACTTCTAGCGATCCATCCAGAGTGCGGGTGAAGGTTGGCGTTACTAGACCTCCTCGCCGAGGTGTGCATGCTACTACTTCGACCGCCGGCCGTCAACGACTAACGGCGTCTGAACGAAGATGCAAATTATGGCAGGATCCACTGCTTGAGAGCTCTTTAGAGGATGATTCCTCAGAGGATAAGGTAGGGCCGTCTAGTCCTCCACAGCCGTCTAGTACTCCTATTGTGCCAGCAGGGGAGGATGATTCCTCAGAGGATCAGGCATAGCCATTTAGTCCTCATGCAGCGACAATAGGGGATGGCCCTATTCTCGACGGTCCGGCCGACGAGTCCGTTCTTGTGAGTGTCAGGACTCACGTGGCCATATCCATATGGGACGGGGAGGTACACATTAATTCTTTATATGTTTTAAGTAATTCTTTATATAATACCAGATGTTAATGAAGATTTATACTATACTTGTAATGTACAGGAACGTGGCCCGCTCAAATGTATCAGTCATTGGCGCCAGCTGAAGGACTGGTACATACCTTGCCCTGGAGATCGTCTTGATCTTGAGGTGCCTCTCTTTCACGCTATCATAGAAGAGTCTGGATTGGCAGACCTGAGGAGTTTCAGCTACCGATATATCTCCTGCCCCTTGGTCTCGAGCTTTGTGGAGAGATGGCAGCTCGAAACCAATACCTTCCACATGCCGTTTGGGGAGATGACGACCACATTAGATGATGTGAGTTCTCTACTCGGCATCCCAGTCACTGGACTTCCTGTCCACATATCTATTACTATGGGATTTACTGACCAAGTAGATCTACTCGAGTAAGGACTGGGTGTGGATAGGGAATCTGCGACAGCAGAGTTGAACCTGGCACGGGGTGGGGTAGTGAGGATGGGGTGGATCCGACGGGTGTGCGGCGATGTGACTCCTGCGTCGTCGGTTGAGGAGGTAGAGTGTGCAGCCAGAGGCTATCTTCTTTATCTGTTGGGCTGTACACTATTCACTGATAAGTCTGCCACGAGGTTCCCTGTGTACTACTTATCCTTATTGATGGACATGCCACGGGTCCGTCATTACGCATGGGGGCTGCCGCATTGGCGTATCTGTATCGCCAGTTGGGGACCGCCACGAGGGCAGATGTGCGGCGGATTGCTGGATATTTGACACTGCTCATGGTAAGACCGGTACATTTTATATATGCATATACCTTTTCCATTATAATTAATATAAGTATTGTATCATTATTAATATTTGTCATTTGTAGTCTTAGGTGTACGAGCACTTCCCATTCGCCAGTCCTCCTGCACAATGGGGATACACTGCAGGGATGCCTCTAGCAAGCCGTTGGAATCCTGGACAGGATTCTGGAAATGCCAGTGAAAATATATAGCTGATGCAGGAGAGATTGGATGCCTTACACCCGAGCGAGGTGAGCACCCAATAGAACTTTTTATGTTATATATTTTTTACGTTCTTTACTTTTTTTCTTTTACATTTTTTGACAAGGAGCATGTTTTATTATATTAGTGACTTGTTTCGTTTACATGTGACAGATTGCTTAGGATCCGTATGCTAGTGCTAGGGCTCAGCATCCACTACAGCAAATATCCTTCTTCTGTGGTTGCTTGAGAGCCCTAGATGTCCTTGAACCCTACCACCCAGATAGGGTTCTTCGACAATTCGGCTACGTACAGACCATCCCACCCATACCTCTCGCCCCCATCCGTGCTACTCGGGGAAGTACTGCTGGTAAATACAAGGTCTCCTATACGTTTCTGGACCAGTATTGGATTACTTGGGAGGACCATGTATTATCTCTTGCGCACCGCGGCCATCGAGCACATCATGCATGGGAGTGTTCACCGGACTACCTCGAGTGATACACTAGGATATCTCACCCTCGTGTACAGAACTCTGCCCGCCATTCCCAATATGACCCTAATGAGGGTAGAGAGGACCCAACTTCGAGAACGGTGAGTGCATTGTAAACTATCTTATTTCATACATCGATGCAACTATTCTTTAAAATTTCCTTTGACACATTTTATTGTTTCTTATAGATCCTTCGAGCTAAGGACTATATTCGTGCCACGCTTGAACGAACGGACCAGCCAGCAAACTTCTACCAGAGGGCACTGCAGACTACCATCGATATTCTTGATGGCTTGCCGGTGACCTATCGTCGGCGTGCGCAATAGTGATGTTCGGAGGGCTTTTTTTTGGGATGTATAAGTAATTTCATGAAGGAATATTTTCACTTTTTGTTTGAGATGGGATATATATTAGCTTGCAGTTTCACTGTTGGAGAGTATCATTGGATTCTGTTGGCTTGTCCATCGAACATGACATTATCAGATGACTTCCTCAACCGTATTTAGAATAAAAGGATTCTAATGACTTAGGAAGATGATGCTTAGTAGTCTCGATATAGGGTCCTAATGACTTAGGAAGATGATGCTCGAACGTGCTTAAACGAGTGCGTCGGACATTTAATTTCTCATTCCCCTTCTTTAAATCTAGACTGTTGGTTCTCGATGGAACGCTATCTTCGATCGAGAGTGCATAATCAAAAGCAGATGGTTCCCGATGCGTAGACCGATCCAACTTCTTCTTTTTCGAGGATGAACGACCCCAGGTGTTCAATTTAACATCCGGCTCAAGAAGAGAAGTAGCCGAAGGACACCCTAACTCTCTTAGTTTTTTCAATATTTGTATTTTACCAGCCTGATCGGTACTCTAAAATTTCTTATTGATCAACTCGAACTCGGAAGTTGTGGTTAATTCGGGGGCTTCATTCTCCTTAGTGGAGTCTAAATCGAGCTTCCTCCAGTACTGATGGACATAACTCAGTGGTATTTGAGTGCCTTCCCTTATGTATTCGACAATCTCGTGTGCACATGGTAAACCATGGGTTCGTCGAATTACGCACCCACATGCCACCGAATCAGGACCAATATAACCAGCTCTTATCGACTCATTCAGTACTATATCCAAAGCATTCTTTGATATAAAATCCTCTCAACTCGCGAAACAGTGCCATTTTGAACTTATGTTGCACGGTGTTCATGCTCTTTTCAAATGAAGCCTTTATCTCCGTAAAGAGCAACTCAAGCAATGCATGGATAACCTGCCAGGACACATCAAAGCTACTATTCGATGTGCCAAGGTGTCTCTTCAATTTTGCATGTGCGCTCTCAGCCCTATTCGTAGTCACGTTTCCAAAGTGCATATGTCGATCCGTCCAAGCAGCTACAAATTATTCCTTATGGTTATTCAACTACAATTTCTTCACATAATCAACAGCGTTTGGATACCCACAGAAATTCCGGTCCAATGCACTTAGAAACTGAATGTAGTCATTTTCAGTGGGAGAGACTACCAACATGTTCCAACTAGATATAAACGCATCCCATCTGTCGTTGGTCTCAAAATACTTCTTACAATTTGCCAAGATGTTCCTAGAAATATGCCACCTGCATAATAAGCTTGCTGCATTTGGAAAAACAACGTGTATTGCATTGATCAGTGCTAACTCTCTATCGGTTACAATCACACGGGGCATAATACATCCATCCATTAATTCCTTAAGCCTCTCCAAAGCCCATCTGTAATTGGCCTCCCTCTCTGATTCAAGGTACACAAAAGCAACGGAGAAAGTCAGTTGAGTAGATGTCACACCAACAATCTCAAGCAAGGGAAGTCGATATCTATTAGTCTTGTACGTGCAATCCATTATCAGAACTTCTGGAAATGCACGTAACAACTGAATAGATGATGGATGTGCCCAGAATAGGTCCATCGTAGCATCTGTGGCGGCGTTGCTAGTGTGATACTCAATTTAGTTGTTCTGCTCCAAATGCATCATGAGTTGTTGCATCTGTGATCGACCGGCTAACTTAGTCACCCTCCACTTCTGACAGGCATTGTAGATACTCTTCATCGTACTGGTGTTGTGCACGTCCCTTTCCTGCAACGTACGAAGGATGTTCCTTTGCTTCACCATACTCTTCGATATATCAATCAAAACATTGATTTCCTCCCCTGAAAGCCTTCCAGCAAATGAGTGCCCCTCGAGATGTTGTGCGTTTGGATGATTGTGCAACCCACATACCACTGTTAACATCAAATCATGCATCATCATTTGCCAACTTTCGGCCCTTCAAAGCAAAAGGGCAATTACACTTCTTCGTTCCCATTGCCTTATTAGGATTTCTCTTTTCGGAGACCTTCGATGAACCCTTATAGCTTCCGCTTCTCTCACAAGATAAAATTATTCTCGGCTTCCTACCTTCTCCACCAGCATCTGAAGTTTTGTTTATAATCACCAAGCCATGTTTCTTTCCAACTTCCATTGTCCATTAGATTAGGTCCTCTCGGCTTCTAAATATCATGTCAGTGGTGAAGACATTAGTAAAATCCAAAAAGCACTCACTCGCACCGGTTGACTGATTCTCCTGAAAATATGATTGCTAAATCTTAGTATATTAATGCACGAGACTATATACTGTCCTTGTGAAATATGCTCGGTTTACTATTGCCGTGCAAAATATTTTTGCACGGCATAAATATGCCGTGCAAACATTTTATGCACAGCCTAAATATCCGTGCAAAACTCATTTGAACGTCATAATATATGCCGTTCAAATTTAATATGTTTGATAGTATTCCGCCGTGCAATATTCATTTGCACGGCTCTGGAATGCCGAACAGGACGCGTGAATTTTAATTAAAATGCTGGAAATGAAGTCAAGTGTATACCTCCTCTTGGTAGACCGTTAGTTGCAAGTCCATATTGAAAATGTCTACTTCCAATGGACAATATGGTGTAGGGAGATGAGTGCCTCTAATATCTTTAAATAAATGGATGAGACTTTGATACTTTTTAAGAGTTGAAGAAGATGATGATGAGGAAAGAGATGAAGATCAATGGGGATGAATGATGTTAGAACAGTATGTAAATAAGGGATAATGAAGAATAAGAAGAAGCAAAGGCAGAAAAAAAGAAGAAGACGATGAAACCTCCCAACCTCAAGAAATACCATAGCAAAGGAAGAGAGGAGGATGTTGATGAAGAAAGGTGATTTCGTCATTTCACCGAAGGCTATTTTTGGTAATTAAAAAAAAATTATGGGTGTGTACATTAATACATGTGGGTGCGTTTATAATCTCCCCAATAAAACGAGAGAAGAAGGAAGCGGAAGGAGAAGAAGGCGCAGTTGAAGCTGGAGGCGTTGGACTTCAGTTATGCTCCCTCTCCCTCTCTTTATATTTTTGCCCTGCAACGCTACAACTAAAAAAGTCTTTCTTCTTCTTCTGCAACGGTCACCCATTTTTTTCAATTTCGGCGGCATCGGCTGTTACATCATATTTTTCCAAAATATCGGTCGATTCAATCAATAAATTAGCGATATTTTTGGAAATATAGTTGCAGGTACCTCCAGAATCTGCTTCTTATCGGCCGATATTTTATCCTTCTATATGTTAACGTCAGTAAGGCTTTGTTGACGGTGCTATCATTCAACCCAACGTTGCGATATTTGCTTATATCGACTACAAACAATATATCAGTAATTGTTGATGATTGGTAGGTTCAACAAGCTCCAAGAAATAGTGATTTTATTATATTTTGAGTGAGCTGCAATGTTTACAAACAATAAGAGGCAAAGAGAGCGTACAGGGAAGTATGGAACTCCAAGGCTGCAATACCTTCAGGTACTCTTTCTTCACATTGCTGATTTTCTGAATAGAGTATCTTGTTTTGGTTCTTACTTTTTTTACTACATTGTGCTATCTGTTGATTTTGTTATAGTTGTTTGATTTACCATATTTTATGGTAGAGATTTAGAAGAATGTTGCGCTGCCTGTTCAATGATGAGTATTGACCCATGTTTGTAGAGGCTTCTAAATACACATGGGGTTCTAATATCATGCTTAAATGCATTGACCCATGTTTGTAAAAATTGGCCGGAGTTTGAGCCGACTAGGATTTGATACTGATACCTATAGAGAGAGTCAAATTCGAGTTTGGCTGAGTCCAATTGGAAGAAGGCCAAAAGTAAGATTTCCCCCCTATTTTCTTGTACTGAGATGATGTAGGAGACTTTTTTTGTGTGTGTGTGTGTGTGTTGGGAATGGGGGGGGGGGGGGGGGGGGGGGGTGGGTTTTCCTTTTGCACTAATTTAGGAAGATCTACATGTGACCACCATTTATTACATAAATTCATTCTAAATAAATAAAACACATGTTGTTTAAACTCAAAGGACTTCATTGCTCTATTTTAAAGATTTTTTAAGTTCTAATCATCATTTCCACTGTTGCTGAGGCTTTGGGGGATTTAGGGTGACCTTGGTCTAACTCGGTTGAGTTCCATGCGACTCAGCCTAGTTGACTTGACTTGGGAGTGAATTAGTCGTACTCGTGCCCCAAGTCCGAGTTTTAAAACATTGATTGAATTCTGCCTTCATCAAAGTGTCTGTATAAGAGGTTTGGTTGTTGGTTCAACTTGGAGGCAAACGAGTCGTGCCCTAAGTCCGGGTTTTAAAACCTTGATTGAATTCTGAGTGTTCTGTATCAAACGCCTGCTAGTCAGTGAAAAGGAGAATCATGTTAAATTCAGTATGCACATCTCCTCAAGGGCAGCACATGCAATGTGCTTGTCTTTTTGTCAGTAAGGTCGAGGTTAGACCAAGCTAAGGTAGTAACCTAGAGTTGATAATCCTCGTCAAGTTTAACTATATTCAAGAAACAGAAAATAGATGCCTTATATGTAATTTTTTTACTAAATTAGTGCATTTAGGATTGAAGATGTAGTTAATCATCTAGAGCTTTACCGTGCTGGTTTTCATGCTATCTGTCCGTACTTCTTATCCTTTTTTCCAATTTTTACTGGTTTTTGCTCATTGCGAGCATGTTCAGATAATGGGGATGTTGTCTGTTTGGGATAAGACATAGTTTGATCTCTCATTTCTCTTGTAGTTATGTTAGAGAGATGGATGGATGGAAAGAAACAAAATGATCTTCAATGGTAAAGTGTGGAAGATTGGGGATCTCATTGAGAAAATCAAGGGTGACATCTTCATGTAATGGAAAAATTGGTCTCTTTTGGATAGTACAGGAGTTCCTATTTCATTCCTTATGCAGCAGTTATGTGTGGAATGTGGACTAAGAGAAACTTCATAATCCTCAAAGAGAAGGCATTGCCTATTGGGCTACTTATCAGGAAAATTAAGGTTTCCCTATTCCATTGTGCAATTAGGCATAATGATCTCTCTAGTCGACTTTGTTGGAACTATTGATAAGCTGGAGTTTTATTCTCTTCCAAGACTTATATACACTTCTTCTGTTTTTTTGTTGGGTTATTGTTTTTGCTCATTTTTTGTATCCTTTTTAGTGGCTGGTTTTCCTCCTACCTGTGCTTTACTGCTCGCTCTTTGTCTAGTAAAATTTTCTTGTAACTTCTGTGGGTGTCTTTCTTGCCTTGTTTTCTGCTTTTTCTTTCTGCAATAATACTATTTCTGTTTCTTATAAAACAAGCATATAGCTTTGATAATATTAAAAAAAGTAAATAGCTTTGATAACAGCAAACAAGAATTCCATTTCAAGAAAAAAAAAGAAAGGAAGAAAGAAAAGGAAACCAACAATGGAGTTCTTTGTGCCATCATTATTTAAGCCTTGTCCCATCAAACCAGGGTTGGCTTAAAAGTTCTATTTTTTTAATTCTACGAACAAATCCTAATAAGCCCCCCCCCCCCCCCCCCCCCCCCCCCCCCCTCTCTCTCTCACACACACACACACAGAGAGTGTGTGTGCTGAGTGAGTTGTTGACAGCAAGTTACAGTCAGCACATCTGTATCTCATCTACCTAGGATTGCACCAGTAAGTGGTAAGTGCTGCTTTTCCACTTGGCCCATTCAAAACCATGTTTTCTATCACTCCACAATCTGCATCCTTCTTCTTTTCTTACTATTTTGTACAATCCCTTAATTGGTCCATTTGGATACAGGCTGGTTTCCGGCCTTTTCCATCTCAATTGTTTTTTTTTTTTTTTGATAATTTCTGTTATTGGAGCTACCCTTTAGCTCCCTTTTATTGTACCTGTTCCTAATTATTTCATTTTGTGCATATCTGTGCATCTATTTAGCATGCTCATCTCAACTGCATGCTTTAGATTCTTGTTGTTAGACACAAACGCCCCTCTAATCTAAAAGCTGTACTCAACTATCTTACCTCCATGTTACCCACCTTGCATTCTATCCTATTAGTTATATCTCCAACTTTAATCTGCTGTTTTGTTTTATGGTTGACCCTAGATATTTAAATCTATTGCAATGTGGAGCTGTCATTTTTAATTTTGACCAACACATGTTCTCCGATCCATTAAACTTGCATTCTATATATTTTTTCTTCATTTTCCTAATTTTGAAATCATTTTTCTAGACCACTTTTCTTCCCAGCTGTTGTGTCATTTACTCTTATTCTTGACTCCTTGACCGACCCTAGATATTTAAATCTATTGCATTGTGGTATTTGTTGAGAGTCAGTAAGGGCCCTATTTGTAATTTGAATGAACTCAGGATTTGTAATTATCAGAAACTTAGAGGGAATTTTTCCAAATAAATTTATTAATATAAATATATGTTGCCGGTCGCCTGACCCACCCTAGTTTGGGATGACCAGCTATCTTTCATCTCAGAGCATTTCGCCTTAGACTCTTAAAAAACCATTTTCTACTTATATATCCTTTTTTCTTTGACCTTTTTTTTATTTATTTAAGTTCTATATTTCTCTGCAATGAAAAAACCCAATTGTATTGACCCCAGATATTTAATTTATCTCAATGTGGTTTTGTGTCGCTTACAGTTTTGACCAGTACGTCTTCAGTTTACCGCTCTTTGATCTGTTGAAGCCTATCATTAACCTGCATTCTTATCTAGCCAATCAGTAGGACAGTTAACACAACATTTGTAAACAACATACACCATGGGACTTTTGGTTGAATATCTGTTAAACTGTCCATAATTAAGGTAAATAGACGCCCTTGTTGGAAACCAACTTTAATTTGGAACTCCGATGCCACCCATCTCATAGTTCTTATACTCAATACTGCTTGTTCATATATGTCTTATTTCTGTTATGGATGCCTTCTTCCTTTAATCTTGGATCCCTATCATAAGCCTTCCAATGAAGTTCTCCATAATCTATATAACCATTGATAAGTTCTATTGCTTCTTATAAAAAAATAGTAGAGGAAATAAGGAATATTTTATCCAACCGTCCACATATTGACACACAAGAAAAACACACACAAAAAAAATAATAAAATAAAAAAAGGAAAAGAGAAAGAAAGAAAAGGAAGGAAAAAAAAGACACTGAGTAGAAAGGATGGCTGATCAAGGAGGGCGTAATGATGTCCTGCACAAAATGATGAGGGTCAATCTCAAAATCTCAAGTGAAACTTCCTGGTACTCTAGTAGCACCAACAATAAAAACCTTAAAGATGAAAATCTACTCTAAATATATGCAATAAATTAACCAACGAGTGGTAGCTCAATTGGCCAAGGACTCTGTGCCTCTAGAAGCGGAGAGGTCTTGTGTTCGACACCTACCTTCGTTGGTCACCTCCCATAGTTTTACCCGGTGCATGTGGATAGGAGGGTTTGCATGTGCCCCTAGGGATTAGTTTTGGCTATCCAGAATCGAGTGTCCTTCAGGCTCATGGCCAAAGGCTCCTGGGCTAGGATGGGAGGGAGATACCCTGGGTCATCAAAAAAATAAATACATATATATATATATATATATGCAATAAATCAACAAATGAACAGGAGAGTGATACTTAAGAGATCAAATGTACAGCTTCCATTTTACTAAGTATGTGGTGTTGAGGATCTCAGGACCAGTGCAGTTAATTGAGAAACTTATTCACTATTTCCAGATGATCAAAATCAATTGCACTTGGGGCTTCTGGGAAATATCTTCTCTATGCATAATGCCACAATAGAGTGCATGCTTTAGGCAAAACACATTCCTTGTTCTAGTTCAATTGTTAAAGTTAATGCTTGGCCATAGTTTTAACTATCTCACATTGCCTCTACCTTTATGACTTTCTTGGTAATATTGTGATTTAATGGTTGTAGAATGTAGTATTTTTCTATTCTATCTGCCTCTGGGCTCTCTTTTTTTTTTTTTTTTCTTTTTCCTAGGGTTGTAGAGAAAGATCAATAATTGAGGGTCTTTGCTATAATCTTTGCTCTAAAGTGATTGTTATCACTCTTCCTCATACCCTGGTTGGTTTCCATGCTCTTCTTCTTTACTGCAGGAACTGGTGGCCCAGTTTCAAAATACTACTGATGAAGGTATGCTCCATTTTTATCAAATTCTCAATTTTTCTATAACCTTTTCTTCTGCTGTTTTGGTGCTCGATTCTGTTGGCACTTAGCATGTGTAATGTGTATCTACAAGAGGACAGCATTAGTAGATGGAAATCCTTAAATACTGCTAGAAGAATATATAGAAAGGCAAAACACCATTCATATGGATGGTGTATGATGTATCTACCCACTGATGAGAGTTCTGAAAATATTTATAGTTACATTTGTCCGATCCTTTCTTATTAGTAGATGGAGGTTAGCTAATTCCTCATTCCATTCTTTCACACATGTTTCTACCCAAATACACGCGGATGTGACACACATCTGATATCCAAATTGTGCATTAGTGATTAGACAGTCATGTCTTGACAGTCTTGTAGATGACCAGGATGAAATGTGCAATCCACTCTGTGCCAAACATTTATATAAAATGTAGACCATTGGATACTTGCTTACATGCCTATACCATTTGTTATTTTGAACAGAGAGAACTTTTGTATTATGACCATATTTTCTGTTGGTTGCTCCGTTTTTGCAGAGTCAAAAGAGAGAATGGCTGCAAATTTGGCTAACTTCGCATATGATCCTTACAACTATTCCTTTCTACGCCAGGTATGGAATGCCATTCCTTTGTGTATATTCAAAGCTGAATTGTAAGCTTATGTTTGCTGAACATAGACATACTTTTATTACTGTGGTCTGTGAAACAGCTCAATGTTTTGGAACTATTCCTTGACTGCCTTACGGAGCCAAATGAGAAACTCGTGGAATTTGGGGCTGGTGGGATCTGTAACTCTTGCATTGGTGAGCTAAGAAATATGAACATTTTTTTTCCGGTTAAAATAAATTAAACATGCTTCTTAATGTATAGATAGATATATATGTATATTAGAATTTTCAAAATGATTTTTATTCTTTAGTTTAATTAAAAAAATCACCATCGTTGCATCTTTAAATTGAAATGCCTCCTCCCATCCAAAGAATAAAATAAAATGAACTCTTAATTGACAGATTTCATTATGAAAATAACCAAGTGCCTTTATCTTCTTTTATATTGTGAGAAGCAATGGAGAAGGTTTCTGTTAAAAAAATGATAAAAATGTACAGAAATGTAGCTATTTATTTAGACAGTAGACATCCATACAGTCAAAAGTAAAAAAAAGAATCAAAGGTACAGATCAAGTTAACAGCCTGTAAACCCTTTTTTGTGTGAGTGAGCAAGCGTCTTCATTCGATTCTCTTGCAATATGGGTGAAGAGAATATAGAGAGAGCCTTATCACATTCACATCAAGTAGCATTTTTGGAGTTTACCTCGATTAGCATTTTCAGAGTGTCTTCATTTGAATGGACTTGCACTGAGATGCAAAATTAATGTTACTTCCATCTCTTTTTGCTAGAATCTCGTTCTTAGCTTTATTTGAATCTCCAATATGAGCTGAGCTTGAGAAAGCAAGTATTATCATGCTTATAGTTTTACCATCTTAGTTGTTACTCTACACGAGGGAGTGAGTTTTCAGGAGCACTTCCATTTATGTTTACCCTCCACTGACCTGGTTGATGTTAAACCCTCAAATTGCCCTTCTTTTAGGTTGTCTACTCATATTAGTTATCACATTCCATTCTCTTTCCAAATCTTCTTATCTTTGAGACCCCATCCTTAACTTAATTTGATCCATCAATGCTTGTATCCAAAATATTTGGCCTTCTAAAGGCCTCATATTCCTTTCGTTCCATAATCACCAAGCAATTGCAAATTGTAAATTCCATAATATGAATATCTGACCTATACTCAAGAAAATCCCACCAGACCAACCTTCAATTAAATCATGAAATGAAGGGAAGGAAAATGATATCTGAACAAAGATAAGAGAACTCTTTTAAAATAAGTCTAGTGATACTACAATGAACAAAGTAATGATCTACAGATTCCTTCATAGACCAACATAAAAATCAAATATTAGGAAGGGCGTACTTTTGATGTTTATGGTTATCAAAGGTTTAGATTTTGTTGGAAAAGGCCGCCCAAGTAGTAACCTAGACTGACCTAAAAGATTCCATATCACTTTATAGGAAAATGAATGATGGGAATGGAAGAAAGAACATGATGCAAGCTTTTGATCATGAAGAAGAGGATCAGGCATCCAAATCTTTGGGAAAACTACCCTATTAAGAATCTCCATAAGGCCGTCATTCATTTGCAATTTAAACACTCTAAAACCTCTTTTGGGATTCAAAATACATACTTTTGACCCCCCTCATTTCTCCATGAACTCTTCAAAGAATGCGCCTTCACAGTTTGATATGATATATCATCTTATCAACTGTCTGTTGCTGCTAGAAATATTAAGTGATCCTCCCATTCTCATTTAACTGCTACAATTTATTTTTTGTTTGCTTCTGATATATGTAAGAATGTTGCTGTGCTGATATGCCAATGCATGGGTTTGCATATGTACTAAACTTTTATTCATTGACTATAGATCCAGCGAATGCTGCAATTATTACTCAGTGTGGTGGAATTCCTTTGATCATACAGTGCTTATCTAGCCCGGTTAGAAACACAGTAAGTATGGCATATTTAACTCATCCATGATCTGTGGAATATAGAACTACAGAAGAGTTCATGTACTAAAAGAATTTTTGGAAATTAAATGCTTCCATCTAAACAGGAGTTATAAAGCTTATGGGTTACATTAGACAACTTTTGAATGATAAACACAAATCACATTACCATTTAGTGGTATTCATGGCCCAGGCCTAAACTATTCCAAGCCCAGCCCATTTGTTATTGGGCCTAATATTCAGCCGGATCAAGCACATAAGCTGGAAGGTCAAGCCAGCCTACTCCATTTAATAATCAGCCCAGAAAACTGGGCTCGAGTACAGCCACAATCAAAGAAAGAGTCCACCTCCAGCCTAATGCGAGCCAAGATTGGGTCGTTGTTGGGCTGGACTAGCCCATGAGCACCTTGCATCATCATCATCATCATCATCATCATCGTAAAAGAAGTGTTATAACATTTCATCAGCTTTGTGGTCCTACTTCTCCTTCCTCTATTCCCCGTTGTTGCATGATCTAGTACGTTGATTCTAAAACTTCATTCAACATACTTTTTGGCTTTCCTTCCTGTTCATTTCACTTACCAGTTGCTACACCAAGGTTCTTAATGCTAAGAGCTGTTTGTACTCTCTAAGAACATCCCCAACCACCTTAGATGTCATTCCTTGATTCCTCTTCTATTAGTACCATTTGAAAACTTTCTCCCGTGTACTTTTGTTCTAATTTTACTGGTGCCACTTGAAAATTTCTGCTGCATGTACTCTTGTCTTCTTGACGTTTTCCTATTGCCACCTTTCAGCTCGATACACCACTGCAGATCTCCTTATTATCTTTTGCAAATGCCCTTTTAATCTAAGTGACACTTGTTGGTCACATGATATTGATCTCCTGCACTAAGCCTACTTAAAAAACTCCATGTCTAGCCCTATGTTTTGCTCTATAGTTGCTTGCATATACCAAAACTTGTCCTTCAACACTATGGCACCAAGTGATTTTCAATTTTTTCCACATTCTTCCTACTCTTAGAATTATGTTCCTCGATTTCCTAATCTTTAAACCATTTGTCCTTGAACAAATTCAAACCATTTGCTTCAAAAGCTTTTCTCTCCGGTATATCATTTACTTGCTTTCTTCTCCTTCTTGTTTTTTATTTTTTTTATTTCTTTCTTTGGTTGTGGTGGTGGTGGTTAATTTACTTGCTTTCTTGTTTAACTGATTAGCACTAGATCATTTGCAAACAACATACACAAAGAAACTTTATCCTGGATATTTATTGTTGACTTTCCAATAAATGAAGTTCAAAGAAGTCTTTTGCTTGTGGATTCTAGACATTCTAGTAAGGGACTTAAATAGAACATACCATGAGACTTTAAATCAGTTACTATTCTCTCTTATGATTTTGTAACTCAATTTTCATTTGGATGAATATGATTGACAGGTTAATTCTGCCCTTGGAGCTCTGTATTACCTCTGTAATCCGGCTACTAAAGAAGATATATTGAAGCCAGAAGTTGATAGAAGTCATCCAGAAATATGCGGCAAACACCGTTAGTATTAGTTTTAGCAACTTAGCCAATGCATTTTTGGATAAGCATGTAAACTAGGTAAGATGTCTCTTTGTTATTTCAGTCACCATTTAAAAAAAAAAATGTCTCTTTGTTATTATTTTTCTGAGATGGTAACATAGAATTTCATTTGCCAAATATATATTTACAAGTTGAAACTGTGAAGACAACAACATATCTGTAGTCCTTCTACCTTTGTGGATATCCTGTTGATTAGATTTATCCCTTTCATTTGTCTCTCTAAATTGATTGTAATCACTGGGGAGACCCATTATTATGATTAATCTACATCAATCCAACTTGCATCCTTCTGGTTCGCCTAATTTTGTACAAGATACTCTATAATTTTTTGAATTTTTTATTTTTTAGTTTTGGATTACAGAGACTCAGCTTATTTCAATTAATTTAGCATTCCCGTGTGTGGCCTTAGTCTCTAGATGTAGGTTCACGCCATCCCTTTACTGTTCTGGTCAAGATCTTGCAACGTCCAGTTGGACAAAACCATCTCCAACAGAATTGTCGGTCTTCTGTTCAGGGGCAATTTCTGTATGTGTGTGGCCCACCTTGGTGATTGCATCACTCTCAATCCATCAAAGAAAGGCCGCATATATTATTCTGGAAATTATCAGTAAATTTTGGAGAAATTGCTGCATCATGAGGTAGGCCTTTTCCCCTATTCTTCTCCATCTCGTGTTTGTTTGGGCCAGTATCTGGCCAAGGATCTGTTTGTTTTTTTTGGAACTGGCACTCGACAAGGAACCGATACACAACAATTTTTTCTGAGATCCCAAAATTGTTTAGATCATCCACTACCTCTGTTCCAAGGAAAAAAAAATGTTTTTAAGTGGTTTTTGGCCACTCCAGTACTTGTTACACAGCCATCCAAACCTTTTTTTATTTTCTTTTTCTCAATTTTCTCCTGATTTATTTTTGGCCCTTAATTACTGTAATATCCTGAGTACTTGGGCCTAGGATTGGTCTGGCCCAGGTAGTATTTTAGTTATAGCTTGGCCCAAGTTATAATGGTAGTAGAGTCCATATTAAAATGATAGTAGAGTCCATACTTTTTGTAATTGGTAAGTCATCCCACGTGAATGGATTTGGAAGGAGTAGAGTTGTATGACAACTCTAAATAGAAAGTATGAGAGGATTGAGAATCCATCTCCCCTTTATATACATAGAGAACCCACGACCACTACTAGTATATCCTGTTCATCTTCATTGGAGAAAAGTCTGAGAGCATTGTGGATTGCAATTTAGGAGAAGGAGAGGAAGGCGGCTGCTGATGTCAAGTTCGCATTCAAAGGCGACGATCGTGTATCAAAGGTGAGTGAATCTTCTTAATTACTCTTTAATGATGTCCCATACGATTGGTAATTTTGAGTTAAACCTATTAATTAGGGTGAGTTCTATTTTTGTCAATGGAAGTATGGTATATGGCTATTGGAATGATATGAATGATAGTAGAATGCAAATCCAGGGAAATCCATCAAATAGGAAATTGTTTGGTGGAATTCAGAAGCATATCGTCAATAACACAGAATGTCGTTTGGGGATTGTGGGACCCATCAGTGGTCCTGATTGGAGATCAAACCACACATCTATTAGAAGACCCTTGGTCGACCAAGATGTAGTTGGACATCTGATATTTGAATCAGTGGGACCCACTGATCAATGTATTCAAAAGATTCCAGGCGTGAAAGTTGCAGAATCCACTGTACTGATGGTTTGTAGTTGTGGGACCCACTACATGGTCTGATCTGGAATCAAGACCATACATCCTAAAGGGGACACATGGTCAATCCTTGTGTAGGTGGACATCTTGTACAGTGGGCCCCATCCATGATATACATGTTAGCCATCACAATTTTATGCGTCAATGCACTTTGGTCGACATGAGTAGTGGGACTACTAGGCCCACCCGATCATTGATCAACACCTCACATATTGAAGTGGGCTCAGGGGCGACCTGCATGGTGGTGGTCCCATGTGGAGTGGACCCCATATGCCCCACCATCCATCAGACACAAAAAAATCCCAGACGTGAGGTCTGTGTTGTATGTCTATTGAATGTGTTTGATACTGTGGACTATTGGAAATTATATGATGATGCATCAGATTTGATAATATGAAAGTTAGTAATGGTTGACCAAAGATATCAAGTCTGATCATAGATTAGACCTAGTGGGACCCACTGGATTTTATGATCATCTGATTTAATTAAGAGTTTTATGTATGTGATGATGGATTTTATGTACTGATTGGCATATGTTAAATATAATTTTTGTTATTTGTGTATAATGCTATGAAGGTGGGCCATTCCTATATCATCCTTTTAAGCATTATGATCAGGAGTGGGGTACTAATCTAAATAAGGATTTGTATAGGATTGGTTCCACACTACTGAATGTTAATATTGTGATTTATATTGTCATATATGTGATGATTTATGGTGTACTTAGAATTATTGGTACACATGAAAAGATGATTGGTATCTGGATTTATTGTGTTAGGCATGGTATTTGGACCATGTGGGCCATGGGGGCCGTTGTCCTTAGTGGACGTGAGTGGCCATTATGATGGCTGGTCCTTAGTGGACGTGTCTGATGAGACAGTGTCATGGTGACCGGTATACATGTATACGATAAGGCCTTTGAGGCGTGGTAATGTGCATGAGCACGGATTTGTATGTGAAAGAATCTCAATAATATTTGATTATTGATTTAGACCTGCTAAATTATGTGATGTTATATTTTATGTAATTTTGTGTAATTAGGAATATTCATTCACCAGGAGTACTGATGTTGTGTTACCCCCTTCAGGTAATCATGCTGCGGGTGGGACAGAGCGGAACGATGTTCAGCATGTAGATTTCAACATGCGTGGCTGACAAGAGAGAACGAGAAAGGACAAATTAATAGATAAGGGGATTAGCCCTTGCTTAGGAAAGTTATTTAGTGTTTTAGTACATTATTGATGCAGACAGAACATATTAAAGTATGAATATTTATAACTCATTGATTAATTGAAATTATTATTTGATTTGAATGCCAAATGCTTATGAGAATTATTTGACGAATATATGGTAAACATTGCCAAGTTTATCACGATCCAGAGATCTGACAGGGCCCCAGAATTTGGGTCGTGACAATTACCGTCCCAATTGCTAGTTCTAGACAAGTTCTAATCATAGCAGTGGCATGAACATCATCTTGGATGGTACCAATTGATGCAGAGTAGATGAGCCCAATTGTGGGACAACCCAAAATAGTTTAGGAATTATTTTTATTTCCTTAATTACTTGTTATTAATTTCTAAGTTTTTATTAAGGAGTTGTAAGTAGGATATTTTCTAAAATTTCTTAGTTTCCTTATATGAGTAGGAATCTTAGTCCCTAAGTTTGCTTTTCCTATTTATATTGCATTGTAGAGAAGGAATTCTCAAACTTTGATAATTAATTGAATTTAGTGGATTTTATCCCTTGAGGTGCGTCCTCATTTGAAGTCTCTGCGGAGACGTGTTACAGTGTCTATAGACATGTGCTTTGGCACTTCCACACAAGCCTTAACCCTAGGGCCTACATCATTAAGAACTTCTTGATGATCCTCACTTGTGATAGGCAAGTTGTTGGCCGTCTTGTCTATGTCACAGTCATGAGATTTAATATTGCTTATGATGTTCAGACTTCAGAGTATTAGCCAGTTTGCTGCTCAGCCAATCGCTGACCAGTTGTCCTTTCGATTCTTCGCTACCTTCAAACAACGCCATGTGGGGCTCTCTTGCTTCTCATGGCAATATGGATTTGAAATCGTACTCTGACTCTAATTGGGCCGGTGATATAAATGATTGTCATTTTATAGGTTGTCATGTTTTCCTGGGATCATCTCTTAATCTCGTGGAAAGCAAGAAGTAAGATATTGTTTCTTGCTCGCTGGCTAAAACAGAATATCACATTTTGGCGCATACTACAATAGAAAGTTTGTGGTTTTGTTGGTTGCTTCGTGATACGGGTCACATTTCTTTCTCCATTCTGCTCTATTGTGACAACAAAACTTTTATACAGATAGCTTATAATGATGTGTCTCATGAGTGTACTAGCATATAATTAATTGTTATTTTGTACATCATCATATTTTTGGCTCTATTCATCCATGCTTTGTCTCATCACTTGATCAGCTTGCAGACTTTTTTATCATTGACTTATCCTTTAAAACAATTTTCTCATCTTCTTAACAACCTCTCGGTGCTCACTTCACTCTCAACTTGAGGGGGGGTGTGAAGACAACAAATTCTTGTGTAGTCCTTCAGACCACCTAGAGAAAGGAACATATATTCAAGTGTATCATAGACTACCATACCTTTGTACATATCCTGTAATTAGATTTATCCCTTTAATTTGTCTCTTAATTTTTGATTGATTGTAATCACCAACATAGATTGATTGGACTTCCCAAAAATATAGGAAAAGAATGCCCATATAAATTGGGATGGTAAATCAGTCTGGTCTATCCTCAATTTCACCAAAGCTTCATTGTACTGTGTCTCTGTGGGAAATATTCAGTAATCTTCTTTGGACGGAAGAACAAAGGAAAATGGAGAAGAATAAACAAACTAAGAAGAGTAAAAGAAGGTGAGAGGGGACAAGTACATGAGATGTGGGAGAGAAATGGAGTTACTTGATCTGAGGTCTCTTCCCTTATTTATAGATTATTCTCATTAAAAAAAAATGTTTCTACTTTTGTGTATGTTGTATTGCCATCTTGAAATCCCATATTACAGATTTTACCTTTTACGTTAACTGGATGGAACGTTACCTACTGTATCATTAATATTGTGTCAATACTGTCTGGCTACCACGATCATCATAGCCCATGAAACATGAACTAAGCTTACCTAGTCTTTTCTCCTTTAAATGTACCATGTTGGTGTCCAGCACCTATTATGGGATGCTCTTGGCAACTGTGTACTGTGGTAGTATATATGTCATATAGGCTTCTGTTGACACTGGTATATATATCATATAGGCTTCTGTCCTAAATGGCTCAGCATAGTCTGTCTCATGGTTGGCTACATCAAATCGGTTCTATATAATTCTTGATTGAGCTCTGAATTAGTTTTACACCTGTATTTCTTTTTCTTGCTTGAGTCTTTCAATTTGGATCTTCAAAACTTGTTCCTGGTAAATATATAATTCTCTTAGTTGTAATTGTTAATATGTGGGATTGCAAGAGTTGTTTCTCTTAAAATCCATGAACTTAAAATTTGTGTTAATTGCTAGTTTTCACACATTATATTCCTTCTTGTTCTTGCATTACCACACATTTGTTGATCTGCTTATTAGAGGAAAAAGATCGTGTAAGCGTAATCGTCTTTTTCTAACTTCTTCAGATTTATAGTGGATATGCCAGTTGCCAGTGGTTGCAAGTCTTCAACAATGGTGGTGCATATGGTGTCAATCAAAGGAACCTGATGAAATTACTGGGCCTTTAAAAGAAGGCCCTGCACAGCTGCACTAACTTCCTTTGTCCCTGGTGCGGCATTTCATATCTTAATCCAAGCTTTTGGTGGAAATGGTTATTTTGTTGGGACGCGGCAACTACTCTAGTCTGCTCTCAGTAATCATTTTCTGCACATAAAACTGGGCAGTTATAAATGTTATGATTGATCTCTATGCTGGTTTGGAAAGTGGGAGATTACAGCACGAGGATTGATGTATGCTTTTGCATGTGTTTGAGATTTTGCTTTACTTGCAACCAGTATGATATCCCTGGCCCAATTTCAACAAAAATGCAGTGGCAACTGTGTAACAATTTCTGGAGTGGTATTGAGATAGTTGTATACGGAATAACATGTCTTCGATTTTGGAGAGAAGTGCATTCTAAAATTCATACAAAACAAGGGTCTTAAAGAGCTTGTATATGTATATGTAATATTTGTTATCTTCTGTATAAGTACAATTTATTATGGGCCCTGTTGATGACGTGTCTTCTTGTTTATGACCCATGCTGATTGGATGTTGAAGTGTTTTAAACTATTTGGGAAAGTTTATGTAAATATCTGACCGATTCAGCTTGCCTGTTTTTTAAAAAGTAACAAAAAGTCTACTTTATCAAACAAGTACCTGGTTCAGACCTAGGCCGATGTGTGAAGTTTTATCACGATCCGGTCCCAAGATCTGATTACTTCGGACAAATCCCGAGTCGCGAATCCATACTTACTCCCGTAAACTCTGAATTAACCGAAGTTAAAATGAAATTCACAAGGGATATCAAATCACATAAACTTGTCAAATGTATAAAATTTACGGAAAATATACATTGACGAACATTCATAATAAGAGTTCTTTACGTTAAAAGTAAAGTTCAACTTACACATTTCTTATGTTCTACTAATGTCAACCACTGTATATTCAAATATAATACATAGGGGACACTATTTACAACTCAAAATGAATCACACAAAATTCTATCTTCAAAACGTTTCCAAAACTATTTCTCTTCGCACTCAGATTTAAGTCCATTCGATTAAACCTCCTGAAGGTATCGAATGGGCTTCCTCCGCTAGCGGCACGGCCTCTGCAGGACCGGCACGGACAACTGGACCTGTGATATCATCAATAACACCGTGAACACGACGGTTCAACAATGTAAATACAGTCTATGATAGAACACGTTATCAATATGCGAGAATCTGTCAATTTAACAGTTTTATAACAATTTAATACAAATAATAGTAGAGTCAAGTAATAATAATTTACTTTATGACAACTACACATTTCATTCCAAGTCAGTTCTTCCCAAAGGAAGCAGTCAGCGTATTTGTAAACACAAATACTAGTCATTCATGTACATTCATTATCAGTATGTGTTTGTCAATTATTCAATGAGTACTCTTTATTATTACATGGCTTATCATGACTTGTCAAATAAGTGGAATTTACCAGTATCTTGATCAGAGATCACTAGCATCCCACGAGGCTCCGGAACGCCCCATACATCTACTGCAGTAGGATTATACATTAATTCATTGTTACATTTAGTAACTTTTCATTTAATTCTCAATTCAGTGTATTCACCCAGTGCAGCTCAATAACGAGCTTAGGGAAGCGTTATGCAATATTAGTAAGAGGGGTTCTATTGGCACCACGCTTTTTGCTATTCTCACCGCATTTCTCTCCACACCGATGTACAAAATAGGTTTTTTAATGGTTTTTTCTCTTTGCACCCATCAATATACCCAAATCATCCCTTTCACTTACCACACGTCTTCACCATCGTCCGCTTTCTCTCCTCTCTATTGAAACTCAACTTAGAGAAACTCTTCTTCTATCCATTTTGACCCACATTCTAGCTGGAAGATTGGCTTAGTGAAAGGATACAAGCAGATAAGGAAGAGAGGAAGAATCTGCTGTTGTAGTGACCTCCATTTTAGTCCAAGGTATCACCTTCCTTATTCTCCATTGTCATTGTGTTATTTTCTCAAATAGGTCATTGTAGCAACTATTGTGTGCATCTTAATATGTTTAAAGGGACATAATGACATGTCTAATTCGCTCGAAAATTATTTTTCTTGCAGTTGTTCAGTCTTTTTTTTTCATTGTCGCGATATGTTCGGTTCTGAAACTTCGAACATTACCCAAATGTTCGAACATAAAATTCCGGACAATTTAAGAATGTTCGGATTATAAAGTTCGTGCACTTCAGAATTGTTCGGCACATAAAGTTCGAACATTTCAGGAATGTTCGGACATTACATGCCGAACATTTCTGACTTGTTCGAACACACAGAACCGAACACTTGTAAAAAAATTTAATCACTCTTCATCTAATATTTCAGGAATGGATAGGCCAAGCAGTTCTAGAGTAAGGCCGATGGCTTCCAATAGGAGGCGCCGTCGAATAAATGAGGAAGTTATAGAAGAAGTCAGGGAACCGGAATATGATTCAGAAGGAGGCAATGAAGAAGAAGGAGCTCATGTTGAACAACATGAAGAAGAAGCTGATGTTGAACAAGAAATAACTGCGGCGCCAGTAGATCGTTCTTTGCTGCCCAGTTTCAACACGCACATATCTGCATACATTTGGCATTCACAGGTACGTACTTTTTTTTTGTTTTTCTCTTTATGTTACATAAAACTCAACGTAATTGTTACATTCTTTAATAATGTAATATTTTCGAAATGCAGGAACGGGCCCCGTTGAAGTGTTTGAGCCATGGACAGAAAATACCACACTGGACATTGAATGAGAGCAACAGGTTCAGAGAGTTAGTGGACAGATCTAATTTGAGTCCACTCATCACAGCATCATACCGATCTGTTAGTAAGATTCTTGTCTTTTGTTTTGTGGAAAGGTGGCAACCTGAAACAAACACTTTCCACATGCCTTTCAGTGAAATATCCATAAGTCTAAATGATGTTGCCACCATACTTGGGATTCCGGTGACTGGTCGTTCTGTTGCTTATAATGGTAGAATGTCATTTCAAGATGCTCATTCGCTCCTTGTTGACGCTCTGGGAGTTCATCCAAATGAGGCAAATGATAAGCTGCAGCAAGTTAGGGGTCAATCTGTAAGATTGGAGTGGCTAAGAGGGAGGTTCTCTTTAATAACCGATGAGGATGGATATGACATGATTGATTGTGCAGTGAGAGCATATCTTCTGTATTTATTAGACTGTACATTATTCGCGGACAAGAGTGGCACACGTGTGCCAATTATATATCTGACATTGTTGACAGACTTGTCAAGTGTCCGTACATATGCATGGGGTGCCGCTGCTCTGGCTTATTTGTATCGACAGTTGGGATTAGCTACTCGTAAGGAAGTTAAACAGATTGCTGGATATCTTACGCTGCTAGAGGCGTGGATTTTTGAGCATTTTGAGTGTTTCGCTCCAACGTCAAATATTTTATATGGAGTCACCCAACCCCGAGTGTATCGCTGGCTCACTCGTAGGGAGACTACTGCTCCCCTACAGGCACTGCGAGAGCGGCTTGATTATATGAGTGCAGATGAGGTAATAAAAATTCTTTATTCATGACTTACTAAAAATTATCTATAGTATAATGAAATTTCTTATAATTGTTTTGGTCATGCAGGTCACATGGGATCCTTATCGCGATATTAGGCAGCAACATCCATTTAATCGGGTCGCCTTCTACTGTGGGTGCATTAAGTCCTTTGACGTTGTTGAGCCCTATCATCCAGATAGTATCCTGAGGCAGTTTGGTAGGGTGCAGACTATTCCTCCACCCCCATTAATCCCAATCCGTGCTACACGAGGCCCGACTGCAAATGCATATCATATTGCATATCAATATTTTGATCAAGTATGGGAAAGATGGAATGATCACCTACTGTTTGGGTTGAATCGAAGCGTTCCAGTTCGACGTCCATCTGATTGTGTACCACAGTACATGGCTTGGTACGCACGAGTGTCATGGAGGTTGCTTCAAAACCCTAACTCCCAATCAGCTTATCGACCACATCCTCGAGATGCACAACCTAGTGCAAACATTGATTATGAGATGGTATGGTTAATTGAGCAATATTTCACATTTTTTATATGTTTTTTTATTATGAATTAATGAATTAAACATCTTACTTGTAACATAATGCGGGTGCGTTGTGCATCCTTGATAGAGTCATGGAGAGGGGCCAAGATGGATGGATTGATGACCCATATGGTATATACACTCACGTCGAGTAGGCCGCACATGTGCTACATGGAATGACCATTGAAGAGGTGGAGCGCACGGTTCGACACCCCAGCATGACTGCTCGTTCTTATGCCCGCAGGCACCGTAGGGACAGTAGCTTATTTCATTTTGGAAGATGACCAGTTACTTTAAGAAAATCATTTAGTATTTTAAAATTTTGGTTAATATTATGGTGTGTTTTTTTTATGGGTTAGAACATGGTTGTAATCACAATATTTGGAACACGGTTGTTTACATTTTTTAACATGGTTGTACGGACAAAGTTGAAAACAAATCAACTTGCATATTCTAAATTAAAAATCTTGTCCTTTCATCTTGGATATTCTGTTAGAGAAATACCTGAATTCTTCGAACAATGTGACTAGAGAAATACATGGAAAACAAAAATACAATCTTCTCAATCCAATGAGACAGTCTCACAGGTTGCTACATCTGGACTTATAATCTCTTTAAAACGCCTGATTCGATCTTCATATGCTAATTCCCATTGGCTAGCGCAAGGATGACGTAATTCTTTCCACTTATTGGCAATAGGTGGTACAGGATGATCTGGGTTCATGAAAACCTACAAAAAAATAAATAAACTTGTTAATACGTTCACATATTGTAATTAAATAAAAAAAAAGACAATTTTAGTTTTCAATACCTGAACGAAATGACAAGAATTAACAAAACCTATCGCTATCTCCAATCGAGTAGATACAGGCAATGATGGTGACCTTAGAGGAAGAAAGGTTAAACACTGTGCCATGCTAAAGTGAAATAAGACCAAATTGTAACGAGATGCGATAAGATGCCCCATGTCAGGCATAGTCAACCAATGGTTGTACGAAGGATTATCCTCATAGTAAGATAGTGTCTCAATCAGTTCTTCAACTCTGTTTTCCACTCCGTATAACTGCTTGTAATTTTCTACATGGTGCAGCAACTCATGCAAGAGTTCTCTCCGAACCTGTCTCCATCCATCTTCAGTATGACCAATCAAAGCAGCAATCGCTCTAAAACTACAATTACCATCGGCTGCAACATCTTTGATAAGGCGTATAAAAGGCCTTAATCCTTCTGAGAACTGAGCAATATAAGAACTGGCATTTTTGGATCTTGTCCTCACAACTCTAGGCTTTCTCTTTTTCCTTTTTTCTGTTCCAACGGTGCCTTAACCTTAATGGATGAAGGTGAGTGGCTGTCCTGTGCAGATTGAACCAACTCAAAGGCACTTGGTTCCCTTTTGGTGGATGTATCAATCCTAATGCGTGGTCGCCCACGGATTCGTGACTTTGCTTCTGGTTCTAACAAGAATGTACTATCAGGCTTTGATAGCTCCCTCATCTTCTTTAAGAGTTGCAGTTTTCTTGTTTGATCAAATTCATTGAACCTCTTTTCAAGTAACTCTAACTCCGTCTTACAGTCCAACTCCATATTATAGCTCGAAACGGTACTCGGATTCATGTCAAGCTTGACCCAATGCGGATGTATACACTGTAGGGGAATTATATATAAATAAGCATAAGCATCAATTCATCCAAATTAAAGTATAAGACGTACCTGTTTGACGTAGTATTTTCAAAATGCATGCATTTATCAACCCACGCAGATACAAATCTCTCCTTGTATTCATTTAACCAACTCTCCTTGACGTACTGAAGTGCTGATGGATATGTTGTGATCTCTTGGTTTAGCTTACGCAGATCATCAATATACTCTTCTTCTGTGGAGGCATGGACCAACATATTCCAATGCAATATAAATCTATCACACTTCTCCTTGGTCTCGAACAATTTCTTACATTTTGCTAGGACATTCTTATTTATGTGCCATTTGCATAATAGATGCGTTGCAGTAGGGAATATGGTGTTAATGGCTTTTAGTAGTGCCAATTCTCTGTCTGTGACAATAACATCAGGAAGATCATCCTCACCAATGAGAGAACGTAAAACACCCAAAGCCCATGTATAGTTGTCTTCACGTTTGGCTTCCATGTAAGCAAAACACACAGAGAAAGTCATATCTGTTGAGGTCACTCCTACAATCTTCAGTAAAGGCATGCGATACCGGTTTGTCTTGTAAGTGCAATCCATTATTAAGACATGAGGAAATGACCACAACAACTGTATGCTTGTTGGATGCGCCCAAACCAAATCGGTAACAATGTCACTGTCATCATTGTTCCTGTGACATTCAATGTACTTATGCTCTGTCAACTTTCCCATCAGTTATTACATCTGTGTTCTCCCACCCCGCTCAACAACTCTGTGCCTATGACGTGCATTGTAAATGGTCTTCATTGTAGTCACATTTAAGGCACTTCTTTGTTTTAATGTAACCAAAATATATTTTGGTCGTACCATGCTCTTAGACTACCAACCATCAATTTTGTTTCCTCTTCTGTTAATCTCCCTGCGAATGAATGACCCTCTAGATACTCTGCAGCAGAGTGATTATGTATACCACATGCAACTTCCAACATCCAATCATCAAAAGTGTCAAGCTTCTTGCCCTTTAATGTAAAAGGGCAACCACATTTCTTCGATCCAGTTTGCTTGATCTTCTTTTTAGTAGGCCCCTCGTCTTTGGTCTTACAATGCTTGAATTGGCCACTTCTCTCACATGCTAGGACAACCCTAGCTTTTATTCCAGGCCTTGCAGCATTTGACACCTTTATGACAATGACAAAATCATTTCCTTTACCCACATCACGAGCCCAATTCACTAATGCATCTCGGCTGTGAAATATCTAAACACATAACCATTGAATCAGACATTAGTAACACACAATAAGTAAGTATATTGAAATTTTAATATAATGTCTTACTTCTTCGGTAGTAAACACATCTGTAAAGTCCATTACATAGGCTGACTGAACTTGGCTTTCTTTGTGGAAAGCTGCACTAAGGAAAAAGTGGTATCAGTATTGTTTGGGCAAAAAAATCCGAACATAAAGCATATGTTCGACATATAATTTCTGAACAATTGACTTATGTTCGGAAATAAAGTATCGAACAAGTCTCTTATGTTCGAATAGAAATATTCGAACATATGGGGAATGTTCGGTATCGTCTGTCCGAACATTTCAGAAATGTTCGGACATACCAGTCCGGACATATCGCGAACAACTATAATACAGAACTTGAAAAATTTGACAAAAACACTGAAATACTCAACCATACTAACCTTTTCGCTGCTAGTAGGATTAAAACACATGATTTCCTTTTTCATTTCCTTGTCCATTGCAATATTTGGTTTGATTCAACTACAACAAAATAGTTTGGTGAGAGCAAGGGGGAAAAGGAATAAGGAAGAAGGTGAACTGTGGGTGAGTGGTGCAATGTTGTAAAGAGATTGAAGGGAGGAATAATGAGAGTGAAAGAAGAAGGAAAATGTGGGGTGGAATGGGGGAATGAGAATGTGAAACCGTAAGTGTTGTGTGAAGAGGGTAGAGATGAGTTATGTGTGTGAAGAGAAATTGGCATTTTCAACATGGTTTATGAGATGTCCATTTTAGTCATTTCACATAATGATTTTATTGTAAAAAAAAATTGGCATAATAACTGCGGTGGGAAGAGAACTTTTCGTGGTGCCAATAGAACTCCTCTATTAGTAATTCAATAATGACTCTAGACTTCTAGACTTCTAAACCAACAGTTGAGTGAAACATTCGTTATCCAACCACGTGTTATTCTCGATGGACATCACTTCATATTTTATTTGTGCATTCGGAGAACTTAATTTACAACTATGAGGCTTAGACATTCATAGAAACCAGCCTATATAAATTAGGCTTCAGATCAGGAAAATCAGACCTCAGTCTGCACTTTTCCCTCAATCCGGTCACCTCGGCGGTTACCATTCAATTAACCAAAATCTGGAATTCGGCTAACCAAAATGCACTTCGGTAAACCGAATTCACCCGATCGACACCTCGGTCGACCACTCGATCAACCACGGTCCACACTTCAGAAGTTTAGAATTTCTTATACTTTCAATGGTCTCGGTCGGCTTGTCGGTCGACCCTCGGTCGACCTAGGTCCCCATTTCGGCTAACCGAACTCAGTTCAGTCAGCTTTCCAGAAGCTAGACTCCTAATAGAATCTCTATCCTTCATTTCAGTCACCTTTTTGGTCACCCTGCGGCTAGTCGAAATCCCAATTTCGGCTAACCGAAATCATTTCGGTCACCTACGGTCACTTTTCCAGAAGCTTCACTTCTGATGGGTTATCTGACCATCATTTCGGTCAGCTCACGGTTACCTTTTGGCTAATCGAAATTTCAATTTCGGTTAACCGAAATCTGGCGGTTAGGTCATGGTTAGCTTTCCAAATGCTGACATTTCTGTGGAAATGAACCCAGGTGAGTTCGGTCACCTGGCGGTCAGCACCCAGAAGTTCAAGTTCCGAGTTCAAAACTTCAGATTTTCTGAAATGAAAATCTCCATTTGGATCTCTATGAGTTCTCAAATCATCATAAATTATAGAATTGCATATACTTGCCTGTGTTGAAGATTAGTCCACAAAAAGCCTCTTGTTTAGCTTGCTCTTGAGATCAAATCCCCAATATGAAGCTCCTTTCAACCTTGAATCCTTTCACTCAAGTTAATAGAAGTTGAGGAAGAAGATGAAGAGAGGGAAATCTCTTCAAACCAACTTGTAAAGCCTTAGTTTGATGTTTATGGAGAGGAAATGGAAGAAAATAAGGAAAAGAAAGAGGAAATGAGTCGAGGGCTGGGATTTAAGATGAATGAACTCATTGAGTTCATCTCTTAAGTTTTATAAGCATTATTTTGTATTTAAGCCCTCCATTTTCTATTTCATTTCAAATTGGGTCAAATGAAGGGTCATTTGATCCAATTTTCGTCGGACGACTTCAAGTCTAATACGAAAGTAAACGTACTCCTCGAGATAATCGTATTGATATCGAGAGTTTCCATATTCGACGAAATACGCAGAAATTCGTATTTACATAAAAGTCCCTCATTTTCATGTTTGAGTTCAATTTCAATCCAATTCACTTAATGAGTTCATTCTCGGTTCATTAAGCTTAATTCACTCAGTTTAGGCTAAATCAATTCAATTTGGTCCTAAGCCATCAGTAACTCAATTAAACACGGTTAATTAGTCTTAATTATAATCAATTAGAGTTAATCTTGATTAACTCGGGAAGGGTCTAACAAGTTTGTAACCTGCCTGCAAGTTTCTGGAGCTTGTTTTAACCTATGGAATCCTATAAACCAACGATCACTGTCCGAATTATGGTTAGCAATTCTGGATGACCTGATTTAGTTGTCCACTGTTGGTGACTTTGGTAATGAAGATTAAGACTCAAAACCAAATAGGCTGGCTTACAACCATCATTCTCTTTAGTTTTGGTAAACAGGGGCTCTTTTCTGGGCCGTACCTAAGCTGGTTAGGGCCATAAAATAATCAAAGTCCATTCAGGCAGAGTGTGCGGCGGCCTGGTGGAAAACATCTGTCATTTTCACTTTGGCCAAAGGATGAGCGGCTCTACTTCGAGAATATATCTGTTCAATCTGACTTGTGATTGGTTTAGGGCCTCTGAAGCCAAATCCTTGGAGAAGTTGCATTGCTTCAGATCTAATCTTACTACTTCATCCATATCATCAATATTTATCTTTTTTTAGCGGGCCATCAACATGTATTAAAAGACTTTTCCTTCATTGGACATATCCAAACCATCTAAGATAATTCTTTATTAATTTGTCACTTATTGACACTACTTCTAAATGCTTTGAAATGTGCTCATTTGCAATTGTACTCTACTCATTTTGTGCATGTGTTGCTTTTTGACTAGCCAACTTTTTACAACATATAAGTTATATCTAGTCTAATTGTCACCCTATAAATTTCCCCATAAATCTTTTTAGGACGTGCCAATCACAAATCATTCTAAAAGCAAGTCTCCGCTTCAACCATTTCGATTTTATCTTATTTTAACTTCTTCTCAATCTCTCCTACCTTACTCGTTTTTGAGTTAAGATATCAAAATGTATAATTCTTCGTTGTACATTCTCAACTTCAATTCATATAGGTGTTCACCCCAAGGGGAAGCTCAGTTGGCCTAGACCATAGTTTACACCCAGAGGTTGTAGTAGCTCAGTTGGCCTAGGACCATGGTTTACACCCAGATGTTGTAGGTTCGAAACCACATTACCATTCTGGGACTACATGTGAATTTACCCAATTTTTCTACGGACTTGAAGGAATTAGTCCAGCAAAAAAGATTATAAAACCTTTAAAAAAAAAATCACATTGGTGTTAACAAAGTGAAAAACGATAAAAGGTTAAACAACAACGTTCCGTGTCGGATTTGTTTGGCCCCCAAAGCGACCCGTTTGCATCCCAAATTCCTCTTCTATCAAAAAAGATCCGGACTGGACATTGATGCATCTTACCGCAAAAAGCACTCACTCTCTCTCTCTCTCTCAAATCAGGAAAGATAGAAGAAACCGATCGAAAGAGCGATAAGCCCTCGATCTCTTCAGATCGGACTGCAACAGCAGCAGCAGAAGAAGAGCAGAAGAAGAGGAGAAAGAGAAAGAGAGAGGAGGAGAGAAAGAAGAAGATGTCGTCTCAGGAGCAGGTCCGCGCTTCCCATCTCCTGATAAAGCATCAGGGTTCGAGAAGGAAGGCGTCGTGGAAAGATCCAGACGGTCGGATCATCAAGAACACCACCAGAGACAGCGCCGTGGCCCAGCTCAAGGCCCTCAAGGAAGACATCCTCGCCGGCAACGCCAAGTTCGAGGATCTCGCCTCTCGCTACTCCGATTGCAGCTCTGCCAAGCGCGGAGGCGATCTAGGTCTCTTCTCTTCCTTCTTTGAATTTTCTGATCTGATTTGATTTGACCGATTACTGTGACGGGATTGATTAGGGCTTTTGTCGTCGTCATCATCATCTTCTTCTTGTTTTTTTGAATTATCTGAATTGATTGATCGATTTCCATGCAAGGATTGATTAGGGCAAGCTATTGTAGTGCAAGGATTCCGGATAAACAGGTGAGGAATCCATGAGGAATCTGCAGATCCGAGGATTCCTTACTACCGTTGGAACTGGGGTTCCTTGCTGAGAATTTCACATCGATATTGATGCTTGTAGCTGAGAAAATAAAAGTTGATTTCGGTGTGCAAATCTGGAATAGTTGGACTTGAGAATCCTCAGATTCGTTGGTTCAAATCCTCCTCGGGGATTTACAATTGCCAAAAGTGGGTTTATATGGCTCTGGAAAGGGATAATCTTTTCTCTAAGGATTTGGTTGCCAAACATGACCTTTGGTCCTTTTGATTTAGGTAAGTGAATTCCTATGGATTCTGGGACTTATATTTCTAAAAGTGGTTAAAATTGGAGAAAGAAAGGTGAATATCCCAAAAGAACCATCCAATAATCTCCTGTTTTGCAGAAAATGCATCCAGGGGAGATTGGAAAGTGAAAACCCGGATGGTAACTAAAATCCTTGGAAAGTCAAGATACCATCCGCATCTCTACCTCATATTCTTAATCAGTCACCTCTTTGATATCGATTGTTGGATCCCATTTGAGCATGAATTCCTATGTATTCAATTCCATCCAAACAAAGGGTTTGCATGGATTTCATTTTCCTAAATCGCCCAAAATGAAATTGAAAGTGGTGCTCTTTCCTGGCAGGAAAGTGTGTACCAAACCTTGTAGAAGAGGTGCTTTTCTGCCCGTGATTATTTGAAAATTTGGCTATATCATTGTTTTGGATGTGATGTTGATTGTGCTTGGTGTTACGTTTATGCATGTCCATGTTATATGAGTCACACTAGAAATCGACCGCGTTTGATAAAAAAGGGCCTGTTTCTTGCATGGCCGACCCAGATGGTTGACAATCATGGGTTGTAGTGGATGGATATGTTTGGATCTGGATTAGGGATGTGCATAGTTTGAGTTTGATCAAATGATCCTATATCTTTGGTCCTAAATCTTTATGGTTACATATCGTGCAATTTTGTTGTGGTGGAATCAATGGTGGATAACATCTCGATCAGTATCATATTAGGAGTATTGCTGATTCGGAGGGTAGGTGTTTGTGTTTGGATGATGATATGTGGGCCCCATATGTGTGAAACAAAAATTGGAACTAATGATTTGTTTTGCTTGGGGCTTGTCTCTAGGTCCGAAGGATGTTGGAAATGAGGATTTGTTTTGCTTAGAGTCTGTCTCTAGGTCGACGGATTTGAGCTACATGGGCTGGCCTCAATTATATATTGACATCAACAATAATATGGTCCTCACTCCGAACTAAGCTTTTCTTTTGGATGACTTGATTTAGATGGGTGGTTGATTTCCAAATTCAAAAGTTGAAGAAATACTATTAGTCATAAAAAATACAGCTGAAAATCATGAGTGTGACTGTTGATACTCTTAATAGGCAAAACTTTACTTTACCCTTTTTTTATTTTTTATTTTCCTAGGCGTGCCTCTCACCTCATTGGCAAGCTTTTCCTTCTTTTAAAGAGTTTAAATTTTGTCGGAGTCTAATCCTTTTTGCTTATATGTTATCTTTTTTTCTTTTTTCTTTTTTGAATAATGCCTATATGTTCTCTTTGGTTCAAGTATTTTTGTCATTTTGTATTTCTTACATAAGATTTTTTTAGGACCAGGTTCATGGCCTGGTCCTGAGTGGATCTGAACTGGCCAAACTCCAAGTAACATTCAGAATAGAGCAATGCCAAAGTTTAAATTGCAACTTCCTGTCTTGTACCTTCAGCACTAGCATTGTAAAAAGGAGAAACTTGTGTGAAAAAATCAGTGGCATAGTAGAAGTGTAGTGGGTCCAACAAACTTGTTCAGGGTTTCAGATCTGTTTGTTAGTAGTATTTGCAGATAGCAGAGTCATAATATAGTTCAAGTCATGTGGAGAAAACTCCATGAAGACTCCCCCGTTACTTAGCAGTGTGAATTCAATTAACCAGTGAATTACAAGTGAATGACTAAGTGTTCATCTATTGTTGTGGTGAGTTGTGACTTGGTGAGTGTTCATTCATTGAAAGGCTGTGTGGAAAACCTACTTAACAACTAAGAATGATTGTGTAATGTTGTGCAGCGTTCCAACCTCTTTAGATTACATTGTAGCATACCAAGGTGCAATCTAAATCGGCATTGTTGTTGATTGTGTGTTGGTGTGGAACACATGAAGTTTTCATCTCCATCTATCAAGTTGTAAGACAGATCAAAGATACGTCATAGGTGCTGTAAATCAAGCTGATAAAGTTCTTCACAAGAGCAATTGTGAAAGGAAGCAGATTTTTGAGTTTATTCCAAACTAGTCATAGTGAGTGTTGTGAAACATTTTAGGTTTATTTGTAAGTTATTTTATACTAGAGTTGCGCAGGTAGGAAAAAGTAGTGTTTGATTGTAATATTTAAATAGCCAGTGGCTATTATCAATAAGATAGATCAAACAATTCAGTCAAGATGTAGCCCTAAATTTCGACTGTTTGCAAGCAGAACAAGTAACTTTGGAAATAGGTTCAATAAATTCATAGATTGGATATAGAAATAGTTAGCAACCTCAACCTTCCTGATATGTAGGATATCCTATCGTAAACTCATTTATTCTCTATCATAAAGCAGAAGCCCCTAATATTTTTTGAGTGACATTAGAGATTAATTCGTAATATTCTGGTAATTTTAGGTTAATTTGTAATTATGAGATTAAGATTGTCTTACAGGATTAAATTTTTATTATTTAGTTAGAGTTATCATGTAATTAGCGTTTCCTATTATGGCGTCATTACGTTCCTGGTCTAGGTTGATATTTTTTGTTGTACTCTAAATAGCAATTGGTCATTCTCAATAAAACATATTACAAAATTTTGTCGAGATGTAGTCCTTAAGTAGTAGAGCTTAGCTTTAGGTTTGGGTTAAATTTATGATTAGTATCGGAAAAGAAACAACAATGAAAAGCAGTTCTTGAGCACAAGAAGAGTGAGTTTCTTGACTCCTTCAACCCCATTGCCTTTCTAAAGACTCATCTTCCTCAAGAACACCTCCTTTTGGCATAGAACAAATCTTCATAAAGCTAAAACAAATGGTTGTGCACCACATCAAATATACGGTTGCCCTTCTCAAGACTGCTTTCCTTGACTGTCTATTTCTAATGCTTGCGGGTGATGTGGTTGTAGAGAAAGGAGGAGGGTAAGGCCTGAGTTCGTAAGTCAAGTGTTGTGGTGATTGCTGAGTTCGTATGTTGAGGAAGAAAGTTTCTCATCTTCATCATATCCACTAGATGGATGGTCATGCTCTGGAGCAAACTTTGAATTTCAGCAGCTTTGTGTGCTTGTTCAAGAATTCAACGAAAGATCACATAGACAATAGTTTGTTCACAAACATAAATTGATAAAAACCAATTGAGAACATCTAGTCTGTCAAAAATAGCTATTAGATACCCTAAATCATATTAGAACACTTGAATCGAGATCTAGCATGTTTGTTAGCACGAAAAAGAAAACTCATGGTACTAGGGTGATATAATAGGGTTACTTGCCTCGATTGACAATAAAACCCTGCATCAAATGTAGATAGTGGAGATGATCAATTTGGCCCTCTCTGATCTAAGACCCAATTCAACTAGATTAGAACCAATAACTTGATTGATCCGATTGTACATATCGTACTGACAGTAGTGGTCTACACTCAAGTTGACTAGATTGAATGATACCAACCGTTGAATAAGTTTTAGTGGTTACAGGCACATCTGAATTTAGATTTTTGATACTGTTTCACCTGTGGGCTTCAGACAGGCATATCTATCTTTGATGTGGTTGGATTGCTCATCTAATTGTTGATTAGCATGTAATCCTGGTTAATATTGAATTTGCACCATGGAATTCTAAAAAGGCTTAGGAAGAAGATAAAGATTTAAATTAGCATGTAAATCACCTGTGGCTAATTAATTAGCATGTAATCACCTGTGACTAATTAAGTGTGCCGACTCCGGGCCTCATCCCTCATCCAAAATCATTTTGACTATTTATACATGTATTTTGCGATATTAGAAGCTATTATCTATTCTTCCCATGTTTCATTGTCCAGATACTGATCATGCAGATTCTTAAAACACAGTATTTAGTAATAATATAATAACGTTCACTAGCAATACTTAGCATGCATGTTCTGTGTCAACTACATTCCTCTCTAAATTACCCACGATTTTAAGTTCATTTTCCCTGCATTTGTTTCACACTTCTTTGTAAAATAATATATATATATATATGGGAGATGCTCACATCCATATCCAATGCCAATAGCGTAAATGTGAGGACCCCCACCCCTTACTCTCATAGTACCGTGAGAGTAACTCTCATAGGAGCATCTCCCATATATATATATATATATATATTTGAAAATGAGGCCTCATGGACATTGCATTACCACTTTGTTTCTTGCATCTGTTTAATTCTAGCGACTATGGTCCACTATACTATGATTGTCATGTTAGCTTGGTTTATCATGCCTATTTTCTGGATTTAAGGTGTTGGCTGCAATATTTCCAGAGCTTGACCTTTCTTGTCAACTAGGTTTTAATTTGTTGTCGTCCTCTCCATTGAGGCATGTACTCATGTATATGATTGTCCATTTATCCACCTGGCTGTTTATTAATCATCCATTTACTTTTCCCGAGTAGTAATGGAAAAAAAAAAATGCTGCTTTTGTAATACGGTCATACTTTGTTCACTGGCTTGTTCCCTGGTTGAAGATTTTATTAATTCCAAATTGCTTTCCTGAGCTCCTAATGATGGAAACTGTGTCAACTTGCAGGTCCGTTCGGGCGGGGCCAGATGCAGAAACCTTTTGAAGAAGTAGCATTTGCTCTCAAGGTCGGCGAGATAAGTGACATTGTGGACACTGACAGTGGTGCCCACATCATCTTGAGAACTGGATGATTGTTATCTGAGGACTCGATTGTTTCACCAGAACTCTTAAGTCTGGGGTTATTGAGCTGAAGACATGGGTTTCTTTGACTTTTCTATTCTCATATTCATGGAGCTGTGGTTTATTTCCACAGCTGTGCTTGAAGTTTCACTTCTTATGCATTTTGAGTACCATATTACATTTATATATACGCGAACCTTTTAGCAATAATCTACATGCATGGTGTTGAAACTCACAACTGGTGCGGCAGGACTCTTTAGGATAGTGGCTGCTGCTGCTGCTGCAACTAGGTGCCTTCCGCACCCTCCTGGACCGATAGTGTTGACAGCCAGGAGTTTTTTTTTTTTCTTCTCTCTTAGATGAAAGGGAAATGCAGTGCTACTGAATTAGAGTTACAGAAGGAACAAAGCCCAGATACCAGGACGTACAAAACTAGCAAAAGAAACAAACATTTACATAGTCCAAAATAAAACATAAGACATGTATTCATTGCTGCTTCTGTGATGATCTTCACTTGCCGTCCTTTGTCCCCGCAATTTCTTTCCAAGTTGCTACTGTGGTAGATCAACCCTAGCAAGCCTTTAATTTAATTTTCCCTGAAAAAGGGTGCTGAAGTGATCCATTTGAAACCGTTATTACTTTAGTTAGGATGTTAATGGACCCATCCAATTTTAATCTCATCCATCCATTGAAAGGCTGTGCCCAAATAGGTGTGGATCACCACCGTTTCAATGATTGATGGTTTCTTGTATGATTGCTGGGGTAGAGCTGATGATTAGAAAGGGGAAAAGCGTTTTGAGCATTTCAAATAAAGCACATTGCCGTTGTGGCAGGTCGCGCTAGTCTCCAAAAACATTGGGCGAGATTGATGGTTAAGCATTGGGTTGGGGAAATGGGTAGGAAATTGCATTTACACTAAGGGCACATTTGTGTAGAGGTAAATTCCATTGAAAGATAGAATTGTCACATCAAAAATTCTATGGTTTTAAATATTTCAAAAAAGGTTTTCCGCGGAAATCAAAAATTCATGTTTGGTGCTGTAAGTTTATCTTTGATGAATTAATTGGTGTTAATGTTTTTTGGTGCGGCCGTGGATTCCTTATGGAAAACTAGTGTTTACTGTTTGGTGCATCAATTTTTGCAGAAAAATAACATAACTTTATAGTGGTACTGTCATTTGTAAATTAATTTCTATTTACTCACTTGTTCACACCTCTATGTATAAACCCAGTAAGTAATAACTTTACCTAAATATATTGTTCCAAAGTTAAAGGGTGACATATCTTCATGAAATTTTTTCTCAAGAGCACCAATCACCCACCCTAAGCTCTAAGGTTCACATAATCTCCCATCATCGATGTCTCTCAAATATATTGATGTTTAACGTTGTTGAGAGCTGAATAGCTAGCTGACTGTGTGACCGGAGTCAATTCTGTGTAGTCCATGCTTGGTTCTTTTATTAAGATCGGATCATTCAAGTAAGTGGGTAAACAGGTCAATTCTCATTATCAGATATGTAATTGGATAAACACACTACTCTTGTTTCCTTGAATTTTCCATCAACCCATTCATCTTTTAGTATTAATGTTGTTATCCCTGCTTTTTATTATTATTATTATTATTATCTTGTATAGCTTTTAACCATGTGCTTGATTAACATGATACCTTCAATAAACGACTTTAGTTTATTCACCATATTCACAACCTCTCAGTTTTCACGATATTTAAATACAGATTAACATTTTATACAAAAAATCACAATATGATTACACTTAAAACTAAAAATGATTTATCTCCTTTATAATAACAAAAAGGTTTTCCTGATTGATCTCTAAGACCATCAAGCCATAAATTGTCTACAAAATCGGAGATGCATTTCGCCGTAGTTTATAAATCTAACACACACTAGCAGGAGTTGGATCCACTAGATTTGGTGCTTCCACGTACTTAGCCTGATGCAATGCCAAAATTCAATTGTTGGCTAGAGGATCCACATATGCATCTCTTTCCAAAGCTCTTACCACCTGTTTGATTTCAAGCAATGTGTCACGACCCAAATTCTGGGGCTCTGTCAGATCTCTGGATCGTGATAACTTGGCAATATTTATCATAAATTCATCAAATAATTCTCATAAACATTTGGCATTTAAATCAAATAATTCTTTCATTTAATCAAAGAGTTATAAATACTCAAACTTTAATATGTTCTGTCTGCATCAATAATTGTACTAAAACATTAAATAATTTTTCTAAGCAAGGGCTAATCCCCTTATCCATTAATTATCATTTCTCGTTCTCTCTTGTCAGCCACGCATATTGAAATCTACGTGCTGAACATCGTTCCGCTCTGTCCCGCCCGCAGCATGATTACCTGAAGGGGGTAACACAACATCAGTACTACTGGTGAATGAATATTCCTAATTACACAATCACATAAAATATAACATCACATAATTCAGCAGGTTTAGATCAATAATCAAATATTATTAAGATTCTTTCTCATACAATTCCGTGCCCATGCAGATCACCACGCCTCAAAGGCCTTATCGTATACATATATATCGGTCACCATGACCCTGTCTCATCAGACACGTCCACTAAGGACCAGCCATCAAAATGGCCCTTCACGTCCATTAAGGACCAGCCGCTATAACGGCCACCATGGCCCGAAGCCATCTATCATCCGGACACAAGTCCAACATATGAAACCCAAATGCATCATATCTCATAATCATACAGTAATTAAATTTCATTATTAATAATTTACACAACATTAGTGTAGACCCAACCCACACACACTTCAGTGATTGTTGCCCCACTTCTTATCAAAATTGGTATAGAGTGATATAGTGGGCCCACACTATATGTAATACAACTTTGCATCATAATAATCAATCACAGTATATTGAATTAATCATAGTTAATTAAACAATGATCACAAAACTTAATTTCACTTAAGTAAGGAAGTTAATTATTATTTCTACACACATTCCAAGTCTATTTCCATAAATAGACTTCCTTCTCAAATTGATCTATCTGTACAGCAACATATACCAGAATAATACACGTCTGAACCTTTTAGTACAATCCAGTGGGTCCCACGGGTTTTAATCCATGATCAAACATCTAGGTCATGGTCGCCCAAGCCTGATGTATCTCCCTAATGAATTTGATTCATCATTGGACCATTCTCTGGGGTCCACAAACCCAAAACGTCATCTGTCGTTTTTAACTCCAAATCACGCCTGGCTGATTTTGAATTTATTGATCAGTGGCTCCCATTAATTCAAACATCAGATGTCCATCTACACTATGGTCGACCAAGGCTCCTCTCAAAGATGTGGGGTCTTAATTATTAATCAGATCAATAGATGGGTCCCACAACTGCAAACGATCAAATCTGTGCACTGACGCCTGGAATTTTGATGGTTAACAGAAATTTCATAGATGGGATCCATTATGCAAGATGTTCACGATCACATGGGTCGACCAGTGATCCTCCATCATGCAACCAGATCTAATTTGAGATTAGATGGCCCATGGGGCCCACAATCTTCATTCATCCCTTCTTCCTAATGTCGACAGACTCCTGGATTTTTATAAATCCTGTGCTGGCAATCAGAATCTTGAGGATCTCATAACTCCATAAGGATTTTAAGTTCTAATAGCCAGAACTTACATGATTTTCATGATTCAAATAATACTTGCACTAAACCCACGATTACAGAAAATCATTAACATGGTAGCATTGAGAAAAGCACAGTTGTTGTAAATCATGTTATCAATCATCCAATCATCACAGATATATTAGGAAGACTCACTCACCTCTGATACACGATCGTCTCCTTTGAACGCGAACTTGACATCAACAGCTTTCTTCTCCTTCTCCTAAATTGAAATCTACAATGCTTTGCTCTCAGAGTTTTTCTCCAATGAGGATGAACATGATATACTATGGTCGTTGGTTCTCTATATATAAAGGAAATATAGAAATTCTAATTACTTTCAAACTTCCTATTTAGAGTTGTTTTACAACTCCAATCTTTCCCAAACTCTCTCACGTGAGATACTTGCTAAGTTACAAAAATATGGACTCTATTTCCATTATAACTTGGGCTCTACTATCATTATAACTTGGGCCAAGCTATAACTAAAATACTACCTGGGCCAGACCAATCCTAAGCCAAGTACTCAGGATATTACATACTCCCCTCCTTGGGAAATTTGGTCCTCCAAATTAAAAACATACCTGTGACAAAAAGATGTGGATACTTTCTCCGAACGTCGTCTTCGATCTCCCAGGTAGCCTCCTTTGGATCATGATGTGTCCATAACACATTAACTAGGCGGATTGTCCTTCGTCGTAACACCATGTCCTTGGTGTCTAAGATTGCAACAGGTCGCTCCTCATATGATAAATTGGGTTGTAGATCCATTGACACAATATCTAGTACATGGGATGGGTCTGGTTCATATTTCTTCAGCATTGACACATGAAACACTTTGTGAACTCCAACTAGCTGTGATGGTAGGTCCAACTCGTAAGCATTCCCATCGCTCACACGTCCTGTAATCTTGAATGGTCCAATGTATCTCGGGCTGAGTTTGCCCTTCTTGCCAAAACGCATCACTCCCTTCGTTGGAGAGACTTTTAGGAATACTGAGTCACCCACCATAAATTCCAATTCTCTTCGACGTTTGTCAGCATAACTCTTCTGGCGATTCTGAGCAGTCTTTAATCTATCCCGAATTTTCTTAATATTCTCTGTAGAAGTTTGCACCCATTCAGGGCCTAAAATTCGTCGATCGCCTACTTCCTCCCAACAAATCGGAGAACGACAACTTCTGCCATATAAGGCCTCAAAAGGAGCCATCTGGATACTTGAATGATAACTATTGTTATAAGCAAGCTCTGCTAGTGGTAACTGCTCATCCCAACTGTCTTTGAAAACGATAGCACAAGCTCGAAGCATGTCTTCCAGCGTTTGATTTGTTCTTTCTGTCTGTCCGTCCGTCTGCTGGTGATATGCAGTGCTAAAATGCAATTTTGTACCCATAGCCTTTTGCAAGCTTTTCCAAAATTGTGAAACAAACCTACTGTCTCTGTCCGATACGATTGATGCTGGAACGCCATGTAACCGTACAATTTCCCGAACATAGGTTTTGGCTAGTTGGTCCATCGTAGTTTTTCCTTTCAGTGGTAAAGAGTGTGCTGATTTGGTCAACTGATCCACGATTACCCAAATTATTTCATTATGTCTTGAGGTTCTAGGAAAACCTGAAATAAAATCCATAGTGATATATTCCCATTTCCATTCGGGTATTGGCAACGGCTGCAGTAATCCTCCCGGCTTCCTATGATCAGCCTTCACTTGTTGACAAGTAAAACAACGGCCAACAAATTCAGTGACATCATTTTTCATGCCGACCCACCAAAATCTAATTTTCAAATTCTGATACATCTTAGTACTCCCTAGATGGATAGTATATCTTTTATGATGTGCTTCTTTTAAAATTTCATCTTTGATTTTTCGAACATTTGGTACACAGAGTTTGCCTCGGAAATATAATACACCACTAACAATAGAGAAATCTGGTTTATTGTCCATCTTGTTGAAGATATCTGCCAACGCTTTATCGTCCCGGTGGTGGTCCTTTATTCTTTGTATTAATTCGGGTTGAACCTTGAAGCTTTCCAATAATACCTTGTTGTCAATAGACCATAAGTTAACATCCAAGTCTTTGATCTCTTCAAGCAATCTCCATTCCGATGTCAAACAAGCCATCTGTGCTGATTTTCTGCTTAAGGCATCAGCTACAACATTCGCCTTTCCTGGATGATAAAAGATAGAGAAATCATAGTCCTTGAGAAATTCCATCCATCTCCGTTGTCTCAAGTTCAACTCCTTCTGCGAAAACATGTACTTGAGGCTCTTATGATCGGTATATACTTCAAATTCTTCACCGTAAAGATAGTGCCTCCAAATTTTTAATGCAAATACCACAGCTGCTAACTCAAGGTCGTGCGTAGCATAATTTTGTTCATGGACCTTTAGCTATCTGGAAGCATACGCAATCACTTTGCCGTGCTGTATGAGAACACACCCTAATCCTTGTAACGACGCATCACAGTAAATAACAAATCCTCCACTCCCAGCGGTGAGGGTGAGTATTGGCGCTGATGTTAGTTTGCCTTTCAATGTTCGGAAACTATTTTCACAGTGCTCATTCCAGGTAAACGGAATATCCTTCCTCGTGAGTCTGGTAAGTGGCACAGCAATTGTAGAAAATCCCTGCACGAACCTTCGATAATAGCCTGCCAAGCCTAAGAAACTTCGAACTTCAGACACATTTGCAGGTCGTTTCCAATTCATAACTGCTTCGATTTTTGTAGGATCTACTGATAGTCCTTCTCCTGAAATAATGTGGCCCAAAAAGGTGACTTGTTTTAACCAAAAATCACACTTGCTTAGCTTGGCATAAAGCTGGTTGTCCCTCAACAGTTGTAAGGAGATACGTAGATGTTCTCCATGTTCTTGCCATTCTTTAGAGTAAATCAAGATATCATCAATAAATACTACCACAAATTTATCCAAAAAGGGTTGGAAAACTTGGTTCATCAGTGCCATGAATGCGGCTGGGGCATTGGTCAAACCGAAAGGCATGACTAAAAACTCGTAGTGTCCATACCGCGTTCTAAATGCCGTCTTGGAAATATCTTCCTCCCTCACTCTTAGCTGATGGTAGCCGGATCTGAGATCAATCTTGGAAAAATATTTCGCACCTTGTAGTTGGTCAAACAATTCATCGATGCGGGGTAGAGAGTACTTGTTCTTGATAGTCACCTGATTTAACTGTCTATAATCAATACACATTCTCAGGGTGCCATCCTTCTTCTTCACAAACAACACCGGTGCTCCCCATGGAGACACGCTAAGTCGGATGAATCCTTTGTCTAATAACTCCTCCAATTGATCCTTGAGTTCCTTCAGTTCCGCAGGAGCCATTTGATAAGGTGCCTTAGAAATTGGGGCTGTTCCCGGCATTAGTTCAATAGTAAAATCGACCTCTCGAAATGGGGGTAACCCAGGCAAATCATCCAAAAATACATCGAGAAATTCCCTAACAATAGGAATATCATCTAATCTTGGTTTCTGCTTATCTTCTGAGATGAAAGCTATAAAGCCTTTGCACCCACTCCTTAGTAGCTCAACAGCTTTGATGGCTGAGATGACTATTGACCTAACAGTTCTCCTTTTTCCCACCAAACTAACATGAGTAAATCCCTCTAGGTTAAACCGAACTACTTTATTAAAGCAATCTAAAATAGCCCGATACCTAGCAAGCCAATCCATTCCCAAAATAACATCAAAGTCATCCATATGCAACACTACCAGGTCTGCCGGCATCTGAACTTGTTCAATTTCTAGCATACAATTATAAAATATGGTGCTTGTGCAAATGTGTTCACCCGTGGGTGTTGACACTATCAATGCATGAGTCAAAGTTGAGGGGGAGTTTCCTATCTTAGCAGCAAAAGCATGAGAAACAAAAGAGTGCGTTGAACCAGAATCAAATAAAGTACTAGCTTCATGATTGGAAATTAAAACCATACCCTCAACCACATTATTGGCCGCTTCCGTATCCTGATGGGTCAGAGCAAAGACTCTCCCATTCTGCTGTTGCCCAGCTTGGTTCCCCCCTTGATTATTCCTGCCTTGATTGTAATATTGTCCTTGAGGTGGGTCCTGCTGGTTTCCCTCGGTGCTGGTAGGTCTGATTCTGTTGGTAGGGACGCTGGTTCTGTGGACGCTCCTGTTGACGATCCTGCTGATTTTGCCTAAATGGTTGCCCTTGTATCTGGTTCTGATTCCTTTCTTGCTTCCTAGGGCAGTCCTTTACCTGGTGTCCATCCTGCCCACAGTCGAAACATTCGCCCTTTCTTTTGATCTGAATTCTCTCCCTAGCCTCCGGACAATCCTTTACTTTATGACCTCCTTTACCACAACCGAAGCACACGCCAGATTTCTTTCGACATTGACTTGTTTCATGGAATCCTTCACAGTGGTTGCAGACTGGTTTAACTCCAGTTTTCTGTTTCTTGTTGGGAAAATAGTGTTTATAATTATCTAATTTGCCTTCTATTGTCACCGGTTGGGTTTCTCTTTTTATATCTTCAATTGCTTCTTCAGAAATAAAAGCTTTCTTTAGAACCTCTACATAAGTCTTCGGCTCATGCAGCTTCACGTCTTTCTTAATGTCTGGTCTAAGGCCATTAATAAATCGCTCCATCTTTTCTTCTTCTGTAGCTACTAATGTCTCTGCAAAGTGTGACAGTTCGGTGAACTTGATAGCATACTTGGCTACAGTAAGGTTGCCTTGCCCCAAAGTTTCAAACTCTCTCTTCTTCTGCGCCCGAATATGATCTGGTATAAACTTCTTTATAAATTCGCGCTTGAAGAAGGTCCAAGTGATCTCTGCTTCTTGCCCATTAAAGGACCTCTTGGCTGTTTTCCACCACTCCTTCGCATCGCCTTCTAGTTTGAACGCTGCTAGTATAGCTTTCTGTTGTTCAGTACATCCCATGACCTCGAAGATGCCTTCCATATGTTCTGCCCACTTGTTTGCATCCCATGGGTTAGTGGTTTCTTCAAAACATTTCGTGCGAAATTCGTTGAATCTCTTGTATAGAGTATCCCTTTCACGATTTCTGCCTCCATTATTACTGCCTTCGCCCAATCCACCTTTATTAATGTTGTTTCCCTCGCCATTCTCACTTTGGAGTTGATGAATAGCTGAGATCTGTTCTTGAACTTGCGTATACGCTTTCATAAAGCTTTCAAACATCTGCCGGGCGTACTCCGGCATTTCCATACTCCCATTGTTTTGCTGAATATTGTTGTTCTCATTCTCGTTTCCCACAGCGTTAGCCATTGTCTTAATTCCTCTGTATAAAAAAATTGTGAGCCAAAAGATCAATAACAACATATCTTACTTTAGTTTCTACCATTGACACCCCAACGTCCTCACCACGTGGCCTATGGGTTGCTAATTCTTTTAATTGCCCAAAACCTTATGCTCTGATACCACTTTGTCATAACCTAAATTCTGGGGCCCTGTCAGATCTCTGGATCGTGATAACTTGGCAATATTTATCATAAATTCATCAAATAATTCTCATAAGCATTTGGCATTTAAATCAAATAATTCTTTCATTTAATCAAAGAGTTATAAATACTCAAACTTTAATATGTTATGTCTGCATCAATAATTGTACTAAAACATTGAATAATTTTCCCAAGCAAGGGATAATCCCCTTATCCATTAATTTCCTTTCTCGTTCTCTCTTGTCAGCCACGCATATTGAAATCTACGTGCTGAACATCGTTCCACTCTGTCCCACCCGCAGCATGATTACCTGAAGGGGGTAACACAACATCAGTACTACTGGTGAATGAATATTCCTAATTACACAATCACATAAAATATAACATCATATAATTCAGCAGGTTTAGATCAATAATCAAATATTATTAAGATTCTTTCTCATAACTCCATTAGAATTTTAAGTTCTAATAGCCAGAACTTACATGATTTCCATGATTCAAATAATACTTGCACTAAGCCCACGATTACAGAAAATCATTAACATGGTAGCATTGAGAAAAGCACAGTTGTTGTAAATCATGTTATCAATCATCCAACCATCATAGATATATTAGGAAGACTCACTCACCTCTGATACACGATCGTCTCCTTTGAACGCGAACTTGACATCAACAGCCTTCTTCTCCTTCTCCTAAATTGAAATCTACAATGCTTTGCTCTCAGAGTTTTTCTCCAATGAGGATGAACAGGATATACTATGGTCGTTGGTTCTCTATATATAAAGGAAATATGGAAATTCTAATTACTTTCAAACTTCCTATTTAGAGTTGTTTTACAACTCCAATCTTTCTCAAACTCTCTCACGTGAGATACTTGCTAAGTTACAAAAACATGGACTCTATTTCCATTATAACTTGGGCTCTACTATCATTATAACTTGGGCCAAGCTATAACTAAAATACTACCTGGGCCAGACCAATCCTAGGCCTAGGTACTCAGGATATTACACAATGTCATTTGATAAATATTGAGTTGAAGAAAATGAAATCAGATTATAAACTAGCATTAGTCAAGCAGGAATCCAACTAAGATCCCTTACATCATGACCAAGGCTCTCTTAGTTGAATAAGTATCATGTCATACAGATCACTTATAGAGTAAATGCAGAACAAGTGCCTGAATAAAGGTAAATTCCACCATCCTGATACACGAATAAAAATGGGAAAAAACTAAAAGCAATACATAACATTGTCTAGGCCTCCAAAGTCACACTTATTTTCCCTTAAACTCGAGCCCTATGGAATTGAGGAGATGAACAATGTACCTGTACAGAAATTGAGATGATCATTGCACCTCAACAAAGCTATTCTGCAGCATGTGTGCCGGTACAGAAATTAAGAATGACAAAGCAGTGAAAACAGTCCCTACATTATCAATAAAAGGAGCAATACTGCGAGGCATCCTGTACTAAATCAATCATCTGTTGGAACCTACATAATAGTAAACATAATTCATCAGCAAGACTCATGTCCTGATGAACTGTTAGTCATTCATGAGCAAGACTCATGTCCTGATGAACTGTTAACCAACCACCATCAATACTCAACCATTTCACCTTTAATAGAAATAATTCAACATCCGCAATTGCAAAAGTTCACCACTACATATTAAGGTAACTCGGTCAAATATAAGAAAATAGTCTCAACAATCCACTCCAACACATCCCATGAAGTTCTAACAAATAGATCACTTAAAAATGATACCCATCCCACATTTGTTGAGCAATTGCATATCGTAGCTCATATGCATATCGACCGTTTGCATCACTTGAATCGGATCCAACTTCCCTTCCCTCCTCAGCGCACGTGTCTTCATCAACATGCATCTCTTGTGCATGCTTTTCCTCCATCTCATCAATATAGTTCCATTGTTTGATGTAGTTGTGCACAAGCAACAACTATTTTTACTTGTGTCTTGAGCAGGGGCGGAACCAGGAATTTTGTTTAAGGGGGGCCAAAGAAAAAAAACTTTAAACAAAATTGTAAAATTTAGTAATAAAATATGCAATAATCAAGTTATTGAAGTTGTGCTCGATGTTCTTTCATTGAGTTGAAATCATCAATTATTGTTTCAATACTGAATCTCTCTGCAATCTCTTTTTCAATATATACAATTAAATAATTCATAAGAAATTCATCTTCCATTCTATTGCGAAGTGCAGTTTTAACAATCTTCATGGCTGAGAATGCACGTTCTGTTGTTGCTGTTGAAACTGGAAGAGTTAATCGATATATGAGAGGATAGATGTCTGACTTTCCCGTTTCTACTAATCCATTGCAAAGTTCGGTTATGGTCTTCATTTCCTTCAAATGTGGATGGTGAGGTACATCACACTCACAATGTTGTAGCTGGAACTTCAAATGGATTTTTTCTTGATTATTAAAATCTTGAGGATAAAATTGATTCACAAGATTATAAATATCATCAATCTTGAATGACATGTAACCATTCCTGGAATCCAAGGCAGAACTAAGAATGAGAAGTTGCATAGTACGCTTATTAAACTTTCTATTTAACTCATGTAATTGAGAGTCCACTACAGCAGTAAAGACATCCACTCGATAATGATGCTCCATTGTAATTGGATATTGTTGATGGCGAACTCGACCTCTACCTGCAGTATATCGAGCATCCATATCAGGAATATGTATGTCATGTTCTTTGCAAAACAACAATACTTTATCAAGTAATTTATTCCACCCACTTTCCCTCAATTCTTGAATGATCGCTTTTGTAGTAGAGACTAAGTGCATAGCATTTGAAATATCTTGAGATTTGAGCTGTAAAGCTTGGCACAAATCATTAGTAACTCCTAATATTTCTTTCATAAGATGCAAATTAAAGACGAACTCAAAAGACGTTATCGTATCATAAGATAAGTTTGCATCCCCACGTTGAGTATATGTAGATCCATCATCAATGATATTCTTAAGAACCGAACATGTTGCATTATACATATTTAATAAGCTGCATAAAGAGTTATAATGAGAACTGCAACGAGTATCGCCTTCCCGTTGCAAAGTGCCAATTTGATTAAGCCCTTTACCAGTTTCAACTTTATCAATGGCAATCAAACGTTCAGGTTTAGCAGCTTGAGCAGCTTGCAACTCATTATGACACTTGCAAGATGCACTAACAATATTGATGATAAAATTTAGTTTTGAGAAAAACTGGTGGATAGGAATAACTTCGCTGGAAGCCGCAACCAAAGTCAACTGGAGACGATGAGCTAAACAATGAACATAGTATGCATATGGGCAATCATTCAGAAATAATGCCTGCAACCCATTCCATTCACCGCGCATGTTACTTGCACCATCATATCCTTGCCCCCGAACATTTTGAATGCTTAAATTATAACGAGAAAGGACCGTTGATATCTCTTTTTTAAGAGTTTGTGATGCTGTATTTTTTACATGAACAAGACCAAAAAATCTCTCATGTATAAACCCCTTTTTGTCAACAAATCTTAAAACAATAGCCATTTTCTCTCTCTTAGATTGCTCTCGAGCTTCATAAACAATTAGACATAATTTTGCATCATTAATTTCCTCTCGAATTGCATTTCAAACTTTTTCTGAAAAAATATGTAAGATTTCTTTTTGGATTTTAGGTGAAGTATATATAGCATTTTCAGGGGCTTTATCTAATACAACATCTGCAACTCTTTCATTATATGATGCCATAATTTTAATCATTTCAATGAAATTACCGCGGTTTTTAGAGTCTGAATGTTCATTGTGACCTCTAAAAGCACATGCTTGAAAAGTAAGCCATTGGACAATATCTATAGAGGTCTTCAGTCGCAATCTGTTGTTTGCAATTTGGGTAGAAGACTGTGTATGGAGTGCCTTCTCGATATGTTACAATTGATTCATCAAATCTCTACAAGATTGTTCAGATGCATTATGTAGTGAGTTTGAATCTTTTCCCATATGATTTAAGAAAGCACAATTCTTTCCATCATTGACTTTCTTCCAGTTATGAAATCCTTCAACAGTGAATGCACTTGCACCAAAACGCCCAGTTGTCTTTTTATTAAAGAGAAAGCATGGGAGACAAAATGCTGCATCTTTCACAGGAGAATACTCTAACCAAGAAGGAAACATTCTAAACCAAGAAGATTGAAATCGTCATGGATGTTTCTCCGATCCAGAAAGCGGATAAATAGAAAGAATATGTTGATAAGGCCCAGCTTTGATGTAAGCACGTCTAATTTCATCTTGTTAATCAACATGATATTCCTAAATTTGACGGCGCAATCATGGATCACGCTCTAAAGAAGCAATATCAATTTCTCTAAATTCAACTCTTGGAGATTTTGATGGGCGTGAATTTTGTGGTTCTTGAGATAAATCATTGGTACTAGAGGGCGATATTGTACTATCCTCTAAATTTTGAGCATTTTCTCTCTTAAAAAATGAATCAATAGTTGATGATTTTTAACCATGGTCAAGACTCCTATAAAAAAGATCATAAATTAAAATCATATAAATTTTTTATAAAGTTATTATTAACTGCAGTAATTAAAAAATAAATAGAATTCAATTCATTACTAAAAAATAAAGAAAACACAATGCACAAATATCCTATTAAGAGATTTATATTACACATCAAAAAAAAAAAAAATACCACATAACATAACGTCACTTGCAAGTGAAATAAAATAACATTAAAGTTGAAAACAAGATGGGTAGATGACATGACATGACATGTTCAATTAACAAACCAAAAAAAAAAAAAAAACGTTGCAACTTGCAAGTGAAATAAAATAACATTAAAGTTGAAAACAAGATGGGTAGATGACATGATATGACAGGCATTGACAGGTTCAATTAACAAACCAAAAAATAAAACATTGCAACTTGCAAGTGGAATAAAATAACACTAAAGTTGAAAACAAGATGGGTAGATGACACATAACAGGTTCAAGTTGGGGATTGCCCGGATTGGTACCTGGTATCGGTGCGGTGGTGATGAGATCGAGTGGGGGAGAGGAGAGGAAGAGGCTCCTGGTGGTGATTGCAAAGATTTCTTGAATAAAATGGGGTTTTCTAATTGCAGAGATTTCTTGAAGAAAATGGGATTTTTTAATTGCAGGCTTCAACAAAAGCGAAGGTGCTGTTGCTGTTGGGCGGAGGTGCTGGCCTGCTGGGGGAGGGAGGGGGCTGTGCAGGAGGGCGGCTGGGCGGAGATGCTGGCTGATGGGAGGGTTCCTGCGCGCGAGGATCTCTGGGTTTATTTGGTCGCAAGGCGTGGAAGAACGGAAGAAATCCTCTTCCTAGTTTCTTGGGTGCATGTTGCCTTTTCTTGATGTATTTTCTTCCCTTGTGATGAGTGTTAAATATTGCATATTTAATTCCTCATCAGTTCGGATTTTATTAGCATATCATATGCATATCATTTGCTTTACACAGAGATTTTATCATTCTATCACATTAAACGGATTATCGGATTATCATCCATAAACCCGATTATTTATAGTGCATTTTTATGTAACTTCTCTTGTGTAGGTGGACCCCGCAACTACCCCAACCTTCCGGCTAATGTCCATCAGTAGTGTTGAAGAATTCCAAAATAAGATGAGAAGAAGTCATTTTCCAACACAAATGAGTGGTTGGTGTATTGGTTAGAGCTTTGGTTGGTATGAAATAGGTTATGGGTTCAAATCCCAACAATTACAACAATCAAATTGAAGCAATCCATGTAAAAGCAAAAGAGCCAATCAAAAGCCTTCAAGTTGCAACCAGTCAAATGGAAGCAATCCTTGTGAATGAAAATGAGCCAATCAAATGTCTTTAAAGTTTCTATAAATTGGAATGTTATTATAGAGAAGAATGATATCTTTTGACAAATTAGTCTTTTTGCAATTTTATTTTTACTTTTAAAATGTAATTAGGAGCTTCTTTGTAACTAATCTAGAGAGTGTGTGTAATTGAATATTATTAATGAAGATTTGGAGCACTTTCTTGATGTTTAGTGGCTAAATCTCTTGGATTAGGCTCTCCTTTTGAAGCTAAATAATGTGATTAGTTCAATTACATGTATGTTTTAGTTTAAATTCCCTACTTGTGCCTTGATTGATTAGTAGATTTTAGATCTAGTTGTGCTAATCTCTTTCATTTCTCATGCTCTATCTCTACACTTGATGCTCGGATAATCTCAATTGATGCTTTGTAGTTTGATTAAGTTCTCTCACATAGCATGCTCTAGAGCCCTTATGTTTGATCTTTTGTAGCTTGATTTTGATGATTTATTGTTAGAGTAGTTAGATGGTGATCTAGGATCTTGGCCTTTGATTTTCTTTTACTTTGATCTTCATTGTTATATCATCCAATCCAATTAGGCAAGAGATTGCTAATTGGATTGTAGATTTGAGAATTGAATTAAAACATGCATTGTTTGAATTAATTACATACTTAGTGGATTTTGGATTGCTATTATTCCTATTGTTGTTAATTTAAATCTTTATTTGATTTGTTATTTTCACTTCTATATTGTTAGATCTACACTTCACATCACTTGTTTTAAAATCCTACACATTTCACACCACATCTTCACCTTAAATCTTCAATTTTCACCACCATTCACACACTAGTTTAGTGTAGCTTGTTAGATTAACTTAGATATAATTAACTTCATATTTTCAGATTGTTGATTAATTATTTACATTGCATAGTTTAGTAGTTTTACTTGTTCACTTCAATTGTCTATATCAGCTATATCTTAATTCAATTCTACTCTAATTGGATTCATTGTTTTTTCCATCCTCTCTGTGGGATCGATAATCCGAACTCTTGAGTCCTTTACTACTTGACGACACCGTAGTCTTATGGTTAAAAGTTGCACATTTAAGTGTCGATCATGTTCTTGGCGCCGTTGCCGGGGAGAGGCATTGGAAAGCTTTGAATTTCATAGATTTGAATTCATTTTTAGCTTAGTGTACTTTTTATCTTTCCTTTATTTTCCTTGCAGGTTCTACACATTATTTGTGTTTGTTTTGTAGGGAATTCCTCGCTTGGAGCAAAGGAAAGTGGAAAAGTGCATTGGAGGACTTGAAGATTTTACTTGCTTTCCTAGTTTAGGATTAGTTTAGACATTTATTTTCTTTCTTAGTTGGTTGTATTAGGTATTTATTATTAAGGCATTGTAATAATTTTGGTTGCGGGTCGGCCCGTGACTCATTTACTTTACTTTACGCACTTTACTTACATTAAGTATTTAGTTGTTTAGTAGAATTGCAATAAATTGCTTGTAGGGAAGGAGGACGGTTGGACTATACCGTCGCGGCCCCTCACATTCGTACACGAAAATTAGTGTTCGTGGTGTGAGTCGACGACAACTGATTCGTCCCCCGAAATAAATCGGGAGGTTTGCATTTCCTAACCCCCGCGAATCCCTTGCAAGCGAGTTTACTTTGTTTGTTGTTCCTTGCTTTGTAGTGTAATTATTTTAAATACACTTGTAATTTGGTGCAGTACTAGTAAAGGGCAAATTACCCCAACAAGATAAGGATTCGGATTTCATCACCGTTTCCTTGCCCTTAGGATTTCATCTTGATTCTCACTTAGTTTAGAACCAATAAACCATAATAAAATTGAGTAGAAACGTGACCTTAAGTTACGAGCTCAATAGGGAAGACCACCGCGGTTGTGCCAATTGTGTGCCTTGGCAGATTTTCTGGTGCCTAAGCAAACCTTGTCCCTTGGCTACCATCTTGCCAAATAGGGAGACAACTTTGTTGTTCGAGGAGTTGGTTTTTAAGAGGAGCCTTTCCCTAGCGCGTCGAGATCCCACCATCTACCTGGGGGTTAATTGGCCAGAATTTCCATTTCATAGGTCCAAGTTGGAAGCCAGAGTGTCCTCTTCACAGTTAGGAGCTGTCTAGAATTCTGTTAGGTAACCTTAGTTTAGATTAGCTTTTCATTTAGTTTTCAAAATTTTTTGTTATGTTGCATTCATTTCATTGAGCAAACCATTGCATTGCTAGGCTAATCGCAGTTGTATGCGAGTGTGGATACGTGATCAAGGCCAATTAGTGAGGATTGATTACCTTGCTTTACCTGCCCCACCCATAGTACCCACAATGGCTGCCCAAAACCCTCAGCAAAGGACCCTCAATGAACTATTTGCACCATTTTCATCCACTTCACCTAGTTGTATAGTTTTGCCAAAAAATAATGCGGACCAATTTGAAATCCAGCCCGCCACCATCAACATGTTACCAAAATTTCATGTATCTGAGTGTGAGCAGCCCTATACCCATTTGAACAAATTCCTGACCATCTGCCACACGTTTAGAAATCAAAATCTGAATAGTGAAGCCGTGAAACTTAGGTTGTTTCCTCTCTCACTAGAAGATCATGCAGCCGCCTGGCTGAATTCCTTGACTCCAAACTCCATTACCACCTGGGATGAGCTTGTCAAAAAGTTTATGTTCAAATTTTTCCCAGTGAGCAAAACTGAGCAGCTTAGGAGTGCCATCAGGAACTTTAGGGGACGACTCGAGGAAGAGTTTGCCGAAACCTTGGAGAGATTCTATGACCTATTGATCAAATGCCCACATCACGGGATTGACAAAGGAGAATTGATACATTTATTTTATAAAGGTCTTACGAACCCCCAGCGTATCTTGATTGAATCAATGCACAAAGGAGAATTCATGAATCAGACTGCCGATCAAACATACGAATTCCTTGTCAAGCTTGCAGAAAATTCACAAAATTAGAGCAGTAATAGGAAGGATTTGGAGAGAGATGAGACAGGGATCCAGAAACCTGGAATGTATAACATCAAACAGGACCCTGAGTTGAAAAATGTGATGACCAGTTTAGTTCAGGGAGTGGAAAATTTAAGTAAAAAGATAGGATCTCTGTGTGTAATGTCATGTCAACCCACCCCTCAGCAACATGAGCCTACCTTGAGAAGTATGAGTGAACCGCATCATGTTTGTGTGTGTTGAGAGTTACCCTAGTTTGCCATTTGTCAAGACTGAGCAAGCCAATGCACTGAATTCCTATGGAAACTTCCATAAACCAACTGTTAACACTTTCAGTTAGACCTACCACCCAGACAATAGGTTCCACCGTAATTTTTCCTATCGTCAATCCGAGCCTATTCAGTCCCACGGAGGTCAACCAGGATTCCAGCCACGGTATCCTAGGCAACAATACCAGCAACCTGCTCAAACCAATCATCCTATGGTTCCTCATCCTCAGCAACCCATATAGCAGAATCAGTTCCAACCACATAACCAATATAGGGCACTAGTCCCAGATCAGATGTCTAATTACTCTGCACCAACACAGGCCCCTCAGCAATCCTCTCATCTGGAGAACCTGTTATCCAAATTCATTCAAATCCAAGAGCAGACTAACCAGGCCCAGAACCAGTCCATTACAAAACTAGAGGCCCAATTAGGTCAGCTCACCTTACAGTTGTCTGAGAGAGAAAATGGCCATTTCCCGAGCCAAACCATTCCTAATCCGAAAGGACAGCCCAGAGGCCAGTGTTCGGTAGAGAGTAATGAGCATGTGAAGGCGATCCATACTCTGAGATCAGGAAAGACTGTTGATAATAGAGTTGAGATGCCTGAAGAGGATCAAAGAGAGAAGATTTTTTTAGGAAAACCAGAGAGTTCGAGGAAAGTTGTCGAACCCGAGAGAGAGAATTTAAAGAAAGATTTGAAAGAGAATGCAGAAAGAGAAAATGAGAAAGAGAGAGAAGAACCCATACCAAGATGAGAACCACAGAGAGAGAAGATTCAGAAGCCCATTGTAGTTGAACCATCATCTTTAGAAATGGTACCTAGAGCACCATTCCCACACCAATTGAAGGAGACTAGGAACAAGGATCACTTTGAGGGGATCTTAGAAGTTTTCAAAAATGCCCAGATAAACATACCCCTCCTTGATGCCATAAAGCAAATCCCTTCCTACTCCAAGTTTTTGAAAGACCTGACCACTGTCAAGCGAAAAACATCAGTACCCAGAACCGCTGTGATGGCAGCCCAAGCATCAAGCTTGATCCAGCAGACCATTGCACCCAAATACAAAGACCCTGGTTGCCCTACCATTACCATTCAGATAGGAGACTCTATCATAAAGAGGTGTCTCCTTGATCTTAGGGCAAGTGTGAATTTACTGCCGTACTCCGTGTACGCGTAGTTGGGCCTGGGAGGACTGAAGAAGACTGATATTACCCTTTGTCTTGCTGATAGGTCAGTCAAGTATCCAAAAGGTATGGTTGAAGATGTGATCGTAAAAGTTAAGGATTTTTATTTTCCAGCTGATTTTTGTGGTTTTGGATACTGAACCAGTGGCAGCCCCCGACCGACATATTCCTGTCATTCTTGGTCGATCGTTCCTTACAACATCAGATGTAATGATTAGATGCAGGAATGGGGTTGTGACACTTAGTTTCGGGAATATGAAGTTGGAGTTGAATGTTTTTCGTAATGGACTCCAAACATCAGACCTAGATGATGAGGAAGTGAACATGATTGACACATTAATTGATCAAACAGTTCAATCATCATGTTACACAGATCCTGGAGGAATGTCTGGCTCACTTCAATGCCGACATAGACATCGTCGGGTCCATATGCGAAGTTAATGCATTATTGGATTCGACCCAGCCGATGGATGTTGGTTAATGGAAGCAGAAAATTGAGCCTATATTTACATCCACCTCTGAATCTATGGTCGCAGAAGAATCAATTATTGTTGAGCCACCCAAATTAGAATTGAAACCATTACCCGAGAATTTAAAGTATGCCTACTTAGGGCCCTCTGCTAGCAACCCAGTAATTATTGCCTCAGACCTTGAGAAAGAGTGGGAAAAGAAATTACTGGATGTGCTGAAAGACCATCAGAGTGCCCTAGGTTGGACCATATCGGATATTAAAGGAATCAGTCCCTCTATAGTTATGCACCAAATTCATCTGGAAGAAGGTGCCAAACCATCTCATGAACCACAGAGGCGACTGAATCTGGTCCTAAAGGAAGTAGTGAGGGGAGAAGTAATTAAGCTTTTAGATGCTGGCATTATCTACCCGATTTCTGATAGTCAACGGGTGAGTCCTGTCCAAGTAGTACCCAAGAAATCTGGCGTAACCGTTGTTGCCAACAAGGACAATGAACTGGTCCCAACCCGTGTTCAAACAGGTTGGAGAGTCTGTATTGATTACAGAAAATTGAATTCAATGACCAGAAAGGACCACTTTCCATTACCCTTCATTAATCAGATGTTGGAAAGATTAGCCGGCCATGCTTTCTATTGCGTCTTGGATGGTTATTCAGGGTATAACCAGATCCATATCTCCCCCGATGACCAATAGAAGACAACCTTCACCTGTCCTTTTGGCACATTTGCCTACAGGCGTATGCCATTTGGCCTGTGCAACGCACCTGCGACTTTTCAAAGGTGTATGTTGAGCATTTTCTCAAACATGGTGGAGAGATTTTTGGAAGTCTTCATGGATGACTTTTCTATTTTTGGCTCAAGTTTTGATAGTTGCCTGCTCCACTTGACTCTGGTATTGCAAATATGTAAGGGAAAGAACCTGATTTTGAACTGGGAGAAGTGTCATTTTATGGTCAAGTCAGGCATTGTTTTGGGTCATATTGTGTCGAGTAAGGGCATTGAAGTAAATAAAGCCAAGATCGACTTGACTGTGAACCTGCCCCCTCCTAAAATTGTACGAGAGGTGAGAGCCTTTTTGGGCCACGCAGGTTTCTATCGACGCTTTATCAAGGACTTTAGAAAAATTGCTCGCCCTCTTTGTGATCTCTTGGCAAAGAATGCTAATTTTGATTTTTTTGCTACATGTTTAGAATCATTTGATCGTTTGAAGCGAGAGTTAACATCTGCACCCATTATCCGTCCTCCTGATTGGGCGAAACCTTTTGAACTGATGTGCGATGCTGCCAATTATGCTCTTGGAGCTGTACTGGGAAAAAGGATAGACAAATTGCATCACGTCATCTACTATGCTAGTAGGACCCTTAATGATGCACAGCTTAACTATACCACCACTGAGAAGGAATTGCTTGCTGTCGTCTTTGCATTGGATCAGTTCAGATCTTATCTCATAGGGTCAAAAGTCATTGTCTTCACTAATCATGCCGCATTGAAATATTTGTTAAGCAAGAAAGATGTTAAAGCTCGTTTGATCAGGTGGATATTGCTTTTGCAAGAATTTTACCTAGAGGTATGGGATAAGAAGGGGTCTAAAAATTTGGTAGCTGATCATGTTTCTCATCTGATTGTCGATTCCTCTGAAGACCATCCGATTTTAGAAACCTTCCCAGATGAGCAATTGTTGTTTGTTGATAGTAAAACCCTGTGGTATGTAGATATAGTTAACTATCTGGTGACCGGGAAAACACCAAGTAATTGGTCAAAAAATAACCAATCCCACTTCTTGTCTAGGGCTAAATAATATTTTTGGGATGATCCCTATTTGTTTAAACAATGCCCTGACCAAATCATTAGGAGGTGTGTACCCGAGATGGACCAGAAGAGCATACTTGAATTCTACCATAATCATGCCTATGGGGGACATTTTTCTAGCAAAAAGACAGCAGCAAAGGTGCTGCAATCTGGATTTATTTGGCCTACCCTTTTCAAGGATGCACATGAGCACTGTAGGAACTGTGACCGGTGTCAACGATTAGGGAGGATCTCTAAGAGGAATGAAATGCCCCAACAACCTATCTTGATCGTTGAGTTGTTTGATGTTTGGGGTATCGACTTCATGGGACCATTTCTCATTTCTTTTAGTTATCAATATATTCCTGTTGCTGTTGATTATGTGTCTAAATGGGTAGAGGCCATTCCATGCAAAACCAATGACCACAAGGTTGTGGTTGAATTTTTGAAAAATCAAGTTTTCGCTCGCTTTGGTATACCACACGCAATCATAAGCGACGGTGGTAAGCACTTTTGCAACAGAGTACTTGAAGTTTTAATGGGGAAGTACCACATCATGCACAAAGTTGCCACACCATACCATCCCCAGACTAGCGGGCAAGTAGAAATTTTCAATCGTGAGATCAAGAACATCCTGGAGAAGACAGTCAATCCAAATCGAAAAGACTGGTCTTTATGTTTACATGATGCACTGTGGCGGGCGTATCGGATAGCCTTTAAGACACCTATCGGAATGTCTCCGTACAGGTTGGTCTTCAGCAAGGCATGCCACTTACCGGTTGAACTAGAACATCGAGCATATTGGGCGATCAAGTGCCTAAACTTTGACTTAGAAAAGGCCGGGGTCCAACGGAAACTGCAGCTTGCTGAACTAGAGGAAATGAGGAATGAATCATATGAATGTACAATGAGTTATAAGGCCAGGACCAAAATGTTTCATGATAAGAGAGTTCTAAGAAAAGAGTTCCATCCTGGCTAGAAAGTTTTGCTATATAACTCCAGATTGCATTTGTTCCCAGGCAAGCTGAAGTTTCGATGGTTAGGACCCTATGTCGTTCAGACAGTCCATTCCCACGGTGCAATTGAACTTTTGAATCCCAGAGATGGTAGCACCTTTCAAGTGGATGGGCATAGATTGAAAGAGTACCTTGAGTTTGTGGATCCTGAGAATGTTATTGAGGAAGTCCTTCTTGTGGACCCATGATAGATTGACCTCATACATTGTCAATTACGTTTGGCTGAAGACGTTAAACTTAGCGTTTGTTGGGAGGTAACCCAATATACCCGTGTGTCGGCACCCCATGGTGAGAAGTTCCAATTTATCTTCCTTATCCTATTTTATTTCTGTTATGCATAAAGATTGGGGACAATGTTTATGGTAGGTTTGGGGGTGAGGTACTGCATTTCATGCATTGCATTTTGCATGTACATAAGTTGTTTTGTTTTCCATTTATACCAAAAACCTTAAAAATTTGAAAATTTTTCAAAATCACTACAAATCTGAAAAATATATATATTTCAAAATCTGTCCATGGATTTTGCTTCAAGAGTTGTCATTTGTACAAGTCCTGGGAATTTTTTACACATTTAGCCACATGAGTGTAGTCTAAGAGAAGAGCAAATCACTTCTGAAAGACTCGAAAGAATCATTAGTGGAGACTGAAACCCATTGAGCGATTGAGCCTATCTATATCCGTTTGGGTAAGGACTCTTCTGCGCTATTCCTGAGTAGAATGAATAGCTACTCCTAGAGCTTCTTAGTTCAGCACTTCCGATCTCATAAGTGCTATTCCTTGTTTTAACCCTAGAGGTGACATCAAAATGCGAAGAAACCTTGACTTTCCAAATCTTAGGGGAAGATGATAGGCATTCAAAAAAAAATCATGGCCAAATTTTGAATCCACCTATTACATTTTACACCCTTAATGGCCCTCTTGAGCCTATTTTACAAGAAACCTTCCTTCATTGTCCCAAGCCTCATCACCCACATATATATATCCTTTTTGACCTATTGTTTTTTAGAAGGGCAGGGATATATGAAGAAAGGAAGGATTTGAGCATTAGTGATGAAGACTTCACATGGGCTACCAAAATATAGATGTTCTACAAAGGGATGACAAAGGAATAAAGGAATTTGAAAGTTGAAAAAAAGAAGAAGAAGAAGAAGAAGAAGAAATGAGAACCAAAGGAAAACAAAATAAAAAGATAAAAAAAGATATGGGAAACCAAAGAAAAGCAAGCACCAAAAAGAGATAGAGTATAATAAAGAACACAAACCAAAAGGAAGAAGTGAAGACAGTGGAAGACCTTCCTATGATGACTTGAAGACCCTTACATTCTCAAAAACCCTAAGCCACAATTAACCCTTATCCTACCTATTAACCCTAACCCCATTACAACCTATGAAAGACCTATTGGATCTTAGGAAATGTTAGGTGCTAAATGAGTGAGAAGTTGAGTGAGCATTTCCACCTTCTATTGGTTATATCTTACTCTTTGAGATCAATTCTTCTATACATAAGCTCCGTTCTTCATCAATTATATGAGTTCTTAGCATTGTTCATACTCACATACTGAGAGTTAGTCAGTAAAATCTGTGTGCTTCCATTATTGAGAGTATGACATGTAAGGCTGTAGTCAAGGCGAAATGTATTCCGAAGGGGATTAAGGTTGTGTGAGCTTCGACTTAAAGATTGCATAATTATTGGCTAAATACACACACATACACAGTGGGACTTAGGTAATGACTGTCATATCTTCAGGAGTTGGCTAGTATTCCTAACTCAGTATTCATTCTTATTAGCTTGTTAAAGACTGTTGGACATCAAAAATATTTTCTTGGCAAAATAAAAAGAATTTTGTGGGATTTATTCGCTGAAAACCCTCACAAGGCAAAACTCGTCCACTAGGGGAAACCTAGGGGTTTAAAGGCTTGTTGCACGAGCTAAGTGCAGCCACGATTCCTGCGAAAATGAGTTAGGATATTTACAGTGTTTTCTTACATATAGTTTAGTTTTTCTTTATAGTTTTTGCTCGGGACTAGTAAAATGTAGGTTTGGGGGTGTGATGAGTGTTAAATATTGCATATTTTACCCCTCATTAGTTCGGGTTTTATCAGCATATCATACGCATATCATTTGCTTTACACAGAGATTTTATTATTCTATCACATTAAACGGATTATCGGATTATCATCCATAAACCCGATTATTTATAGCGCATTTTTATGTAACTTCTCTTGTGTAGGTGGACCCCGCGACTACCCCAACCTTCCGGCTAATGTCCCAAGGCATCAGTAGTGTTGAAGAATTCCAAAATAAGATGAGAAGAAGTCATTTTCCAACACAAAGGAGTGGTTGGTGTATTAGTTAGAGCTTTGGTTGGTATGAAATAGGTTATGGGTTCAAATCCCAACAATTACATTTTTTCATACATAGAAAGTTTGTTGCAACCAATCAAATTGAAGCAATCTATATAAAGCAAAAGAGCCAATCAAAAGCCTTCAAGTTGCAACCAAACAAATGGAAGCAATCCTTGTGAATGAAAATGAGCCAATCAAATGTCTTCAAAGTTTCTATAAATTGGAATGTTGTTGTAGAGAAGAATGATATCTTTTGGCAAATTCATCTTTTTGCAATTTTATTTTTACTTTTACAATGTAATTAGGAGCTTTTTTGTAACTAATCTAGAGAGTGTGTGTAATTGAATATTATTAATGAAGATTTGGAGCACTTTCTTGATGTTTAGTGGCTAAAGCTCTTGGATTAGGCTCTCCTTTTGAAGCTAAGTAATGTGATTAGTTCAATTACATGCATGTTTTAGTTTAAATTCCCTACTTGTGCCTTGATTGATTAGTAGATTTTAGATCTAGTTGTGCTAATCTCTCTCATTTCTCATGCTCTATCTCTACACTTGATGCTCGGATAATCTCAATTGATGCTTTGTAGTTTGATTAAGTTCTCTCACATAGCATACTCTAGAGCCCTTATGTTTGATCTTTTGTAGCTTGATTTTGATGATTTATTGTTAGAGTAGTTAGATGGTGATCTAGGATCTTGGCCATTGATTTTCTTTTACTTTGATCTTTATTGTTATATCATCCAATCCAATTAGGCAAGAGATTGCTAATTGGATTGTAGATTTGAGAATTGAATTAGAACATGCATTGTTTGAATTAATTACATACTTAGTGGATTTTGGATTGCTATTATTCATATTGTTGTTATTTAAATCTTTATTTGATATATTATTTTCACTTCTAGATTTTTAGATCTACACTTCACACCACTTGTTTTAAAATCCTACACATTTCACACTACATCTTCACCTTAAATCTTCCATTTCCACCACCATTCACACACAAGTTTAGTGTAGCTTGTTAGATTAACTTAGATATAATTAACTTCATATTTTCGGATTGTTGATTAAATATTTACATTGCATAGTTTAGTAGTTTTACTTGTTCACTTCAATTGTCTATATTAGCTATATCTTAGTTCAATTCTACTCTAATTGGATTCATTGCTTGTTCCATCCTCTCTCTGTGGGATCGATAATCCGGACTCTTGAGTCCTTTACTACTTGACGACACCGTAGTCTTGCAGTTAAAAGTTGTACATTTAAGTGTCGATCACCTTGCCATCGAAAATTATGGAAATCACAACTAAGATTGTGTAAATCACAAATCTTAAAAAGATGTGGGTGGGGTTGGGGGGGGGGGGGGGGGGGGGGGCAGAAGATTTCTCCTCTAGGAAACTCTCAGATCTTTGGGGGGGGGGGGGGGGGGGGGGCATGGCCCCTGCCGGCCCCCCTAGTTCCGCCCCTGGTCTTGAGAGGATATTGTGGTGCTGTTTGTAGGATGGGAAAGCGTTGCTTTAATATTGTAAAAGTACGCTCCACTACATTTCGCAATTTAGAATGTCTTAAATTAAAGAGTCCCTTAGGTGTTTGTGGTGCTTGTGTGGTTAACCACTCTTTGAGATGATGGCGCACTCCCGGATATGGTACAATAAATTTGCGGGTGTTCACATAACCCCCATCCACCAAATAATATTTTCCTAAGAAATACATTCATTTCATTAGAATATTCAAAATATTTTTCTTTCTGTAACAATGAAATAATATTCCTTATTTTCTAGAAAAGGTGAATTGGAATTTACCCATTGGGACATGAAGCCTATTATATGGTCGTCCGCACAAAGCATCTTGTGGTATTCTAGAGTCAGATGCTAACCCTTCCCAACCAGCAAGTACGAATTGAAACGGTATATCAAAGGATACAACAGCCATGACATTTTGTGAGAGGAAACCCTTTCTATTTCGGTAGCTCACCTGATATTCTGAACGAACCCATACAGGTATGTGTGTGCCATCAATTGCTCCAACACAATTCTAATGATAAACATATCATTGTAAGAAATCAGCATAATTTAAATAAAAGTTAGATTACCTTGAAGTAAGGGTTGAAGGTCGCGTGATTGTATGCCATCCATCTTCTAAATGCATATCCATAGTTTTCTGCGACGTTACAAACAAAAAAATGAACGTGGCCAAAAGAGTAGCACCCTAAAGTTTTCGGTTCCAAAAGTGCTATGTTTATACAACTATCTTGTTTAAGTACATGGAGAAAAATTTGCCACGTTCCAAAATCTTCATAATGCCACCTTTCCTATCATCGCTCTACTCCAAGTTGATCTCTTATCCAAGTTGACTCGGCATCCATGGTTCGTGATCACCAGGAGGCAACGCCAGAAATAATTCTGCCTTCCTCTCAATTTCTATTACGTTAAGTGCTTTAAAATATGTAAGATTTGAAAGTCCACGATCACGAAGTGCATCAATGCATTTGTCCAAGTCTGGACGCTCTTTAGCTCTTTTGTTTGCATAATCAAACATTGCAGATGCTATCGTTTCAATTGCAGCAATCAAAGATTAACCCTTATTTGGTCGGTTTCTCGCTAAATGGCGAGAAGTCATTGCAGTACTGAACTGGCGTTGCTTCCTATTGGTGCCTATGGACATATCAATATCCTCATCTGCATTATCTTCATAAGCATTATGCATATCATTAGCTTGTGTCTCTTCTTCAGCTTAGGTTTCTATAGGTTTCGGATCATTGTTAGCAGAACTATCTCTACCATTTGCAACGCTGTCACCAAAGATAATGGCAGAGAAACCCAGTCTGGGAATGTCTTGTTCTTATAATTAAGAGCTGCCTTAGAATGTGACTGCAAGTGATTAAAAATAGTCGATACTTGTAACAAATTTTCATTCACCACATTAATATGAACTATAAAAAAAATAAACGTATGAATTGACTCACCACCACGTATTCTTTCCAAACCTTCGGCTCAACAGCCACCATTGTTCTCGTATCATCCCATCCAAATCCACTAAGGTCTAGCATTACTTTCAGATCTCCATAAGTCTTCTTTAATGTTTTAAACCTATTTTTCAGTTTATCCTTACTAAAAAAGGCACCATGACGAGTCTTCATTTAATAATTCCATCCTTCACAGGTGAAACCTGCTTTTATGCCACGCCCATCTTTACATTGCTCAACCATAAGTTGGATGAGAGTGTCATCTTGCATTGCCGTCGATTTCAATTTTTTTGGAAGGGGAGAGAAATTATCATTTGTATTTTGTGATACCATTCCTACAAATTTTAGTGTGGATGTGAATATATATAGTATGTCAAATCTGGAAATCAGTATTTCACCTTAAAAATGATAATTATTAAGGTATAGATGCTCAAACTGGTATGGATTACAACAAAATCACGAAGCTCCTAAGAAACATAATAATGTATCAGCATTTTACATCAAGTATAGTTGCTTCTTGCAATTTTCACATGTTAGCCTCCAGAGCATAGAGATTGGTGAATCGAGTTGGAGATTATACAAGGCAATGAATTTTAAAGATAGTTTTGCAAGGTATATCTTTGCAATAACTTTGATGTGGGTAGATAAGACATCCTTTCTTCTAAAGAGATGTTATGTCCAGACCCGTGTTTTCTTTCTTTAAAGATGGGGGGTCTATGGGCATCATAGTTTCATCTCTCCACACTGCAAGAAATTTTTTTCTTTTCCTTTCCTAAACTACCCTCCGCTTCCTTCTCTCTCTCTCTCTCTCTCTCTCTCTCTCTCTCTCTCTCTCCTTCCAAAGTCCACCCTCTCCCTACACCCTCTTCCCTCATCCCCTCCCTCCACCCCACCCCACCCCACCCTCGAGGTCTACGGTGGGGAGGGATCCCCAGCCGGCCCCTTCCCCCTCTCTCCCTCTTTTTTCCTCCCTCCCCCTCCTCTATTTTCTCTCCCTTCCTCTTCTTCTCTCTCCTCCCCTCCCTTCCCCTCCCAACCGCTGGCAGGGAGGGAGATCGGGCGGCAGGGCTACACGTTGCATCAACCTCAGCACCATGTCTTAGAAACGAAAGAAAAGAGAGAAGAAGAAGCTTTTGCTCCATCGGCCAAATAAAAAAAACAACTACCCTACATACCATTTAAAAGGCCCTGCCAAAGGAAGAGGGGGGAGGGGAGGGGAGGAAAGGAGAGAGAAGAAGGGAGAGAAAATAGAGGAGGGGGGAGGGAGGAAGAAAGAGGGAGAGAGAGGGGGAAGGGGCTGGCTAGCCTGCCGGAGCTGCCACCGCGGGCAGCCGGCCGGGGATCCCTCCCCGCTAGGGATAAAAATATCAGTTGATACGAAGCGTATCGGCCGATACGCTTTTTTTGAAAAAAAGCGGGTATCGCCTATCATTTTTTTTTTTGGATACCTCCGGACCCCCTTCGTGAAGCACGTATTTTAAAGAAGTGGCAATCATGAAGACAAAATGATCATATTGACCATGATAGCTAGGACTCTTTTGCTGGTTGTCTTTCATTTTTTGTGCTTGGATGTCTATTATTATCATAACTTGCTAGATAAGATATTAAACCTGTTTAATTATGTTTAAAATGGTATAGTAGTAAAGATATAGTTACCTATTACTACTAGATTTAAAACTGGTCTTAAATAAATTATTTTATGAAGAACCCTCATTGTGGTCGTGACTAAGGTATTTTTATTTCCTTCACTAACTCTATACTCTGTCATTTCTAAATTGGTGTTGATTGTTACTCACTTCATAGTTCATTCACTTGATTGAATTTGAACCTTAAATGTTGAACTATTGATATTTAATTGTTCAATGTTCATTAATGAGTAATGACCTAACTCTTAAGTCTAATGCCTTTATTTAATGTTCTATTTTTTTAATGAGTTTTCCATTACTTTTAAGTTAGTATGATTAAGAAACATGAATACATGTGAAAAAACTAATAATTACTATTATTTTTTATTTATACAGCAATACAGTACTTCATATATTGAGGGCACTGCTACGCCCCCTTTTCTTACTTACTTTTGCAAAAGAACCACATATTCTTTCATTTTATAATTTTCTGAATTTTTTTCAGATTTTTTGAGCAATTTTTTCAAATCGCACCACTACGCCGCTACGTATCCCCGCTACGCTACGTATCGCCCCTTCATATTGGTTTGGCGGCGGGCCGCTACCCCTATTTTCATCCTTGCTCCCCGCCGGAGACCTCGAGGGTGGGGTGGGGTGGGGTAGAGGGAGGGGATGAGGGTGGATTGTGGAGGGAGAGGGAGAGAGAGGGAGGAGGGGGGTAGTTAGGAAGAAATTTTTTTTTTCTTGCTGTGTGGAGAGATGAAATTGTGGTGCCAATAGAACCCCCCTTTAAAGATCTGTGAAGATAAAAAAAAGACCTAATTTTAAACAATATGCAAATATACCATAACATGAATTTGAAAAAGAGGCATCACAAATACGTACAGAGAAGCAACATAAGGATTCCATTGATTTAGAAGACTGTATCCATATTAATCAGATTGCAATTTCTGTAGGGCTTGAAACTCAACAGCACACTAACATTTCAAATCACAAACAGAACCATGGTCCTAATGACTTAGATATCTAAATCTTTACACTAGAAATGAAAAGAGATTGATCAACTTGATCAGTTTGCCAACAATTGATCACAAACAGTAAAAACTATATCTACTTCTCCATAACTTGTGAGGTTAAAAAATGGCAACAAATATTACAAATCCATCAACTAAAAGCATAACAGGATGATAAGCACATTGAGATTAAACAACACTACAACACTAATAAATATCAAATCACAGATACAATAACCATCACAAAAATAATATTTAGATAACCAAATAATAGTTTATTAAAAAAAAATTGGGTGTGGTGGTGGCTGCAACAGAGCCGCTGGCTGCTGGGACAATGTGGAAGAGAGAGAGGGGGGGTTGCTGGGACAAAGTGGAGAAGATAGAGAGACACTGTGGAAGAGAGAGAGAGAGGAGGGGATGAAAGAGGTGGCCAGGTAGGGCGTGGTGGCTATATGCAGGGGTACCGTTGTTGGGACGGGGTGGAGGAAAGAGAGAGAAAGAGAGAGGAGGGGGTAGGGGGGAGAGAAAGAGGTGGCTAGGCAGGGAAGGGTGGCTATGCGTGGTGGCTGGCCGCAGGGGATCCGCTAGTGGTGTCATCCAAACAGAGGTTGGGGCGAACTCTTTGGGACTAGGAGAAGAATAGAGTGGGAGAGAGAGAAAGGTTAAGGCGTCGCTGTAGGCACAGGATGGAGAAGAGAGACAGAGGGAGAATGGGGGTTTACCTGCCGTCCACACTGGTAGCTCTCGTTGATGAAAGAGAAGAGAGAACTGGGGCACTAGGGTTTTGCATAGGAAATGGGTAGGAAACGACGTTTATAAGAAGGCAGTTTTACGAGGAAATAGACTTTCCGTACCCGCTCCATGAAGTCTATTTTACGGTGAGGAAGGAAAAAACCGACATGGTAAAAAAGTAATTTCATGGGAAACTACTGTATCAAACACATGAAAATAAGTTTTCTGCAGAAAGCTGCCTTATTTTCCATGGAAATGGGCTACACAAACATTAGGGTTGTAAATGGGTCGGTTCCGGTCCGGGTCCAGGGTGGAACCGGAATCGGAACCGGAACCGTTTTCTAAGAAGGGGAACCGAAACTGGAACCGGAACCATTAAGAATAATGGGAACCAGAATCGGAACCGGAACCGTTTGTGAGGCGGGTCTGGTTCCGGTTCCGGGTCTAGACTAATACCTGTATTTTTCTTTAAAAAAATTATGCTTTTTTCACATTTCAATTGGATCACGTACCTATAAATACTAATGTGACATTTTGTCTATCAATAACAGACACTTTTAACCAAAAACTCAGAAATCACATCCAAACAGGCAATGAGATGTAGAAAAGTAGAAAACCCTAATGTAGAAAAGTAGAAAAGTAAAAAGGGTTTTGTTCTCACATAATAAAGTTACCTTATGTTAGTATATATTGGGTCGGGTCTCGGGTCCACGGGTCTGAACCACTGTGGATCCGTTTAGGTATCGGTTCCAAAAAAAGGATCCGGAACCGGAACCATTTTCTTATCGGGACCAAAATAAGGACCCAGACTCGGATCCTAATGGGTCGGAACCTTCGGGTAATCGGAGAATCGGGTACCCATTTACAACCCTAACAAATATGCTCTAAAGTAAATTTCCATTTTCGTGGTAGAGAAGAATCCTCTCAATTGAAGAAAATCATGTTAATTTTTTGGGAAAATTACACTTTACCACCCTCAACTATCACCCTTTTTCACTTTACCCTAAACTTTAAAAAGTATAAATTGACCCCTAAACTAATCCAATTGCACAGCCGTTATCCCCTGAGGCCAAAATTGAGTTAAAATAGACGGAATAGAGTAATACGTGACACACTTTACCCCCTAAACTTTAAAAAATATCAATTGACCCCCTCAACTAATCCAATTGCGTATCACGTGTTGCTCTATTCGATCTATTTTAACTCGATTTTGGCCTCAGGAGGGTAACGACCGTGCAATTTGATTAGTTTAGGGGGTCAATTGATACTTTTTAAAGTTTAGGAAGTAAAGTGAAAAATGAGTGATAATTTAGGGTGGTAAAGTGTAATTTCCCCCAATTTTTTCCTTTTTAACAAGGAAATGCATTGTGCCAAGGGCACACTTGTAGGGCCCTAATGAAAACCTGACGGCGAAGAACTTTTTTCATCTTCCATGGAAAACCAAGTCCGTCCGGCCCCCAACCCCAATTCCAATAGGAAACGATTTGTCACGAATCACGAAAAAGTTAGTTCATTTTTCAATTTTTTCTCACAGAAAAGCGGTCACCTCAAATGTGCATTTCATTTTTCTATAGCACAGAAAAACATTTTCGTCTCGCATGCTTGTCCACTGGAAATCGATCACACAAATGTACCCCTCAACGGTCAAACAAGAGCCCTGCATGGAAAATCAATAGCAAATTTCCTTTCTAACCCTCCTTGTATAAGAAAGAGGTCGAGTTCAGGTTTGGCCCAGACTTTACAACCCAACCCATTTCCCAAAACCCTAAAAACCCTCTTCTCCCACGCCCACTCCCACTCCCACTCCCTCCCAACTCCTTCGAAACGCCATGAAACGCTCTCTCTTCAAACACGCCCCTTTCTTCGCTTCCCGTCTCCTCTCTCCCCTCCCCCTTTCTCCCCTCCCATCAAAACACCGCCTCTTCTCTTCCAACGACACCCCCACCACCAGCACCACCACCCCCACCACCACCACTGAAGACAACAGCACCGAAACCCCCACCACCACCACTGAAGACAACAGCACCGAAACCCCCACCACCACCACTGAAGACAACAGCACCGAAACCCCACCTTCTTCCGACACCGCCATCGCCCCAACACCAAACCCCCAACCCTCCCTTAATCTCGCAGATATCTCCAACAAAGGTCCCCCTCTCTCTCTCTCTCTCTCCAAACATCATCTTCCATCTCCCCCAAACACCACATTTTCCTCATTTTTCTCTTGATGATCTGCAGAACTGAAGCGCTTGATGCAGAGCTACTTCAAGGGCGATGAGGAGGTGCTTCCATCTATCATGGAGGCGATCCTGCAGCGGCGCCTTTCCGGGAAGCACGAGGAGACGGATGACGAGCTGATGGAGGAGCTGCGCGCGGCGCCTCTGAATGATGTCAGGGACAAGGAGTTTGAGTCGGATTTCGAGGAATTGTATGAGACTGACGAGGAGATTGATAATCTCTACAATGCGCGCCAGTATGTTGAGAGGAAGATGGTGAAGGACGAGTACTTCAACATGGACGAGCACAAGTGGGATGATATGATTAAGGAGGCGACGGAGAAGGGGTTCTTGAAGGATACTGGAGAGTGTGAGCGCATTCTTGAGGATATGCTCAGCTGGGATAAGCTTCTTCCTGGTAATTCTCTTCTTTCCCTTCCTGATCAACTAGTATTTCATTATTTTTTAGTTTGCTATGCTGATATGGTGGATTTTGTTTCTTATATTACTTCTTTAATGAGTTGTAATTAGTATTAGCTTTTCGATTTCGCGGGAGTATTGTATTAGTTTCTTAGTTTGATAGGAGTTTTGGATTCTAGGCAATCTAACACATTAGGATTGTTTGAAAAAGGAAAAGAAAAAAAGGACATTAGGATTGATTTTGGAGATTAATAAAAATTCTCTCCATTCCTCTTTGTGGGAATCTCATGGAGACATCTTTTTTGTGCTTCGACACTTACGAACTTAAGTATTAGAGCCTCAGGTTTGTTTGGAATGATTATAGATTTAGTGGAGTCTTGTCTTCATTTGGAGAGAAGAAGCGATTGCTTCGCATTTGGCTTGCGGAAACTGACTTGATTAGTTGGATTAGACATTTTTGTAAAGGAAGGGCAGAAACAATGGGGAGAATGAAAAAAAAGAGGAGGGTTCTGCTTATCGAAGATGGGTGGGTTGCACAAGGAGGAAGAATAGCTTCCCATTTGGTTAGTGAAGGGCGCCTTGTTCCGGATAAGAACTGCATGTAAGGAAGAAGTAAGGTTGGAATCTCCCTGAGTTGACTCTTGACTCTCTCAAGTCATCTTGTTTTGATCAAGGACTGAGTTGAATATAGGGGAGAGTGTGCCGACTCGTTTTGGTAAGTTGTTTGCGTTTGAGCCATTTGATAGGTATATCTGATTTAAAAAATTAATGTTTATTTTTAAGTAAGCATGCACGAGGTTTGGACTTTGGAGTCAAGTCAACAATTTAAAAATGATGACTGAAATGTTATTTGAAAATTTTGATCTTTTACAATTGATTTTTGGACTAACAAATTATGTAATATGCAATTTCTATTCTTTTATTTTCCTTACTATAGTGTTTTTCTTGTATTTTGGAATCAAGAGAAGAAGAGTGAGTTTTATCAGGTATGGAAGAAAAGGGCAGATAAATTTTTTTTTTTCAATCCCAGAGAATAAAGCAAACTAGATAAAGAAGCAAAAAATAAACAAAAAATCCAATCTCCGTTGGTCCCACATGTGGACCACGATTCTCTTTTCAACCAGATCTTGTTGCTTTGCATCCTAATCATGTCAGGTAAAAAATAAAAATACCATGGGGATACCCTCGTCAGCGAAAAAAAACTATCAAGGTATTAATTATGATAGTTCAACTCTTCGACTGCTTGACTGCAATACAGAGCTTGACTGCAATACAGAGATAGAGCTGAGACAGAAGAAAAAAGAGCAGAGAAGAGAAAAGAAAGGGCTTTTAGTCATGTACGGTTCACAAGATGGGGCCGCGCCATATGTTAGTGATCAAGGACACGAATCTTTGGGGCTGCCTCCGTCGGTGTTCTATGTGTGTTACCAGTGGTTGCCTCTTTGTGAAAGGAGCCAAGAAGAGAAGAAGAGGGTGAGTTTCACTTAAGAAAAAAAACAAAAGAAGGAAAAGGAAGAAAAAGAGAATAAAAGAAAAGGCAGAAGGAAGGAAGAGAGAAAATGGGAAAAAATGGAAAAAGGGGTTAAGAAGTGAAACTTTCCTGACTTACGAAGAGAGCGGAGAGAGAAGGCCTTCTTACTATCTCTCTAGTAGGACATGTGCAATGCCTCTGCAAACAGTAACGCCTTTGCAATTCAACAAACACTCTCCCCTTTTATTTTTTTTTAATTTTTTAAATATATGTTGAGCCTAGCTGGTTTGGGATCATATTGGGAGCAGGCCGATCTGTCCTAAGAGCTCGTCTGTGATTCTTTTGCTAATGTCATCATAAGAGTCATCATATCACAATTAACTATTCAGAATTTTTTTTACAGATTTTAGAGCCATCTAGACTTGGAATTGTGATCTTTTTTCGCCCATGAATCTTGAGAATGAGATCTACCCAACAGGGCATTCTATTTTAGTTTTCAGTGTTTGCTACATATAATATATAAAAATATAAAGAAGGCGCTTTCAAAGAAACAAGTTCAGATGACCTTGGGTACAATGGCAAGATGCAACCAGCAACATTCCTGGATTGGCTACCTTTTCAAAAAAAAAAAATAAAAAATAAAAAAATTCCTGGATTGGCTAGTGTGTGTGGAGAATATGTTCTCACAAAACCTATGACAGATGGACATAAGGTTACACTCAAGGTTACCGGGTTTTGTGGGTATGCAACTATTTGGTGGACAAAGTTGCAACGATGATGGCAACACCGGAATATGGATCTAGTGGAAACATGGATAGAGATGCGAAATCTGATGACATATAATTTCCTTCCGGTCAGTCATTAGAGGCATTTATTCCTTGAACTTCAAGATTTAAAACAAACAAATCAATATTTGAGTATATGAAGAAATTTTTTTAATTCCAAGCAACGTGTGAATGGGACAAACCAGAGGATGTTATAGCTTACAAGTATCATCACGGCATTTTGTTGGGTATATGTCATCTCTCTTGGCATTTCAAAACTTTGAGACAGTAGATGAGGCAGTACAACATGCAATAAAAGCAGAAGCGAAAGCCAACAATTAAGCTCAAAAGTTCGCATCAATTAAATGGATCAGCCTATCCTCTTTGTCGCCACCTACTAATACCCAAGATTGTTTAATTCTTCGAGAGGGCTGCGGCAATGGGGCCCACTATTCCCATTTTATTCATACTTGTTGCGAAGGCATTGGGTGCTTTGTTAATGAGAGGGAAAGAGATGGGTTTGATAGACGGTTTTGAGGTGAGTAGTAATGGGGAAGCTCTAGGCACCTTTGGTTTGCGGACGACACCTTCTATTTTATTCAGCAATAAGGGGTGGAATTTATTACTTAGAGGAGGATTTTTGTGGTGCTTCCAAATGACGCATGTTTGCAGGGTATCCATTACAAGTGGGGAGGCTTCTTTATCAAATGTGGTATGCGGAAGTAGGTCACCTAGACATTGGCTGAGGGTATCCATTGCAAGGTTGGGAGGGTTCTTTATCATGTTTCTTGGGCTTCCCATTAGTTCTATGCCTAGATCGAATGTGGTGGGGGATCAAGGGTTTGAAATGTTTGAAAAGAAACTAGAAACTATCCATTTGGGAAAGGCATTATTTTTCTTTAGATTGGAGGATCACCTTGATTAAGGCTAGTGTGTCGAACCTTCTGGTGTATTATGTATCTATTAGAATGCCTAAAGCGGTGGGTGCGGGGTTGGATTGTATTAGAAGAAATTTCTTGCGGTAGGGGAGGAGTGATAGAAGAAAGTTGCACTTAATGAAACAAAAATGTGGTTCTATTGCCCAATAGGTATGGGGCTTGGGGCTTGGGGCTTGGGGCTTGGGCCTTGGAATCTCGACTAGAAAAATTGGGTGCTTTTACTGAAATGGTGGTAGAGGGCCTTTCTGGAGGAGGCTCATATCAGTAAGGGCACGTTTGTGTACACACCCTTTCCGCGGAAAGGAGAAATTGCCATGTCAGCAAATTCCATAGAAATGAAAACCTCGGAAAAGAATTTCTGTGGAATTTGGAAATTCATGTTTGGTGCGAATTTTTTTCCTCGCTAAATTGGTGCTAATGTTGTTTGGTGTGGCTGTGGATTCCTTATTTAAAATCAAATATCCCTGTTTGGTGCAACAATTTTTCGCGGAAAAATAACATAACATGTATATAATTAAATTATTCATTCAAATAAATTTTAAATCACTACCAGCATTGAAACAATTTAATGCCTAGATAAAATATCCATTCAACCCTTTGTTTATCCACCTGACGTATCCATTCAGCCTTTTTTTGAACCTATCTTTGACAGTTTGACCCACGATAAAATAGTGGGCCACTGGCCCTCCTATTTTTTTCCAATAAAAAGATAGATTATTCATTCAACAGAAGCAAAGAGAGAACAAAAGACTGGGCACAAACAAAAAAAACCAAAAGAAGGTGCGATGGGAAGATTGAGGCCTAGGAGCCTCTTACAGAAAGTTCTAGAAGGTTGGATCCCTTTGATCCTGGGGTGCCTCTAAGGAGTTGCCTAGTAAGAGAAATGGGATCTGGGGTGCGCCTGATGTTGGAACCTCGAGGGTCCTTGAATTCAGATATGAACTGCACATAAGCAGTGCTTGGCAGCTCCGTTTGAAGAGTCTTGAAGATTGCAATGTTGGCCTTTGATAGAGCATCAGCTACTTGTTTTTGTTCCTTTTGCAGAGTCTCACACCCACACCACCCCTCCAACATTCAATCCGTGTCTTCCAACATATATATACACCACAACATTCAACCTGTGTCTTTCTGTCAGCATACATATACATATCAAGTACACAACAAAGAACTAAATTGTAGACAAAACTACCATTAAAAAAAAATGGTAGACAAAACTCAGATCAAGTACACAACATACATATACAATGGAATAACTGGTCTTAAATCCAACTCCAAGCTTGACTTAGAACTCAAGCATATAAAATTAGACACCATTGCATATGGCCTTTTTGGATAAAAGTCACCAATACCTGTATGCAATCCATCATCCACGTGTGTAAAATCTCACAACACTACAAAAAAGTAAATCTTTTCCAAGACATGTAAATAGTCTCAACATCATTTCATTCAATCTACAGTCCATGAAAACACATTCAACATAAAACCATTGACAAATACATCCATCGTTCCATGCTCACAAACTTAATACAATACCAGAAGAAGTACATAAACTTCATAAAATAAAAGTAAGGAAGATTAAAGATCAATAATCATCCCACATTTGTTGAGCAATTGCATCTCGAAGCGCACATGGAAATCGGTTGTTCTCATCACTCGACACAGATCCAACTTCCCTATTTTCCTCGACATTTATGTTTTCATCAACATCCATCTCTAGACTCTAGACTCTAGCACATGCTCTTCCTCTAACTCATCATTATAATTCCACTGTTTGATATAGTTGTTCATGATGTAAAAGTAATAGACCCAGCAGGCCCGACTCATGAAGTAATAGGCCCATCATGCCCAGCAGGCCCGAATCTGTATAGGATACGTTTTGTAATTCCTGATTTTTCTCCTCTGATTTTTCTCCGTTTGTATAGTATCTAATTGATTCTTTCTTCTGTGTAATATTATGATTTGTAACAGTTGCTTTATTACAGCCTTGATTAAGGCATATTATGATTATAAAAGATTAGTCGATGCTATGAGAAATGCACGACCTTCTCCCATATTGTTCTCTGCTTCTTCTTCTTCTCTTCCACATAATCTGACATGGTATCAGAGCACCAGAGATGCCCATAGATGCATATGCAGAAGTGACTGTGCTCTGAATCAGATCTTGAATCTGGGCTGGAGTCATGGATACAGTCCCGGAAGAAGTGCTGCCTGAGTCGGGAAAAGGAGCTTGAACTTGGAATGCAGCTGGAGTATGTTGTCTGGACGCAGTAGGAGGATGTTGCTTCTGCTGGGGTCTATTCTTCCTTTGTAAACTACGACAATCATCAATAAGATGACCAGAGCGTTTGCAATATCTGCAAACCAATTTCTTCCGACAGTTCTTGGCGAGATGACCAAAGCCTTTGCATTCATAGCATTGAGTAGGCTTCTGATTGGGGGTTGCAAGAAGAGCAGTCTCAGCCTGAAGAGAAGCCTTTGGTTCGTCAAGGATGACACGCTGAGAGTTCAGGCGAAGTTCTTCTCTAAGAACTTCTTGGAAGCATGTGTCCAGATTTGCTGTGACTTCTCTATTCATAAGGGCTGAACGAACAGATTCAAATTCGGATCTGAGGTTCATAAGAAACTGACTAATGTGAGTTTCTTCTTGTAATTTGAGAGCCTCAGTCAGAAACCCAACAGATACGGACTGAATTATCATAGCATCCCTCTCTGTCCATAATGTGAGAAATCCATTGTAGTATTCTTGCACTGTTTTATCACCTTGACTGAATTTCGCAATCTCACTATCAAGTTGAAATTTGCGAGCTTTATTGGTTTGGTGATAAACATTCTTTAAATGACCCCACATATCACAGGCAGCAGCATAAGCTTGAAGAGCAATAGCAAGAGAAGGATCAATGGAATTAAGAATCCAAGTGATAACCTTAGCATTTTCTTTAGCCCAGGTGGCTAAGGCTTTGGTATCAGTTGTAGCAGGTTTAGGTATTGACCCATCAAGAATTACATGGCTTGGTCATTTCACCTGAAGAATTTCGTAGAAGGTCGAGGACTGTTTGGTTATCATGATGGGCCTATTACTTCATGAGTCGGGCCTGCTGGGTCTATTACTTTTACACATGATACAACAAGCGACTATGATTTTTGCTTGTGTGTTAAGAGAATATCATGGTGCTGTTTGTAAGATTGGAAAGTGTTGCTTCAATATGGCAAAAGTACGCTCAACTACATTGCGTAATTTAGAATGCCGTAGATTGAGAAGTTCTTGGGGCATTTGTGGTGCTTGTGTGCAAGGATGTAAATATCGGCTGCAGCGGCCGGTACCGCCACGCTACGGGGGTTTTTGCGAGTATCGCACCCTGTAGCGGATGTGGCCGCCACTATGCATTTGTAGCGGCTCGGACCCCCTTCGTGAAGCGCATGTTTTAAAGAAGTGGCAATCATGAAGACAAAAAGTATTCATATTTCCTTCACTAACTCTCTACTCTGTCATTTCTAAATTGGTGTTGATTGTTGATCACTTCATAATTCATTCACTTGATTGAATTTGAACCTTGAATGTTGAAGTATTGATATTTGATTGTTCAATGTTCACTAATGAGTAATGACCTAACTCTTAAGTCTTATGCCTTTATTTCATGTTCTAGTTTTTTTTTTTTTTTTTATATATATATATATATTTTTATGAGCTTTTTATTACTTTCTAAGTTAGTATGACTAAGAAACATGAATACATGTGAAAAAACTAATCATTACTATTATTTTCTATTTATACAGCGATACAGGACTTCATATATTGAGGGCACTGCTACGCCCCCTTTCCTTACTTTTGCAAAAGAACCACATATTCTTTCATTTTACAAATTTCTGAATTTTTTGGATTTTTTTTCCTGATTTTTTGGTCGATTTTTTCAAATAGCGTCGCTATGCCGCTACGTATCCCCGCTATGCTACGTATCGCCCGCTTCTTAGTGGTTTGCGGCCCGCCGCCACCTCTATTTTCATCCTTGCTTGTGTGGTTGACCACTCTTTTAGATGATAGCGTACCTTGCGATAGGGTGCAACAAATCCGCGGGTGTTCGCATAACCCCCATACACCAAGTAGTATTTGCCTATAAAGAATATTTACGATATGTGAATAAAAATTTCAGAATATTATTTAAATGCACTACATAAGGATTGACATTTACCCATTGGAACTTAAAGCCTATTATATGGTCTTGACAAAGCGTCTTGCAAAACTCTGGAGTCGGATGCCGAACCTTCCCACCTAGCGAATACATATTTAAATTTCATGTCAAAGGATACAACAACCATTACGCTTTGTGATAGGAAACCCATCTTGCTTCGGTAACGCATGGTATTCCGAACGAACCCATGCCGGTATATGTGTGCCTTCAATTGCTCCAATACTATCCTAATGGTAAACAAATTATATCAAACCTATTATAACAGACGAGCAAAGTGCAGATATAAATAAAGTTTACCTTGAGGTAAGCGTAGAATGTAGGATTCGTAGTAATTTCTGGTGGAGTCTCACTTCCTATGGGCTGAATATAATGAGGAGAAAGCCGCAATATTGCACTCAAAACTTTGTTGAGTACTTGCTAATAGTCTCTCCGGAGTGTTGGAATCTGTTATGCATCACTCGATTACACTCATTGTGAGCTATAGTGAACGAAAATGAACAAAAATATGGCAACTTGTTCCTTCATTGTAACATTTCGTGAGTCCGCTACTGGACCTCTTTCTCTCAACTCGTAGGATAGATTCACATAGCATCCTTTGCTTACCCGTAACAAATCAAAGCAATCACGTTCATGTCCAATCAGCTAGGTTGTTAATGCACATATGATGGACGTTCTTTAGAAAGTTCGTTAGCATATTCAGACACAATATGGGCATTGCAAATCCTTCATATAAAATGTCATATGGGCATTGTAATTTGTAAAATGAATGGTGCATGATGATCTATCACAGAAACAATACCCATCACAAAAATAATAATAATAATAGACATACCCAACTAATCCCATAAAACAATATCATAATTCATTCAACATCAAATAATAATTTATTTAAAAAAATGAAATGGGCTGGGTCGGGCGGGGGTTCGGGATTCATAACAGTGGAGGCGGGCGTGGGTGGGATGGGGCGTGATAGAGGAAGGATGTGGCTCGGTGGGGTGGGGTCTGCGAGAGTTTTGTGAGTGGTAGGGGGCGGGGTGGCTGGGTAGGGTGGGGTTGAAACCTGGTTGTAGGGAGAGAGAGAGAGAGAGAGAGAGAGAGAGAGAGAGAGAGAGAGAGAGAGAGAGGAGCATACCTGTAGGTGGTCGACGATGAAGAAGGGGTTAAGCAATTGTTGTGTGTAGGGTTTTGAGTTAAGCTGGAAAAGAGTGAGAAAATGAGATTATATAGGAGGGAGAAGTTTTCTGAGGAAATAGAATTCCCATACACCCCCCCCCCCCCCCCCACACACACACACACACACACAGGAAATCCATTTCCAGCATTAGAAGGGAAATTGCTGACATGGCAAAAAAGTTTTTCCGCTGAATTGTCCCGCACCAAACGCATGAAAAATGGGTATGCTGCGGAAAACTGTCCCTTTTCCTGTAGAAAAGTGTTACACAAACATGCCCTAAATATGGGGAGGACAAATGGGGTCGGGTCGGGTACCCTAGTTGGTTCCATGGTATCGTCTTGCGATTTTATTTTATTTTATTTTTTGTTGTTGTTGGGGGTTTGGGGGGGTCACTGCATCTATATGGAATGTGTCTAACTTGAGGGGGAAGGTCTTTTTAGAAGGGGCAGGTTTTATTGTTGGGGATAGGAGGGATGTAAAATCTTGGTTTGATATTGAGTGGGTATGGGTCCCTTGGTCGGGTTGTTTTCTATGGTATTCAGAGTGACCTCATAGTAAAGAGTCCTTAATGAGAGAGTGCTATATGGAGGTGAAAATCAGTATGTCATGGGTAGGTGCTCTTTAGGAGACCCCTTCGTCGGTCTGATGGGGCCTTGTACAGGGAATTGTTGAGTTTGTTTACTAACGTTTTTATTTGTAGGAAAGACAGACATTTGAATTTAGAAACCCTCCCCGTTTGTGGGCCTTCTTAGTGAAGGCTTTCTATATATCTCTTTAGGGCTTGCCCCTATGGAATATTTATTTTACGTTGATGTGGTTGGGGTTAGCCCTTCAAGTCCAGGCTTTTCATTGGTTGATGGTAGTGGGGAAAATCTCCACAACAGATAATCTAAGAAGGAGAGGCATGATGTCAGACATCTTAGATTTGTGTGTATTATGCAAGAAGGGGAGATTATCATCTGTTTTTTTGTTGTGAGGTGGCAACATAAGTTTGGAGTTTCTTTATCAACTAATGTGGGCTGGCTTGGTGTTTTCCTGGTAGTGTTTCAGTTACAATGGAAGCTTGGGTGTTGGGCCATTTCAAAGGTGAGGTCTACTGCTTTGGTGGCTCATCTCCTTTTCCATCGTTTGGTTAGTTTGGAGGGAAAGGAATGAGAGGAGCTTTTAGAGGTTCTTCATCATCATTTGAGGAAATGGGCTATAGTACCATTCCAAAAAAGAAAAGGAAATGGGCTTTAGTTAGGAAGGAGTTTTCTAATTTGAAGCTGAATGACCTTCGCATGATCAGGTGGCGGGCATGGTCTTGAGGTGAGGAAGAAGTATCCCTTGGTGTTCCTTCCTCTTCCTCGTGTGTAAAATTTATTTTTGATGGCATTGATGTAAACTTTAAGATGCTTTTACCACAAGTGCACGGCTGTCTATAGAAGAGTCAGTGGCAAGTACGGGTTGAACCCACAAGGAACCAATTAAAGGAACTCATAAATATGGAAACTAACTAATAAACTAGTGATCAATTAGATTTAGAATTGATTTTAAGAATAAAACAAAACAACTAATTAAAAAGTGAGCAAATCAATTAAGAAAAGCGATTAGAGCATCCAAAATCCATTAGGTTTCAACCAATTTATTTAGAAAATAAACCTAACTTGTCCCAATCCGTACTCAAATCAAATACAAATCAATATTTTGATTCGGAAGATCTATATTTTAAAATCCCCCTTTTTTTTTATAAAATTAAAAAACCTAAGACTTCCTTCACTTCGTAAGGCATAAAAATAGCTCAAGCACTACTTATCAAAGACAAGCATAAACCATCAAAAGACTTAGATCCTAAGCATGGCCTATCAAACCTAATCATGAATAGTCTGAAGTTATTTTTATTTTAAGAAATCAAGAATCGAAGCTTGCCTAGGGCACGGAGACAAGTCTCCAAAAAATTAAGCACATAAAATATGGAACACACATGTGGTGACTATCTTTCTTGGATTGTATATGGACAATTTAGAAAGAGAGAAACAGAAGGTGCTTCGAACGGATCACTTCCCCACAAGAAGACTTAATCCTTAAAATAAAATTGTGTTGCCTCTTGGGTCTCCTTTATTCTAGATTTTTTTGGGCCTAGCCATCGATGCAATTATGTTCAAGGATGAAAATAGCAGTAGCGGCAAGCATAGCGGCCCCCTGCCAAACCACTACAAAGCGGGCGATACGTTGCGTAGCGGGGATACGTAGTGGCGTAGCGGTGCGATTTGAAAAAATCGCTCAAAAAATCTGAAAAAATTCTAGAAAATCCAGAAAATTGTAAAATGAAAGAATATGTGGTTCTTTTGCAAAAGTAAGTAAGCAAAGAGGCCGTAGCGGTGCCCTTAATATATGAAGTCCTGTATCGCTGTATAAATAGAAAATAATAATAATGATTAGTTTTTTCACATGTATTCATGTTTCTTAGTCATACTAATTTAGAAAGTAATCGAAAGCTCATAAAAAAAAAAAAACCTAGAACGTGAAATAAAGGCATAAGACTTAAGAGTTAGGTCATTACTCAATAATACTCATTACTCATTACTCATTAGTGAACATTGAACAATCAAATATCAATACTTCAACATTCAAGGTTCAAATTCAATCAAGTGAATGAACTATGAAGTGATCAACATTCAACACCAATTTAGAAATGACAAAGAGTAAAGAGTTAGTGAAGGAAATAGGATTAGGAATACCTTAATCACCATCAAAAGGAATGTCTACCAAGATTCAAGGCGCCGTGGTTATCCTCATCCCCATCAGTGTTATCATCATTTCTATCGGCACCTTATTGAATTTGATATTGATGAGCATTGGTATCAACAAATCCAAAGAAGGTAGCCGCATCATCATAGGAAATTAGAGGAGGTGGAGGTGGATATCTACCATATTGCGTTTCACATAGTCAGCATATGAGTAGGACCCTGAAGCTGAAGACTGTTCTTGTCCTTGTACTTGACCATATGGAAAATATTGTAATCCACTATAACTAGGGTTCCACGAATCCATCCATGATGCCGCTTGTTGTCCTCCAACATCTCCACCCATATTTCCTTGCTCATTACTGCCTCCAACCCCAGATGGGGAGTCTCTTTGGCGCATTGATAACCACGGCTTGGATGAAATCTTCCAGATGGACGTAACTCTTGTACTTCCTCTACAGGAACGACATCATCTTCATCATGTTGATAGTATTCACTAGTATCACTTGTCCCACTATCTCCTCCTCCATCTCCTCCACCATGGCTACTCGAAGAGACGATGGTCGAACTAGCTTTCTCAGAAGATCCAATATGAGTAGGTTCTTTCCCACTCATCCTAGTCCTACTGGTACTGGTACCTTCTCCTTGAGGTGGCTGACCTTCTGCAGGTGCCTCACCCATATCCTCATCTATCAACTCTTGAATCGTTTCCTGAAACCCTAGATCTGAATCTAGCAGTGGATCCTCTATCTTAGCTAGCCATGGGAGTAAGGGATCGTCATCTCTGAATATGTTATCCAAATTAATAGGACAATAAGCAGGATCATCCCTTGCCATTCTCTCCCTAGTTTTGTTTCTCAACTTCAGATTGTAATGACAGTATACAAGCTTGTTGAGTTTCTGCATGGTAAGCCGATTCCCGGCCTTCGTGTGGATCAAAGAGAAAGTGCTCCAATTTCTCTCTCAGTTGGAAGATGTTGTAGTTTGACTAAGGATGCGAACAGCCGCTCTCCTTAGATGTGGAGCACTCTTTCCATAATTCATCCACCAATTAGCTGAAATGCAAAAAATAAATAAAAAATTAGATATTCGTAACCCTCAAGTCCTTCTAATCAATTAAGATAAATAGATCAAGACTATTGTGTGGGGTCATTTGTTCATAGTCATACCAGGTGGGATCCTTCCAATCGATCGTATCACAAGAGGGTCAGCAGAGGTTCTTCTCCTTTGTGTATACATAGATATCTACAATGTGAAAATTAGAAATAAGTCAGTAAACTATTACATCATGTATGTCAATTGACACTTGGCAGCATAATTAAATTCTCTTAAGTAACCACCCACTCACCTCTTGTATGGCATCAACTTGATCATTTGGGTTTAACAATTTCTTCGATACCTCCCGTAATCCTACCCGTAATTCTGTATCTATTGCTTCGGTGTGTAGTTCGGCATTTTGGTAATAGAATTCGGGATTCAAAAAATAACCTACATTAAAAATATGTAGAATGTACTGTGAGCAAACAATATAATAAACACATTAGTTAGGAAAACAAAAGAGCATCAAAGATATATATTAATTACCTGCAGCATGCAATGGATGGTGCAACTGATCGTTCCAACGGGCATCAATAATGTCTATATATTTCTGATGATATCTAACATTTTCCATAATGACTTGCTTTGCTCGATCCATTTCTTCATATATAAAGCCCATTGTCGGCTTGTCATCACCCTCTACAAGACGCAACACTTTAACTAAAGGCTAAAAAACCTTTAATACTTTCCTCACTTTCTTCCAAAATTTGTTGTCCCTCATCAGGTTTGGGACTTCAAACTCCGGAACATGAGTTGCATTGCCCCATTTCGAACGAAGCCATTCTTCTGATGCAAACATCTGAATCAGCTCCGTTCTAAACCTTACAAGGCTTTCCATAGCCTTGATCAATGAAGCCACTTTTGTCTTCCTTCCAATCTCTTCCAAGATGAGATCTATGCAGTGTGCTGTACATGTGGTCCAGAATAAATGGGTCCTCTTATCCATTAACTTCTTACATGCTACCTTGAAATTGGCGCCATTATCTGTAACAATTTGTACAATATGCTCCTTTCCCACACTCTCTCTACAATTTTATCCATAAGAGTGTACATATATGTGGCTGTCCTTCTATGTTCAGTTGCATCAACGGACTTCACAAAGACAGTCCTAGCGACTGAATACACCAAAAAGTTTATTAATTGTGTTTGAGTGCCGCGGTCCACCCGTCACACATGATGGTAACACCATTCTGTTGCCACGTGGGCCTAAACTTTTCCACCCAATCCTTTATTTCTCTATATTCTTCTTCAAGGTATTTAGTGCCCACATCATATACGGAGGGCGCCTGTATACCCCGCCCAGCTTCAGCGGCAACATCAAGAATAGTATGAAAATATGGGGAATCTACTGCTGTAGGTGGTATGTTCTTGTGAATTAGCCATTTTGCTGTAGCTTTGGCCAACCTATCTTTTGCAGCCTTCATTACCCCTTTCACAACACGATATTTTTGGTTGTTTAGCTCCCTCTTTTCTATGTGCTAGAGGATCATCAGGGGGAGGAACTGCTCTTCTAGTAGAGAGGATTTATACATCAATATCCCGTTCCCGGGTGCTAAATGCCCTACGCATGCCTCCCCCCCCAATGCCCTTGCCCCTGCTTGGCACAGTAGATGATGAGCCCCTTGCATCATAATATTTGCTTCCAGCAAATGCACGACGTTCATGTTTATCTTGTTGACTCATGATGGACTCTCGGCGTGTAGCCTCCATCTGTGTATCTTCCTCCTCATCAAAGTATTCATCCTCAAATACTTCATAACGGGCAGCATCAACATCTTGCCGCCTCTTTTCTTTTATCTCTACTTTTCTAGCTTTGTTTTGACCAACCAAAGCTTTCATTTGTTCCCCGATTTCCCTTGGTACTTCGGTACAGCCAGCAACATTGCCAAAAATGTGGCCCAAGTGGTGCTTGAATCTTGTAATGCCCCTAATGGTCACTTTCCCACAAAACTTGCATTTGATTTTCAACTGCCTCACCAAAGCTACATGCGGGATCAATATCACGAGGCATTTTAAGTTATCAATTGGCAAACACAAATACACAATAGAAGACTGAATACCTGGCTATAAATAAGAACAAGTAGTGTGTTAAAAATTAAAAAAACAAAGAAACATGTTAGAGGAAACATATATTTAACGCTTAGGAATCATTCTCTTGACATTTAATTGGTATTTCATTACTTAAATTATAATTTTTTTTCAAAAATTAAAAAATCCGAAAATAAGTAAATAAAATAGAATTAGGAAAAGACAAAGATATGTTGGATTGATCTATGCCAAACATAGATATAACATTTAGGAGCATTTTTTAATACATTTGATTGGCATTCCATTACTAAATTTTTTTTCCAAAAAATAACAAAAATCCGAAATTAAAAAATTAAACAAGTAAAAAAAAAAAAAGCAATATATGTTGGAATGATCTATGGAAAACATAAATCTAAAATCTAGGAACCATTTTTAAGACATTTGATTGGTATTCAAATATTAATTTTTTTTTCATAAAATAAAAAAATCCGAAAAAAAAGGAAAAAAAAAAAAAAAGCAACCAATTTATGTTGGAATGATCTATGGAAGACATAGATCTAACAATTAGAAGCTATTTTCAAGATGTTTCATGAGTTTTCCATAAGTAATAATGTATTTTCTTTTTAAATAACAAAAAATCCGAAAATAAAAAATGGAAAAAATTTAAAAAACAACCAATATATGTTGGAATGATCTATGGAAAACATAGATCTAACAATTAGAAGCTATTTTCAAGATGTTTCATGAGTTTTCCAAATTTCCATAGTGTTTTTTTCCTAAATAACATAAATCCGAAAATAAAATTAACAATATATGTATAAAAAAACAAAAGATATGCATGCAAGATCAAAAGGGAGCGTGGATCTACAATAAAACAAGACAATGATGCCATTATGTTGTGATTCATAGTAGTTAGAGAGTGATAATCTCAAAAGTTGAAAAAAATCACAAAGAAATGCATACCTAGATGACAAATCTTCTTTAGATTCCTTAGAATAGTTGAATCTCTTGATTTGGTAGCAAGAAATCTTGAGAAAATGGAGTTGGGACCACTAGGGGGCAGTCAAAGAAGGTTCACAGTAGTGAAAATGGAGAAAAGAGAGGATGAGAGATGAAAAAAGTGGAAAAAGATGGGCCAAAAGTCGTCATGGGGGGGTTTTATAACCCCCTGTTACGTATCGTCCGCTACGCAAGGGCCGCCATGGGTGCGACGGCCGATATTTCGGCCGTAGTGTGGCGATGGCCACCGCTATGGCTGATATTTACATCCTTGATTATGTTTAACTGGAGGAAAGTCATAGCTTTTTGATTAGGTTCTTTTCTTCTCTCTTTTGCTTTGAGGCCTTTGGCCTCCTTGTAAAGTTCCCCTTCGTTTTGGGTGGTGGCTGTTTTTTGAGTATTTTTCTCAGCCGCTTCTCATTGTAGCTCTTTTATTTTGTAATGTTTTTGATCAATACAAGTTAACATTTCAAAAAAAAAAAAATAATAATAAAAAATTAAAATATGGAACACAAGAAAGTGCTACTAAACAAATAAAAAGGCAATTACTTATCTCCATCCATAGCTCTAATCAAGAGAATTAGCCAGCCATTGCAAAGAACACTTGATTTGTCATTAAGAATAGCATTCTTTACAACTTCTTCAAAACAATTGCCTGGACATGGACCAAGGCTTACCAAAAAAATAATGAGAATGGGGGAGGAAGAAGTGGGAAGAAGAAGAGAGGAGAGGGGCTGAGAGTGTGGCTCTAGGGATGGACGTCCAAGGGTCCAAGGGTCCAAGGGCATGTCTCCTCTATTTATAGTGTTTTTCACCTCTTCTTTTCTAGGAGTTGTTTCCTTCTTAGACTCTGCATCTTAGCTTAATCTCCAAGCAAGTCTCCTATCTTTAGCAACAATTTGAATGTCAAAAGATTCCTTGCTAAGGATAGGGTCTTGACGTGCTAGTCTTTCCGAGTTGGGCTCCACCAAAGATCTCCCATGTGCTAAGGATGTAGCTTTCCATAAAATTCAGATTTTATATGCATAAGAGAAGCTCTGTGCTGGGCGTGAATTTGGATGTGGGTCCCCGCCATGTTGGACGTCCATTAGTGTTTGGATTCTGTTGTTGGTTCTCTCTTGATTGCCTTCCATCTTCACTTGATCTCCTTTTTGATTTAGAACTCTTTCTCCACAAATTCGATTTGTTTCAAACCTCCTTGGATCCACCTTCCTTCTTGAACTTTTACTCAAATTTGAATTTCAAATATTTAAAATAGAAGGAAAGAGAATTTTAAGTTTTGGAAACATTGGGATAGAGGATCACTCTCAAAATTTTGAAAATTTGAAATTGTGAAACTTGCAACCAAGTGGGACCCCTCCCTTGGACGTCTGCATTGTGATTCACGCCCAAGGGAGTTCCCATTACAAATTTTTTTCTTCTGTTTTCTTTCTTTCTTCTCTCCTTTAATTTCTTTCCAAGCGGGCCCCGATTTATGAATGTTTCCTACAAAAATAAAAAGAATAATTCAGCTATAATTAATTGTAAGAAATTTACAAGTGCCATTCCCGAGACCCAAACATGCATATTAATGTACCAATTTGACCAAATTTCCATGAACTACGGTATACACAATGATGCAAACAAATGTGTTGCATGTTTAAAATAAAAAAGCTAATTGGTGTGACAGTAGTATGATGTAAACCAAAGATTTCATAAAATTCATGCAAAGATGTTGATTTTGACTGATTTTAACTCAAACTCCAACTTGTATGCCCAAATGCATGAAATTATGAATTTCTATGGAATTCAATGCAAATTATCCTAATTAAGTCCACAAATTCACATATAATGATGAATTAAAGATACAATTTGGTGGACTTATCGGGGGAAAGCCGGGGTCTACAGGTATTGGAGGAGTGCTTTATAACAATGGAGATGTGCTTCTTATGTTTTCTAAACCCATTGGAGTTCGAGATTCCAATGAAGCAGAGGTAATGGTGATTTTAGAAGCCTTGCGGATCTTTTCCACTTCCATTCAGGATATTACAGTTGGGGAGTGCAATTTGGCTAATGCAATTGTGTGGGTTCCGAAGATCTAGGCCTTGCAAGCTACACTTTTATTTTGATGAGATTAAGGAGATATCTTCATGGTTGCTGGTGCTTTTTCTTCATGAGGTCATATCGGGCTTTAGCTAAGCAAGGGGTGAAAATATCATCGCTGTTGGTGTGGTTATATTGCTTTTATACCCTTATACTTTTTGGTGGCTAGTTCCATGTAGGTGAATCTCTTAGCCGAATGATGAAAGTGGCAATAAATAAGAATCTGAATAATGGTTTCTGTCCGATTAGTGGTGTTCAACATATTTCCCACCTGGAGTTTGCTGACGATACTTTTCTCTTTTGCGACGCGGAAGAAGACGAACTTCGAAACATAAAGGTGATTCTGCTATGTTTTAAAGCTGTTTCAGGTCTTAGAATTAATCTCTTTAAAAGTGAGCTTCTTGGCATCAAGGTGAATGAAGACAAGGTTAGGAGACATCCTTGTCAATCCAGGCCCATCCATTTTGGCCCATATCCAGGCCCATTAATTGTTTCTATTTATTGCTTTGTAATTAGTCAAAGATTGTTCTTAATTTTAGGATCTGTGATTGATTGTAATTGATTGTAATTAGGGATTAATCCCTTATATATAGACATCAGTCGATCCAAAGAAGGATACGACATTCACCTCTCTCTCTCTCTCATGTTCTGGAAGTCATTTCTCTCTCAATGTCATGGTATCAGAGCTAGATCAATAATCTGTGAACTCTGATCTTCTCCTAAATCATCTTCCAACACATTGGAAGCCTATATATGATCATCTGTGATCATTCTCTCCAGCCAGATCATCCCTGATCATTTCAGATCAAACATGGCCCACCCGAGATCATCACCAACTCATCAGCGGAAGACTACCATCCTGGTCGCCTGGGGTTTCTTGGATTTATGCTGATTTTTTCATGATTTATTGATCATCAGAGGTAGGTGTTCTACCATTTTTTGTGAATATTGATTCTTTATCAATAGTTTTCATCTCGGCCGTCCAAAATCTTGGATCTAGATTGGATCTTCATGCGACCAGTGCCAGAAGTTGCATAAAACTTCTCTCAGTCCATCCCCATACTCTGATCTGTGCCAAGATCATCAAGTGGGGCCCACGTGTGCATCTACACACTGCCGACCAAGGACGACTTTGGCTTTCTGACTACAGTTGATGCCACTGACGTCATCTGATGCATTTTATTCACTACTGTTGATAGTTCCTGCTTTCTCTTGGTGCTTGCTAGTGGATTGTTGAGGTTTTGTTTCACAGATTGCAAATATTTTGATTTCTCCACTGCTCTGGCCATCCACGGTGGTACGGTGGTGTCTGAGCACTGTTCTTATCTGCTGGGTGATATCTGATTGTGTTATTCACATTGTTATCTACTATTCTGCTTGTGTGCTATTTTGTTTCATCATGGAAAAACATGAAGTATCCCTGATTAGATTTGATGGCACTAATTATACCTCATGGGCCTTCCAATTCCAAATTTACTTGGAAGGAAAAGAACTGTGGACACATATTGATGGGTCTGAGCCTCAACCTGCGGAAGATGATAAGAAAATTTTAGCATGGAAGACAAAGGATGCTAAAATTAAGACTTGGTTGCTGGGTTCTGTTGAGTCTCATTTCTTTCTCAACCTTAAACCATGCAAAACTGCTCGTGACATGTGGGACTATCTTAAGCACATTTATCAACAGAGCAATGCTGCTCGCCAGTTTCAATTAGAACTGGAAATCTCTCAATTCAATCAAGGCACCCTGTCTATTCAGGAGTATTACAATGGCTTCCGCCGCCTGTGGTCTGAATATGATGAAATAAAGTTTTCCAAGGTATCTGCAGCACTTTTACCGGAATTGCTTCCGTTGCAGCAAAGTAGTCATCGGGATCAGCTTCTCATGAAACTTCGTCTGGAGTTTGAGCCAGTTCGATCTAACTTGATGAGCAGGGCTCCTCTTCCAAGCTTGGATGCCTGTCTTCAGGAACTTTTGCGCGAGGAACAGCGTCTGGCTACTAAAACTACTCTGGAACAACAACGATCTGTTGAGACTCCATTAGCCTATGTTGCTACAACCAGACAGCCTCCTCGGGACATCAGTAAAGTTCAGTGCCATAGTTGTAAAAAATATGGACACTATGCTAATCAATGCAAGGCAAAAATTTGCCGATATTGTAAAGCCACTGGTCATGTTCTTGAAGAATGTCGGAAGCGGAATCGTAATTCTACTCCTCGCAACTCTGTGCAGTCAGCCCCTGGTACTTACAGCGTGACATCAGCTCCTAGTGCTTACACTGTGACCACTCCACCATATGCTGACTTCAGTAGTTCTCTGCAGTCTGATTCTTCCTCCCAACCTGGTTCCTCAAACTCTGCATCAACAGTCCCTCTCACCCCTGAGATGGTAAACCAAATGATCATCAATGCCTTAGCTTCCATGAACATCGCAGGTAATGCTTCCTCTCTTTCCAATACTTGGTACTTAGATTCTGGTGCCAGTAACCATATGACCACTTCAGCACTCAAATTACAAAATGTTGTTCCTTACACTGGTCATCTTACTGTCCAAGCTGCCAATGGAGATCATCTTCCCATCATCTCTGTTGGTGATACCCCTAGTCCCTTACCATTAACCAATGTTTTCGTTTCTCCTCATCTTGCTACCAATTTAGTTTCTGTGGGACAACTTGTTGAAAATAACTGCAATGTCTCTTTTTCTCCTTCTGGTTGTGTTGTGCAGGACCAGGAGTCGGGGGAAGTGATCGCGAGGGGGCCTAAGCATGGAAGGCTTTTTTCATTACCAGTGCCTTCATTTACTCCGCAAAACTCCCTACATCAGTTCTTTTGTTTTTTCATTAAGAATAATTCTCGGTTGTGGCATAATCGACTTGGACATCCAAATGCTTCTACCATGTCTACTTTATTTCAATCTGGATTAATAAATAAACCTGTTAATTCTGCTTCTTTTGAATGTGATGCTTGTAAATTAGGAAAGAGTAAAATTTTACCTTTTCCACACTCTAACACACGAAGCACTGCATGTTTTGACTTAATTCACAGTGATGTTTGGGGCATTGCTCCGACTCTTTCTCATAGTCATTTTAAGTACTTTGTCACCTTCATTGATGACTTCAGCAGATTTACTTGGCTTTATTTATTACATTCCAATCTGATGTTCTCCATGCTTTTAAAATTTTTTTAAACTATGTTGAAACACAATTCTCCAGATGCATTAAGATTTTGCGATCAGACTCAGGGGGGGAGTATGTGTCCAATGATTTTCAATCTTTTCTCAACAAGAAAGGAATCATTTCTCAACGTACATGTCCATATACTCCACAACAAAATGGAGTTGCGGAACGGAAAAACAGACATCTCCTTGATGTAACTCGAACACTTCTCCTTCAATCTTCCGTTCCTCCTCGTTTTTGGACCGAAGCCCTCACCACCGCAGTTTATCTCATCAATCGTCTTCCATCATCTACCATTGATTATTTCACACCATATTTTAAACTGCTTGGGCAACAACCTGTGTTTGATCACCTTCATACATTTGGGTGTGTTTGTTTTGTTCACCTTCCTCTCACGGAACGAACAAAACTAACTGCGCAATCTCGCAGGTGTGCGTTTTTGGGTTATGCCACTAATCAAAAAGGTTTTGTTTGTTATGATCCCATTGGACGTCGTATCAGGGTTTCTCGCAATGTTATTTTCTTTGAAAATCAGAATTTCTTCCCGACTCACATAGACTGTCCTTCATCCTCTTCACCAGCTCTCTTACCTGGTTTCTCGGATCAAACAACGGATCAACCTACTGTTACTAGGTTTAATCCTGATTTTGTGTATCACCGACGGGAAAAACCTACCACTACAGATGGCCTTCCTCCTGATCCTCCACCGACCAATGGTTCCGCGCCTACTCAAACCTTGCGTCGCTCCTCCAGAGATTCTAGACCGCCTGAGAGGTATGGATTTACCCATACTTCTTTGATGACAACTCTATCTTCCGTCCCTATCCCTAGCTCCTATTTGCAGGCTGTGCAACAAGATTGTTGGAACCAGGCCATGAAGGAGGAATTGGATGCATTGGATCAGAATCACACCTGGGATATTGTGGAGTGTCCTTCAACAGTTAAACCCATTGGTTGCAAATGGATCTATTCGATCAAACTTAAATCTGATGGGTCCTCGGATAGACACAAAGCTAGACTTGTGGCACTCGGCAACCGTCAGGAGTATGGCATTGACTATGAGGAAACGTTCGCACCTGTGGTAAAAATGACAACTGTTCGGTTACTTCTCGCCATTGCTGCATCGCAATCCTGGCCTTTATACCAAATGGATGTCAAAAATGCTTTTCTCCATGGCGATCTGCAAGAAGAAGTCTATATGCGGATACCACAAGGTGTACCCTCTACCTCAAAAAGGAATGTCTGTCGCTTGCGAAAATCACTTTATGGTCTAAAGCAAGCTCCTCGGGCATGGTTCGAAACCTTCCAGAGTCGCTTATGCGAGAGTGGCTTTACCCAGAGTTCTTATGATCCATCTCTCTTTCTGTGCCACACATCTACTGGTGTTACTGTACTTCTCGTATATGTTGATGATATTATTATCACTGGCACGGATGCTGATATGATCAACTCTCTCCAAGCTTCTCTCAAAGATTCCTTCCGTATGAAGGATTTGGGCCCATTGCATTATTTTTTGGGCTTGGAAGTGCATCAATCTCCGAAAGGTCTATTGTTAATCAACACAAATACACATCTGATCTTATCGAGTTGGCCGACCTCCAGGATTCTTCCCCTGTTGATACACCTGTAGAGGTCAATCTCAAGTTGAGTAAAGATGATGGAGATCTTCTTCCTGATCCTCATACATACAGGCGACTGGTGGGCAGTCTTGTCTATCTCACTATCACTAGACCTGACATCTCTTATGCTGTTAATCTTGTAAGCCAGTTCATGACAGCTCCTCGACACCTTCATTTGACAGCTGTGAAGCGGATTATTCGTTATCTGCTGCGAACTGTCCCTCGTGGTTTACATTATCCCAAGGATAATCCTCTTCATCTAACCGCTTATGCGGATGCTGACTGGGCAGGCTGTCAAGATACACGCCGTTCTACTACTGGTTGGTGCATGTACCTTGGAAATTCTCTCATTTCTTGGAAATGCAAGAAACAAGAACGGGTGTCTCGATCTTCCACGGAAGCTGAATATAGGGCAATGTCTTCTGCTTGTTCTGAGATCTTATGGTTACGGGGACTTCTTTCGGCACTCGGGTTTGTTCAAACCTCTCCTACTCCATTGCATGCCGATAATACTGGGGCTATTCGCATCACTGAAAATCCCGTCTTCCATGAACGCACCAAACATATTGAAGTTGACTGCCACTTTATTCGAGATGAATTTAAGCGAAATGTCATTAGTCTACCGCATGTCCCTACAGAGTCTCAGTTTGCCGATATTTTCACTAAGGGACTTCCTCGGCCTCGATATCAATTTCTTGTCTCCAAATTGCTGCTTTATGATTCCCCAGCATCAATTTGAGGGGGGGTGTCAATCCAGGCCCATCCATTTTGGCCCATATCCAGGCCCATTAATTGTTTCTATTTATTGCTTTGTAATTAGTCAAAGATTGTTCTTAATTTTAGGATCTGTGATTGATTGTAATTGATTGTAATTAGGGATTAATCCCTTATATATAGACATCAGTCGATCCAAAGAAGGATACGACATTCACCTCTCTCTCTCTCATGTTCTGGAAGTCATTTCTCTCTCAATGTCAATCCTATGGTGTAAAGCTGGATCTCTCCCCACTTCATACTTGGGTCTTCCTCTGCGTGTTGGTGCAGCTTCTGCCTCCCTCTGGAATCCGGTGCTTGAAACACTGGAGAAAAAGCATCTTTGTGGAATGGAAATTACCTCTTCTTTGGCAGTAGAATCACCCTGATCAAAGCAGCTCTTATCTCCCAATCTATTTTATGTCGCTGTTCAACTGCCCAGGTCAGGTTGTAAAAGGAATTGAAAAATTACAAAGAGACTTCCTTTGGCGGGGGAGGGAAGAAAAAAAGAAATTTCACTTGGTCAATTGGTCTCAAGTCTGTAAGCCCAAAGCTGAAGGTAGTCTGGGCATTAGACCAGTGAAGGAAATGAATCTGGCACTCCTCGGTAAATGGTTGTGGAGGATAGAAGATGACTCTGACGGGTAATGGAAACAAATCTTATCTTCCAAATATAATATTCAGAGGAATGGCTGACCAATTCTGGAATCCTCGCCTGCTTCTCTGCGATTTGGAAAGGAATCCTAGTTGCAAGAGATGTTTTTAAAGCAAAATCAGATTCCAGGTGGGAAAAGGAGACAAAATTGTGTTATGGAAGGACCATTGTGTAGGGGAGACTCCTCTAGCTACTGCCTTCCCTGATCTGTTTTTCTCCGTGCTAGTGACCAAGATGCTAGAGTTGGGGTTTATACGGAGAGGAGAGGTGGTTCCGTTATGTGGGGGCCTATCTTCAGAAGAAATCTCAACGATTGTAGACTTCTCAATTTCGGGCTTTAATGGAGCTTAAGAGCAAAGTCTTCATTCCAAGAATTGAGAAAGATATACGAATTTGGATTCCTTCAACTAATGGTTTATTCTTAGTGGCATCTTTGTATCTCACCATGAATAAAAGTGCTTCCGCAAACTGTATTAACTTCGCCTATTTGTGGTAGTTGAAGGCTCATCCGAGTGTCACGCATTTGGTTGGTTGGTGCTTCTTGGTGATATCTTAATTCTTAACTATGAACAATCCAAGGCGTTGTCATGTAACAGTCATCAATGCTTGCCCTATGTGTCTAACGGATGAAGAATCAATCAACCACCTGCTTCTAAATCGTAATTCAGCCCACTTGATATGGAAGATGATCTTCAGTTGGTTCCATTTCAGTGCCCCTCTGCCGCGTTCTATGCTAGCTTTATTTCAGTTTTGGCAGCTGGGTGTAGGTTTTAGTAGAGGTGGAAACTCTCCTTTCTGGCAGCCATTTGGTCCATTTGGAAGGAACGAAACAAGAGATGTTGTTAAGGTAAAGTCGCAAATGTCAACACGGTTGCGGAAGGTATCAAAAGTCTAGTGGTTGCTTGGGTGTCTGTGCTACTTCAATTCAAAGGTATTCCGGTTAATATCATCAGCCAGTTGTGGAAGAAGTGGCTGAGTCTGACCCCATCAGGTGCGATTTTCTCTGAAGTTGGAGCCCTCCTCCAGGTTACCTGAAACTTAACTTTGACGGTAGTGCGGCAGAAAATCCAGGTATGGCAGGGGTGGGAGGTCTAGTTCACAATGACAAAGGTTTTTTTTTGGCTGTCCTATTCAGGTCCAGCGGGTTTTTGTTCCATAAACAAAGCTGAGTTATTGGCTTTGAATATAGGTCCTGCAGGAAGCCTCTCATCTCAAACTGCAGAATCTTATTGTGGAAGGAGATTCTGCCTGTGTCATTAAATGGGCATCCAGCTCCTGTAATTATCCTTGTTATCTGGCTGATCTCATTGAAGAGGTCAAAGAGAGGGCCAGCTCTCTGAACATCTCATTGCTTCACATCAAGCGCGCCCGCCAATGACAAAGCGGATAAGCTAGCGAAAGAGGATATCCTCATATCTGAGTTGTTCAATTCTGTTGGTTCTTAATTTGTTTTTGGCTTTTGTTGTCTGGGCTGTTTTTTAGTGGCCTAGGCTGCTTTTTTGGGTTGGCTGGTTTTCTCTTTTTGTTTTGTGTTCAGTATACTTCTCCTATACTGTACAGTTTTGGCCATTAATACAGTCACATGTAAGAAAAATAAATAAAATAAAGATCTTCAATTTGGTGGGTAGATGATGTAGATGCAAGCCATAACCGACTGGTCTCTTGTTGGCTTGGAACAAAAGCAAGAAAAGAAGGAAGAAAGAAGGAAATGAGGAGAGTGTTGGTGGTTTATATAGACTTTGCTTTCGGGGAATTTACAAGTTTACCATTGGAACTTGTGGACACGATTACTTTGGACTTAAAAGGGGTTTTCTAGCCATCAAAATGAGTCGGGTTTTATGTGAAAGTTTCACGAAGTAATTTCCTCTTGGTAACGAGCCCAAGATTGACAATTTTCAAGGTCTCAGTCAAAATGTCAACTTTTCACACTTAAGTGAAAAGTAATTTAGTCTAAACGAACGTCTTCCAAACATCGGATAAGTAGGGAGTCTTCACGAAAGTTTCTAGAAATAATTCTATCTACCCAACGGAGTTGAAATGACAATTTTCTAAAATTCCCAAAATGGCCCTCAATGTTTCCTGAAATTCCAACTAGGTCCTCTAAGGCTCCAAACTAGGTTCTATAATCTCTGAATTGACCCAACCTCCACTCCAATGTACATAACCACTTGTCCACTACTTAAACTTGCATAACTAACAACTAAACGTAATTAATTATCCTTAATCACAGTCAATTAGCATTAAAGCAGGGAAATTAGGATCAGGGTCATACGACACACACAACATAATTCTAGGAGTGGAGTTTTCACTTGCGGCATCTAGCCCAAGGGCAGTGCAGGATTTTCAATCCCTGTCGTGTGGTGTTCTTGTCGGGTCAAAATACCATGGGGATGGGGATACCCTGAATTTGATCCACCTCGAGTTACATGGTGGCGTTCTTGTTTCGTGGTTTGTAATTTGGACATGACATGTCCCTTTCTGTGAAGAACTGGGAAAAAGTAGACTTAGGTTTTGGCGTGTTTGCTCGTTGTTGATGACTTTTTTTTAATCTTTTGTTGGAGAATATAAATAAAGGAAATTATTTATATATATAAATAAAAGATTTTTTTTTTCTTTGTTCCTTTTTGTTACTGCAATTTTAATTTATGTTGTACAGATTGACATACCTATCATAGGAGCTTATTTTATTTATGGTCCATTTTGCTGCCTGACATTTTGATATCCTGTCAATGCTGTGTTTGTTCACAATGCCAGTTCGACCATTAAGATGTGATTTGTTATAATGTTCTCAGATGAGATCAAGCAAAAGGTGGAGGCCAAGTTCAATGAGCTCGGGGACATGTGTGAAAGAGGAGAGATTGAACCTGTTAAAGCTTATGAACTGTTCAAAGAGTACGAGGATAAAATGGTTCTGGAATGTGCAGAAATGATGAAAGCAGAGCACTCCCTTGAGGAGGATGATGAGACAGCTGTGCCAGACAAAAGTCTCCACCTGGATGATCCACCTGGTGAAGGTCCAATCTTGAGGTGGCAAACACGTTGCGTTTTTGCTCCTGGTGGAGACGCATGGCACCCAAAAAACAGGAAAGTGAAACTTTCAGTCACTGTAAAAGAGTTTGAGCTTTCAAGACATCAATTCTGCCGATTGAGGGAACTAGTTGGAAAGCGGTACCATCCAGGAAAAGATGAGCTTACAATCACCAGTGAAAGGTAGGTTGAGGAGAATGCAAATTGATTGCAGAAATCCACCCAACATGTTACATCTTACTATATAATAGTGGAAAAACTGATCTAATTGATTCAATTCACCGCTAAGTGGATTTATTCTTGTGAAAGCTAAATGATTTAAAAAAATAAAATCTCAAGTTGACTTTTGGATAAGAACTTACTGTTTTGAGCTTTTGGTTAAAAAACAGAATGTGAAAATCTCAAATTAACTTAGTCAAAAGACTCAAATTAGTTTTTCCTGTTAGTTTTTTAAGTAAGTGGCGAAGAACAGCAAATGGGTCTCTTTGTACATTTTATAAACTGTGAAGGGTATTCCATTCGTAGGTGTTTTTCCTTATATTTGTTAGATATATTTGAACTTATCCGACATGCACAATATTCCATAGCCTTTTGGTTTTCTTATTCAATGTTATGCATTCACGTTCCAAGTTTTTCATTAGAACACACTTTAGCACGCCATCCATTTTTCCAAAAAAAAGAAAAGAAAAAAGCTTGACAACATTTTACAGGCTTTCAGGTCTGTTTCAGTTATCTAGTTTTCAAAAAACACACTGTTGCTTTTGGCATGTTGATTTCTGAGAGATTTATGATGACCAGATGAACCTGGCTATTTTTATTCTCTCCCCTATAGGTTTGAGCATCGGGAGGAGAACAGGAAAGATTGTCTGAGAACTCTGCTTTCTCTGATGGAAGAGGCAGGTAAAGCAAGCAACATGGTAGAGGAGGCTCGTGCTTCGTATGTCAAAGACAGACTTAGAGCAAACCCACAGTTTATGGAGAGGTTACGGACTAAGACCGCAGCAATGCGAGGATCTCATCAAGTCTCTCTATAAATACTTTGGTTAGGGAGGGGGTGACACATTGGTTTCAAATTCTTGGTGCTGGGGTCGCAATAAACCTGTTCTGATTGGGCAAATACTTATCAGTGAATTTTCGTTTTGTTTTGTGGCGTTTATTTGTGGTGTTGTTTTTTTTTTTTTTTTTTGGCATGGCTTGCAGATATTCCATGTCTGTTGCAGATTTCATAATGTTAGAGGATATAAACTTTCAAATATGGGATTTATTTTTTATGCTGAGCAGTTCTTTCTGACCCCCCTTGACTAGAGCTTTCTATTGTGCTTGAATTGTTGTTCGTTTGCATGTTTGTAACAAATTCTCGTGGAAAATCAAATGAACTTGATTCTTGTTCTGCTGAAGTATGGGTTGAGTCGTTAGTAGATATTTACTTCGTTTCTAATAGTTATCCTCCTCATATCACAGGCAATTTAAATCTTTTTGTCAAGCCATTCAATAGTGCTGAAAAACTCTGAAAAGCTATCAATTTTCTTTTTTTTTTTTTTTTGTTTTTTTAATTGCCCGTTTCTAAGCCTGAACAAAGGAGGGTTGCATGATGTAAGTAGACGGCTAAGGGTTTTTTTTTTTTTTTAACAAAACCAAGGGTATCTTCCGCCAAGCCCAGCCCAAGAGCCTTTGGCCCTGAGTTCGAGGGACATTGACAGTGGAGAACTAATCCATAGGGGCACATGCAAACCCTCCTATCCGAGGTGGCATGAATTCTGGAGCTTGAATAAATTGAAATGGATAAACAGAATTTATGTAGTTGATCCAACATAGACTGGAATAAGGCCTTGACGAAAACCATTCTTCCTCCTCTGCTCAACACAGTCAAGTGTAAGTTTGAGGTGGAAAAGTGAGGAAACTATGCCACATTTAATTTGAGTTCCAGCCACTTCAAATTAGAATTGGTGGTGGTATAAAATTTGGAAATTTCTTAAAGGACATAATAGTCAATATATAACCTGCACTTAACTTTTAAAGAAACTGCTAAATCCTCTAACAATGTTTGTCTGGCTAGAGAACGGCCCCTTACCTCACTGGTAAGTGGCGGCAGTTCTCATTTGACTGTCTTGGGTTTGAGCCCTAGGTATGCCACATTTTACTACTTGTGTGGGCTTGCTTTCTGCTTGTGCGGAGGGGGATTCTTCCCGCTTGTGCAAGCTCTCTTTCCGTGTGTGCGGGCTCTCTCTTGGGTCCCAGCACCCTTAACTGAATTAAAAGAAAATAATTTTTTTCTCTTGCTAAACTCTCTCCTGGATCTTGGAACGGCATCCCTTGTTCTTCTTATTATGACTCCCATATCATAGTAAACATGAGTGTGCATTTCTTGCATGCTTATAGCATATAGCTGGTTTTTGGTCACCTAAGAAGATGGGGCTCATTCTGTCATTTTAATGGGGTTATATAATTGCATGGCTTTAAGGTCTTAGCATCTCTCTACTACCAGAATTTAGCTGAACTTCGCACGTGCGCGGTGTTCATGGGCCGGTTTGGAGCAGGGCCTATCTAAGTCTGGCCTGTTTGTATCTTGGGTCTAAAATTTAGGCGCCCACGGCCCACGGGCCTAAAAGTAGACCCAAATATTGCCCTATCAGGCCAAGGTTGGGACCGGCTTGGGTTGATGAAGCACATGAAACCCGTGGTGCTATATTCTTCACAGTTAATAAAGTATACATTAAGTAGCAATTAAAAAAAACAACAAATTTATTGACAAGGGTTGCTGCTACTCTATACAAGGGCATGTTAGAAGGGAATTTCATGGAATATTATATTATTATAAGAAAAAGGAGAAAGCAATTAACCTATAATCATACCTTTTTTTGAATTATAGTATATTAAAGACAAGCCTTTTAAAGCCAATTAATTTGACTGTAAAAGCAATTAACCTATAATCATACTTTCGTTTAGAATTATAGTATATTAAAGACAAGCCTTTTAAAGCCAATTAATTTGACTGTAACAATTGATTTTGACGGGGAATTATATATCTTTTTTGTAACTAACCCACATTATCCCCACACTAAGACACCCCACACTTCCATATGCAATCACTCTATGTCTTCCCACTTTTCACTCTTCTCTTTTCAACCACTTCATCTCAAATCTCATATACACTTACTCTACGTATACTCCTCTTTCCTTTCCATCTTAGTTCTCTTAATTACTTTATTTCTACACCGTAGACTCTTGGATTAAAAAGAGAAAAAGAAAAAAAAGAGGTGCTGCCCACTACGTAAAAAAGTCTCAAAAACGACAGTCCAAAACCGTCGTTTTCAACTAAAAAACGACACATGCGTCCGTCGCTGGGTCTATCGTTGATTTTGTAGTCGCTTTTACAAAACCACAGTCAATAGCTGTCGGTAATCATAAAATAAACGACGGTTCTTACATATCGCTAATATTTAAATTAACGACGGCTACTAAACATCGTATAATTCGATCATTACCGACACATTAATACAATATGCCGACAGCTAAGAGCAGGATAAACGACGGTTTACATTTGTTGTTTTTTTAAAATTAATGAAAATTTAAAATCATAATTATATTATAAAATGACGGCTTAAAACCGTCGTTTTATTTTTTCCCTAGAAAAAAAAATAATTGAAAAAAATAAATATAAAAAAATTAAACCTGTTGAAATCAAATAATAATCACATGTACATCATCTACTCATCCATCCAAATACCAATATTCAAACATCCATTGAAAGTCCATATATATCAATAGCTACTTACAAAATAACACTAAAAGTTAACATCCATACAATATTCAAAATTCAAAAAGTTGTCCATGAAGCAAAGCTCCATACAAATATCCAGTTATCCAAAATAACCGAACATCCATCCCATCATCAAAATCCAAGTAATATAGAAGAGAAAAAACTAGCAAGGAAAAGTCCTAAATGTAGGCCAATCGATAATGTCTGCAAGCATAATATCTTCCATCTTCCTAACTCCGTCCATCAACTCGATGTCACCATCCACAATCTCATCTATAACAATTCTATAATAATCTGAATTGTCCGGTGATACCCCCATCAAACTCCCATAGGCTACGACTGTGCTCTTCCTTAAATGCATCAACTTGTATGTCCCTGTGAGTGTTGCTCTCGAGCTTACTTGTGTCTCTTGATGTGTGGATGGCGGTCTCACCTACATTATAATTAAGAAACACATAATGTAAGTATTTTATCATACTCAATAATCTAAATAAGTCTATGGATCTACATTTTATATGTAAAGTTGTGTCTTACTCGAGAGGAACTCTCGTGATCGGTTGAAGACCGCATTTGCGTCCCACTTTGAGATAGGGAAGCAACAATCTTCTCCATGTCCTCCATTCGAGATTTCAACCCATCCACCTCAGTCTCAAGGGCCACATGCGATTTGTGCTCTTCTTCATATGCTCTCTTATAAGGATTTGAATTATGCACGATTGACCTTGAGACACCCAACCCCAAGCCCCTGACACGTCCACGAGTATCGGTACCAAAAACCTATATCAAAAAATTAAAAAGGTCAATATCTGCTCTTGATATGTATTCATTGTTAAGTATTAATTAAAATCAAGTTGATATCTAAATATAAATATAAGATACCCGCATACCTTTGCAACCCCATCATTGTCGATATCATTATGTGCAATGGAGGGGTCATCGTCACACATTCTACTAAGCCTTTCCTGTAAAACAAATTGTTAAATAAAATATCCACAGAGTACTTTTATTCCCGTAGATGTCCTTATGGGCATCAGAGTGTTGTGCGTGCACCATCCTTGGTGCTCTATCCTCTAAAAGCCATGTGGTGTTTATGCGGAGAAGGGAGTGGGAAGTAGATGAGTGTACTTAAAGATAAACAGTGCCACAGTCTCTTAAAGGGCAGACATACACCATTCATAGGTATTTATCATTCATCTTTCATGCATTCATGTATGTACTCTATCCACAGGAATTTTATAAATTTGTGTGCATCTGTTAAATTATATAGGCATTGATACTTAGCACGACTGAATATAACAACATGAGTGGGGTCCAGTCTTAGTAATTTAAGAGAAACAATATGACAGTTCAGTAGTGAGCTTTCTTACGGACATAGGTATGCCATCTTAAGATTCATGTGTGTATGCATGCATGTTGTGTATATGTGTGGACATGTAAGTTTCTAATTATATGAGAGTATTGATGTGCACATGTTGTGTATACGTGTGGAATGTATGTTTTCAAATTGAATGAGAGAATTTATGTGTATCTTTATACTTGTACGCACTCACACACCACACAAATATGAAAATTTTTTCCAGCGAGGTGCAACTGTTGGGAACACTTGGGTGATTAGTATTTGATAGGAACCATGTACTAAGGTGGCAGCTGTTTGAGGTGTTTGCGGTTAGAGTTTTGAATGAGGGAATTGGATAGAAGTGGGGTTTATTTGGTTTTAGAAGAAGTTACATGTTACATTTGGTATTTTTGTTCAGGAAGTAGTGTGATGTGTTGATGTATTTCTTATAATGGAGAAGAGTTTTCTTTTTCACCCACTGATTGTGTGTGCTTTCTGATGTGTCTGGTATTGAGTTTCTAGTGTAGAAGTGCTCTCATTTCTCCATGTTTTCTTTCATGGAGTACAATCCTTCTAATTTGATTGCTGATGCTTAGAGAATAGGATTTGTTCCTATTCCTTGCAAGCTTATTTGCTTAATTGGAATTGGATTTCTAGGATTTCTATGCAATGGCTTCTTATTAAAGGGGATTTTCAAGGAAAAAATGTGGAGGAGCCATCAAATTTTGTCCCAATTTGATAGAATTTGATCACCCGCAAATTAAAATCTAGGAAATTGGGGTTCCATCCACATCTCCACTTCTGGTCCTTTACTCATCGTCTCTAAAATACTTATTTGTTTGTATCCACTTTACCATGAATTCTGAGGAATCCAATGCAAAGTAGGCAAATGAGTCTTAAAGGCTGGGTCTTGTTGGCATTGAGGGCCTGTTTGGACAGGCATGGAAATAAGAGCAAAGCAGATTGGAAAATACCAAAGTGAAAAAAAAGCATTTTGGCAGGACACCAAAAATGAATTGGTTCCACTTTGCCCAATTATGGTTTTGGGGACATTTCCATTAACCATAATTGCCAGACTAGGGGATGGATGTGGCAAGTGTTGGGAGAGATATGCCTCATCTTGCAACAGCTTGCAATCTATATGGTATTCATGTGAGAGCATGATGAAACCAATGTGAAAATCAGGATCTGAAATTCGTAGTAATTTTAAGGGGAAGGCTGACTTTGTCCTCAAATTTTACTTATTTGGACTAACTCCACTAAGATGCAGAGAGACTTGACTTGTATGCTCAGCTGAATCAGTACTTTTGAGCATTAGGGACTGGGGGTATCACTTGGTTGTTCAGTTTCCCAATGCCTTTCGCTGGGACCATGCAAAACACTCAGACCCTTCACTGGGAACTCTGAGCTCATGGGGAGGAATTTCACCACAAGCATATCTGATCCCACCTTGGACCCTCAACTACTGTCCCAGAATTTTTATAAGGATGGCAGACACATTAACAAGACTATGCCCCAGCCAGCTGATCATGAAATATATGATCATATATTTCACAGACGACCTCCCAGCCAAAACATGTGTGGTTCTGAAGAAGCTATATGAGAAGATCACACCATAGCACGCATATCAATGTTTTGCTCAACACCCAGTCCCTATTTCCAAGTCTAGGTTAATGCATCAGTTGCTATGTAACATATTAATGTGATATATAAGGATTCTCCCCTTCTTATGAATGCATATAAATAGGACTACAGCTCATCCCCTCATCGATCCCCTCTTGTATTCGGCTTCTAGAATTGTTATCATAATGCTACTTCATTTCCACCTATATAATTTATACACGCACAGAGATCATGCTTTCACCTTTAAGTTTCAACCCTTACAATGATTTCTTTGTTTTTATATATATCCAATGATTTATGTTAGTCCTATGGGTGTCAGACTTGGGTGAGCATCAACACATGGAGTAGGTGTATATTTCAAACCCTCCCAGTGTTTGGATTGGTTTTCTAAAGATAATAACTGAAAGCATTGGGATTTACAACTAAAAAAAGGTGTGTGCACTCCAAATGGATGAAACAAACAGGAATAAAAACAAGTAAATTCAGCAGTGTACCTCTACCATTTTCTACAGTGGTTAAAGAAGAAGAAGAAGAAGAACTAGCAACTCAAAACTCTCATTACAATAAGTCAACTGGAGCCCTTGCAGTGTATGTATATAACATATCGTTAGTTAAAGGATTTGTGACACAATTAATAAAGATAAATGTAACAAACTACTAAATCTACAATTTGACCTTAAAACAATCCAATATCATCAGTGAAATTATCATTATGCAGTTCAACAACTATACCAACTTGAAGAATGCATTAATCATATGATTAGGAAAGATAGCAAATCAAAATTTCATGGCGTTTTCGATGAAAATCTGATGAAAACTAGAATCATCAAAGTTGAATACAGATGGAATTTACCACATGGTGACTTGTAGCAGTGCCATCCTTCTTGTAATGAGTCTTGATAAAGATCTCACACCGGGTGACCTCCCTTTCGGGATGTTGTTGTTGCTGAAAATGGGAAACGAATGCATTACATAATAAATTCTCTGGTGCAAAAATAGATTATGAAAATCATACTTACCAACTCGTCAGCCACCCTTGCTTGCCCTTTCCTGCCAGAAGTATGTGGGCTCTTCAAAGATGCCCTTGCGGCCTTTCCTACCCTCCTCCTTAACCGTGCCTCGAATGACCCTTCTGAATCCACAAATTTCTCCCAATCTTCTCTTTTCAAGTATTGTGGTAAAGCATTCTTTCTCTCCACGTCCGTGGCATATTTATCATATACTTTACATCGGAGATCGTACTTCCAATCCCTCCACGATGCATTCGCTCTTGTAAGGACACCTGAGCGGTGACATTCAGGAACATCAAAAAGTGTCTGCACAAGCATAACATTTAATCATAAATCATGTACATCAATACATTGTAAATCTGCAATTAAAAATGGACAGACACTCACAAGAACATGCTTCCATACATCCTCCTTAAGGTGATGTGGAACTTTTTTCCAACTGTTGTAGGTTGGTGGCACATGAGTCATCACAATCCGACCTATGTTAGAGGAAAAGGTTGCAGCAGTTGGCCCTATAGGCTGGCCAGCTGGATTGAATCTCAAATTGATGCGATGAGCTGTTACAAATATCATTAATGAAAATGAAAAATAATAAGGTTTATAGGTAAAGATGATTTCACTCGTGCTACATACTCTCCATGGAAGATCTCGACGTTGGCATGGACGCAGACGCCGATGTTGACATAATGCCTACAACCACAAATATTAAAAATTAAAACTCTCATAATCATAATAATATAAGAATTTAAAAAAGCTTACATTAAAGAATATGCAATAAAAGGCAATAAGATATATTAAGTGATTATTTGAGTTAAATAAAGTCAGAGTAAAAGAAAAAAAAAGAGAGAGAAGTATGAATATTACGTGCGAAAAAGACATACATGATTAATCCTCGTCACCAATGACATCATCCTGTAATGCTTCTGTTAAGGCATTTTCATTCATTCTTGGCTCAAAGGCTAAGGGATCTTCAAAAGAATCCACATCTTGGTTTAATCTCTTTGGAGCATCTAAGACAACATGCCATTCTTCCTCAGGTCTGCTATGATCTTTGCAATAGAAGACCTGAGTTGCTTGTTGAGCAAGAATAAATGGCTCATCATCTTCTTTTATATTTCTTTTTAACCTCCTCAAGTTAACATATATCAAATTTGTTTCTGGATCAACTCTACATCCATGGTCATCTTCTACACGCACCCAATCACAATAGAGTAGGACATGTTTGAAGTCATAGTAGTCCAGCTCAAGAATTTGTTTGACAATGCCATAGTAAGTGACTTCTTCATGTATGAGGTTTGTGTCCCTGGCATTTCTCCTGAAAGGAGTTATTGCCTTCATTGAAACCCCACTGTTTTGTGTTGTTTTATTCATTTCCGCATCAGCAGTATAAAAAACATAACCATTTATTGCATATGCAGCATATGAAATGGCCTTAAAGCTCGGTCCATCAGCAAGCCTTTTGATGGTACAATTTTCTTTACTTTCTAATTGATTTCTAAGCCAAGGAATGTAGTCCAGCGCCTTTTCGAGTCGCACAGTCCCTCTTCGATATCCAGTTGAAAATCTTTGGCTTTGAAGGTATTCAGCGTATCTCCTGTAATCAATCATACATTGTGATGGCGCTATAGGTCCCAAGAAATAAAATCATACAAAGGATTTAGTCAAGTTTCTGCTTACCTCTCCCACTCAGCATTCTCAATAGAATGAAGCAATACCCACTTGCGTGCTTGTTGATATTGCACATTTTGAAGATTATAGTCCTTCCCCTTTTTATCGATAGGGTATGCACACTCACCACCCTCATCCATCCATATCTCATGTCCTTGTTTATGGCTCTTTTTTTTACCGTCAGGCATGTAATTCATGGCATACAACATAGACTCTTCCATAAGGAAGCATTCTGCAATAGAACCCTCTGGATATGTTTGATTGACTACATATCGTTTAAATGTCTTCATCTTCCTAATACAAGATACCTAAATTAGATTCCGAAGCAAACTTGAGATTAATAAGCATAATGAATTGAAATTAATCAAAATATTTTAATTACCGCTCAAAAGGATACATCCATCGATATCTAACAGGTCCACAAAGTTGCACCTCCTCCGCCAAATGCACAACAAGGTGTGTCATGGAAATGAAAAATGAAGGCGGGAAATACTTTTCAAAGACACATAGGGTTTCCACGATGAGTTCTTTCATCTTTGAAAGTTCTTCACGATTGATAACCTTTGAACATAAGACATTAAAGAATATCGATAAATTTCGAATGGCTGCACGTAGTGGCTTATGTGACTCAAATGCGTGCATTAGTAGCACGGGTAGTAATTGCTGCATGAGAATGTGATAATCATGCGACTTGAGGTTTTTAAGCTCTCTATCCTCCAAGCACACCTTGTGCTTCCAATAGTCACTGTACCCAATAGGAACTTTCAAATGATACAGCGTTTTACATATCAAGTCTTTCTCATGTTGGGATAGAGTGTAAGGAGCTTTTGGACAAGTCAACTTGCCATTTTTTTCCACAGGCCACAACTTTTTCCTAATTCGCATATCCATCAAATCTTGGCGAGCTTTAAGACCATCCTTACTTTTATCCTTTGTATTCATAATTGTCGCAAATAGAATTTCTGCCACATTTTTCTCCACGTGCATCACATCCAGATTATGGCGAATGGGCAAATCCTATAAAACGATTTATTAATGTTAGTATGGAAGTTCAACATATAGTATAATTTAAATGATAAAAATATATTATAGCGCACCTTCCAATAAAGCAAGTCAAAAAAAATTGATCTTTTTTTCCATGCAGTGATCTCGTTCTCCTCCGCACTTCTTTTCCTCTTCTTGAGCGTTACCTTTCCAAAATGAGTCTGAATAGTTTCCATTTTTCGTAATACCTCGGAACCACTTAAACGCTTGGGATGCTTTCCATGCTCTTCTTTTCCATTAAATTGTGATTTTTGGCTCCTGAATGGATGCTTCATATTTATTAAGAATTTCCTGTGGCCCATGTAAGCATACTTCCTTCCATATTTTAGTCGCACTGAATCAGTCTCTTCACTACACACAGGACAACCATACTTTCCTGCTGTCCTACAACCTGACAAATGGCCATACGCAGGGAAGTCATGTATAGCCCATAACAAAATTGCTTTCATTGAGAACCAACTTTTACTGTAAGAGTCATATGTTATGGCTCCGGTGGACCACAATTCATTCAACTCATCCACCAATGGCTGTAAGTATACATCAATGTCATGTCCTGGAGCTTTCTTCCCGGGAATCAATAATGTTAACATAGTAAACTCTTTGCGCATGCATAGAGATGGAGGAAGATTGTATGGAACAATCATAATAGGCCAACAACTATATGAGTTATTATTGTTTCCAAAAGGATTAAATCCATCTGTTGCAAGTCCCAGACGAACATTACGTGCCTCTGATGTGAAGTTAGTCCATTTACGGTTTACGTTTTTCCAACACGAGGAATCAATTGGATGACGCATAATTGATTCATTCCGTACTAAGCTCGCACTTGCATGCCATGTCATACTCTCCGCAATCCAGGGTACACTATACATTCTTTGCAACCGTGGAGTTAATGGAAAGTATCTTAGCTTCTTCCATGGCTTAGGTTTGCTTCTTGGCTTTGATACGTTCTCCGGTTTCCATCTGCTTTCACCACACGTGGGACAATCAACCCTATTTTCATGCTCTTTCCAATAAAGTATGCAATCATTTTTGCAAGCATGGATAATCTTGCACTCCATACGTAAAGAATTTATCATCTTTTTGGCCGCATAGGTGTTATTAGGCAAATTGTTCTCATCTGGTAGAATATTTTTGAACATATGTAACAACTCTGTTAAACATTCATTAGACCACTTATGTCGAGCCTTCATGCTCAATAAATCAACCGTCACCGACAACTTTGTATGTTCAACTCGACACGAGGGATAAAGTGGTTGTATTGCATCCTCCATCAACTTCTTTTGACAAATATTCTCCGGTGAATCATCCTGAGCTTGAGGAAATTCTTCATCATTAATTTCATCACAATTGGCAGATGAACAATCCCCTACTTGACCTTCAACAGCGTTCTCGCCATGCACATGTCCAAATAAGTCATTCACCATATCGACCATTCTCGAGAATGCATCTTCATTACCGCTGCCATTGCCTACATTGACACGACTATGAGGATGTATTTCTCCATGGTGGAACCGTGTTGTGTAAGTTGTATCTATACCATCACATATTAAATGTGTACGAATATCTCTTAATGTCTTCTTCCCTCCTATCAAATTACGGCACTTGACACAAGGGCAGCAATACCAGTCATCACCGCCTAATTTCTGTTTATTAGCTCTTATGAAATCAAAGAATGATTCAATGCCTTCTAAGTATTCATTAGAAAGCCTTGGTGCCGTCATCCACTCTTTGCTTGGGGCCATGTTCTGAAAAAATAAATCCGTGGAATAAGGTACACAAAATGGTTAAATACATAATGTAACTCAATTCCCATATGGTAAAATCCATGGAATTAGTGTAATTAATCTTTAATAGAGTCGTATAGTCATGGTAAAGGAACTTAGGTTTAAACTATTCAAACAATGTGCATGCTCAACGCCCTTCGTCCCAACCCACTTATAACTATCTCACGAAGCCTCTTTTAAATGGTCATGATCCACCCGGGCACACTAAATCACAAATAAATTAGGATGCCACTCTTCTCTTCGTCCCATTTCCAAGGAAAGTAAAAAAAAAAAAAAAAGATGGAAAGAAAAAAAAAACATGTAAAAGAATTCATAATGATAATGTAAAAACCCATTTCAGTACCTTTTAGATGAAAATAATTAGCAACTGAGGAGGACTCACAAAATCCTACCATTTAAAAGAACACATGCATCTTCGGCAGAGGAATAAGAGAACAAAGATGAGAAGGAAAGTAAATAGGCTTTCAATAAAAAAGAGAGAAAAAAAAAAAACAAGGTCATACTAATAGTGTGTGGAGAAAGAGAGAACACAGAGTAGGTCTTGGTCTATATGTAATAGAGAGGAGAAGTCCATGAAAAACATGAATAATTTCAACCACGCAAATAAAAATCATTTAATCATGAATAAAATCAACCCTAAAATTAGCTAGGAAAATATGATCCTATCACAGATTACTTCAATCACACACACATGTTCATTTAGGAACATCAACCCATTTCATTCCAAGACAATATTTTATCACTGAAATAAGAAATTAGAGTTATCCTAGTTGTTTGTAAGACAATATAAACATTCACTTACAACTAACTATTAAAATAACCCGTATATATATATAGGTGGATGCATGATTGGATAAATATTTTCACATGAAAGAAACAATTTACATCAGAAACATGTCTCCAATCCACACCAATAAACAACAAGGATGTTAGTGAAGTGGACTTACCACAATGACAACAAAAGTACAAGTTACTTTCCCCTGACCCTCAAAGAAAAGCAATTGAGCTGCAAGAAGGGAAGGTACATCATGAGTAAACACGAGGAAAAATTAACAATAAAAACCATGTATTAAGGTGAAAAAACAAAAGTGACTAAACAATTCTCAGAAAGGATCTTGCAACTGTTGATTAACTACTACTTCAAACCACAGTAACTAAACAAAATGAGATTCATTTTCTAAAATACTTCTACACATGTTGCAATATTTGGAGTATCACCATTGGCCATCATCATCATGACAATATTTGGGAGTGTTATGGTTGCTGCAGATCCCATATGGACCGCAACCAGCATATAGGCTGCACCTGTCTCGCGGTTGAAACCAGACCAAGCTTCATGAATTGGACTCATCATGCCATATCTGACAATGAAGTTGGCCTAATGTGTCCATCACAAGCCTTGTCTTGTAATACATGCCTGAATACTCAAAGGAAAGCTCATCATTGATTCTTGTAGTAATGAAATGGAATGAGAAGTCATTGTTTGCTTCCGGTGTCTTGTCATAAGTTCTTCTGTTCCAGTATCCACTTCTCCAGTAAGGGACTGATTTGTTCCATATAAAGTGATCAGTCCCAAATGAGAACATTCCAGGATTTTGGGTACACACATTCAACAAAACCAAAAATTATGAGCACCCAAAGGAAACCCCAAAACCTACCCCAGCCCCTGCACCCAGACCCAATCCGCCTACCCCATTGCCAATCCACAATCTCCAAGACCTAATTGAAACCCTACAACTTCAATCGACCATCTTGAAACCTGTCAACCCCCATCCCCTGCGCAGAACCTCAGTACTCCCTCTGGCTCCCCCAACTTCATCACCCCCATCTCTCCATCATCGTTTCTCTCTTCCCTCACCAGCTGGAATGCTATCCACCATCATCCTCCATCTCTCCCTTCCTCTCCTGCACACAGCGCCGTCCCCTCCCAGCACCCATTCCATCTTCATACCAGTGCAGAGGACCCACGCAGCACAGCCTCCTCCGCCTCGCCGCTGGACTCCGGACTCACCCCATCTCCTCCATCTCCCCCTGAACTCACCCCTGCATCCTCACACACACCACCTGCGCCCTGCGTACACCCTCTCTCCCTTCTTCTTTCTTTCTTTTTCTCTTCCTCTGCTCCTCTTCACTCCCTTTCTTTGGCTATGGCGTACGCAGCACAACCACCACCGCCACAGAACCCCATGCCTCTTCCCCATCTCAGACCCATCAACCCCAACCCCGTCCCCTTCCCTCCATCTCAGCCGTCCATCCCTCCCGACCCCTACGCCCATCACCAGATGCAGATGCATTTGCATATGCATCCGTCTCCCGGTGCTCCCGTGGGCTACCCCAATCGTGACCTCCTCAACATCCAGACCCTCTTCGTTGGAGGACTCCCAGACGACGTTAAGCCTCGCGAAATCCACAATCTTTTCCGAAGGTGCCCGGGTTTTGACACTTGCCAGCTCAAATACACTGGAAAAGGAAATCTCCTTTCCTTCTCGGTCCCAGAACAAAAATAAAAAATAAAACAGAGAAAGAACGAAGAGGAGGAGACGAAGGGAAAGAGGAGGCGTACCTGGATCTGCTTCACCCACTGAGTCTCCGCGAGACGTTGCCGGAAGGGAGAGACGCCAGCGAGAGACAGAGAAGACGATTTTGGGGACCAGACGATTAGGGCGCGCGAAATGAAAGAGGGTCATTTGGGGACCAGACGAACGCGGGAGAGAAAAAGGCAGCGCGGGAGAGAATTTTAGGAAGCCGACGGTCTGAATTCTTTGAGATTTTTAATGAGTTTATATGCGGAAAAATCTGCTGTGGTTTTGGGGGAAAACGAGAGATAATAACCGTCGTTACTACCGACAGTTTTTAGCCGTCGCAGATCCCGTAAAATTCCGTCGTTTTTCATCCATTTTGAGGTAGTGGCCATAATCCTCTTTTTCGCTGTTTTCTGTCGAGAAGTATTTGAAGATGATTCTATGTGATTTGAATTTCTTTTTAATTGATTTTTATGTATGTTGTTGAAAATTGTATTGATAAGTATGCATGTGCTTAGCACGGGTTAGTGTGCTAGTATCATATTAAGATGCAATACAAGGGACTTGAATCCATTTCTCTTAGGTATTAGGTGATTAATTATGATAGAGAAACAAAATTCATGGCAAAGATTTGGCTTATTTGGCTCATAATAGACAGAAATGGAGAAACAAAATTCATGTAGCCAACTCCAACATAGTTGGAATAAAACTTTAATGATGATGATGTTTTTTTTTTTTTTTTCACGTGAATCTATATGACTAGGCTGTGGGTAGTTAAATATTTGAGGGACAATCGTTCACAAAAAAGAAACATGAGGTTTGGCTTATTTTTATTTTTTAGGGCTATTTACCCATCTATACTCAGCGCCCCCCCGCCCCCGTACACAAGCTATAGTTCATGAATTGCTACACGTTCTAATGTGGCACTTAACCAATCGTTAGTCACCATTGGATTGAGATTAAAAAATTAATGATGTCTATGAAACCATTAAACTAGAGGGCCATAGATGAGGGGTTTTGAATGTCATTATGAAGTTTATTTTTGCATAACCCCACTTCTTATTGAGTTATTTCCATCTCCCCTCCCCTCTAGTTGACATAGCTCTAGTGGATTCTACAGGTCAGACCTTACCATCTTTATATGTAAACGGTTGTTTACATGAAAAAAGCCCTAAATTATATGGAAATTTTATTCTAAGTTTGAGCTTAGAGAGCCTTGCTCATATATATATATATATATATATATATTGCATGCGTGTATAATGGGTTCTAATTTGATTGAGTCCCCGCTTTTTCTTTTTCTTTTTTCTTTTTATTTCCGAGACACATGCATACACTACACTAAAAACGGAAAATTGGAACGGATTACCGTTCCTAATCCGTGTGTTCCTAATCCGTTCATCCGTTCCTAAATCGTTCCTAATCCGTTAATCCATTCCAAAAATAGGAAATTGGAACGGATGAACGGATTAGGAACACACGGATTAGGAACAGTAATCCGTTTCAATTTCTCGTTTTTTGGTGTAGTGATATAATCAAGATCTATGCTATTGGATGCCTCTATAACATCAAGTACAGCCACTGAGTCAAGTTTTAACCGTTGATCTGCCACAGAACTCAAGATATTTGAGAAAAAAAAAATCTAGAACTATATTTATGCAAATTTTAGACTTCTGTGGGCCCCAAAATTAAGATTTGAATCGTCGGTCCTCTTTAAACCACTTAAAACAGCTATAGGTTTAATCTTCAGTCATTAACGTCTTGCGGATCTTAAGAAAAAGCTAAAAGCTTTGAACCGTTGATGTATAACACATGTATGTATGTAGTGGCTGGGTTCTCAGGTGATTTGAGTTCCAGCCCCCTTTAATTTCTTTTCCTTTTTGGTTTAATTGTGGTCTAGATAATATTGTAGATCTGAACCGTTGGGGCCTTTAGAACCTCAAGTACAGCCACCGAGTCAAATTGGAGCTTTTGATCTTTCACAAATCTCAAGTTAATTATTTGACAAAAGTCCAAAATTAGATACATGTATTTTTAAGATTTTTGTGGGCCCCAAGATTAAGTTTCAAATCGTTGATCCTCTTTAGACCACTATTTACGGCTATGGGTTCAATTTTGTGCCATTAATTCGTTGTGCATCTCCAAGATTCTGTGAAAAAATTTAGGGGATTTGACAATTCAAAGCCCTTTAGACATTTAATCCCCAAATTCATGATAAATCCATGATATCCTGGGATCCAAGTAGCTTTTCAACTTTTAACATGTAGATCCAATGATATCATGAGTTTTTAAAAACCAATGATATCATCGGATCCAAGGCAAAAAAAAAAAAAAAAGAGAGACCAAAGTCAAACGACTCTAGTGACATAATGTAAATTTGAGTTATGAAATTGGGATAACAAAATCTAAGGTGAACCAATATGTCAAAACCTCAAAAATCTAATTTGTTGGATTGAAACGAACCTATATTTCAAATGGTCTTTTTGCCATACCAAACGGTCTATTTGTTCAAACATCTGTTCCATATAGATCTCTACTTCATATAGATAAGATTTGTCAAACAAGGCCTAAGACTCTACTTCGAACCCGTTTCCATGGCTTGAGGAAGACATTGATCCAGACTTTAGACCCATTATCCAAACAGAAGATTTATGGAATTGGTAAAAAGCAAGCATCGATTCTCAATTTTCATGAGTTAGGTCCAAGTAAAGGTTTGGGTTTGCGTCCAGGTTTCGGGTTTGCGTCCAGGTTTCGGGTTTGGGTCCAGGTCAGAAGGCAGTAAACGGGTATGCTTGGATGAAAGGGATTGACCTAGGGTTGTAAACAGGTCGGCTCCGGTTCGGGACCGTTAAGGAAAAAGGTGGAACCGGATCCAGACCCGGAACCATTTCGGAATTGATTTCTTAGCTTCGGAACCGGAACCAGAACCAGAACCATATATGGGACGGGTTTGGATCCGGGTCCAGATTTAGGTAGAGAATGATATTAAAAAATATGATTTTTAGGGAGGTTTTTGAAAATTGAGATAATATGTTGGGTCTCGGGTCCACGGGTCCGAACTAAGGTGGAACCGGGCCTATTTACTTATCGGGGCCTAAATAAAGATCCAAACCCGATTTTTACATCCCTAAACTGACCCTTTTCCATTTGATTATTGAGCTCATCTTGCATGGAATGATGATTAGAAATGGACCTGCATTTGCAGGCAGGCCACAATGGAAATCATTGCCCTCCTAAAGAAGGTTTTTGCTTAGTCAACCTCTGTGCTCATTACTCCGCATGCCCCCGTCCTTTTCTCTTGTTTATGCAACTTCATTGCTCCCTTTTTCTCTCTTCTTGTCAAAGCTATTCAATCCCACCCATCAATTGTCTTAAAAGAGCTTAACACTTTTAAGACATGTTTCCTCACATTTTGTTGTAGGAAAGATATTTAATGGCCAGCCAGCAGGATCGTCAACACTGCACTTGCTTGTGTGTTTTGTGAGAGCATTCCATATTGGGTGGAGATTGGGAATCAACTTTTGTTTTCCTATTATGCCTAAGGACACGTTTGTACGGTCGCATTTCCATATTATAAGTGTGGAAAATTTTACTACTTTGGAGAGTGGTGGAGATTATTTTACTACTTTTGAGAGTGGTGGAGATTTTTTGCTTTTGGTGCAGCGGTTTTTCCATGAAGAAAAATAAATAAAAAGTTAAATTTCTTGTGGTTGCTCGAGAAAGTCTTTCCAATGGGATTGGAGCTAGCTGTCCTTTTTTTTTTTTTTTTTTTTTTTTTTTTTTTTTTTTTTTTTTTTTTTTTGCAGAAGAGGAAAATTCCACAAAATCGATTTTTTGCGGCTATAAAAATGTGCCCTAAACGAAGGAAAATCTAAAGAGAATTTCAAGAATAGACTTTTACATTAGAGTGCCTTAATCTTTGAACTTAATTTACAGAAAAATGCCTAGTACAGGTTTTTCAAAATCCTGAATAACCAAAAGACCCATATTTCGATACTGAATACAAAAACTATTGAGAAAGAAAAGGATGTTTTTACACGCATTGATAACATTGCAAGACCACCTTATATCAAAGAGGGTATTTGAATTCAAATATGAGGGTATTTGAATTCAAATATGTTCAAATTCGATGGCGAAAATGGGTCTATCCATGTGGGATAGAGAATAAAATTAACCAAGCCTAGGAAGATGAATTCCTTTTGAATCTCTTTTTGGCCAAAAGCACCTGCAAGTGAGATGTGGTAATTAAGGCTCTAAAGCTTAAGTGTGTGCGATTTCGTGTTACAAAGAAAACTCAACAAAGACACATGCATACTCAAACTCTTCCAATTGATATAAGACTCCTCTCAAGGGAACCCTCAAAGATATAACAGCCCTATAAAATGAATAACACTCCCAAACCAAAGACTGTTTATTTGACACAACTCTAAACATTAATATAGGAAAAATGACTCTCCAATCAAAGACCCTACACCCAACCAATCATCCAATCGGATATAAACAGAAATAGCTTAAATAGTCTTTCTTTCATTCTTTTACCTGTTTTCTATAGTTTCTTCTTCAAACAATCATTTGCAGTCATTGTGAAAGCCATATATATATATATATATATATGAGAAATATTCAAGTGCATCTATCCGTCATCATAGGGTGAGGGACACTCCCCATTTTGAAAAGTTTCAAGTACAAAAATTACTTTTCAAGTATATATGAATACTCTTTTATGTACGTACTTGAAACTTCCCAAAAAGGAAGTGTCCCTCACCCTATGGTGAGAGATAGATGCATAGGAATACTCTCCATATATATATATATTCCAAATAACAAAATGATGTTTTGCATGCTGTGAGCCTGTGACCACTAGTTGGTGACACCTGTTATGTATGAAAAAGCTGACAATAACTACCATGCTTAAAAAATAACACCAAACAAAAGTAGGAATATAAATGGAGGTGGTGCTTGTGTAGATGTCTCTCATAGACCCATGGTCTAGACTTCCTTGTGGAGACCACCTAATGTCACGTCAATTATAGGGCAGATGGGGGATTAAAAGATCTAGGCAGGACCTACAGGCGTGTAATTAATCTCAATTTTGTTAGATCATCATGATACTTATATTTTGTCTTTACGACCGTTGCGATGTTTTTCTTGTCTTTCTTTCAAGGTGGTTTGTCTTTGTATGAGCTGTTTGCATTCCAATAAGCATTTGGTTGGTGATTGTGCTGGAAATTTATATTGATCACCAATTGTGTATAAAAACTCCGTAGCTAATAACAGATCCGTGTAATGGGTTTGTCAACAAGTCAACTTCCATTATAATATAAGCCTAGAACTCTAAATGCTGGACTGAAGTTCATATAGAAATAGCCAAATAGAGACAATTCCTGAACACTGAACACGGCAAGTTGTACAGTTAGAAATCAACATGGTCTTAGAATGATAAAAGAGAGCTTAGAGATATTGTCTCCTAATTGATGCAGCCTCATACCTACTGATGATGCCTAAATTAGATTCGGACAACACCGGTCGAGTAATGAATAATAAATGCAATAATTAAAGAAGAGAGAGATTATAGTGGTTCGGTCAGTATGACCTACGTCCACTTCCTAAGGGTAGAGGTTGCCGGATGGTTTATATCTAGAATGTGCATAGATTACAATGTAGGAGAAAGAAAGTGTGTAGAAGGGAAATATCTCTTGCTTCTCAAGTATTGGTGGGGCTCTTCTATTTATAGTCTTCCCCTAACAGATGGGGACGACTTTACAGCAACGCTCTACTTTGATGGAGTCTTCGAACTAACCTTCGAGGCAGGTGAGATATTCTCCGCAGGACTTGGTAAAAGCGGGTTAACGACTCTTTCCGAAGCGACGTGGGTTACCTTGACGTGGCCAGGCTTCGTAGATTAGGGCCCAGACCTCAACGGACTAAATGGATCTTCACAGATTTAGGCCCTGGCTCGTCATGGACTGGGCCACTTGGGCTTGACTCATCATTTGCCCCTCAATGCCCCGCGCCCAAAGAAGCTTTGAAAGGGGGGCATTTCGAATATCTAGGTCTCTCCTCCCTTCCAAGAATGTCTTGCAGTCTTTCCCACTTGGTTGCGGCAGCAGGCGAAAGGACAGCAGGCGCCGCAGCTCGCGAGGGGGTAGCAACGCTGCCCGGCGGCGGACGTCGCCTAGGTCGCGGCAGCGGGTGTGGAGGCAGCAGCGCGACGCCCAGGTCGTGGTCGCGAGTGAGGCCGCGGGCGTGGAGAAGCAGTGCGACACTCGGCGGCGGGCGTCGCTGAGGTCGCGGGCAGCGGGCGTGGAGGCAGCAGTGCGATGCCTAGTCAAGGGCGCGGGCGAGGCCGCGGGCGTGGAGGCAGCAGCGCGATGCCCAGGTCAAGGGCGCGGGCGAGGCCGCGGGCGTGGGGAAGCAGCGCGACACCCGGCGGTGGCGTAGAGGCAGCAGCGCGCGGGCGTCGCCCGGATCGCGGCCGCGGGCGTGGAGGCAGCAGCACGCGTCGCCTAGATCGCGGCCGCGGGAGAGGCCTCGGGCGTGGAGGTAGGTCGCGGCCGCGGGCGAGGCCGCGAGCGTGGGGGCCCCTGCTGTGGGCGCCGCAGCCCCGGTGTTGTGTTTTCGCCCGAGGTTACGCAGATTAAGGTTTATTGTTCCCCTTTTCTCCAGACTTTCATTTTTTTATATATATGCAATGTCTCATTTCCTTTGTCCCTTATTTTTCAGGCTTCCACTGCATTCGTCTGTTTGTTGTCAAGGGCCCGATCTCATAGTCAGCTGAAACAGGATAATGAGACTATGCAAAAGGAGCTCTTCGTTGCTCAAGGAAGGATTACTGCTCTTGAAGCTGCTAGAAGGGCTTCCGAGGTTGATCTTACGGTGGCCCGCGAGAGGACGACAAGGCTTGAGACTGAGCTCTCAGTTGCCCACGAGAGGGCGGCCAAGGCAGAGGCTGAGCTTGTGAAGGCTCGCGAGAGGGCTTCGCTCATTGAGGCTGAGCTTGTGAAGGCCCGCGAGAGGGCTTCGCTCATTGAGGCTGAGCTTGTGAAGGCCCGCGAGAGGGCTTCGCTTAGTGAGGCTGAGCTTGCACAGACCCGTGAGAGGGTGAGGCTCAGAGAGACTGTTGTGGAGTCAGAGATGAGGGCGGCACATGAGAGAGCTTCTCAAGCTGAGGAGAGGGCTGCTCTGGCTGGGAGGGACTTAGCGAATGGCCTCGCTGATGCCTTTATTACGGCGGGGTCATCTTGTATCTGGAGCAAAATGTGCCCAACAGCGGCATTGAGAGGAGTGAATATTTGTCAGTCTTTCTGCGGAGCAGGACCGAGTCGGTCTCTGACATGTACCCTCTTTGTCCTGCTTCGCTTGTTGCTTGTATCATTCTTTTCGTCTCTGTCCCGATCCTTCCCCTTGTCCTCTGTTCTGGAGGATTCCCCTCGCCTAGCCCTTGTGATATCTTCAGCATTCATGTACTTTAGGGCCTTTGCTAGTAACTCCGTCATGCTCTTTGGCAGGCGCTTCATTACTGAGAAGAGGAAGCTCGATGAGCGGAGGCCTCCCAAGAAGGCTGTCATGGACACCTTGTCGTCGGGCTCTTCGACCTGAAGTACCTCCTCGTTAAAACGAGTGAGGTAGTTCTTGAGGCTCTCGTTTTTGTCCTGCTTTATGCTGAGCAGGTGTGTGGCAGGCTTCTGGTGACGACGCCCTCCACTAAAGTGTGACACGAAAGATTTGCTCAATTCCGCAAAGGTGCTGATGGAGGCTGGGGCGAGATTGGCAAACCACTGGTGGGCAGCACCCTTCAGTGTGGTTGGGAACGCCCTGCACATAATCTCATCAGGGATATTATGCAGCTGCATTTTGATTTTGTACGTCTCCAGGTGGTCCAATGGATCATTTCTTCCATAAAAGGTCTCCATGGACGGCATCTTGAACTTCCGGGAAAGTGGCTAGTTCACCACATCAGGCTTGAACGGTATGTCTGTTCGCCCGACTAGGTGTTCCACTGTCTCCGGTGCTTGCGCCCTCATGGCGTTGAAGACATCACCTAGCTGATTTTGCATTTCCTTGATCTTCTCCTCCCAGTGATTGGGGGCTTCCTTGGACGAATCATAGAAATAACTCCCGTCCTCCATGCTCTGTTTTTCACTCTCCCCTTTTTGGAAATGAGGATCCTCTCCATTAGAAGAAGAGGGAGGCGGTGGAAGTCCTTCATGATTCGCTCCCCCGGGAAGTAGGGGTCCTCCAAGCTGGGCTCTACCTAGAACTCCATGATGGGCGCCCTGGGGAACTCCTTGCGGAACTCCCTGGGCGCCGCCCAGAGGATGGGCGCCCTGGGGAACTCCCTGGGCGCCGCCCTGAGGATGGGCGCCTAGATGGGGAGCTCCCCGGCGTGGAGCTCTTGGAAGTCCCTAACGCGATGCTCCTTGTGGTACTCCTCTAAATTGTGCTCCTCCTTGCCCTGCCAGCATGAGTTGTATGATTTGCTGGTTTTGGGTCATCAACTGCTGCATGGTCTCCAACGTCTGTTGAGGAGTGGGAGCAGGAGCATTCGGGGTAGGATTGATCGGTGGAGGATCATCCTCGCCCTTTGCTCGTCTTATCGATCTAGTGGTGATCACCATAATTTTGAAAAAAAGGATGATAACTTTTGTTCAGTTCCCACAGACGGCGCCAAGCTGATGATGCCTAAATTAGATTCAGACAACACCGGTCGAGTAATGGATAATAAATGTAATAATTAAAGAAGAGAGAGATTATAGTGGTTCAGTCAGTATGACCTACGTCCACTTCCTAAGGGCAGAGGTTGCCGGATGGCTTATATCTCGAATGTGTAGAGATTACAATGTAGGAGAAAGAAAGTGTGTAGAAGGGAAATATCTCTTGCCTCTCAAGTACTGGTGGGGCTCTTCTATTTATAGTCTTCCCCTAACAGATGAGGACGACTTTACAGCAACGCTCTACTTTGATGGAGTCTTCGAACTAACTCTCGAGGCAGGTGAGATATTCTCCGCAGGATTTGGTAAAAGCGGGTTAACGACTCTTTTCGAAGCGACATGGGTTGCCTTGTCGTGGCCATGCATACTAGATTAGAGCCCAGACCTCAAAGGACTACATGGATCTTCACAGATTTAGGCCCTGGCTCGTCATGGACTGGGCCACTTGGGCTTGACTCATCACCTACAGTGATCAAATGGTGTCAATGACGGTCATTGTGGTTTGCTGCATGGGCAACTGTGACCATTGAAAGAGTCACCATTTGAATGGATGGTTGCAACCATCGACCGACATCAATTTGAATAGAGGACACCAAATTTACAACGGCTAGAATAGTTACAAGTTAAACTAGCCCACTAGGCCCACAAACAACTTGATCCAATGGAACAATTTGGTCAGCTAAGGTTAGAGGTCCAATACAGCTATTCTGACTTGATCCAGTGGAACAACTTGGTTAGCTCAGGTTAGAGGTCCAAGAAAATCTTAAGTACGAGTTTCCTCGAGAACACGGCTACTTAACCTAGCAGTGAGTGGTAGTTCTAATCTGGGTATGCCCCCTCGTCTTGCGTGTGCAAGCTTTCTTCCTACATGTGTGTGCTCTTTTTCTCACTTGCGTGGGCTGCGTTCTTGCATATGGGGGCTCTTAATTTGTTGAGTCCCAGCCCTCTTATTGGGATAATAAAAAAAAGTGTGAGTTTTCTCAAGTAATTTCTTATAAGCAGTATAGTAATCAGATGAGAGAGAGAGAGAGAGAGAGAGAGAGAGAGGAGGTTTATGTTCACTCACTCAATCATGGACTCTTTCTTACACCATATAAATTCTATGTTCCACCCACCCTACATATAAAAGTATGACAAAATGATAACAACCCACTCATGTGGCCCTCTTCCCTTTCATTTCTCAAATATGCATAAGCCAATATCACAATCCGGCCCCGAACTCAAACACCCATTTATCATACTCCCTTCTTCCCTACTTCTGCTCTGCAGCAGAAGCAATGCCATATCCATATTATGTTGAACTCCCAAGTTAGACATCCTCCCACCATCATCATATCCCTCTCCTTGGCTCAGCTGCGAAGCAACAAACTTGTCAAGGGCCCTCCAATCAGTCACCTTCTCTATATTGCTGCTGCTACTGCATCCTCTTGTTGCCTGATCTTCTTCTTCATACTCCGCCGAGCCTATCGATACCATTCTCGGCCTCTTTAACAAAGGTAGAGGTGGGCTCTCCAGCTGAGGAAGCTGCTGCACAAACTGCTCTGAGTGCTGAAACAAGTTTAGATTATCCGCTTCTATCTCTCGTTTGCACATGAACATAGGCGCCTGCCTCGGGAGATACTCAACCGAGTCGATGATAGAACTGAGTCCACTCGGTTCTTCATAGCCATAACTTGAGTCCCATCCCTCGCTGGTTCGTGTTTGGCTGCTGGTTCTCTTCTTGAAGGCTCTGCATACCACCCATCCTTCTTCCTGTAAAAGGCTCCAAAAGAAGAAGAGAGAGAATCTAAGTTAGTGCAGTATAGTTTTCTCTCTCCTTTCTATATGTTTGTGGAAAGCATTTTTTGCAGAAATGAAAAATTTTCCTTTGGAAACTGATTCCTTTTCTTTTTTGTTCAAGCATCAACATTCTTTGGGGGTTCTCATTTCTTGATTTCTGCAAAAATCAAATTTAGATTTTAGACCCAAAAGGTAGAAAGAACCATCTTTGGGTGGCGTAGATAGATTTTGTGGTGTTGATCTCAAATGGAGCCCACATTTGGATGTTACTTGTAGATTTTAAAAGTGAGGGCCGCTGAACGGGGACAAACGCACAGCATTGTTTTTTCCTTTTCATCTTTACGGATTGATCTCATCCAAAACTAGGACTTTTGTATTGTTCATTCATGTGCAAATGTGCTGGGTCCCGCCATAAATGACTTGTGCCCCAAAGATCAGACCAGCACTTCGATATTTTTGAATGGACAGTTAGAAAGGCAGTCAAACTTAAAGCTGGGACTTGATGGAAGAATGTCATCCAATCACCCATTAGGGTCATCTAAATAATTTTTTTGTGAGGGCTAGGCTTCAGGGGTTAGAATGATTTGAAGGTGTTAATAGTTTGAACACCACTAGGTTTAAATATTGGTATCTTTCCATCTTCTTACTCCACTCCCCTTAAAGGGTTAAGCCCACCTTTTGTTTCACATGGCTCCAAGTGCACACCACAGACGCGGCCACACTATCCTTATGTGTGGACAGTTCTTAATGACATGGATAAAGTATTGTATTCAATTGTTCAAAATTTCAATGTTGATATGAATAAAAAAACTTGGAAGTTTCCACTTGAAAAACGAACATAAAAGAAAACACATGAAACTACTCTAAGAAATTTTACATGGAAGGAAAGCAAAGCAAACTTAATTTTACAAATAAAAAATGGAAGGAAAGCAAAGCAAACTTTTTTGACTTGTCCTCACAACAATACTAAATGGAAAGCAAAGCAAACTTAATTACATGTCCTCACTACAGTACTATCATATCAGCTCTTTGTTAGACGTAAGTGATTACCGTGACTACATGTCTAATAGTTATAGGGGCCCATTCTAAGTCAATTGATAAGCTTTTCCCTTTTAATTTTAATTTTAATTAATCTGGCTTGGCTCCACTTTAAGAAAGCTCAAATCCATCAAAACTTTTGTTTGGATAATCTTTAAGGAAGTTAATGAAAGTTAATTTTTTTAGATTTCTTTGATGAGAACAAATCTCTCTAGAGCGAGTGATAAGGGAGATTGGAGAAAACCCGAATTTTTATTAAGGCAATTGATCGCATTGCAAAGGACAAGCTTTAGATCAAATCTATTTCGCTTATCATCAAGATCATGGTGTAAAGTATGCTTTTAGAATTCAGATTATCTATTATTTAATGCATAAATCAATATCCTTAGGTTTAAAAGTCGTTGAACGCATAGTGGGACAAGGTTTAGATCAAATCTATACCACTCATCATCAAGATCATGGTGCCTTTACTCACAAAGTTCGAAACTAGCAAGCAATTAGAGCGACGAAAAGAAAGAAAGAAAGAATGGATGCGTGGATTTAGAGTAAAATTTATATTATTTGTTTTAAAATTTGCGGTGGTTTATAAGGCTTACCTGTGGAGGTCCATTTTCTTCAGACTCGAGCCTGTATTCATGCATAATCCAGTCGGTCTTCTGTCCATTAGGTGCCCTCCCCTTGTAGAAGACAAGGGTCTTCCTCATGCCTATTAGCCTCATCTTGTCATATATAGCCTTGTCTCGGCCCGTTGCCTTCCAGAACCCAGCCATGGTAGCTCTATTTGTGCGCGTCCCAGTCGGGTACTTTTTATCTTTGTGGCTGAAGAAATACCACTCGCTTTGCTCCTCATATCCAATCCTGCACTGTTCTGCTTACAACCCGAATATATCCATGATTAGGACCAAAAAAGCCCAATTTAAGTTAAAATCATCTACTATGAAAAACCGATTGAAAGCTTAACTATTGTTAATAGTGGTCATATTTCCCCCACTGAAATGAAAACTAGTTTTAGAGCCTCTTTCTGAAAGCCATGATGGGATAGTCTTCTTAATAGGAGGGCCATTTGGCGATAAGCTTGTGCTTGTTTAGAGGGATTGTCATAGAAGGCATCCTATCTATTTATGAGGGTTACTTAAGAAAGAAGATGGTTCAACTAGTATCACTAGGTTGGTCGATTTAGTTTGAGCCTAATGCAGCGAACAGGCTTCTTTTTATGCTTAAATCTACGTTATGAATTCCGATCTATTCAATGATCCCATGGTTGAACAAATGTTAAAAGGAAATCAAGAACATGAAAACATGGTTTTTCTTCTTTTACCTTGTAGATCCCATGGTTCAATCCTATAAAGATCAATGTCTCTTATAACGTCGAGATCGATTTTTTGGGAGGCCACCTTCTTCCTTAGGTAGTATCCCACCAGCTCCTCATCTGTTGGATGAAACCTAAAGCCTGGAGGAACGCACGATTCCATCGTCTCCATCTCTGTGTCAAATTCACAACTACAACTCCATCATCTTTGTATCATAACCAAAGCACAAATGACAAAAGATGGGGGAAAAAGAGAGAAGAAAACCAAACGGAGAGGGTGAAAACAAAGAGAAACCATCTAATGACTGTGTGACAAGTGTTATTTAGACAATAATCAACTCGTGGGTGATGTATGCCACCTATCCCAAAAGGAATTAACCCCATGTAAGGAATGAAACCCAAGAATATCATTTGGCTTCTCAATTCAAAAGAAGCCAAATAAAGTTGATATGGTACTCCAATAAAGATATATGTAAAAACCAAGTCCAAATTTATCATTAATGATCCGAAATTAGTGTAGGAAAGAAAAGAACAAGAGACATTGGTCTGTTTTCTGATAAAATCCAAGCGGAAGTTGGACTCGAGAGCGAGTGTTTGCTGGTAGCTGTTTGTGTTGTAGCTCAGAGGAGCAGGCTTAAGCTAATGATGTTGTCCAACCAGGATTAATATTAAAAATGATTCATTAACAGCTACTGTCGGTTAGCTTAAAAAGTTCATACCCACTAAATGAACAGAGGAAAAAAAAAAAAAAGAAAGAAAGAAAGAGAGAGACAAAGATAAGCCTTGGAATGAAATGAAATTCTTGAGAATGCACAGTCCCATATGTGGAAATGATTCACCTAGAAGTGGTGTTTGTTAGTATAATAAAGATAAAATCTGAATAGGGGTTGTAATAAAATGAAGTCTAGGGAATGCGTGGTCCCATCTATAAAGTATAGAAATTGTGTCAAGGTAGCTTTTATTGCAGATCTTTATTGACTTGGAGACAAACCACAATTAACTATATCATATAGGAAAAGGGAAAACGATCCCTTGCTACTATCTCAAACATGGAGATCCGGGTTGATTCAACAGCTGAAGCTTAACAAGCACACGGCCATTGCTCAAACAATTTGGACCATCCAATCAACCCAATTATCCCGCTACTACAGATCCATTTAGTAGTATTGACTGCATTACATCCAGATATACCATGGGTGTGCCCCGCGCTAGATTCATATATGATCCACCAAAATTTTCATGATAAGAAAGTTCTCTTCGAAGGAAAGGCTTGGACAGTATTCCTTAGCTTTATTCTCATCCAGCAAAGCGGATGGGCTTTAGAGATATGAAAGAAAAGTAAAGGAAAGGAAAGTAAGACGACAGAAAGCAAGAGAGTCTAGAAATATATGGGACTAATTTTTTTGAGTGAGAAAGGTTTCATTGACAAGGTGTGAGTGACGTTTGCAAAATATAGCATGCGCTTCTTAAAGGAAAGAAAAGGCAAGGAAGCAAAAGGAGAGAGACCATTTGTTGGTTGGATCGAAGCTGCTGCAGAGAGGGGAAAGATAAAGTAGGCACTGTAGCTCTGCACGAACCAATCTATTGCTGCACAAACGCTTCTGACTTTTGTCTCTTTGTCTGGAATTTCCACAGCACATCTGAACCTTAAGCCCTGATAGACTGTAGATCGCCGACTTTCTCTGACCCTACGGTCCAACACTTTGTTTGGTAAAATGGGGGGCGCCAGAGAGAGAGAGAGAAATTTTCTATAGCTCTCCAAGACTCCAACACATTGTTTAGGAGAGAGAGAACCATATACATGGATTTTAGTATTTGTTTTCATTGCCAAATGGTTGTTTAGTTAGTTACTATACATCACACTAAAATAGAAGGAATTGAAAGAGGGGTTAGTGAGAATTGAAATCGAAAAGATGGATACTCATGCTTTTGCTATTTTTCTTCTCCATGCATGATATTATTTGCTACTGACTGATACCCTTTGAGAATCTTTTTTTTTTCTTTCCTTCTTTCTAGGAGGTATCTTTTCATGTGCAATCAGTATCAGATCTTAAACTGATAAGAACAGATGCTAACACTTGATATTCACCAAAAGGGTGATAGAGTGCAGCAGTTGAATTATGATCTGTACAAGTGTTTCTCTGTGCAACAGATACCTATATCTAACTCTCCTCCTAAAGAATATTCAAGTGCATTTACACTAAAACATCTCAGAAATCAACAATTTGCGGTGGAAACCAGATTAGTATGAAAATCAAAACATCAGAAGAAAACCCAGATAACATCAGTCAAAAGTAAAGCCTTTGAAATGTAAAGTGAAAAACAGTGCTGATAGAATGAAGAATATCAAAACCAACCATTTGAAAGCCTTTTAGTTGAGATAAGGAAATGATATAAATGAAATGAGATTAAACCCATGAAAGATCTGAAGAAGTAGCTTCTTGAAAAGTTGTTTTACCTAGAAAAATTCATTACAAAGCTAGACTACTCTAAAAGCCCACATTCATGAGTTAGGAAATTCGTTTTCAAGAGGGAAGACTCGCACGATTTAGAGTCTGTAAACTTACCTTAGAAGAAAGCGAGAGAAGGAGAAGAAGAAGAAGAAGAATGATGATGAAGTTGCTTGTGGTGTGTTGCTAATCGAATTTGTGTTGGGGTTCCTCTCTTCTAAGAGGGATGGAAGGAAGAGAGAGAAGATAGGAAATGGGAATTCGTTAGAGAGGAGAGAGGGAGAAGTATATATAAAAGGAGGAGAGAGGACCGCTCAATTGCGCGTGGGATGGAGGAATGAAGGGGTTGTCCCCAGTGGATGACGTCACCCCTCAGCTTCCAACATTCCTTCTCAAATAACTTCACCTTACCTGCTGTCAATTTCTTATATTCTTCTCATCCCATATAAGAAAAACAAAATCTGGGTGGACTTGATGAAGAAGAATTTCAGGGATTTTTGGGTGGAGAATTTCATAATAGTGGAAAAACTACTTCTACAAGCTGAGGATTTTGGTGGCACAAAAAGAGAAAAATCTGAACTGATTTTGCTTAATTCCACAAAAGAAAAAAAAAAAAAAAAAAAAAAACTGGTGTTGTGGTGGTTGGGGCTGAAACCACTTTTTTGTATACCATGCGTGAAAAATTTCTGTAAAGTGGAGAATCCTAGCGTTAACATGCAAGCATGCAAGCCATTTGACCACGTTTCTTTAGCATAAGTTAAATTGTGTTGTGATGCAAAGGGTTTCAAGACAATGATGTGATGGTTGGTTCTTTATCATTTCTAAATTACATGTTTATTCACTAGAAGCTTGAACTCTAACCACCTATTTTATCCTTTGGAATTTCCAATAGAAAAGCAAAGGATGCATAAATTCCTCCCCAGGGGCCATGGGAGAATTACAAGTTCTCCAGATATTAATTCTGTAAAAGAAACAGGCCTCCATTTGGTTGAGTAGGAGTAGAATGGAATGATCCAATGTGGTGAAAAATAGGAAATTTCTGGTAGAATCCATTTTATGACATATCATTAGCAAAATGAGGCAAAATAGGAAGTGCCTTTGCACTCCTTCAAATCTCAATAATTTTTCTGTCCAAGATTCAAACCTTAGGTACCCCGCGAGAGTGAGTGTCGATCTGAACGGAGTTTCTTGCCACGGTAGCACATAATTCCTAACTGTGAGAGCGGATAATATGTGCTAAAAATGAGTCCATTTTAACACTTTTGCTTGGAGATTAATGCTTCTCCGCCCATATTCTACTTTCGATGGTTTAGTGCAACCACTTATTGGGAAGAAGGTCCAGTAGGAACTTTGAATTCCTAGCCTAGCATAGGTGAATTCCTATCAGGAAATTTCTCATCCAATAGAACACTCAATGAAATTGATCAAGGCCAGGACTGAGCCTACAGGAAGAGACAAATTCTCAAAATCTGAATTAGCCAAAGTCGATAGAACTTTTCAAAAATGATATCTTGGTTTATATCCCTTTTTAAAAGAAATAATGTTACAGAAAAAAAAATTTTCTTTAACAGTGCTAAGGTGTTTAAGATGCAATTTAAATAACAAAATGGAATATAAAAAGATAGTAATGAGAACTAGCATGCCATTGGTAGAAGGCGACGCAGAGAAAACAATATAGTTTGGGCCAACTTCATTGCAATAAGAGATTATCAATTCACATTTAATCTATGAAGTTTAACTTTCTTCAATTTTGCGAATTTTTATTCACACATTTTACATGACCAATTTGATGGTGAATCCAACTTCTATTGGATATCTAATGGCATGTATTTTGAGTGGTTTATTGCAAGCGAGCTCAACCGATAAATCTATGTTGTGGCTTGTGATTTGAGCTTAAAAGGTGTGTGGGGAGATTTCCAGAACCACAGGATTAAGCTAATCACAGCCATCAGATGAGGCTAAGCATTCTCACGTGCCATCCGCGTGCCATCCACGTGGCACCAATCTCACCCCGGCTACCAGGACAGAGGCCTCGGCCGAAGTCAAGCATCTCCGGGCCACTAGCGCCGAACTGGTCCACCCCGGGTGCCATCTCGGCGGGGAGCTCCACCTCGGCTGAGCCACACCGGGTGCCATCTCGGCAGAAAACTCCACCTCGGCTGAAGAAGCCGGGACAGAAGCCGAAGCAAGAGAGCCCTCACTTGCGCCCCTCATCCCCCACGTCATCAGGCACGTGGAGGGATAGGGGCACGAGCTAGTGGGACAGACGCGACATCCAGCCGCCCACAATCTTCGCCAGATTCCTGACAGGGCGGCATCCAGCGGCTGAAGCCACATCAGGGCAGGGCCCGAGGGCAGATCCGCTGGTACCCCTACCGCCAAAGGCGCCCAACACGACCTGGCCCAACAAGACGTGCATTAAATGGGATGTGGGCTGACCCGACGGGCATTTAATGCATAGTGGGCTGGATTGGACCGCAATTAATGCAATGTGGGCTGATCGTGACTTCCCAGTCGAATCACGGGACCCACACCACAATATCTCCCAAAGATACGTTCCAAACTCTATAAATAGAGGCTCAAACCACCATCTAAGGTACGCCATTTTTCATACACAGAGCCCTTACTCTGCCTCTCTTCTTCCTCTCCTTCCATTATTCCAGTTCCCACTCTGACTTTGGCATCGGAGAGCCTTGCGCCGCCCAGGCCAGGGTCCTCTGACCGTTTGCTATTCTCTTTCAGGCTTTCGGACGGCATCCAGACATTCCCAATCACCATCATCTTCTCGGATAAGTCCTATAAGGCACCTCCTTATTGTGGGTCATTATTTTCTGCACCTGCAATTGGCGCCGTCTGTGGGGAAGTAATATCCCAACCTTCCCAATCTTCTAAACCTCATCTCTCAGAAGCCATGCCACCGAAAGCTAAGAAGGGCGGAGAGTCCTCGAGGGCAATCCTCGAGCGGCTAGCACCGTCGACGGACGTCCCTCCTCAGGGACGGTCCCGAACGGTCCAAGGCACATCCGCAGGCGAGGGCCGCCTGGGCTCCCAACTCTTTGTCAAGATCCCCTTCCAAGAGGGAGTCGAGGCCTCGCTCTCAGCGGACGAAATCGTGCCACCCCGAAGCGACGAGCACCGGCGCGAGCGTCCCCGCAAAGATAAAGCTATTGCCGTAGAGGAGACGCGCCGCGATCAACCTCCAGCCGCTGGAGGAGACGTCGCAGCCCAAGACGCTCTTCTCCAGAAGCAGGAGCGGTTAGTCCGAGAGCTCCAGCAGCTCCAACAGCAGCTGAGGGCAGCGCAAACTGCCTCCTTGAGGCAAGTCTCTGAGCCTCAAGGGAAAAAGAGGGACGCCCCCAGCAGGGCAGCCCAGCCTCCCCGCGAGGACCTCAGAAATCATCTGGACCAGAAACGGAGCCAGATCCGTGACGAAGGCTCGAGCAACAGCCGAAGTCACCATAGCCGCGACGGCCGAACTCATAGCCGTCGTAGCCCGAGCCATCCCAAGCGAAAGCCCAGAGCTCAGACTCCAGAGAAGGACGATGAGCAAGAGCGATTTGACAAACGTGTCAGATTGGCTCTCCAGCACAACTTGGACATGCGGGACCAGAAGCAGATCTGTGGTCACACTGATCTGGGGGGCTCGCCCTTCAAAAGAGATCGAGCGCTCCCCCTTGCCCAGAAAGTTCTCCGTCCCGCGGTTCGTCCCCTATGACGGATTGTCCGACCCATCCGCACACCTCCGACACTTCTCCCAGAAGATGTCCATCTGGGGGAACGAGGGTCACCTAAACTGCAAAATCTTCTCCTCCAGTTTGGGTGACCTCCCCCTGAAGTGGTTCTGCTCTCTCCCGGAGCAGTCGGTTTCCAGTTGGAAGGAACTCCAGCTCTCCTTCCTGAAGAAGTTCCAAGCCTACACCGTCGTCCCCAAGAAGGAAGGGGACCTCCTCGCCCTGAGAATGAAGCAGGGCGAAACCCTCGCCAAGTTCGCCCAGCGATTCTGGGCGGTCTACAGCCAGATCGAGGGCACGAGGGAAGGGATAGCAATCTACGCCTTCCAGCATGCCCTGATCCCCGGCAACGACTTGCGGAAGGACTTGGCCGGGAACCCCCCAGAATCCATGCCAGAGTTGATGTCCCGGGTCAAGCGCTTCATCGCCCAGGAGGAAGACGAGATCCGAGCTAGGGATCAGGGCGGGCATCCGGAGCCCGAGCAGAAGAGTAGCCAGCCTCGGCAGGGAGGCGGGAGGCCTTCCCAGAAGCAGGAGCCCGAGCAGGCCTGGGTCTCCAGTTCGGCGAAGCCTTCGTCGTCCAGTTCTGGGGGCACCTGGAAGCCCAGACCTCCCTCCAGCGCCAGTCAGAGCGTCAACGTCGTCTTCAAGGAGCCGATCTACCGCATCCTGACCAAGATCAGGTCCAAGCCGTTCTTCAAGTACCCTCCGCCCATGCTGAATGAGCCCACCTCAGGCGCCCGAAGCAAGCTCTACTGCTCCTTCCATAGGGGCAACGGGCACAGGACCGAAGACTGCAACTCTCTGCAGTGGTATCTGGAGAAGCTGGCCGAAGAGGGCCACATTCCAGAGTTCGTTGAGGCAGGAGATGCTGGCGGCAGCGAGGGCCGAGTTCACCAGAGCGCAGCCCAGGTTCCAGACAGTGAGGATTCGGAGAAGATCATTACGTGATCCATCTGGCGTCCTCTGTATCCATCTGTAAAAGATGTGATGAATCTCTGAATCAAATGGAAATAGCTTTCGCCCCGTCATCAATCTGTCATCTCTCTTTGATCGACTTCGGCTACAAGGGTCCAACGCCCTGGAAAAAGCCTCGAGTCCAAACTCGGTCGTTTCCTAAAGCTCCGGGTCCTGGACCCTGGAGAAGGCCTCGAATTCGGACACTCGGCCGGATTCCTAAAGTCTGGGTTTTTACACCCCTCAAGGATCATTGCCGAGCTCACACTTCCACAGCCGGAATGACGACTCCACTTCGGCACAAGCAGCTCGTCTCGGCCAAAGCCAGCCATTTCGGCCAAGGGCAATCTGTCATCTCTCTCTGGTCGACTCCGGCAGCATAGGCTCTACGCCCTGGAAATGGCCTGGAGTTCTTACACAGCCTTTCCTAAAGCCCTGTGTCTTGGACACACTCAAGGCTCTACGCCCTGGAAATGGCCTGGAGTTCTTACACTCAGCCTTTCCTAAAGCCCCGTGTTTTGAACACAATCAAGGCTCTACGCCCTGGAAATGGCCTGGAGTTCCTACACTCAGCCTTTCCTAAAGCCCCCGTGTCTTGGACACACTTCGGGTACATACGCCCTGGAAATGGCCTGGAGTTCCTACACTCAGCCTTTCCTAAAGCCCCCGTGTCTTGGACACACTTCGGGTACATACGCCCTGGAAATGGCCTGGAGTTCCTACACTCAAGCCTTTCCTAAAGTCCCCGTGTTTGGAACACACTCAAGGGTTAACAGCCCTGGAAAAGGCCTCGAGTTCGGACACTCGGCCAATTCCTAAACTCAGGGTCTTCACCCATCTACAAGGGTTAACAGCCCTGGAAGAGGCCTCGAGTTCGGACACTCGGCCGAATTCCTAAAATCAGGGTTTCATCCCACTCTACAAGGGTCTACCGCCCTGGGAATGGTCTGGAGTTCCTACACTCAGCCGTTTCCTAAAGTCCGGGTTCACAAACCCCTCACACCTCGGCTCAAGGCAGTTCGGCCAAGGTCAGATTCCTGAAATCCGGGTTCATACACCCCTCAGAAGGCCATAGCCGCACTCACGCTCGCCTAGCCGAGTCCAGCCGAACGATGGATCTACCCCGGTGCAAGGCAATTCGGCCAAGGTATGTATCCACCTCGGCGCAAGGCCAGCCAATTCGGCCAAAGTCAGTCTTCAAAAAAGAAGAGAGCTGTGCCACCACTCAAACACAGAAAAGCAGCACAAAAGCACAAGTGTTCCAGAACAGTGCAAGGAAAGTGAGAAAGAACTCAAAAGCATTGTACACAGTTTGGGTGATCACAGAACTCCTCCAGGGGCAGAAGAGGCCTCACCCTGAGGCACGGCAGAAGCATCACTGGCGACCGGGGCAACGCTCGAGACCGGGGCAGCTGGAGCATCTTCCGGAGCAGGAACCACTGCAGGAGCTCCAACTGGGGCACTTTCGGCTGCAGGAGCGGAGCTCGGCTCAGGAGCCCCGCACGTCTCACTGCGGCCACGCATCCTTCCTCGAACAGGATGGCGGTGATCTCCTCCACCTGGTTCTCGTACAGCTCAGTGGCTCGATCCACCCCGTCCTGGGAGGCGGACTGGGCCTCGGCCTGAAGAGAGGCCTTTTCCTTCTCCAGCTCGGCGTTCGCCGTCTTCAACCTTGCCGTTTCGGCGCGCCCAGCCAGCACTTCCCCACGCAGCCTCGTCCCCTCAGCAGTAGATTCAGCCTTCAATCTGGCCAGCTCAGATTCCAGTTTGGCGGTCTTCTTGTTCCTCGCCCAGACCTCGCGTTTCAGATGATTGGCCGACATCAGCCAGTGCCGATGCCAGCCGAGCAGCCTCTTCAGCGCTGGCCTTCCTCATCCCCTCCATTCCTTTCCGCGACTCTTCCAGCTCCCTCTTCAGCTCGTCCCTCTCAGACTCCAGCTGAGTGACCCGCGTCGCGTCCTTATCGCTCCTTCCCACCACGGTCAGGAGCCTCTGCACGTTCTGCAAATGGAAACAGAGGGTCAGGTTCGACCAAGACACTTGAAGAATGAAGAAAAGCGTTGCAAACACTTACCAGAAGATTAGCCTGGATCGCCGAGACCATCAGGCTCTCATCATCGAACCTCTCGTGCGTCTCCATGTCTCTTGGCAGAGCACAGACCTTGGCGAGAGCTCCGATCACCTCGGCATTCCCCAACAGCCGGTCCTCGACGTTCAGAGGCTTACCGGGCTGAGTCTCCATCCTCGGCCTCCATGGCGCTGGGGCACTCCGGGGTCCGGAGGCCGATCCAGACCCTTGCCCCACCGAGATCGTCAGCTCGCGGGTCGCTCCACCGGTCGGCTTGCTGACCTGCGCGCTCTTCTCAATAGGAGCCTTGGCTCCGGGGGCCCGCGCAGGGGGCCTTATTCTTTGGAGGCTGTTCAGCCCCCGAGTCCTTCTCCCCGGCCTTGGACTTCTTTCTAGGCGGGGACCCCTCCCTTGGGCGCTCCGGCGAGCGTCGCCGCACTCCCGCACTCGGAGCAGGAGCAGAAGCTGGAGCAGGAGCAGGAGCAGAAATCGGAGAAGAAGGCAAAGGCGAAAAGAAATCAGAAATAAGAAGGGAAGAAGACGACCCTTTTTATGGAGAAGAAACCCTCGGCGCTCGCTGCTTTCGAAATTCGAAAGGACGGACTTCGCGATCCGCGCCCGTTCCATCAAAAAGACACCGCAATCAGTGAAGAGGCGACGCGTGTAGCCGTCGACTCGCTTCCCAGTACAGACAGGACAGAGCGTTTATTGCTTCAGGACAGTTGGAGCGACACCAGGCAATGATCATCGCATCCCCAGACGTATTCTTCTAGCTTTCAACCCCTAAAGGCTAGCACACTTCAGAGGTCAAAAGCTAGGGGGCAATTGTGTGGGGAGATTTCCAGAACCACAGGATTAAGCTAATCACAGCCATCAGATGAGGCTAAGCATTCTCACGTGCCATCCGCGTGCCATCCACGTGGCACCAATCTCACCCCGGCTACCAGGACAGAGGCCTCGGCCGAAGTCAAGCATCTCCGGGCCACTAGCGCCGAACTGGTCCACCCCGGGTGCCATCTCGGCGGGGAGCTCCACCTCGGCTGAGCCACCCCGGGTGCCATCTCGGCAGCAAACTCCACCTCGGCTGAAGAAGCCGGGACAGAAGCCGAAGCAAGAGAGCCCTCACTTGCGCCCCTCATCCCCCACGTCATCAGGCACGTGGAGGGATAGGGGCACGAGCTAGTGGGACAGACGCGACATCCAGCCGCCCACAATCTTCGCCAGATCCCTGACAGGGCGGCATCCAGCGGCTGAAGCCACATCAGGGCAGGGCCCGAGGGCAGATCCGCTGGTACCCCTACCGCCAAAGGCGCCCAACACGACCTGGCCCAACAAGACGTGCATTAAATGGGATGTGGGCTGACCCGACGGGCATTTAATGCATAGTGGGCTGGATTGGACCGCAATTAATGCAATGTGGGCTGATCGTGACTTCCCAGTCGAATCACGGGACCCACACCACGATATCTCCCAAAGATACGTTCCAAACTCTATAAATAGAGGCTCAAACCACCATCTAAGGTACACCATTTTTCATACACAGAGCCCTTACTCTGCCTCTCTTCTTCTTCTCCTTCCATTGTTCCAGTTCCCACTCTGACTTTGACATCGGAGAGCCTTGCGCCGCCCAGGCCAGGGTCCTCTGACCGTTTGCTATTCTCTTTCAGGCTTTCGGACGGCATCCAGACATTCCCAATCACCATCATCTTCTCGGATAAGTCCTGTAAGGCACCCTCCTTATTGTGGGTCATTATTTTCTGCACCTACAAAAGGCATTAAAAGATTGTTTGTTCAAGCATTAAGAAATTTTTTGTTCTATAAGTAAATGTAGTTTATTTTCCTAAAACTATGAAATAACCATATCTACATGCGGCAAGAAGAATCTCACTACTACTTTCCAAAATATGACCGATGGAAGAGTTTATCGGGCTCATTTTGTGATGGGCATACAGTACTCGATCCTTTGATCTTTATTAGGTTTATTTTCACGGAGACAAATTAACACAAAGTTAGAATATATACTTTACTGAATGTCCATTTCTTGATAATGGATCAGACAGCCAGCAACCTCCAGGAGGCGACCATGGATTTTCTAAATGCCCTAATCACAGTTTTTTTTTATGTTGAAGATCATTAAGGCACAACAAACTCTACCATGTGTACTTTTGAAAAGCTTGTGAGGATCAAGATATCCCACATGTAATTTTGCCGAGTCTTGAATCCTCTCAGTAAGAAACACAGTGAAGGGAGGATGGCCCTGTATTGAGAAAAGAAGTTGGTTTCACTATTATATTGAGCATATGCATTAATAAGTTTGTGATTAATTATATGTAAAATTTTGTTGATTACATTAATATTAATCATATATTGAACCGTATCATGGGACCAACTCACATTGGGGTGAAATTTGGGAACATCCCATTTAATGAGACGACATCCATTTTGGGCAGTTAAAAATTTCAGTAGATGGTTCTTATTGTAGACTTCTAGTCAGTAGCGAGCCCAAGAGGGTAATGTTAATTTTTTTTTTTTACTCTATAGTTTACTTGGCACCGCCCCTGCTTCGAATCCTTTTCACTCATGGGAAGTGAGATCCTCAGAGGATCTAGATGCCCCAGTTGTTCTGCTTCTGACACATTCTTTCTTTGGGCAAGACATTCATTTTGATGAACGCGTGGGGCCAAATCCTCTAAAGCTTTTGCCTTAGAAATCCTAGAGTGAAGGAGTAGAACTCCACATGAGGGCCCGCTCATTGAAAATCCGAGTCACATGCAATAAGTTCCCTTTATTTTTGTTAGTTATTCCCAAATTTCACTCTAATTAAATTTGGATAAGTCATTTGATGAAAGTGTTAATAATGAATATTTATAATTGTGTAAATTACGTTTTTTTTTTTTTCAAAAGTAAGGCGGCGGCTCTACTATCATAGTTATTAATTTCATGCCGTTTCGGTCGAACTGGCCGGAATCTTTCATTGCGGTCAAGTTGCTGAAACAGAATTTCGCACAAATCAAATTTCGGTCTAAATGATATTTTACATAAGTAATTATTTTTTTTAATTTCTTATATTTTAATACATATAGATACTTTGTATTTCTTATATTTTTCCAAAATGTAATTCAAAAAGGTTTTACTAGAATGGATTAAATCCATATTTGTTGTTTTATTTTTTACATATATATTATTTTTATATTTTTTCGAAATGTAATTCCGAAAAGTTTCGCCGAAATCCCAAATTGGTCGAAAATTCTCATTTTGGAGGCCAAACTGAAATGGGGTCTGAAACGATATTGACAATTATGCCTACTATAGAGTTCCGCTTCTTTAGCTCTGTAGTTCCCTACGAGCACATTAATTATGTGTCAATGCAGACAATTAGTCTTAAGGAGAATTTTTTTTTCTTTAGAAAATAAATGGCTATTTCTTTACTAGAATTCGTAGATTTCTTGTTTGAAAATTTCTAACACCCTTGGACAAGGTGGAATTCCTAAATGCAACATTGTACCTAAACATTCGGAAATTCCATAAAAAAAAAAAAAACAGATGAGTTGAAATTCTTGGAATCCAAAAGATAATTTAAGACCTTTTTGGTGGCTGGAGTTTTATAATCCTTGTAAAGAAACATGACATCTGTAAATAGTATGGGATAAGATGTTATATCATGTCCATAAAACCCTAACATAGCAAATTCTTATCACAAATTCTTCTAAAAAAACAGACCCAAAGTTCAACCTCCTTCTATTAAAATGGTGTTTTGTGGAATCACCACATTAATTCGTTTTACATCTTAATTTTCACGTGCAAAAAAAACAACACTAAACATGAGATTTTCTATGTTGCAAAAAATTATTTTCACTTTCCACGAGTTCTCTATATGGAAAGTTGCTGCATGAACGTACTTACAGGAGGATTCGAACTCCACGGCTGTTAGGTGTGAATGTGTGATCCTATTAGACAAATGTTCCAACACCCCACCTCAGACCATTAGCTGGTAGTTACAGGATTCTAGCTCAACCAACTTCACTTAATTAGTTACCAGCTTACGTTGGTTTCTGACCTCAGTTACATGGTGGCAAATTTATAAGGGCATATGGACGTGGATGTTTGTGAAGGATGTAATCACAATATTATGCAAGCCCGTCCTGTGTCCTGTCCACCCATTATCTTGAGCATGTCAAGGGGTTTGTTGATGTGTTGACTTAGCCAAGATTGAGGGCATTTGTATTATGTATATGAGTTCGGATCCACTGTTTATACTGTTTCATCAAATTCATATTCGCCAATCATATTGGCCAAGTGTGTATATTCTAATTGAATGTAAATTGGCGGAATGATGAATATGATTGAAGGCCTTTTATGTTAATTTAAAGGCTCGAGAACAAAGAATTGCCCACTTAATTGGAAATTCCGCTTCTCACCTGGTTATTTAGATTTGAAATGCTGAGCATCTCATTTGAGCGTGTGTTGTATTTTTAAGGATAAGAGTTTTATAGCACGAGCTATCTCACATGCATGGCCCGCATGGGGTCTCTTCTAATGGGCCCCCATGGGTGAGTAAAAACAAAAGGGTCAAAACTCAAAAGGGTTTAGAGCCACGAGCCAAGTTAGATAAAGCCGTAGAAGAGCGAGGAGCGTGATGTGAACATGCCGTCCACGTAGGCACGTCTGGTCGGCCCTGCCATCCAATCATGGATCGGACTACATCATTAAAGTGGGACCCACCACAGCACTACCCAAGCTTCTGGCAGCTGGGGCGGTGACCCCAGGCGTAGCAACCGAATTATTGCGCATCCTCTAAGGGCGATACTCTGAAAAATATTCTAAGGCCATCCCTAAACTTCACCAGCCGGGTCAATTTCTAAAATCCAACCCGTTGCATCATTTCTTTGCCAAATTGTACTTCAAATGGCCCCAATTCTACAATCAGATTATCCATGACTTAAACATGTGATTTCCTTCAATTAGTCTTAATTTTTTGATTTAAACCCACTCCACTTTTATTTTTTAATCATGTGTCGGACATTAGATCAATTTGATGCTAGCCTAACTTTAATCCGATTAAATTTTAGCGCAAAGTACTAACACCACGGGGAGAATGATTTTGACCTTTTGAATTTTAGCGGTGGGCCCCACCTATAAACTTATATGGATGAGCTCAAGAGAATTCTCTCATACTCTACCAAAAGCATAGCGTAAGGGGCAAAACGAAGATCCTTTATAGGTCCCACGCTGCATTCCAACTCTTTGATATAGACACTTCCCCAAACTCTCTCTCTCTCTCTCTCTCTCTCTCTCTCTCTCTCTCTCTTCATAGTAATATATGAGAAACCAAAACAACCCATTATAAAAAGCAAGATTAAAAGATGATTTTATGTTAGTTAGGAACTTCCTATTCTACGGTTGATGGCGGTTGGTGAAGCGATCGAAAAAGGCCAAAAGTTCCATCAAGGAATGACATAAACTTACACTTCACTTCCACTCCTTTGTCTCTCATGGGTGCAACTGTGCAAGTAATACACAAACCTCTCTAACCTTTAGCATAAATGATTTATCATTACCATTTACCATACATTGCTGTTGGTGTCCTATCCCAAATAATTAGAGAAAAAGACACCAGATCACAAGTCCAAAAAGAAATTTAGGTGCTTGGCAGTTCCACTTTCACAAGTAACAAGAAAAAAGAGAATGGGCCCATGTTCTAGATCACTTAGCAACGTGTTATTTTACTATCAAAAGCAGAATAACCCCTCACTATATGAAATAATGACCATTCATAAAAAATTTCTAGAGGCATCGTTCATCCATTAGAATGACTATTCAGTACCTAATTGTTGAAGAATCCTCCACTTAAAAAGAGCATGTGATCGATTAGGAACTATGAAATGTTCACACCATTACATAGATGCATGTAGTAGCAACCAAGGCCTTGGATGGTTGTATCATTACAATGTAAGGGTCCAGGAAAAATGTTCAGAAAGGAGAAGAGTGTAGAAGGTTGAACTTTGGCATTCATATTCGATGGTGTGTGAATGAAGGAGAATGGGTGAAAAAGGAAAAATAGCAGAGAGAGGGGGCTGTGGACTGGTATATAATGATGGGGTTATCACCACTCCAACAGGAACTCTCTAGTCTATGGGCCCTGGGGCATGGATGGTCAGAGATAGGCCTAGGCCCATGATTACACTAGAAATGAGCAGATGCAATGATGGACCCCAAGTGAGAGAGGGTCGAGCCATTTGGATGATATCGGACCCTCCCTCGCTGTAATAATGAGAACTGTTCCTCAACAGTGTGCGGGCCCAGTCTCTGGTTGGGAATGAGAAGTTGGAATTGGCAGGTTCCATGTGTGTTTGTGCAACTCATACATGATTGTTTTCCACCTGGAGCAATGGTTCCTATTGGATGATTTTGTTTCCTTGAGCTTTTAATGTTGAAAATTCTTCTTTCTTACTAGCTTTGCGTTCTGGGTTGTTTCATACTATTATTCAGTTCTGGGTTGTATTAAAGCCGTCTTGGAAAGATATGCTACCAGCTGGGTGTACCTTTTAGAGTAGGGAACTATCATCAAACAATATCGGTCTTTGATTTCTATGATTTCATTGGTGCAATCTTGCAATAAAAGGAGAAAGAGTAATGAGATCGCTCAAACTACTGCGTATTAGGAATGCAATCTTGTAATATTGTGTAATGGGGTTTTGACATATTGGTTCACCTTAGATTTTGTTATCCCAATGACTCAAATTTATATAATGTCACCAGAGTCGTTTGACTCTGATCTCTCCCTTTTCTTTTTTTTTTTTTTTGGCCTTGATCTTATGATATGATAAGTTTTTAAAAATCCATGATATCAAGAGTTCTCCATGTTAAAAGTTGAAAATCTACTTGGATTCCATGATATCATGGATTTTTAGGATCTAAGGTCAAACAATTCTGGTGACATTTAATGTCTTTTAGTCATAAATTTGGGGATAAATTTTGAAATTGAGTGTCTAAATGGCTTTGAATTGTCAAATCCCCTTGTCTAATTTTTAGATAAAGCAGAAAGAGTAATGAGATCCTCAAACTACTACATATTAGGAATGCACTTTTCAAGAGGATGTTCTGTACATGCGATTGAAGGGAAAGGTTCATAGATGCAAAGGCTCCATTTCAGAATCAGGGACCCTGATTTGACGAACAAGAACCGTTGGATGTGAATGCTGCTCATCATGGATGCCCTTTCATATGATGCGTCGGTACAGACACGATGCCATAGAGAAGTCGATTATGGCACAAAAATCACGCTCCCTACATAATCAGATTGTTTTGAGTTTGTCGTTTTACTATAAAGCCATCCTCCCTCTTTTGTCTTTAGTTTCCTATTGTTGACTTGTTTGGTTTTAGAATTGTCTAACCAAAGTGATGACCCAAACACACTCAAGTAAGGTCCACCGAATGGTTTGGTTAGATCTTGGACACATGTGCGACAATACTTTTTTTTTTTTTTTTTTTTTTTGAAAGGCTTAGGGGAGCTGGACCCAGCCCTTTCGTGAGGAAGTAGATCTTGGGTGAGAGAATTATATCTCGTGTGAGGTAGAACGATCTTTGGATGAGGAAAGGTGGATGTTTAGGTTCGAATCTTGGGCAGTACGGTAAGAATCGACATTATTGAATGGCATCAAAACAAGTAGATATGTGACGCATTTTTGCAACAACATTTAATTAGAAAAATAGAGTTTTTTTTTTTTTTTTTTTTGCATACTGATGCTTCTTTTGCATATATGTGCTAATTTAATGTTAGCATAGAAGCTTTTTTAAAAGAAATTGGTGAAAGATCTACAATTTTGAGAATTTGAAGTCACGGAATATTCAGACAAGAACTGCTCGCATGGTTCTTATCTACAGCTTAGCCCATTATTAGAACAGTCTCACTTAACTATTGTGGCTATATCTAAGTTCAATCGTCTTAGCGAATAGTCAGAGGCAATGGCGGACTCAGGATCTTTATTTGGGGGTGGTGCGTGCAATGATCAAGTAAAGAAGTTAAATAATAAAATTAAAATTTTTAAGATCTTATATAAGGGGTTAATTTCTTGAATATCACAGGTGCGACTACACCTAAATGTTAACACCTGAGTCCGCCCCTGATAAGAGGCAACACACTTGAAACCAACTAGTTCACCCAATTGTTACTTAATAATGAATTGCAATCCCAAACAAATATACAAATATATCCCTTTGTTTTAAAATAGTTGAACTTGTAGGTGAGAGAATAAGGAGTTCCGATGATCAAATGAGGTGAGTGATTTACACACTCCTAGGTCTCATTTAGATCTTCTCATCTTCGGTTCTCTATTATTGGCATGGCTCTAAACGAGCCTATTGAGATCAACGTCCACCCTCACTCATGAGCAGTCAAATAATTGTGGTTGAGCCCTCACCCTCATCATAAAACTATTATTGTACAGAATAAGTGGCAGCTCAATGGAGGTAAGATCTTAGAGAGCCCTAATTGCTGGTCTCCCAATAATCTCTTTCAAGTGTAAGGGTTGAATTTGTAAAAAAAGTCTCATCATTATAAAATTATATTCAAAACCTAAAAATATCTAAAAAGGAAAAATACACATCATAGAATCCGGAGGCCATGGAATTCATGGCTGTTGCCAAACGTGCAACAGTTTCAGTTTCATACATTGCCATGCTTTTTCACCGCCCATCCTTAGCAAGTCCCAAACCCTATCTCTCTAGGCTGTAGCCCTTCTTTTCACCGTCCACATCTCTCTCTCTCTCTCCCCCGTCCTTTTTGATTGTCCACATCTAAACCATGCTTTTTCACCGTCCAAACGTAAACAATCATCTTCTTGGCACTACTTGTACAGTCGTGATTGATAGATTGGTCTATTCTTTTACTTACTGCACCAAGTATTGGATGTGTTGGCATGTTGCAATAGCAAATCATTGTATGCGCATGAGGGTCCTCTGATTGATGAATGTTGAACTATGGGCACCTTTGCTTGTCACTAAAAGGACCCCTTCTTTTGAACATGCATATTTCACTCCAGATTGATTGTGTTTAATTATATCATTGATCAATGCATAGAGAACCAGAAAAGTTGCAGTGTTATGTCTTATGTTTTAAACATTGATGAGTCGGTATATATCACTCCCAAGTCCCAATTAAGTGAAATTGGGGTGATCATGTCTTTTTTTCCTCTAGCCTTTTTCATACATCAATTCGGTGAAGTAACCTTGTATAAAAAATATTTGCTCTTCTTACAGACCGAGATGGCTCAGCAGTCGAATTTAAATCACTAGTATATAAATTTTATTCAAACCAAAGTAGGCCCCACCTTCGGATTGGTAATAGTTTTGAAGATGGATCCTCAGTTAGAGCCCGGTTGTTCAAGATCACCGTTACAACTTAGAGTTTGTGAGTTAAAAATAATTCTTTTCATGAAACGTGAATTAAGGAGAGGTGGGAAATGAATACTGATCAGCCCTTACTATTACTCTAGTAAATCAAATTCTAAAAAAAGTAAGGTCATATGTCATCGTTTCTACTCTAAATATGTTGAACTAGTGTGCAATGAAGCATCTTTACTGTAAGTAACGTTTGAAAATCTTCTATAAAAAAAAAACATTTGAAAATCTAATTTATAAGGAGTATTTGTACCTATCTCAGAATATTAAAAGAGATGAATGAGACTAGAGACGTTTTAGCCCTTTTTTGTAATAGAAAGTAAGTAAGAGACATTGCAAAGGATTCTTAGTTTTTTTTTTTTTTTTTTTTTGGTATAAACCTCTGGTGAAGTGGAGGACCCTCTGACGAGGAAAGTAGACCTCTAGTGAAATATCACAACCTCGGGCGAGGAAAGGTCCCTCCCCAGGTTTGAACCCAGGACAAGTTGGTAAGAACTAATTACCATTAGGATATAAGAGGCCGTTCTTAAGGACTCTTTAGTTGAATGGGCAAAAATGAAAAGAAGATGCATTCATTATCTCTAGATGATTCTTGGAAAAAAAAAAGTTGTTTGGGATTCCAGAAATATATGGTAACTCTCCATTGGATAAGTACGACGCTGTAGTATATTATGCTACAATGGTTTTTTTTTTTTTTTTTTTTTGGCTATCGAAGGGTTCCCAACCTTTTGGGCTGGACTAATCCCTCTGGGCCTAGAGAGAAGCCGGATATACTCCCTTGTAGCCCTAGTGTGGTAGTGCAGTTTAGAACCTACAACCTTCGGATGCAAACCATGATCCTACGCCAATTGAACTACCCATTGGGGTTATTATGCTACAATGTTGCTATACGCCTACCCCTTTGTAAAGTACATCTATCCTCCCATTTGGACCCCAATGTGTTAAATAATTTAGGGTTTCAAGTATTCTTTTGTTTATAGGTTGAGTTCACCTTGACAGTTCTTACCTGATTAATAAATCAGTTATGTTCAAGGAACCCAACTAGAACATGGCCCAACTTGACTAATTGCTTTGTGACCTGCTAGGGACCAACCGATTGAAACCCTACTTATTTATTAAGGATTTAGGTAATAAATAGGCTCTTGCAATTTGATATTTAGTGATACATCCCTTCCTTTTAATTTTAATGACTTCCATGCCCCCAAAATCTATAGTCCTAACGAGAATGGACAGCCACCATAAGGTATGTGTTGGACTTTTATAAAACTGAAAGCTTGGCCCTTAATTCATTAAACAAAAACAAGCAGATCGTTAAATACAAAAATTTCATTATTTTATCTCTAGTCCCACCATTCTCTCTCTCAATGACTCTCCGATGCACATGAAGCCTAATCATATATTTGAAGCTTTCATCAATCCAGTGGTGGGGTATTTCATGGAATGGGTCAATTATAACTAATTATTCGTAGAGGCGTCTTCATTACGATTGATTTGGATTTAAATTCAATAAGCCTTGTATTGTTAAAAATGGATTTATCCCACTAAATGTGCTATACTAACCATGAATATTAGAAGCCTTAGAGAAAAATCTGTCCAGCCTTTTGAAATTATGCTTATAGGAATAAAGGGACGGGCAAATGTGTCATTCCACTCTAAAAACCTATAGTGATTGCAAGGCTATTGATTTTGGAAACATTTAAGGTACTGAAATGAAAAGGCAGAGATATACTTAATAACCTTAGGGGGTATATAAAAAAAGGAAAAATCTGAATGGCCCGACACGGCTCCCCATGAGGGCCGTGTAGCAGCAGGACTCATAAAAAAAACCCACCCTTAATTAAGTTTGGGTTGAAAGTTTCTACCCGATTAATAAATGGGCAGAGTGTAGCCTGAGGCTATCCATGTTACTTAGTAGTCCTGAACCTGAACAAACCCGACCAATTGCCACACGAAGTTTGGTGGAGAAGCCTAGAGCAGTTTCTGAAAAATCAGAGCCACTAACAAATGATGATTAGTGCTGACGTGTGTGATGTGGAAGATCTACAGTTGGCTTATGTTGGCACTGGCTTTTCTTGATCTAAGCTGTAGGGGATTCGTTTATGTCAGTGACAAACGTTCCGAACTGTATCTGCCACTGTAGCCCTCTAGCCCAAGTGGTACCAGGGTAAGTCCAAAATATCTCTTAAGCAAGAGGTTGTGGGATCGACTCTTGGGGAGGCCACTCCACGGAGCCAAATAAACAAATGACTCTACTGTGGTGGGAGGGCTACAGTGGCAGTTGTCACTGACATAAACGAATCCCCTAGTAGCCCAAGTGGTACCAGGGTAAGTCCAAAATATCTCTTAAGCAAGAGGTTGCGGGATCGACTCCTGGGGAGGCCACTCCACGGAGCCAAATAAACAAATGGCTCTACTAGGGGCAAATGATGAGTCAGGCCCAAATGACCCAACCCATGAGGATGAAGCTCAGGTCCAAGCCCACGAAGAGACCAAGTCAGGGCCTCGTACAGCGCGATGGCAGTTCCACACCTGCCTCCTCCAGCGCGAGGGTAGTTCGAGGGCTCCAAGGACGAACGTTGCTGAAGAGTCGTCCCCATCGGTTAGGGGAGGACTATAAATCAAGGAGCCCCACCAGCACTTGCGATGGATGGATCTCTCTCTATTCACTTCGACGCTTGTATTCCTCTAGTTTGTAATAATCATTGAGGAAGTAAAACACCACAGGCAATCTCTGCCTTTATGAAGTGGACGTAGGTCATCTTGACCGAACCACTATAATCCCTTCTCTCTCTTCTCTAATTATTGCATTTACTACATTTATTAATTACTTGACCGGTGGTGTCCGAAACCCTATTTTGGCATCATCAGTTTGGCGCCGTCTGTGGGGAACGAAAATCAAAGCTAAAGTTCTCACTTCACACATCTTCTTTAGAAATTATGGTGATCACCACAAGATCAACAAGGACGACCGGAGGATAATCTCACTCAAGATGGGCGCCCAACAGGCCTAGGCCCTTCCGGGCGTCCAAGCCCTTCCAGGCGCCCAGACTCCCCCAGGCGGGGAGAGGATGTTCCTCCACCGAATGACCATACCTCAAATGCTCCTGCTCCCACTCCTCAGCAGATGTTGAGACCATGCAACAGCTGGTAGCTAAAAACCAGCAAATCTTACAACTTGTGCTAGCATGGCAAGGAGGAGCACAATTTGGAGAAGTATCACAAGGAGCATCGCACCAAAGAATTCCAAGAGCTCCACGCCATGGAGCTCCCCGCCTCAGCGCCCATATGGGGATGGGCGGCGCCCAGGGAGCTCCCCATCTGGGGCGCCCATCCTCTGGGCGGCGCCCAGGGAGTTCCCCAGGGCGCCCAGGGAGTTTCCCAAGGAATTCCCCAGGGCGCCCCTCATGGAGTGTCCGGTGGAGCCCAGCTTGGAGGGACTTCCACCTCCTCCCTCTTCTTCTAATGGAGAGGGTCCTCATTTCCAAGAAGGGGAGAGTGAAAACCAAAGCATGGAGGAGGGAGGTTATTTTCGTGACCTATCCAGGGAAGCTCCCAATCCCTGGGACGAAAAGATCAAGGAGATGCAGAACCAGCTGGGAGAAGTCTACAACGCCATGAAGGCGAAGGCACCGGAGACAGTGGATCACCTAGTCGAGGCGAACGGACACACCGTTCAAGCCCGATGTGGTGAACTACCCGCTTCCCAGAAAGTTCAAGATGCCGTCCATGGAGACCTTTGATGGAAGAAAGGATCCATTGGACCACCTGGAGACGTACAAAACCAAAATGCAGCTGCATAATATCCCTGACGAGATTATGTGTAGGGCATTTCCAACCACACTGAAGGGTTCCGCCCGGCAGTGGTTTGCCAATCTCGCCCCTACCTCCATCGCCACCTTTGTGGAATTAAGCAAGTCCTTTGTGTCACATTTCATCGGAGGACGCCGCCACCAGAAGCCTGCCACACACCTGCTCAGCATAAAGCAGGATACAAATGAAAGCCTCAGGAGTTACCTCACTCGTTTTAACGAGGAGGTACTTCAAATTGAAGAGCCTGACGACAAGGTGTCCATGACAGCCTTCCTCGGAGGTCTCCGTTCATCGAGATTCCATTTCTCAGTGATGAAACGCCCGCCAAAAAGCATGCCAGAGCTACTAACAAAGGTTCAGAAGTATATAAATGCTGAAGATACCACAATGGCCAGGCGAGGGGAGTCCTCCAGAGCAGTCGAAACGGGAAGGGGCGAGGATAGGAGGAAAGGAAGGATAGAAGCAACAAGCGAAGCAGGACAGAGAGGCTACCTGTCAGAGACCCAACGCGGTCCTGCTCCGCAGAGAGACAGACAAGCATTCCACTCCTCGCAATGCAGTAGTTGAACACATTGCCAGGGAACGCGGAACTGTTGAAAATGAATTACCAGTAATACCATAAGAGAGTCAAAGTAGTGAGGGTTTGGGGGCTTGGTTCTTTCAACAATGTTGTGGTAGCACTAAACAATGGATTAATAAAATCATTTTTTATCAGTGCTACAAGTTAAAAAAAAAAATAGAGTCCCCTGCCCTCTAATCACTCTCAAAGTTGTCCTGGCATCACCATAGACATCATCAGTTTGAACGAGGCATGCTCCATGGCGAGAAGCACCTCACCGGGCGCCCATCATCATGGCGCCCAGGGGTAGAGGAGCACCTCACTTGGGCGCCCATCATCATGGCGCCCAAGGTCGAGGAGCACATCACCATCGACATCATAAGAGCTGCCACTACAATCATCAAGCCCCCTCAGTCAGCACGAAGCCTAAGAGGGCAATATCGGGAAAGCAGTTCTCTATGTACCGCCCCAGTCACTGTCTCCACAACGGTCTCTCTGAGCATCACCCTCTCACGGGTCTGTTGCAAGCTCAGCCTCATTGAGCGAAGCCCTCTCGCGGGGTATTCAGAAGCTCACCTCACTGAGCGAAGCCCTCTCTCGGGTCTTCGGAAGCTCAGCCTCATTGAGCGAAGCCCTCTCACGGGTCTTCAGAAGCTCACCTCACTGAGCGAAGCCCTCTTCTTTGCGGGTCTTCAGAAGCTCAGTGAGCCCTCTCGCGGGTCTCCAGAAGCTCAACCTCACTGAGCGAAGCCCTCTCAAGGTCCTCACAAGCTCAGCCTCTGCCCTGGCTGCCCTCTCTTAAGCTACTAAGAAATTCGGGTCTCAAGCCTGGTCGCCCTCTCGCGGGCCGCGGAAAGATCAGCCTCGGAAGCTCTTCCAGCTGGCACAGCCCTCTCCTAGCTGGCGCAGCCCTCTTCCTCAGCCTGAGAAGCTCTCTCATGTCTTCTTCTGGGATGACCCATCAGAAGTTACAGAGGGGCAGAGTCTTGGAATTTACATATGTTAAGGGATATATCATTCGCTACGCAGAGGGGGTCCGGGGGTGTCCCCCGGGCGCCCAGGGGCCTCTCCCCTCCCCGGGCGCCCAAGTCCCTCGGGCGCCCAAGGGTCTCTCCTCGCCCCAGACTCCCCCGGGCGCCCAGGTGCTTCACTCCCCGGGCGCCCAATCCCTCGGCGCCCAAAGCATAAACCCTCGGGTGCCAGGACTTCCCCGGGCGCCCAGGGGCCTTCACTCCATTCCCTCGGGCGCCCAACCTCCGGCGCCCAGGCCATCTTTCCCCAGGCGCCCAGGGTGCCAGCACATCACTCCCCGGTCACCCGAGCGCCCAGGAACTTCTCCCCCGGGCGCCCACCTCCTCCTCGCCCTGCGCGGCGTCGCCCTCGCCCAGGGGATGCCGCCAAACAGCGCAGGGGCGCCACCTCCCCCTCGCCCAGGGTGATGTCGCCCCAGCAGCAATGGGCGCCCACCTCCTCCTCGCCCTGCGCGGCGTCGCCCTCGCCCAGGGGATGCCGCCCAACAGCGCAGGGGCGCCACCTCCCACCTCGCCCAGGGTGATGTCGCCCAGCAGCGAGGGGCGCCCGCCTCGTCCTCGCCCATCACGGGATCGCCCTCGCCCAGGGAGATGTCGCCCAGCAGCGCAGAGGCGCCATCTCCTCCTCGCATTGCGCGGCGTCACCCTCGCCCAGGGTGATGCCGCCCAGCAGCGCAGGGGCGACCGCCTCGTCCTCGCCCATCGCGGGATCGCCGGAGGTGCAGCATCACCCGCAGGGGCGCCCGCGGCCTGACGGACGCCCAGCGCAGATCCACGTCCGACCACCGACTGGCGAGTGTCCAGGCTGGAGCCACTAGCGCCTGCGCCCAGGAACTTCTCCCCCGGGCGCCCAGACCTTCTCCCCCTGGCCGGTTCTTATGCTCGCCCAGACCTAGATTAAAATCAGAAAAGAGGAAAAAGATTTTGGAGGGAGAAGAGACCTGAATCTACCAATGCCCCCCTTTCAAAAAATTATTTGGGCACGGGGCATTGAGGGGCAAATGATGAGTCAGGCCCAAATGACCCAACCCATGAGGATGAAGCTCAGGTCCAAGCCCACGAAGAGACCAAGTCAGGGCAGCCACGTTGCCCCGGAAGCAAATCCCGCTCCTACCAGGTCCTGCGGAGAAATATCTCACCTGCCTCGTACAGCGCGATGGCAGTTCCACACCTGCCTCCTCCAGCGCGAGGGTAGTTCGAGGGCTCCAAGGACGAACGTTGCTGAAGAGTCGTCCCCATCGGTTAGGGGAGGACTATAAATCAAGGAGCCCCACCAGCACTTGCGATGGATGGATCTCTCTCTATTCACTTCGACGCTTGTATTCCTCTAGTTTGTAATAATCATTGAGGAAGTAAAACACCACAGGCAATCTCTGCCTTTATGAAGTGGACGTAGGTCATCTTGACCGAACCACTATAATCCCTTCTCTCTCTTCTCTAATTATTGCATTTACTACATTTATTAATTACTTGACCGGTGGTGTCCGAAACCCTATTTTGGCATCATCATAAGCCATTCATTTACAACGGCTTGTGAATTATTAATGTGCTCAATTTTATTCTAATTGGAGTAATATCCTTTCTTTTATTTTATTTTTTGTTGATAATCCACCCTAACGGACTGAAACCCAAGAAAGCCCCACACAAATAGTGAAAGGAAGCCCAAGCCGTGGGAAGGAGAGCCTCCACAGGTGGAAAGAGTGGTATACCTAATGATGGATGGGGAGCAACCCTTTCCAGTTGGCTGCCCTGTTCTTTCTAAACGTGAGGGTGCATTATCTAACCTTGGCCGGGGTCTCTCATGGGTCTCAGCACTAACATTCAAGGTTGAGTTGTATTTGTAGAGCCATCATCGTCATCATATCATCAAGGAAATTTTAACGTATCTATTTGGGTTTGCTCAATCTTATTAAAGATCATATTCTCCCGAACTTTCTGTGAAAAAATCGTGCTTTCTTATTTGAGTTCTCTCCGTCACTGCACCAAATTGCAAATTCGATGCCCATGGATGTCCACGAAAAAAGAGAGCTGTTAATTGTAAACTGAAAATTGATCTTTCCATACTGAAAGAGTGCTGCTGCCTACACATTGAAAATCGCTTTGCACACATGCACTTTTTTTAAAAAAACTTTCTAAACTACCCCTCCCTCTCCTTCCCTCTCCCTGCCGGCCGGCCACCCCCTCCGCCCAACCTCGTCGCCCGCCATCTGCAACCGATCCCTCTCCTTGCTCGTCGCCGGCCACTGGCCCCTGCCCACCCTCTCCCACTCCCTCTCCTTGTCCCTCTCTATTTCCTCTCCCTGCTCGGTCTGGCAAGACAGGGAGAAGGAGGGGGAGAAGGAGAGGGAAAGAGGGAGAGAGAGATGTTGGCGCGGGCAGCACCGGGGACGAGTAGGGAGAGGGAGAGAGAAAGAGAGGAGAGGAAGAAGGAGAGAGGGAGAGGGTGGGCGGGCGGCGACGAGCAGGGAGAGGGAAAGAGACAAGGAGGAGGAGATGAAGAGGGAGAGAGGGAGAGGATGGGAGAGTGACGGCCGACGACAAGCAGGGAGAGGGATCGGTCGTAGGCGGCGGGTGGCGAGATCGGACGGAGGGGGCGGCCGGCTGGCAAGGAAAGGGAAGGAGAGGGAGGGGTGGTTTAAGAATTAAAAAGAAAAAAGAGTGCGTGTGTGCAAAGTGATATTCAATGTGTACGTAGCAGCACTCATACTGAAATTATTTTTTTTTCCAAAATACCTATGTAGGAAATTACCTAAAAAGACATCTAGCAAACTCTCTACATCCCCAACTTATTTCTACACACCCAACCCACCCCCATCCGAGCCACTACTGTCCCCTCGAGCAGCACCGCCGGAGGGGGAGATGGAGAGAGAGAGAGGGAGGGTGAGGGAGAGAGACCGGGAGAGGGAGAGAGAAAGGGGGAGGAGAGAGAAAGAGGGACAGGGACAGAGGGTGGCGGCTGGCAGTGGGTGGCGTCGGCAAGGAGAGGGAGAGAGAAAGAGGCAGAGGGGGAGAGGAGGAGAGAAAGAGGGAGAGAGGGTGGAAGGCGGGCAGGGAGAGGGAGAGAGGGCAGGAGAGGGAGAGCGAGAGCGGTTGGAGGCGGGCAGCGAGAAGAAGAGAGATCGAGTGTAGATAGAAGTTGAGAGAGTAGAGGTTATGTTATTTTGAGTAAAATAGGGTGTGTATAGAGTAAGTGTAAGGGAGTGTAGAGAGTACCGGTGCGAAGAGAGCAAATACCATTGTGTATTTAGCCTCCCTCACTGGAAAAATACCTTAGTGCAAGCATGAAAGCTAAATTAGAATCATTGGTTAATTTTAACAAATGAAATGGATGGATAAAAAAAAAAAACATTTGAGTTGTTCACCATCATCACCTCTGTTTAGGTGGCTGACGATGTCAAATGTGGCTTATCTTCTAATCTGCTATACTGAATGGTTTTGAGGCCAGTTTTATTGGTGATTGGAACCACCAACATGCAAGTAGTAGCCTAAACATTGTACAGTTAGAAATTTTAAGATTCTCGGAGATAAGACATGCCCCCCGGTGGAAAAGTATACCACATGATGGGTCTAGATCACCAAGCGGTCCACCTAAACATGTGGCAAATAAGCGCAAAGCAAAAGGCTAGGCTGGGCACTAGACCTGAAACCAGTGGCGGACCCAAGATTTTCATTTAGGTGGGGCAGGCAATTTTTCCAATATAGGTTAAAGGACATGATTATCAACATTTTTTTTTCTTTTGTAAGGAATCCTACTACTAACACCTAATTCATAAATAAGCTTCTAAACCAAACACCCAAATCCTAACTCCTCAACAAATTAGCACATTAATTAGTAGCCGTTCTACAACAATAATAAAGAAACTCTAAAAAAACTCCAGAGGAGTAATAATTATTGTCATATGAAAATTAGTACCTGCTCATCTTTTCCTTAAGCTCCTCATGGTTTTTCTATCATATAAATCCAAATGAGAGCTTACTTATAAAAGAATATTGTCACCATAATCATAAACATCATATTATAGTCCAAGAAAAAATTTTCAAAAGAAGAAGAAATAAGTAGTTTAGCTCAATCTTATAATTTTGTCGCTATCTACTTTTGTTTACAACAAGAAAATAAACTCTTGTTTTCTTGGAGTAGGATTACTGATTCCATGGAGGCATTATACGGTCACACGATCAAGAAATGCAAAGGGATGTGGTCAAATGGAAACATTATTGTATACATGTGGCCCTTTATGGTGATGATGATGAACAATGACAATAATTGGTCCATGTCTTGGTGTTCCACTTCCAACACCGATGGGCTTGGCTTTAGGTATGAGGAACAAGGCCCATTTCAGATGAGAATAACTAGAAACATGCACTAATCAATATTTGGCCAACTAATGGATGGTTATAAGAAAATGGTTGCAGTCCAAACACAATGGATGAATTTGGCCAATAAGGATCACTGGCAGAAAGAGTGTTTTTGGGCGTGGGGCGGTACTTTTGAGATAAGTAGGGCATGGGCCAGGGCCCATTACATGTTTTTAAGAATTTCTAAATTTCACCTGGGGCAACCGCCCATATAGTGACAACGTGGGTCCGCCCCTGGGCTAGGGCCCATTTCATATTATTGAGAATTCCTAAATTTCACCCGGGGCGGCCGCCCCATATGGTGACTACATGGGTCCGCCCCTGCCTGAAGCCACACAGGGCCGAAACTATTGACCTGCATGTCCACCTACTGGGAATGGGATCAGATTGGTTTTTAAGAGTCGACTCAGCTGGGAAGCTGTTTGTTTTTAGATCACCAATTTTTCTTGTATAGTTGTGTCTCTTTTCTTTCTTTTTTTTTAATGAAAGTCCTCTCCTTTACCAAAAAAACAAAAAGAGTCGACTCAGCTGGGAAGGTTATTGAGTTGAGGAACTCGAACAAGTTTGATCCATTACTCAAGCCATAATTGTTTGACTCACCCAGGGCAATGAGCTATGGAATTGGGTCGACTGACTCAAGTTTGTCAAAGTGGGTTTTAAAATTTTATTGGCACGGCAACTGGAAAACCACTTCCTGGGCTGATTGCTAGGCCTGACTATATGATATAGGCCAGCATTAGTCCATAAGTGCAAACACGAGTTTTGCTACTTGGCTCACACTTTTGGTCAGCTCTTGGCCCTTCATTGCTAGCTTAGGCAAACCACAGTTTTACCCTGGCCTATCTGCCAGGCAGCATAATAATCACCGCTGATGGATTTTGAGTCTACCGTCTAGTTGGGCCTAGTTTTACTGGCCCAATATCTTCCCAGATCCAACCCACAAGCCCAAAGAATCAGACCTGGGCCGGCACAGATGAGTGCATTTTCTCCTGGTCAAGACTAGCAACCCTCCATCACTGTCACTACTAATCTTTCAGATGGTAATTATAATCTATGGCAAAGCTGTCCCGACCATCTCGGGCCACACCTGCTTTCCAGTGGTCCATCTCCTGATTATGATATCTGTCTCTGTTGTCTCTCAATTGCGTCTTCATTTGGGAAGGCCATGGTTGTCATTCTCCAGATTGTATCTTTGGCTTGAATCAGCTTCAGGCCTGAATACAACACCTACCTACCTCTCTTGTGGACCACTTGTGCAGGTTCAAAACTATGAAAACTGGATATTTTGAGATACTTACATCATAGAGCTGTATTTTATTTCAAGTCACAGTTCTTAAAGGCTGACGAAGCTTCCAAGTCCATACAAATACATACATGCGTGCTTAGGTGATCCAGAAATTTGAATTGATGATCATCAACAATCAGCATAGATAGGGAACGAATCACAGTATCTCAGATGGATAGCCTTACAAGCAGGAACCTTACCTACAAGTTAATAAAAGGTTTTTATAACTCACTTTCCCATTTGGATTTGTGACCAATAGAACGCCGGCCAGGTGATACTTCATCAGATGATTGTATAAGGAAGAAGGTATGTTAAAAAAAAAAACAAAGAGTGGAAATGATAAATTCAATGGGATTCTTAATTGGATGAAGAATCCAATTTTTGATTCAGTATGGATAAAAGATCTTCCATATCATATTATTCAATTCTAGTCGATGAGTCAATTTGATAGATCAGATATTATTATTCCTGATATATTGATATGATTCAGGATCATCATGATACAACCTATCCTATTGAATTTACAAGAGAGAGACTTATCATCTTTATGGGATTAGATCCCAATTAAGTTATTGTGAAGCAACAAAATAAAATAAAATTATGAGATTATGGAAGTATATATTATGGCATTTATTGCTACTGATTAATCAATCAGTACTCATGAGGGCCTTAGTAAAAAAGTGCCACCTAGTCAATTGTAGAGATAAATTTAACCATTATATCTTTGCTCACCTCTTTCACTTGAACAAAGTGGTAATCTAACTTTAATGTGAGTAACATGGGTTAAAACCAATATAATTCGCTAGTTATAAGAGCCATGGCTCTTTGTTTTGGTACAATACTGGATCGAGAGGACTTTGGTATAAGATACATAGAGGAAACCCACTTTTAGGTCATCGACCATCAGGGCAACTTACCCAATCAACATCTGTATAGGCAATTGGCTTGTTTATTGAAAGAAGTGCCCATGATAAACCCTTCCATGTATTCACCTTCACCTAGGGGTGTGAATTGGGCTGGCCCGCCTATGCACGGTACGGCCCAGCACAAAAATCTCCATGCCATGGCCTTGCACGGCCTGACCGCATTGACCGTGCTGACATGGCACAATATTACCAATGGCATGGGCTGTGCTGGGCCAAGGGGCCTGGGCCTCAGCACAAGACGACACAATCCAACTCAACGTTGATTGTTCATATAAATAACATACAAAACTTAATTTAATTAAGATTTTATATAAAGAAAATTAATATTTGTGCATTTATTAGACAAGAAGACTTCCTTACAGCAACCTAACCATATCCGAAGAAGGCAAAAACAGGGCAAAAAAACTAGATTAAAGGCCCAAGATCCTTCATGGCAAAGTCATTACTAAACGGATCTTCACGTATGGTAAAGGCCCTCCAACTTGAGTGTCGATATCGACGTTAAAATGTACATTCATTATAATATTATTCTCGATGGTTATTACAGTATTATTCTTAGTTGAGCGTCGATATCGACACCCAACACATGTTTGGGCATCAGTTGCGCGTCAATATCAATGCTCATTACAGCATCATTCTCAGTTAAGCGTCGATATTGATGCTCAATACGGGTTTGCAGTTTAGTTGAGTGTCTATATCGACACTATGGTCTTCTACATCTTCTTCTCCCTCCTTTTTCTCCTTCTCCCTACCCCATCTCACACCCAACCCACCATCCTCAACAATCTTCATCTCGTTTCATCTCATATCTTTATTCACTCAAACTAGTACCTAGATCTTCTTCTTCAAACACGGACCATAATCTACCTTCACCATCTCTATTACCATTTTATCTTTCTTCTCATGATCTAAACAACCCCATCAAACCCAACATCCATCGATCATTGAACACGGGCCCATCATCTTTACCAGAACATTCACACCATCACACCATCTTCTCCCCTTGGAAACATGACATCATCTTCTCCAGCCTCCGCACTGCACGAAAATATTTGGGTTGTGGCCCCGTGCGATCAATTAATCGCGTTGACCGTGCCGACACAGCAAGATGCAGCCAATGGCATGAGCCGTGCTGGCCCAGGAGGTCTTAGGCTGTGGCACAGCACGACACGGTCCAGGGCCTTGGCCATGCCGGGCCGACCCCAGCGAACTTGGGCAATGCACGGCATAGCTGGGCCGGCCTCAAACCGGGCCGTGCCGTTTACAGTCCCCTGCTCCACATCCACCCAAAGGTAAAAAACAAAGGCACTGAAATGCCATTAAACCAGAGGCCTTGGGTTCCTTACTTAAGAGCAACCCAGCCATATCCCAAAAAGGCCAAAAAAAGGGCAAATGTTGGATGAATCTTAACTCTCAAGTCTGGTATTTCTTCCACCACACGGAGACAGCATCTCTCCCCGCTCTTGCATGGCACGTTTCTTCATCGCCTCTCATATTCTCTTCCACTTGCCTCCACAACCTAGGGTTTCAATAATCCTCTCCCTCTTCTTAAATCTATTTCCATTCTCTCTCTATATATCTTCGACTTCTGCTTCTACTTCTGCTTCTGCTTCTGAGGAGAGAGATGGATTTAGGACTGCACCTGCTCCTGAGAGCGGCATGGCTTGCAGGAATCCTTCCAATACTCATTGCTTCCATTCCCTTTTCTTCTTTCCGCCCTTTCCATAACACTCTACTTGGATTTTCCGGAAGGGGAAAGATCATGCAATCGGCTTCCTCCCATGTAAGTGAGATACTAATCTATCTTTATTTTTAGCAGTTGCTCTTCTTCATTTTATAATTATAGTTTGTTGATTGCAACAATGTCAGTCCTGTTTTTCCAACTGTCTACAATTCAATTTGTGGTGTGGAAACTTTTCTCCACTTTGTTTTATCTGGGCATACAAGTTCATCGGCTCAAGTAAGAAATCCAAGCCACTCAAAAGAACTGCAACCCCCCATGGTATTAATATTAGCCTATATCTAACTCTAATAGGAGTTGCCCCACCATAAGATCCTTTATATACCTATAAACATGAAATCTTATACTCTGGTTTTAATTTATTTTAACCATGTGTTTTATCGTGTGACCAATGTGATGGTGTGCCCGACTCTGATTGAAGTAAAATTGGGCTGGGCTTCCGAGTTAAAATATGAGGAAGGACAGTTGTTTTGAGTGGTTTGGATTTTAGAAGCGAGCGTCAGTGATGGAGTCATAAACGAATTAGTTCATCAAATTTGTTGAATTTGAACTCTGAATTAGAAGAATAAAAATCAAATCTAATGAACCTGCTCCATTGAAAAAAAAAATTTATCGAGTTAATAGTATTGAAATGTGAATTGTGGCCTTGAATGCTAATTGACATGTTTTATATCGACATCCCAATGAACACTAGGAATCTGTGATTTAGGGCCCTGCTGTAATTGATGTGGAAATTGACATGCAATACAATTAAATAACCCCACTATGGTTCTCAATTGAACAAATATAAGGTGGAGACGGAGAGGTTTACAAGTGCAATTCAGAAGAGGGAGGTAGTTTTTAGTTCAAGATCGGTTTATGAGGAGCACAGTTTTCGTCCTTACTGCTACTTTAGCACACACATGAATGCAACCTTTGCTTATGTGATTCTCGAAAAGGAGGATGGAAAATGTGGTCTTCCTTTTACCAAATTTCCCATCCGTACCTCATTAAGACTCCCCCTGAAACTGTCACATCGACATTCACTGTATGGTAATGTAAAGTGTTTTGCCTAATGCAACAATATTTCTGTGATACTGCAAATTCCTGACAGGATCCTTAACTCCTTATTGCTAACGAGCTTTTGGATTCTTGAAATATGAGTGCTATTCTAGTGCTCTTATGAAAACTTATCATCGCTGTGAGGGTGAAGTGGATTCGGAGATTTCCAATTATTTCTTATGTGCCAGGGTATAGTGTTATTTGGAGAGCATTGATGAATAGTTGTTTATCCTAACTGACACATGCATTTTCATTTCCTTCAAATGATTGGACTCTGATCTTATATGTTAAATGGTTGGACTTTTGGGCTTTATGGAAGGTGGAGGGACCTTTGAAAGAAGATCTCCTTTCCTTTCAATCCTTTATGGGAGGTGGGTTGTATATTGCTTTTGAAATAGTAGCAGTGGTTCAGGGATCTTGTGATATTTTGATATGATTGTTCACTGTGAAGGCAACTAAAAAAAGCATGGACTATTGATAAATTTATTTTGTGTCTGTGATGCAAGGTGTAAAGAAGAGGAACATCAATGGTCTTTATGCAGTCTAGATTAATTGATACACCTCAAGACTGCCTGCCATATGATGCAATTATCTTTGTATTCTAAAGAGATTCTGTAATCGTAGTGGTAGATACAATTGAAATCTAAGAGATGCACACACTATATTATTGATTGATTTAATAAACTCATTGTGTAATTAGAAAGATGCTTATTTTCATCATCGAAATTAATCCTAATTGAAATAGAATTCTTTTTATGTCTCTCTGCTGGCTCTATTGAACTCGCCTAATTGTCGTTTTTGGATATTGTAGAAGCTTACCGTTCCCCAGAGATTCTTTTCACACTTCTATCTGGTGGCTGTGATGTGGACGACACTGTTACTACTTTTGACATGGTTTTATGCATATAGAACAATGACACCATTGACTTCTGAATCATTTCAGTATTCAACAGTTGCTAGCCACTTGATTGGAGGTTCACATATCTTTCACTTTAGTAAGTTTCATTCAACCCCCACAGAGCAGAGATGCCATGTATGGAGCGTTGTATTTTTGCTTTTATTGATGGAAGCTCAAGTTTTGAGGCGTCTATATGAGACGCTATATGTGTTCAATTACAGCCCTTCAGCTCGAATGCACATTTTTGGATATCTAACTGGGATATTGTAAGTTCTTGCATTCTAACAACTATACTCTCTTGCTAGCGTTATTTTAATGTCTCTTCTTTTAAGTATATTCCATTCTTACAATAATAGTTGGTTTGTTCATAACTCATAATTCGACTGCCAATTTGTTGCAGCATATTCTATGAGTTGGTTGAAATAAGTTGCTACTTCAAGGGTTTTTGAGCATGTATTGATGATATTCACATTAACTTCTGTTTGAAGGGTGTATTGTTGGCAAGTTCCACATATGGTAGACTTTTATCTTTTGGCATGTATGGGGCTGGGGAGTGCTTGTGAGTTCTTCCCACTTTTAGAAGTCCTGGATTCCCTCTAATGATTAGGACATAGGAGTGTTTAATCACTAACCTGTCAAATCTAACTAATGATTAGTTTTCTTCTTTAGAAGGTTGCTTAATTACCAAATGATCTCTCCATGACAGACGAAGAAAGCACTGAAAGGCTATGATGCCCGGATACGGCAGGGACATGACATGGCCACAGCAGGGACATGGATTTTACACATAAAAAGTGAAGTGTCGGATACAATACAACACAATACGTTGCCCATTATGAAGTATCTATGCATCATAGCTGAAAGGTATCCTAAAATCAATGAGAACCTAAATAAAACTCAGACCAGCTTTGTTTGTTTTAGAATTTTAATGGAAGAGTAGGATGAAAGATGCCTTAAAAATCACCAAAAATAGTGAGAAACTCTTCATATATCTCAACAAATCAAGAGCTTTTAGTGTCATGCCTCTAGGATTGCTCACTTGACAACTGCTGATGTGGCTGTACAGCTAGGTGGTGCCAGTTGTTCAAATCCAAAAGATGGATAAAGAGAACTCTAAATAGGCTTTGATGACGGTTATGAGTTTTTAGAGAGAGAAGATACATTCAGAGAAAAATTCTATTAGAAGTTTATTTCATTTTATTACTTCAGGACATATGGCCTTGTGCTCTAGACTAGAGAACATTAGGAAAAACAGTTGAACAGTTTGATCGCTGTTGCTGGTTGAAAAGTGAAAAGGTTTGATTGGTGAGCTTAGGACAGGACCTTCTAATTTTCAGATCAAGTTGGTGCCATCTATGCCTGGTGCACATCTAGGGCTCATTTTTGCATCAGATTATCTTAAAACTGTTTCTATCCAATTCACTTATTGTATGGCTTGATATTTCAAGTGGTATTGCTCCTGAAAATGTTTTGATGAAGTGTATGATTAGAGTCGTAAGCGTAACCTGGTGAAACACAATATTCTCTCCTGTTTGGCATGCAATGATATTACAAGATTTTTTTATTGATACAATCTTATTTTTAAGGTTAGTTTCTACACAGCAGCTCCATTGTCACTGAGCAGCTCATGTACACCAGAGGTGTACCAGTATGCAACTCGTCAAGTTGCTGAGTTTATAGTTAAAGGCCGAGCTCGAATGCCCGATGTTGAGTTTGATTGGTGGGGATATGTGAAGCCTCTTATGAAACTGGGATGGCTCCAATGGACTGGTGCTGCAATTTTTTTATGGGGTTGGATCCATCAGTATCGTTGCCATGCTATTCTTGTAAGGACTGTGTTTCTGTTACAATTAGTTGCTTTTTAATCAAAATGAAGTCATAAGTCAATGTTCCTGATAGGGATAGTTTTCTTATAAGTGGCTGTAGCTATCTGCAACAATAATTTTGACCCATTTGTCTGTGATGCAGTAGTAAAAATCATGCATACAATGTTTTTAGCTCAAATTTTGTTATTAACCATACTGCAGCAGGCAATGCATGATAAAACAGAGAATATTTAGATGAAAGTAAAAAGTTTCAAATTAATTAAAGACTGGAGCACATTCAATCTTTAAGGTTACATCAATTGTCAAAATGTTAGAAAAAAATCCTCTCAAAATGGGAGAACTAACTAACTAACTATATATACAGGCCCTCCTATCACCAATTTGAACCATCTACACACACGGGAACCCTCTCAATTACGCCGGAGCCCATGTGTTTGCACCCATCCGAATGGACTGGACCGGACCCGACCCAACCGTTGGATTAAGGGTCAATTTTTTTCTTTAATATAAGTCGTTAAACTTGTGTGTTACGGATCAAGGTTTTCGAGGCATGGGATTGAACCCAAACTTGATAGCTGGGCCCATCAAGGATGACTCTTTCCATCCCCCCCTGTCCCGTGATCAGTGGGTCCCAGTGAATATAATATTGCTCATCATTATCATCATCAAAGCCTTGTCCCAACTATGTTGGGGCCGGCTACATGAATTATGTTTGTCCATTCCGATCTATCTTGAGCCAAATCTTTGGATAAGTTGCACATGTATATGGGCCCTCCTCCCCTACGCTCATGTGGATGAAACTTTCCGTCCATTTGGATGGGTGCCAAACCCAGGGACCCATGACTATTGAGAGAGAGAGAGAGAGAGAGAGAGAGAGAGAGAGAGAGAGAGGAATCCACTCGTATGTGGCCCAAAGGTGGGCCCCACACGTGCGAGCAGATGGCCGTGTGATTTGAGGTGAGGGACCGCCTATATATATACATTTATTCCTAGCGTATTTCTTATTAAGGTATTTTCAATTAAAGACCGGAGCACATTGAATCTATAAGGTTACTTCAATTGACAAAATTGTTAGATAAAAATTCTCTCTAAATTGGAGAGAGAGAGAGAGAGAGAGAGAGAGAGAGAGAGAGAGAGAGAGAGAGAGAGTCCAGATCCTATGTGCGCGGCTCCATGCACACCTTGCTATGGGGCCCACCTGCGGGCCAACTTCGGGATGGGGCTGTGGGGGATTTGAATATCTGGGTGGGGTCCTCCCATGTACAAAAAACCAGCCTCATCTGATCATCCTAACCCTATCATCCATGGCCCACAAGTCCAATCTTCGCATGGGCGTACAGTCGATCCAACTCTCCAATCAATTCGCATGATTGCAAACCCAAGGGGCATATGAGGGGGGCTGTTTGTGTTGTCTAGTTGGATGGACCATCAGGTGGGCTCCACTATGGGTGTCCGCAATGCGCAATGCGTGCATAAGATAATCTATCTATCCAGCTATCTATCTAAGATGCACAAATGATGAAAAAATCAAAGGCAGTGTAATGGAGCTCACTCTCTCTCTCTCTCTATATATATATATATATATATAGAGAGAGAGAGAGAGAGAGAGCGAGCTCCATGACATCCCCTTTTATTTATTCATCATTTGTGTATGCCGGATTGATCTTGATCGCAGATGCAAAAATATGCAACTGTCAGATGATTCTAACCATATCTAGTTGTTTCTTGCAGTATAGCAGAAACAAAAAAATGGCCCTGTGGCTTATATTTGCTAGATCAGATGTCTATTGATTGAGTGATTGTTAACATCAGCTGATGGCGTCACTTTAGGCTGTGGCCAACTGTGGGGCACAGAATATGAACCGTCCAGATTGCTTTCATGTATGATTGCATATTGTAGAGATAAAAATTGATGATGGTTGTCTATATGCCAAAACCCTTAACTGTTTGCATTTCTTCTGCAAAATTAAGCAGTTATTATTTAATAAACTGGTTACTTTCTTTTGTTGCCTCGCCACTCTTCATTTTTTTACATGAATTGGTTTCTCCACTGATTTTGATAAAGTTTGGGTTTCTCTGTAATTTTGCCATTATGTTTTCGAAGACGTCACACATACATACATGAGACACAAAATCAACCTTGGAAGTGGAATCTCTTCTGCAACTTGTGCATTTAATATGCTCGTGACTGAATTTTCTTTTCTCAACAGGGGTCGTTGCGAGAGCGCAAAGAGCAGGTTGATGAATATACAATCCCTCATGGCGACTGGTTCGAGATTGTTTCTTGTCCACATTACTTAGCCGAAATTGTAATGCTTATTCTTCCTCTCACTGAGTATTGGGATTCAGGGAACAGAAATGATAAACATCTTTGCAAGATGTTTTGGGTTCTATGATATTTGAAAAGAACTCCTGAAATGCCATTATAAGAGAATAAATACAAAAGTGCAGATTTTTATATAACCTTTTTCAGTTGTGATTATGCTGAAACAAGCCTTTTGATCAAGTTGCATGCTGCTATTTGATCATCAAAAGGTTCTTGCTATATCTACAAGACTACATCTTGCTTAACTCAGTGGTGGTTTTTGCATGCAGGTTATTTATGCAGGTCTTCTCATTGCCAGCGGAGGATCAGATATTACAGTATGGCTTCTCTTCGGATTTGTGGTATCTCACTTGATATTTAGAAAATTTTAAGTTATTCATTGCATTGTTCTTTATATGATAGTGTTGATGATGATCAGTTTGTTGCTAATGATCTCTTAATTTCTATTGCACCTTGTGCATGCAGGTATCAAATCTCGTCTTTGCAGCAGCAGAAACTCAGAGGTGGTATCATCATAAATTTGATAACTACCCATGCTATCGGCGTGCTATTCTTCCTTTCATTTATTAGAGGTATATATCACCATCTAAGTGATGATCTCTCCCAGATCCCTTGTAAAGACAAGTTAAAATGACATTTCACTCACATGTAAATCATTCTGAATTGGTTATTATATGCAAAAAAAAAAAAAAAACATAATTTAGAATTGGTTTTTTTTTTTGGAATAAATTTCTCACTGTTCTGTTAATTTGTAGTTGAGAAGGCAGGGGCTGAAAATGGCAAATTTTGGGTAATTTGAATATAAGATTTTGTAGAAGCATTGCATGACAAGGTGTGATGTATGAAGTTGCAGTGTGCCAACCTTGATCTTGTATTATGTACCATACCACTGTATAGAAAGGCACCGTTTGGATAAATCTGAACTGTCTAAATGTTGGCCGGCCTTCCTTTATTGCTTGTTTTCAAGCTAAAACTCATGCAAAAAACCGTTTCAAATCTCGATTGGATTATGATGTTTAACATGTTCAAGCCCTGGTAAGATGGGCCTAACTTCCGAAGCGTGAGTGGAATCTGGGCTCGACTCAGGCTACAACTCAGGCCTTGAATAGTCAAATTGGGCCTGAGTTCCTATATTATCTATGTACTTTGTTAAAACATATATACTTAATAATATACATAAATAGGGGAAAATGTTTTCCTACTAGCAGACTGTATATTGCATATTGTTTATTATGCAGTCCAGCTCATGGTGCCCATTTAGATGGCATATCTATTAGTGGAATGAGAGAAGATGGTAGATCGCCTTATGGATAAGGGTCATGCAGAAATCAGCCTTGTATGATTATCCTTACCCTTAATACCTTAAATTCTAATTTCATTTTAACCATAGTTATTTTTTAGATTCTATCAAACACTGAGTGATGGTTCAATGGGTGTAAAATATGTTTGATGAGTGCAATGGGTCTACTGAATGATTTTCATGATTTCAAAAAAGAATTTGAAAGTGAAATCCGCAACTGATTTAAACAATTTATATTCATTTCTCAAACCAATGGAAAGAGGCCGTCATTTTGAAATTAAAATTTGATGTATTTAATTTTTCCATGCGATGATTAATTAATGTTTACATTAATTGGTTGAAGTTTGGAATGCTAATTATTCGCTAGAACGGGATCAATTGTATCAATCAAAAGTGGATCACAAATAAGGGAAAATCAACCCCAAGGGGTAGCTCAGTTGGCCTATGACCACGGTTTGCACCCGGAGGTTGTGGGTTCGAAACTGCACTACCACACTGGGGCCACAGGGGAGTTTACCCAGGCTTCTCTTTGGGCTTGGAGGGATTAGTTCAGTCCAAAGGGTTGGAAACCTTCTGATAGAGAAAAAAAAAAAAAGGGAAAATCATCTTCATGAAAACTTTCATCCATCATATCTGCTCATTTCTTTCAGATTTTACCCACTTAGATTAGGAAAGTTTTTATTTGAATTCTGTTCTTTTTTTTTTTTTTTTTTTTTTTTTTTTATGAAGACTTTATACCTCATGGACCTGTTATTATTGGTAGGTGCCAAGATTTAATGCCTTTAAATTAAAATGTCTAATTATTATATAAAAATTTATTTTTATTTGGGCTTGAGCTTAGCGCGGGTCTTTTCTGCTAGAATGTTAATCACTGATGATATCCCATGTTTCGAGGCGGGAGATACGTTTTGCCCCCACAGTCTCACAGAATTTCATGTGTGAGGTTACATCAAATTACCCTCGCAACTAAAACTTAATCTTGAATCCGCAGAAGCTTATGAAATTAGATATACATAAGTTAAGGCATGGTGATCGCCATCTAAATGTCAACAAAACATGAACAATCCAAAGATAAATAGTGCGAAAGCATTAAAGTTTAAACATTTAGACAAACTATTTTATTTAACCTGATAGCCCGCAGGGCCAATAACATTCATAAAAGGTCAAAGGGATAATCCAATAGTCATGATGGAGCTCTCGCCACCCAATGTCTAGATGACATCATCCAGAGTCCGCATAGTCAACCCTGACTGCACCTCCGCAACTGTCTCCACCTCCGGGGTAGTGGTGTTGTCTCCTTCAATGCCAAGTGTAGTGCATTATGTTTGCAAAAACCCAACAAATAAACATGTATAAGAAACATAACATGTTGCATCAATAGTGAATAAAGACGGATGATTATATCAATTATAATGAAGTATAAATTAGGTAAAGTTGTGCACGAGGTATAAATATAAATAACACAAGAGAATCAAACATGACAAATTTAACATGATAACCTAGCAAAAGGGCAATCCACATATGCTATATTCTCTCAATTGCAGAGTGGCAAACAGCGTGACCGTAGAGAGAGCGGATACCAATATAAAAGAACACTATACTGCAAGACTTCTCAAGGGAGTTAATATATAATACGGCCATCTAACATATATACAGTTTGGTGCCAAAGGATATAGTCACTCCCTTACAGATATAAATTGCATCTAGTACAATACACACCTAGCTGGGTCCGACTAAAATAAGACCGAAACTAAGTGGTGTCGATTCAGAGATCGGACATACAAGGTCCACTGGACTATACGGGACTACTCTAAAACACGTCTAGCTGACAAGTTTTCACAGTTAGTGAGTAGTCTTACAAATTCCAAGCCCTCCTAATTAGATGCCATACGTCAGTGCCTATGTCCATCCTAGGTGGTTACAGAGTCCAAACATGATACATAATAACTAACACAAATGATAAACACAGATGCATGTACAAGCCATGCAAATACATGAATATAATGAAAGTACATTCAACTAATGATTTATAACATTTCAAGGGATGTTCATAACACCAATCCTAGGGTCTAGAACACCACACCATTCAACACTATGTAGCCTTAAGATCTTTGGTGCCCGTGAAATATCATAACCTTGGCATTATTTTTACCAAAAGAAATAAATTAAAAAAAAAACATTGGCATTATTTGAAGTTCGTTAGAACCAAAGACCCTAAGCCAACACATACTTGACTTAGCATTGCCCTGCACAAGGCACACCTATTAAGGCCTTACAAGTTATTAAGGTTGGGCAAGTTCAATGGGCCCCAAAGTAGCTCTAAATTGTAGGTAAATAGTCCTCTTAGGAACTTAGGCCTACGGTTAGTCGTTCTTTCACCGTTAGCTAGGAGTAATTCTACGGTTAACCTTAGGGTAGCCCTGAGCTCCCTTATAGCTAGCCATAAAACAAAACCCCAAAATCTCATTTGCGGAAAAGCAACCTTAGATAGTTCACGGTTAGCTACCTAAAGACTGACGATTAGTCATGGGGGACCTACTGGTAGCCATGAGTCTCAAATTTTGAAACTCCAACTAAAATTATTTGGTTCAAGGGATTTTCATCTCAAATCGACTAAGGGCTTCAAGAACACTATAATTAGAGGCATGAAATGTTAGACATGAGTGGTCCTTATGATGACCACATGTGCAACACTGTTGGGACCCACAGTTTGAGCCCACTAATTTAAGTTACTTTCTCTTTATAAATTTTTATTTTTACTAAGTTTATCTTGAATTCAATTTTAGTAAGCCCAATCAAATAGGACTCTTGTTGGCTGATTTGAGGGAATTAAGGAAACTTATCTTTATTAGATTTCTTTGATGGGAAGAAATCTCTTTAGGGTTTATCTATATATATAGTTTTTCGGTTCTCTCTCTTAACCTACGAGATCTGAAAAGTACCCATCACTACAAGAAACCTGAACTTTTGGCGACGAAAATTTTCGTCGCCAAAAGTTACGTTTTCGTCGGTAAAAGTATTTACCGACGAAAATTTTTTCATCGCCAAGACGTCGGTAATACCTCGTCAGCAAAACATTTTCTCGACGAAATTATTTTTCGTCGGCAAAAATTATATTTTTACCGACGATAATTTGACTTTTGCCGACGTTTTTTTCCGTTGGCAAAAGTATTTTAATTTTTTTATTTTTCTTTTTATATTTTTTCCGACGTTTTTATTTCGTCGCCAAAAGTATTTTGATTTTTTTATTTTTCTTTTTATATTTTTTCCGACGTTTTAATTTCGTCGCCAAAAGTATTTTAATTTTTTTATTTTTCTTTTTATATTTTTGCCGACGTTTTTATTTCGTCGCCAAAAGTATTTTGATTTTTTTATTTTTCTTTTTATATTTTTGCCGACGTTTTAATTTCGTCGCCAAAAGTATTTAATTTTTTAATTTTTAATTTTATATTTTTGCCGATGTTTTAATTTCGTCGCCAAAAGTATTTTGATTTTTTATTTTTCTTTTTATATTTTTGCCGACGTTTTAATTTCGTCGCCAAAAGTATTTTAATTTTTTTTATTTTTCTTTTTATATTTTTGCCGACGTTTTAAGTTCGTCGCCAAAAGTATTTTAATTTTTTTTATTTTTATTTTTATATTTTTGCCGACGTTTTTATTTCGTCGCCAAAAGTATTTTTCTTTTTTTATTTTTCTTTCTTTATTTTTACCGACGAAATAAAACGTCGGTATAAAACGTCGGTAAAGGTCTTTTTTTTTAATATTGAATTTATTTTTTCATTATTATTTTCCTGTAAACTTGTTTATACACCTGTATAAAAAATAAACCTGTTCCTCTACCTATATTCAACAAAAAAAATATGCAATGAAACAAAAGTTACTAAATAAACAGACAACCATCTCCATTTTTCATTAAATCATTCATCTCATTAAACAAATATAACAATCAATAATGATACAATCTCATATCAATGTCCAATATACATTGATATATACAAATATATATATACAAATAAACCGAAAAGCATCGCAACAATTCTGCAACCGACCCCAATGCGTTCATCAATCTGCAATGAGAAAAACAACATTAAAATCTTTATAATGAATTAAATTAAAAATAAACATGTATATATATAACTTTTCCTAAGTTATTTAGCGAATTTTTTTCCAGCCAAAATGTTGACAATCAGACGGCTGTTGCATCTCACTTGTTTACCAGAAGTCCGATTCACTAACCGTCAATTCCAACAAGTTACTTAGGCATTGAACAAGGTACATGTGCTTTCCCGCGGCCGTTTCCCGTTCCGGACCCCCGGCGGGCCGTTTTCGAGCCTAAGTGTTGGAAAATCGTGTGTCTCGGTCGTAATTCTTTAACCGGAGTACTATTTGCGAATCGTCAGTTCCTACAAGTCACTCTACCCTCGAGCGAAGTGCTCGTGCCGGTTTCGGAATTTTCCCGCGGCCGTTTCCCGTTCCGGACCCCCGGCGGGCCGTTTTCGAGCCTAAGTGTTGAAAAATCGTGTGTCTCGGTCGTAATTCTCTAACGGGAGTCCTATTTGCCAACCGTCAGTTCCTACAAGTCACTCTACCCTCGAGCGAAGTGCTCGTGCCGATTTCGGAATTTTCCCGCCGCCGGTTTCCCGTTCCGAACCCCCGGCGGGCCATTTTCGAGCCTAAGTGTTGGAAAATCGTGTGTTTCGCACGTAATTCTCTAACCGGGAGTCCTATTTGCGATCCGTCAGTTCCTACAAGTCACTCTACCCTCGAGCGAAGTGCTCATGCCCATTTCGGAATTTTCCCGCGGCCGTTTCCTGTTCCGGACCCCCGGCGGGCCGTTTTCGAGCCTAAGTATTGGAAAATCATGTGTTTCGGTCGTAATTCTGTAACCGGGAGTCCTATTTGCGAACCGTCGGTTCCTACAAGTCACTCTACCCTCGAGCGAAGTGCTCGTGCCAGTTTTTAAATTTTCCCGCGGCCATTTCCCGTTCCGGACCCCCGGCGGGCTATTTTCGAGCCTAAGTGTTGGAAAATCATGTGTTTCGGTCGTAATTCTCTAACCGGGGGTCCTATTTGCGAACCGTCAGTTCCTACAAGTCACTCTACCCTCGAGCGAAGTGCTCGTGCCGGTTTCAGAATTTTCCCGCGGCCGTTTCCCGTACCGGACCCCCGGCGGGCCGTTTTCGAGCCCAAGTGTTGGAAAATCGTGTGTTTTCGGTCGTAATTCTCTAACCGGGAGTCATATTTGCGAACTGTCAGTTCCTACAAGTCACTCTACCCTCCAGCGAAGTGCTCGTGCCAATTTCAGAATTTTCCCGCGGCTGTTTCCTGTTTCGGACCCCCGGCGGGCCGTTTTCGAGCCAAAGTATTGGAAATCGTGTGTTTCGGTCGTAATTCTCTAACCGAGAGTCCTATTTGTGAACCGTCAGTTCCTACAGGTCACTCTACCCTCGAGCGAAGTGATCGTGCTGATTTCGGAATTTTCCCGTGGCCGTTTTCCGTTCCGGACCCCCGGCGGGCCGTTTTCGAGCCTAAGTGTTGGAAAATCGTGTGTTTCGGTCGTAATTCTCTAACCGGGGGTCCTATTTGCGAACCGTCAGGTCCTACAAGTCACTCTACCCTCGAGCGAAGTGCTCGTGCCGGTTTCGGAATTTTCCCGCGGCCGTTTCCCGTTTCGAAATTTTGGAGATAGAATTATAATGGTAGAATTTCAGTTAGCGAAATACCTCCAGCAGAACTGACTTACAACCATGGTTGAAAATATCGGCCGGTACCGATACGTACCGGCCGATACGTACCGGTACCGGTCGGTATCGCACCGATATCTCAGCGAGATATCGGTTGCGGCGATATGGACAAAATATCGCCATATATCGGCCGATATTTTCAATATATCGGCCGTGGCGATATCTCGGCCGATATTTTGAAAATATCGGCCGATCTCCTTTTTTTTTTTTTTTTTTTTTTTTTTCAGGGGCGCTGCCCCCGATCCCCCGCCGGGGGCGCTGCCCCCTGGACCCCCGCGAGCCCCCGCCGGGGGATACCCCCGGACCCCCTCTGCGAAGCGCATGTTTTAGATAAATGACAATCAAAATTCAAGAAAACAAAATGATCTACTTGACCATGATGCCTAGGACTCTTTTGCTAATTGTCTTTCTTTTTTTTTTGTGCTTGGATGTCTATTATTATCATAAACTACTAGATATGATATTAAACCTATTTAATTATGTTTGGAATGATATAGTAGTAAAGATTAATATGCTAATTCATGAACCAAAAGGCTTTATATTGAGTTAGATTCGATGTTACTCACTTATTTTTCCCTAAATCTAGTATTTTAAAGTGTAGATCTAAATTTTTTTATTTCCAAAATTTGGGGCTATTCTTGAAATCAATTACATTTTTTCACATTAGTGTTCAAATGCATTGATAATGTATTAGTTTAAAATAGATCTATACTTTTGGAACAAAAAGTATGAGTTTTTGCCAAAAATTGTGGTTGCATTATGTCAGATTTATGATATTTCATCTTATTGATCATGAGCATCGATAATGGTTGCATTATATAAAATACTGGAGAATAAAGCGAACAGCGATACAGACAGGACTCATAACTTAAGGTGACCGAGATTTTGATTTATTATTGTTACTAATGGAAAAAAATATTGTTTTTCCAACATTTTCTAATATTCTGGATTTTTTTGAATATTTTTGCAGATTTTTTTGGATTAAAAAAAAAATTCACACCGCGACGACCGCGACGGACCGATATCCGCGACGATATCCGCGACGTATCGGTTTTTCGGCCCGGCCGATACCGCGACCGATACCGAGATTTTAAACCATGCTTACAACAATGAATCATAACTTCAGAGTGCATGACTATCACTAAATGACGGACAGAGTGTGAAGAATGCCACCTGTCGGGAAGTTTGGCAGTATCAATAGAAGGTAAAAGTATTATCATGGTGTTGTTCTTCTGGAGACAAGTTTATGGCAAACTTCCCAAAGCAAACAACATCCTGCACAATTTAAATTGGAACCATCTGAGCTACATAATAACAAAGCAAGGGAAAAAAATACAAATGCACATTCACCCAAAGGCACAAAAGCAAGCATAGAAACAACTGTGCACACGGCCTGAAACATAAGAACCGTATAAAATAGAATAACATGATGAGAAATGGAAATTTTCTATATGCTGCCTTATACTACTTTAGAGGTCAAGGCCAAAAGGAAGAAGAAACGAATCAGTGTTATTTCAACTGCAAAATTTTTTTGAGAACTTTATGTTATTTCAACTGCACCCACATCGACACAAGGTCCATCCTTGTAACAAAATCTTGTCCCACCATTTCAATACATCCATGTTTCAAACAACAATCAGGTTTAAAATACGAAAAAAAAAACACACTCAAAAGTACCCACTTACTAAAGAAGCATGTCCCATCCTTCTCTCTCTATCATGTGTACTCAAGCTTTTTGCAAAGAGAAATACATCCATGTTTCAAACAACACTTGGATGCAACTTGATTTTGGTGCAAATCTACACCCTTTCGTTCATTAATCATCTTCTTTCATTCCTGTTCATTAATCACCTTCAAGCATAGAACAACCCCAACTCAAAGAAGTGGAATCGAATGGAAAGAGGGATAGAAATAAAGAGTATTTAAAGAAGGCATCTAAAAGGAACAAATAAACTACTAACAAATAAATGAAACTGAAAACGAATATAAAAACATGTAGAAGAAAACAAATGTACCTGGTACAAGACCACTAACCATCACATCCATTGGTATAAATTATGTCCCTGCACAAGACATGGAATATGTTGTGAAATGTCCACATTCATTGTTGATTCAAAGAATAATTGGCTTATTACCCAAATTGAACTGCTGCACTCCATTTGCATCAGCCACAACCTTAGAATCCCATTTTATTGAGTTGATTAAAAAAAACTTGAATATCCCCCAACCCAACAATCAAGTAAACTTCAAACAACAAAACCCATTTCACCAAAACTCCAACAACCCAAAAATACACACCTCAATTCAAAATAGCAGAATAACTTAATCCTGATCAGAAACACAGAAAGACAAACTTGGGCAGAATCAGATTAAACATTCCTACCAAACTCAAATTCAAACCCCAATTAAGAAAAAGCTAGCTTCTTTATCTCAAAAGATAAATGTAGCCTCCAATTACAAGATAAAAACAGCAAGAACAGAAGGAGAGATAATCAAAGCTACCATTTTTTTTGTACGCCTATGTGATTCGGCAGATGGCAGCTTTTCAAATCGGAATATATTCACAAATATGAAAGTGAGCATAAAAGACATCATGGTAAAATGAGAAATAAGATGAAATGAAACCACCACAAACTAAGAAAAATCCCCAGATAAATTGAACAAACCCAAAAAGAAAAAAGAAAAAAGAAAAAAGGGGAGGCTAGCTAAATGAGAAACCTTCTGGACCCATTCGATTTTCACCTTCACCACATTCCACCTCTATCCTATTTCATTCCATTCCACCCCACTACAATCCATCAAACAACACACAACACATTGCATCACATAAGAGACACGCCAAAAAAAAAAAAAGCCAAGCCGTCCCCAAGATGGCCAAGATGTACCCCAAAATCCATGGCCACATCACGAATTAGATAAACCACAATCAGACCGATCTGAATGCCAAAATAATCATGGCCATTTTCTTTATCCCATCAAAATCCCAACTAGTCACAGTAAATACCCATTTTCCACCCAAACCGATTTTGCCATGAAGTTCCCACTGTGCAGCCTTTCAAATCGGAATCAAGGGGCTGGGATTGAACAACCTCACAGCTGAGACGGCTCCACTCCTTCCTCCCTCACCAAAATCCACCACGCCCATGGCTGCCCTGGGCCAAAACCGAGCCCAAAACCCCATTCTTCAGCCATGGTTTAAAAAGAAAAAAATAGAGAAATGGAAGAAGAGAAGGAAAACGGGGACAACATACCTGGGCGTCGAAGGACGCACGCCTGCTCCTCCCCTCCTCCTTTTTCTCCCTTCCTTTCCTCCTCTTCTTTCCCCCTTCCGGTTTCTGCCCCCTCGTCCTCCACCTGAAATAGCAGCAGAAAAGAAAAAAAAAGGCGTCTAAATGAGGAGAGAGAAAGAGAGAGCGAGACAGAGAAAGCAGAGAGCGAGAGAGAGAGAGGGGAAGAGCAGATCGAGCGCAGAAAGATCGCGCGCGAGAGAGAGAAATAGGAGAGTGAGAGGAGAGAGCGAGACGGACAGCAGAGAGAGTGAGATAGCAGGAAAAAGAGAAAAGAAAAGAGGGAAAAGAGGGCTCTCGGCGGGAGAGGGAAAAAAAACTTGAAAATTTAATGCCACTAATTTTCGTCGCAAAAGAAATAAAATTTTTATCGGCAAAAATTATTTTATTTTATTATTTCAAAACATGAAGTCTACCAACCTTTAAACGTCGGTAATAAATATTTCGATGCTAATTTTCGTCGATAAAAAAAATGTCGATAAAGGACTCTGATTTTTAATTTTCCTAAAAATAGAGTTAAACATTACCGATGTTTTATAAAAAAAGCTGCTAAACGTTCATTTTATCGACGTCATATAATTCGTCGATAATAGTCTCTGATAGTTTTACCGGCGTAAAATAAAAATAAAAAAAGATTTTCCAACACTTAGGCTCGAAAACGGCCTGCCGGGGGAGGAAGAAGAGAAGAGAGGAAGAGAGAGAGAGAGAGAGAGAGAGAGAGAGAGAGAGAGAGAGAGAGAGAGAATCAAGGGAGAGAGGGAGTGGTGTGCAGGTGGGAGCAGGGCGGAACAGAGGAGGAAGCAGGGGAGAGGGAGAGGAATAGGGAAAGAAGAAGAGAAGAGAAAAGAGAGAGAGAGCCGAGGGAGAGAGGGAGTGATGTGCAGGTGCGCAGGCAAGGGGAGACAGGGTAGGAAGAAGAAGAGAGGAAGGGAGGGAGGAGAGCAGACAGAGAGATGGGGAACGAGGGAGAGAGAGAACAGAGAAGAAAGAGAGAGGAGAGGGGGAATGGTGCGCAGTGTGTGCAGAGGGCAGGAAGAGGGAGGGGTGTACCTGGTGCAGGGGAGGCGTCCGGCGGCGCGAGGAGGAAGATGAAGGCTCTGCTGGCGTCGGGGACGAAGCGGGCGGCGGAGTCGTCGGAGTGGATGTGGATGGAGAGGAAGGAGAGGGTGAGGAAGATGCCGGAGCTGCTGCGCGGGGACTTTTACAGAAAAAACATCACTAAAAGTTTATTTTACTGACGTCATAAAATTCGTTGATAATAGAATTCGTCAATAATAGTCTTTGATATTTATTTTCCTTCAAAATGATGTTAATAATAAAAAGAGGGGTTTCGGTGACGGGAGAGGGAAAAAATTGGTAAATTTATCAACGATTATTTTCGTCGCAAAAAATAGATTTTTCATCAATAAAAATTATTTTAATTTTTTTAATTGAAAACAAGTAAAAAGACTACCAACCTTTACTGATGTTTTATATTAAACATCGGTGATAAATTTTCCGACGCTAATTTTCGTCTCCTTCTCCATTCTTTTCTTTCCCTTCTCTTTCTCCTACTCTTTTACTCTCCCTCACAACCACCCACTACACTGCCATCACCACCCGGCTTGCATAGCCACTGCACTCACCTTGCACCACCTTCGGAGAAAGAATTATAATGGTAGAATTTAAGTTCATCATACGACTTCAACTTCGGAGATCGAAATATAATGGTAGAATTTAAGTTCATCATACGACTTCAAATTCGATGTTTTTTTAAAATAATAGAAGTAGGGCAAGTGTACAAGCTTGACAGTCACGTGTAGACCAAAAGTCTGTCCTATGACCAAATTCAGATTGAATTGTTTGAGAGTCAGTTTCTTTCCTTTCATATATTTCATTTCGAATTTAAAAACAGATGACATGGGAGGTACACCTAAAAACTGAGGAGATGATGCATCTTCTGGAGTTACCTGCTTATATTTCTTGTAGATTCGCTTGGTTACTATGTTCTTGGATTCATTATTAATCGACATGGCATTGCACATCTCAGCCTGGTACTCATCATAATGAGGCTCCCATTTCTTCAAACAAGCGGCTGAAACTATTGGGCTAAAATTCATATTCCAACAACTACTAGCACCGGTTTTTTCCTTTTTCTTTCTAAGAGAAGAAGGCCATAAACCTAGATCTAGATCTCAATCACATTCACACCACATCCTTCAAGGCCTCACTCTATCATCCATGTCAGCAATAGTTTTACCGAAGTAAAATAAAAATAAAAAAGGATTTTCTAACACTTAGGATCGAAAAACGGCCCGCCGAGGGTCCGGAATAGGAAACGGCCACCGAAAAATTTGGAAACCGGCACGAGCACTTCGCTCGAAGATAAAGTAAATTGACGGAACTGACGGTTCGCAAATAGGACTCTCGGTTAGAGAATTAGAAGCAAAACATAGGATTTTCCAACACTTAGATTCGAAAACGGCCCGCAGGGCGTACGGAATGGGAAAAGGCTCCGAAAAAATTGGAAACCAACACGAGCACCTCGCTCGAGGCGAAATTAACTTGCAGGAACTGACGGCTCGTAAATCGGAATCCCGGATAATGAATTAACCCTTAAAACGTTGGATTTTTAACACTTAGGTTCAGTTTGGCATCTCTACTTTTCTCTTTTTATTGGCTTAAAACTGATGGAATCCGGTTTTAGCATGTTTGGATGAAGCTTCTACTGTATCCATTTCAAATGGCACTAAGACAAACATTTGTGATCCAAACCGTTGATCATGTTAGGGGGGCTAAAAACGGCTATGATACCAAAAGTCAACCATTGGATCATTATAGATTGTGATGTATTGATGAAAACGTACAGACCATTAGATCATCATTTATGGAATTTTGTACGCCCTATTTTCGCAATCCAAATTTTTAGTCCTCTTCAAAAGGTCATTTATAGTTATAGGTCCCAACCCCAAATGTTGATTCAATATGGATAATAAAATATATTTGAAATAAATATCAATCGTTGGATTAATGCATGGTTACTACAGTGCATTCACGAGTTAAGACATGCAGTCCGTTTTTTCTACATTTCCGAACAATCTGGATCTCTAATGCAAGATATGGACCATAGACCCCCTTTATATGACAAGTAACGTTTACTGGATCAAATTCCAACGATTGATCCTTCATGTATTGTGAGATATTGACAAAAATGACCAAAGGGTTAATGGTTCAATTTTAATTTTTGTGGGCCACTTTTTTCCCGATCTAAACCTAAAATCCTCTTTAGGAGGTCAACAATGATTATCTGGTCAAATCTTATCGCTTGATTCATCATGGATATAATTATTTTATTTTCGTCGGTAAAATGAATATAAAAGTAAATAAAAATTAATAAATAGATTTACCGACGTTTAATTTCGTTGGTAAAAATAAAAAATAAAACTTTAAAAAGATATTTACCGACGTGTTTATTTTTGTTGGTAACATGATCGTAAAAATAAATAAAAATTAATAAACATATTTACCGACGACTAATTTCGTCGTTAAAGGTAAAAAATAAAAATTTAAAAAGATATTTACCGACGTTTTTATTTTCGTCGGTACAATTAATATAAAAATAAATAAAAATTAATAAACATATTTATCGACGTTTGTATTTTCGCATGTAAAATTAATATAAAAATAAATAAATATTCATAAACATATTTACTGATGTTTAATTTCGTCGGTAAAAATAAAAAGAAAATTAAAAGCATATTTACCGACGTTTTATTTCGTCGGTAAAATTTTAAAAATAATTTTTTTTAAATTTAAGAATGGCCTTTGCCGACGTTTTATTAAAAAACGTCGGTAAAGGGTGAACTTTTGGCCACGTTTTTTAGAAACGTCGGTAAAAGTCTATACTTTTGCCGACGTTGTGAAAAACGTCGGTAAAGGATGCACTTTTGGCCACGCTTTTTACGAAACGTCGGTAAAAGTCTTTACTTTTGCCGACGTTTTAAAAAACGTCGGCAAAGGGTAGACTTTTGCCGACGTTTTATGAAAAACGTGGGCAAAAGTCTACCCTTTGCCGACGTTTTTTAAAAACGTCGGTAAAGGTCTACCCTTTACCGACGAAAATAAAAACGTCGGCAAAGGTATACCCTTTACCGACGATTTTTAAAAAACGTGGCTAAAAAACGTGGCTAAAAGTGCAACTTGTTGTAGTGCATTAACTTCACGCATAATAGAGTGGGTGATAAAGGATATAGGAGAAAACCTTATTTGAGAAAGGAGATCCGCTCATCATCAAGATCATGGCGCAAGGTACACTTTCATAGCTAAACATATCCGTGGTTCAATCCCGGATAATGAAAATGCAAAGGCCTATCTCGAATCTATGGAGCAGCAATTTCAAGCATTTGATAAGGCTTTGGCAGCTGCTTTGATTGCCAAATTATTTTCAATGAAATATAATGGATCTAGCGGTATCAGGGAACATATCATGGAGATGAGGGATATAGCGGCCCAACTCAACTCTCTATAAATGACAATTTATGAGAATTATATGGTCCAATTTATGCAGAACTCCTTGCCCCCTCAATTTGGACCTTTCAAGATTTCATATAATACTCATAAGGAGAAATGGACTACGAATGAGTTGGTCTTAATGTGTGTCCAAGAAGAGGGCAGACTTAGACAGGAAGGGTAGTTACACAGTAAATTTGTTCTCTAACACATCTTTGAACAAGAAACCATATCCCAAGGGTAAGAAAAGTTTGAAAAAGAAAGGCAAGAAACCTACTTTGACTGATCAAGTCGAGAAGAAAGGTAGTGAACCAAGGTGCTTCTTCTGCCGCAAAATGGGACATCTAAAGAAAGATTGCTTGAAGAGACAGAAATGGTTTGAATCTAGAGATATATATATATAATTCTTTTTGTTTATTATGAAATAAATCTTTTAGATGTTCCTTCAAATACTTGGTCGATTGATTCTGGTGCCACTGTTCATGTGGCAAATTCCATGTAGGGCTTTCACTCAAGCTGGAGTCCACGTAATGAACAAAGAATAAATTTTGATTGGAAACCGGTTGCAGGCTGATGTGAAAGCTGTGGGGACTTGCAGATTGATTCTTGATTTCGGATTCCAATTGGACCTCAATACCACCTTTTATGTTCCTATAATAAGTAGAAATTTAATTTCTTTATCTGGACTTGATTTGGAAGGTTATACCTTCTCTTTTGGACAAAGTACTTTGAGTATTTATAAGAATAAAGTTTTAATTGGTGGTGGTATTTTATGTGATGGTCTTTATAAATTGAATCTGGATCCCTGTTTTACTAGTTCCTTACTTTCCTTGCATGAGAATAATGTTATGAATGTTAGTGTTAAGAGAGGAATATTGAATGAGAATTCTTCAATTTTGTAGCATAAAAGGCTAGGACACATCTCTCAAGAGAGATTAAAAAGATTAGTAAATGATGGGGTATTACGAGCCCTAGATTTTTACTAATTTTGGTGTCTGTATAGACTGTATAAAAGGCAAGCAGACCAAATATGTTAATAAAAATAAAGCCACAAGACGTTTAGAACCACTTGAATTAATCCATACAGATATTTGTGGTTATTTTCCTATGCCATGTTATAGTGGTGAAAAATACTTTATCACCTTGATTGATGATTTCACTAGATATGGATATATCTACTTGTTATATGAGAAATCAGAATCTTTGAAAGCCTTTGAAATTTATAAGGCTGAAGTTGAAAAAAAAGTTAGACAGAAACATAAAATTTGTGAGATCTAATAGGGGTGGAGAGTATTATGGGAGGTATAATGAATCGGGTCAAAATCCTGGCCCATTTGCTAAATTCCTTGAAAGTCATGGCATTCGTGTTGAATATATATTGCCTGACTCCCCACATCAAAATGGTGTGGCTGAAAAACGTAATAGAACGCTTATGGAAATGGTACGAAGTATGTTAAGTAATTCTAAATTACCTGACTCTATTTGGGGAGAAGCCCTAAAAACAGCTGCATATATCCTAAATCGTGTGCTCACTAAGGCAGTTCCTAAAACTCCTTACGAGTTATGGACAGGTAAGAAGCCAAGTTTAGGACATCTGCATGTTTGGGGTTGTCCAGCGAAAGCTAGAATTTATAACCCACAAGAGAGGAAATTGGACCCTAGGACTATCAGTGGATATTTATTGGATATCCTGAAAAGTTCAAAGGTTTTAGATTTTATTGTCCTACACATACCACTAAAATTGTTGAAACCGGAAATGCCAGATTCATAGAAAATGATGACATTAGTGGGAGCAATGCACCACGAAATATGGTATTTGAAGAACATCGGATACCTATTCAAGTACTGATTGAAATGGTTAGAGTTGGTATTCCAAATGACTTCGTTCAGAACGATATGATGGAAATACAACCTATCATACCAGATGCACCACTAGATGAGAATGTCACTCATAATGATATGATTGAAGATATTATTCATCCGAATCAAAATTTAGCGGAACCAGAAGCTTTAAGAAGATCTCAAAGATCTAAGAGGTCTGCTATATCAGATGACTATATTGTTTATCTTCAAGAATCTGATTTTGACATAGGTGTTAAAGAAGATCCGGTAACATTTTCAAATGACATTAAAGGGGATGACTCGAATAAATGGATTGATGCCATGCAAGAAGAGTTAAAATCCATGTCAATAAATAAAGTCTGGGATCTCGTCGAATTACCTCAAGGGTCTGCGGTTATAGGATGTAAATGGATCTTTAAGACCAAGCGAGACTCAAAGGGCAAAACTGAACATTTAAGGATAGACTTGTAGCTAAGGGATTTACTCAAAGGAGAAATATTGATTATAAAGAGACATTTTCACCAGTTTCTTCGAAGGACTCTTTTCGAGTCATAATGGCATTAGTAGCTCATTTTAATTTAAATTTACATTAAATGGATGTGAAAACAGCGTTCTTAAATGGGAATTTATCTGAAGGGGTATATATGAAACAACCAGAAGGACTTGAAGAAAAAGGCAAAGAAAAACTAGTTTGTAGATTAAAGAAATCTATATATGGGCTTAAACAAGCTTCAAGACAATGCCATATTAAGTCCCATGATACCATTACCTCTTTCGGGTTTAAGGAAAACATTGTTGATCAATGTATATACCTGAAGATTAGTGGGAGCAAGTTCATTATTTTAGTCCTATATGTAGATGACATTCTACTTGCTAGTAGTGATCTTGGCCTACTATATGAAACAAAAGAATACCTCACAGAGAATTTTGAAATGGAAGATATGGGTGAAGCATCTTTTGTGCTTAGAATTGAGATTATTAGAAACAGATCTTGAGGACTACTAGGACTTTCACAGAAAGCCTATATCAATAGAGTTCTTGATATATTCAATATGCAGAATTGTTCAGGAGGAAAAGCACATATATCAAGAGGTGATCTATTCTCTAAAGATCAATGTCCAAAAAATGACATCGAGAGAAAACAGATGTAAGATATTCCATATGCTTCTGTTGTAGGAAGTCTTTTATATGCTCAGACTTGTACCTATCTAGACATCAGTTTTGCAGTTAGCATGCTAGGAAGGTATCAGTCTAACCCTGTCATGGTACATTGGAAAGCAGCAAAGAAGGTCATGCGATATTTACAAGGGACTAAAGAACATATGCCCACTTATTGAAAATCTGATCACTTGGAAGTGATTGGATATTCAGACTCAGGTTTTGCTGGGTGCCTCGACACAAGAAGATCTACGTCATGATACATTTTTCTCCTTGTTGGTGGGGTCGTTTCGTGGAAAAGTGTTAAACAGACTGATAAGTCCACAAAATTGTAGTTCTCATTTATCATTTCATGTTACTTTGTGGACTTAATTAGGGTAATTTGCACTCAATTTCATAGAATTTCATAATTCCGTGCATTTGAGCATCAAAGTTGGAATTTTAGTCAAAATCATTCTAAATCATCAATCTTGCATGAATTTTATGAAATCATTGGTTTACATCATCTTAGTATCACACAAATTAGCTTTTTGATTCTTGCATCATCAATTAGTTCATGGAAAATCATCCAATGGTGCATTCATGTGCATGATCTCATTCGGGTCCCATGCATGACATTTATGAATTTTATACATATTATGGTTGAACTATCCTTTTTATTCTTGTATGGAATCGTCAATTTGTGTTGGGACCCGCCTTGAAAAGAAAAGAAGAGAAGGAATTCGCAGAGGACGTCCAAACCATGCCACCAAGATCTCATGCCCATGCGGGCCCACTCTCATGTGAAGGGAAAAAATTCAGATTTTGTGGCCTGTGAATAGAGGAGAATTGATGAGAAATAAAAAGGAGAAAATTCCAAGAAAGGAAATCCAAGATATCTTAATGGCTAAGAAATGTAAAGAAAGAAAGAAAGAAGAAGAAAAAGAAATCTAAGAAAGTTTCCAACATGCAATGCACGTCCATGCAGGGATATTTCAAGATTTGCATGCCCATGTGGGGCCCATCATGTGTTCCAATTTGCATGATTAAATCTAAATCTCAGATTTAGAATTTTTTTAAAAAACTAGATAGATTATCTTGAGGAAACCATGAAACTGTTAGCTCAGAATACCCTCCTGTTTCAATAAGAGCTTGAATGCTAACACACAATCAATTGCAAAACCGGAATATCAGATGGGCCTACTCCATCAATGCCAGAGACAAGGGAACCTTCCATAGTCAACCCGAACCTAATCCCAAGGGCCAAGTTGTTCATGATCCTAAAGGAAAAAGCTCGGAACAAGTCCAATCCATTATCACTCTTAGGTCGGGTACACAGGTTGATAACAAGGTGGACCTACCCAAGGAACCTGAGGAAGAATCACGTGAGAAAGTGGAAACTGAGGAACCAAGTGTGAATGTTGAACCCATATTAGAACCAGAGAACCCAATCAATGCTGAACCATCACCTAGTGAGCCCACTCTTAGAACCGATATATGTTCCCGCGGCACCATACCCACAGAGGCTACGCCCAGCAAAATCAATTGTTCAGTTAGATAAAATGCTAAAAGTGTTCAAACAAGTGAGGATCAATATCCCACTACTTGAGGCTCTCCAACAGATTCCAGCCTATGCAAAATTTATGAAGGACCTTTGCACCTTCAAAATGACTACCAATGTGCCCAAGAAGGCTTTTCTAGCCCAACAAGCTAGCTCAATCATTTCTTGTCCAACCCCGATCAAATATAAGGACCCAGGGTGTCATACCATTTCTTGCCAGATCGGGGACCATTACATATAGAAAGCATTGCTAGACTTGGGTGCTAGTGTGAACCTTCTTTCGTACTCTGTTTATAAAGAATTAGGTTTGGGGAGTTGAAAAAGACCCATGTGACCTAGCAATTGGCTGATGCATCGATTCGATAACCCAAGGGGGTAGTCGAAGACGTTTTGATTAAAGTCGGGAACTTTGTGTTTCCTGTCGATTTTGTTGTCTTAGATACCAAACACACATCTGAGGTTGAACCCAAAATTCCAGTAATTTTGGGAAAACTATTCCTAGCCACCTCAAATGCCATGATCAATTATAGGAATGAAGTGATGCAAATCTATTTTGGGACCATGACAGTTCAAGTGAACATTTTTATTGTCAGTAAGCAACCTCCTCTTGAGGATGATCGGGTTTTTGAAGTCAATTACATTCATGAATTGGTGGAAAATCACTTGTCCCATTTGAAACTTGAAGATCCACTAAAGGCTTGTCTGGCCCACTTTGGGAGTGATTTTGATGTAGATGGACATATTGAGGAAGTCAATGCACTGTTAGACTCAACCCCATCTATGGATTGCTCTAAGTGGCAACCGAAGCATGAGATTCTGACTCCATCTGCTTCCCCACCTTTCCTATCGATTGTAAAGCTCCATAAGTTAGAACTTAAACAGTTACCGGATACCTTGAAATATGTGTTTTTAGGCACACTAGAAACCCTTCCAGTGATTATACCTTCAGACTTGGACCCTGTCCAAGAGGAAAAAATCATGAAAAATTTGGATGCACGCAAGGAAGCTATAGGGTGGTCCATCGCAGATATCAAAGGAATAAGCCCATCTGTGGTCCAACAAAGAATCCATTTGGAAGAAAATGCAAAAACTTCTCGTGAACCACAGAGGCGACTGAACCCTGCAATGAAGGAAGTGGTCAGGTCAGAAGTCTTAAAATTACTTGATGCAGTGGTGCTTTACCCCATATCTGATAGTGCATGGGTGAGCCCGGTTCAAGTGGTACCAAAGAAATCCGGAATAACAGTGGTTCAAAATGAGGGCAATGAATTGGTACCCACTAGGATACAGACTGGATGGAGGGTAAGCATTTATTATAGGAAGTTGAACTCAGTCACTCGGAAAGATCATTTCCCCCCCCTTTCATGGATCAGATGCTCGAAAGGCTAGTCGGTCATGCATATTATTATTTTCTTTATGGTTATTCCGGTTACAATTAAATTTCAATTGCACCCGAGGACCAAGAAAAGACCACCTTCACCTGTTCGTTTGGCACTTTTGCTTACAGACGCATGCCCTTTGGGCTATGCAATGCACCGACCACCTTTCAAAGGTGCATATTGAGCATATTTTCTAACATGGTAGAAAGATTCATTGAGGTTTTCATGGATGATTTTTCGGTCTTTGGCAATTCTTTTGAGGAGTGCTTACATCATTTGTCCCTTGTGCTTGAAAGATGCAAAAAAAAAAAAAAAAAGAAAAAAAAAAAAGAATCTAGTCTTAAATTGAGAGAAATGTCATTCTATGGTAAAAGGGGGCATAGTTCTGGACACATTATTTCTGATAATGGAATTGAGATGGACAAACCAAAAATTGATTTGATTTCCAAATTGCCACCACCAAAATCAGTTAAGCAGATTCGATCATTCCTGGGCCATGCTGTTTTCTATCGTAGATTCATCAAGGATTTTAGTAAAATTGCTAAGCCTTTATGCCAATTGCTGACAAAAAAGGCCCCATTTGAATTTGATGAGAAGTGTTTAAAGGCCTTTGAGAGACTGAAAAATGAACTAACTTCAGCCCCTATAATTCAGCCACATGACTGGACCATTCCATTTGAGCTAATGTGTGATGCATCCAATACTTCTATTGGAGTTGTTTTGGGTCAACGGGTTGGGAAGCTACCTCATGTGATTTACTATGCAAGTAGGACCCTTAATGATGCACATCTAAATTACACAACCACTGAAAAAGAACTGCTAGCTGTGATTTTTGCCTTAGAGAAATTTCGGTTCTACTTGATAGGGTCCGAAGTCATCATCTACACGGACCATGCAACTTTGAGATACCTTCTGTCCAAAAAGGATGTAAAAGCCCGATTGATCCGGTGGATCCTTCTGCTACAAGAGTTTGATTTGGAAATAAGAGATAAAAAAGGATGTAAGAATGTTGTAGCAGACCATCTTTCGACGTTACCCTTAGAGCCATCAGATGAGGTTCCTCTGAATGAAATTTTTCCTGATGAACAATTGCTCAGTATTTCCTAAATCCCCTGGTTTGCAGATATAATTAATTACCTTGTTACAAGGGAGATCCCACCCATTGGTCAAAACATGATCGATCAAAATTTCTAGATGAGGTCAAGTACTTTTTTCCGGATGACCCGTATCTTTTTACGTACTGCCCAGACCAGATCTTCAGGAGATGCATTCCTGATCATGGACCATTACTCGGTCATTTCATTCTGCCATGATCATGCATGTGGGGTCCACTTAGTTCGAAAAAGACAACTGCAAAAGTTTTTGCAGTGTAGATTTTACTGGCCCACAATATTTAAAGATTGCTATACTTTCTGTTGAACTATGAGAGGTGTCAAAAGCTTGGCAAGCTCAATTGGAGGAACATGAAGCCCTTGAATCCCATACTTGTGGTGGAACTTTTTGATGTGTGGGGAATTGACTTCATGGGGCCATTTCTAAGTTCCTTTGGCAATTTGTATATTTTACTTACAGTGGACTATGTTTTCAAAATGGGTGGAAGCAATACTTGCCAGAAAGAATGATCGACATGTGATGATTAGATTTGTTTAGGAATACATATTTTCTAGGTTTGGTACTCCCAGGGCAATTATCAGCGATGGTGGAACCCATTTCTGCAATAGCACCTTTGACCATCTGATAAAAAAGTACTATGTTACTCATAAGGTTGCTACGCCCTACCACCCACAGACCAGTGGCCAAGTAGAAGTATGAAATAGGCAGATTAAACAAATTTTGGAAAACACAGTCAATCCAAATCGGAAAGACCAGTCTTTGCGACTATTGGATGCGTTATGGGCCTATCGAACCGCTTACAAGACTCCTATTGTGATGTCCCCTTATAGGTTGGTCTATGGTAAGGCTTGCCATTTGCTTGTTGAGTTGGAACATAGAGCTTACTGGGCCATCAAAACATTCAATTTTAATTTGCCCTTGGCGGGTACTCTGTGCAAATTGCAACTCAATGAGATGGAAGAACTTAGAAATGATGCCTATGAGAATGCCAATATCTACAAGGAAAGAATGAAGTTTGAACCATGATAAGTCGATTTTAAGAAAATCCTTTGAACCGGGTATGAAAGTCCTTTTGTACAACTCCCGGTTACACCTGTTTCCAGGGAAGTTACGAACCCAATGGACTGGTCCATTCATTGTCAGGACTGTTTACTTTCATGGTGCTGTGGAAATTGAAAATCCCAAGAATGAGGATGTTTTCAAAGTGAATGGTCAATGGTTGAAACCGTTTCTGGAACTGAAGGATAAAAACATTGACGATATCCTTCTGGAAGATCCAATTTACCAGGACTAATCATTTTTTATTACGTCAGGCTGATGACATTAAACTTAGCGCTGTTTCGGAGGCAACCCAATTTTGGAAGGTAATTGTGCTGGTTGATCACATTCTTTTGCAATCACCCCACATGGTAAGACGTTCCAATTTTCTTTATTGTTCATTTTCACATTACACATGCATTCATAACATTGAGGACAATGTTGGATTTAGGTTTGGGGGTGTGAGTTAGAACTTTACATGTGATCATTTGTTCAATTTTCATTCTACATTTTCTTTTTCATTTTTTTAGGAGATTTAAAAAAAATTGCTATTGTTAAGTTAGAGGAAAACTTTCGAGAGAGTTTTTATTGGCTGAAGATATTTATTTTGGGCAAAAGAAAACAATGGTTCACTATTTTATTTATGGAATGGGTTTTTGGAAAAGTGTTGAATTTTGATCCCTCACTTTACACAAGTTGTATATGTTTTCAAGGTTTTGAATGTGAAGCTATGATTTCCGTTTTTCTTTGATAACTGAAAAAAAAATGAAAAATCAACCATTTGTTTTACAGAGCTTCCTGGTTCGACGGGTGAATACATGGAAAGGGTTGCCTATTGTTGGGGATCGCAAAAAAAAAATGTTATTTAGAAGTCTTGAAAAGAATAAAAAGTTTTGTGACTAGCTTGGACTCGTAGCCATGCCATTTTAACCTGAGCCAGTAAGACAGGGGTATTTACATACCTAATGCCCTAAAGACATCTGGTTTTGGGAGTCATTGGCTTAATGCTCGTTACATGGGTTAATTAGAAAGCTTAAGGGACCTAGGCATTGCACAGTCACATGTGTGTGTTTAAAAAAAAAATTTGCACCCTTTGAAGTAACAGTAGTGCGAAAGCCGCCATTATCGCCTTGAGAGGAAGACTGTTTTTCTTTGCTAAAGGTTAGGCGGCCCAAAATTAAAATAATAATAAAAAGTAATTATTATTTTTACGAAAATTATTGGTGGATCATTTAATGCTTAGTACATATACATACTTATCACCATGCATGATCAATTATCATGATTTCGAGAATTTATGACCAAACGACTGGATTGGTGAACCAAATTTAAGATTTGTTTTTGAAAACTTCAAGGACCCAGAATAGTCGGTGTCTATAAGCTTTCTCTTGGAAGAAGTTTCTCTGGATTTTGTTAGGTTTTAAACATCTTTTGCGAATAAAAAAAGCATTTTATGGGTATATTCACAAGGCACAACTCGTCCACTAGGAGAAACCTAAGGGTTTAAGGGCTTGCTGCATACGCTAAATGCAGTCGAGAGAGCCAACGAAATTAGCATTTTTCTTTATATTTTTCTGCATTTGTTAGGATAGTAAACTTCTCCTTGTTCACTTATTTTGCTCGAGGACTAGCAAAAAGCTGGTTTGGGGGTGTGATAAGTCCATAAAATTGTAGTTCTCATTCATCATTTCATGTTACTTTGTGGACTTAATTAGGGTAATTTGCACTCAATTTCATAGAATTTCATAATTCCATGCATTTGAGTATCAAAATTGAAATTTTAGTCAAAATGATCACCAATCTTGCATGAATTATATGAGTTTTAACCAAAAAGATTTCGTCGGTAAATATTTTTACGGACGAAATTGTGACTTTTTTCACCAAAAGTTCAGGTTCTTGTAGTGCATTGGTTTACATCATCTTAGTGTCACACAAATTAGCTTTTTGATTCTTGCACATCAATTAGTTCATGGAAAATCATCTAATGGTACATTCATGTGCATGATCTCATTCGGGTCCCATGCATGACATTTATGAATTTTATACATATTATGGCTGAACTATTCTTTTTATTCTTGTAGGGAATCTTCGATTTGTGTTGGGACCCGCCTTGAAAAGAAAAGAAGAGACGGAATTCACAGAGGACGTCCAAGCCATGCCGATCTCATGCCCATGCGGGCCCACTCTCATGTGAAGGAAAAAATTTTCAGATTTTGGGGCCCGCGGATATAGGAGAATTGATGGGAAATAAAAAGGAGAAAATTCCAAGGAAGGAGATCCAAGATCTCTTGATGGCTAAGAAATGCAAAGAAAGAAAGAAAGAAAGAAGAAGAAAAAACTGCAAGAAAGTTTCCAACATGCAATGCACATCCATACGGGGATATTTCAAGATTTGCATGCCTATGTGGGGCCCATCATGTGTTCCAATTTGCATGATTAAATCTGAATCTCAAATTTAGGATTTTTTTAAAAATCAGATGTGGGCCAAAGTTGTTAAGAAACCCACTTTAAATTGGAATCTAAGAGAAGCAGTTGCAAAAGATTAGCAAGCTGCCAAGAGACAAAGAAGGAACACACGTTGGATCTTACCACCTATGCTTGGAAAGTAAACTAAGAATGCAAGGAAGTCAAAGCATGATCATGATAAAAGGAGAATGTCTTGGTGGCCAATGAAAGAGCTTGATTTAGCAAGACTTCTATCCAAACAAGGAAGTAAATCACACTTGCATTTATTATGGCATGGAGATCAACGTGGAAAGAACTCTATATATTGGACGCCCCATTGCCTCAATGGGCATCTCACGTCCAGCCCTCTCTTCCCTACTTCTTTTCTCTCTCTACCTTTCTCTTTTTTAGAAAAAAAAAAAGAGAAAAATATGTGGGTATTCTAGAGCCCTGTTCCAGAACTAGGTTAAAAAAGTGAGAGAAAATTGTAATTGCCATGAAGTTCTCAATGAAAATCACATCTTTTGCAATGGAGGAGTAGATTCTTTTGGATCGGAGCACAAAGTGAAGTTAAGTGATTTTATTTTCGTTCTATATCTTTAATTTTATTTTTATGTCCCTATGATGCATGTTTAGTAGAATAATAGTTCTACCTTCGCGCCGCAGGCAAATCTCCACTTTATATTTTAAATAAATTCCTTTTTGATCGGTTAATCTTCTTTTGATAAATATACTTAGGTTTTTATGCCTTTGATATTTTATGCTTAATTTGTTAACTGATGCTCAAAGTAATTTATATTTTATGAGGTGATGGAGATCTTGGGTTCTTCTATTTAAGAATTGAATTATAAAAAAAAAATATCTTCTGGATCAGAAACATTGAGTTGTTTCTTATCTGAGTTATTTGCAAGGCAAAAGATTAAATTAAAGTATGTGATTTGAGAATTGAAATTAATTAATGGACTCTTTGTTGCCCTGACATAACTTTATCATTATTGTTATCCGTTCATCTTGCCAAGTAGCTTTATCTCGCATTCAAATCTTAATCTGTTTATATATTCATTATAGAAAAAATCAAATTTTAATATAAAAAAATATATTTCAGTAGCGCTCACTGTGGGATTCGACCTGTACATGCCACTGTCTCAAAAAGACCGTTGTGCACTTGCAGTATTAAAAGATTGAGTTTAAATTCACATCACAGACTACAACTGCTTCTTCCACATTTCAAGTAGAATTTGTGGCATGCTTTGAGGCCACTAATCAAGCTATATGGCTGCGAGATTTTATTTCAGTGCTTCAGATCATGGATTCCATTTCTAAGTCGCTGAAAATTTATTGTGATAATATCTCATTTGTTCGCTTCCCTAACAATGACAAGAGTTCTAGCGCTGCAAAACACTTTTAGATAAAATATATTACCATTAAAGAGAAGGTCCGGGATGGTTTAGTGTCTATAGAGCAAATCAGTACAAAGCTCATGATTACAAATCCTATGACCAAAGCATTACTGGCAGAGGCCTATAATAATCATGTTAGAGAAATGGGTCTCATTGTGTTACCTTAATGTATGTGGGTGAAAGAATTTATGCTATTTACTTAGATATTTTTGTTGATCAATATTCATTATTAATGATTATGTTCTCTTGCTTATTTTTGTGTGCACAATTAATTCATTATTGAAAAGCAAGATAAATTTCAGTTGGACCAATAAATAGGAATTTTAGTCCACTCCTATTATTTTCCTCGATTTATGACTTAACTAAATGGAATTACTAATGTTGTGGTACATGGAAGGAATTATGTCGCAATATTGATGTTGACTGCCATGATTCACATTATTGGTTTCATTTAGTTACAGTATATAAGTATTAGCATAAACAAGATTGATTGGGTTGTTTTTACAAATGAGTGGCCACTCGTCTGGATTTTTTTTTTATTTAGTTGAATCCAAGTTGAGTCAATTTTTTTTTTCAAAATTATATCATAAAAGGTGGATTGCTTTTATATGGTCGTCTTAACCAAGTGGGAGATCACATATGTGTGGTCATTCAAACCAAGTGGAAGATTGTTAGACATGAGTGGTCCTCATAACCACATGTGCAACACTGTTGGGACCCACAATTTGAACCCACTAATTTAAGTTACTTTCCCCTTATAAGTTTTTATTTTTACTAAGTTTATCTTGGATTCAATTTTAGTAAGCCCAATCAAATAGGATTCTTGTTGGCTGATTTGAGGGCATTAAGAAAACTTATCTTTATTAGATTTCTTTGATGGGAAGAAATCTCTTTAGGACGTATCTATATAATTGGTTTTCCGGTTCTCTCTCTTAACCTACGAGATCTGAAAAGTACCTATTAACTTCACGCATATTGTTTAATGTAAAAGTCTAGATCCATAGGTTTGATTTGAATTGCAAACCATATAAGATATTACATCAAAGACTATATTTAGAACATGCATTCCTTAAGTCTAAGGCATTGTAGAATTTTCAATTCCCATAACATGAAATCAACCAAAAGCAAAATGAACTTTTCGATATCTAATCACAGTGCAATATTCTTGGGATCAACAAAATAGATCGAGCATGCAAATGATGAAATTATACGTGTTTACTTGCCTTAGGTCTGATCTAAAATGGAATTTCCCAAGATTCACTGATATCCCCAAAATCTCAAGCTCTCCACCAAAATCCCCAAGTTCAAACCCTAAAGAGGGCTCCTACACAACAAACCAAAAGGGATTGGGGTTGAGAAAGCTAGCATGCTGAGGTCCTATCAATTAGAACTCATTTCTAAAGGAGGGAAGATATTTGGAGAGGAAATGGCTTGCCAATTGGGTTCAACGAGAGGAAATGGAGGGAGAAGGAAGCATGATGGAGAAGAAGGTGAGCAATGGTGAGAGTATCTTACTCTTGGTAGAATCCCTGTCCAAAATGGAGAAGTTCTTGGCCAATTTGCTTGCAGAGGAGAAGAAGAGAGAGGAGACCAGAACGATGAGAGAGAGGAGAAGTTTTGATTTTTATTTTTTTTATTATTAGTTTTTTTTGATGCGCAGGTGTCCTACCCTTGGCGGACTAACCTTCACCCAGAGGCAAGCAGACCCATGTGGCCCAGTGTGGGCATACGCAGTTTCAACCTTCCACTCCGAGAGCAAGGGTCTAGGCCAATGAGCCCCCTTGGGGTTAGAGAATTGGAGATGGTGAAATGAATAGAGGAGGATTGGCCTTTTATGGGTTAAGTGAGTTTTTGGTATTTACAAAAAAGTTCTCGGCTCTATGACATTAGGCAAATAATGGGTCTTACAAAGCAATCTAGATATCAAAATGGTTCAAACCCAATCACAAAAGTTTCTCCCAACTACACACTCTATCCAACGGCCCAGTTCCACTAAATTTCTGAAATTGCAAACAACCCCTCACATTATCCCAAAATGAGAAAAATGGTCCTTCCAGGTTTCTATATCCAAAACTATGCAAAACTACTCGACCACTAATCTAATACACGAAACTACTTAATCAACCACAAAACAACATTAATTAGCATCTAATCACTTAATCAAGGGGTTAGCGTATTACACCTGGCCAAACAGATCAAGTGGGCCACGCTCCTCATGTTGAATGTACGTAGATGGTTACCTTACCACCTGTAATATGGAATCTATTTTCAAATGGTTCCATATGAACCGTTTGTCAATGGGTGCCAACAGTAGATTGACAGGCCCAAAATTAAACTGGTCTTACTCATCAAGTCTGGTGCTATACTAAGCAAGTTAGTTGTGTAGTGTAGAGGTCTACCTTTAAGATCATCCTTCACAACCCTTGGCCATCAATGTTTTTAGCCTAATGTAGCCCAACGTAACAAAGTGTAGAGATCATGTTAGCATCATCATAAGGCTGAAAGTGGACCCAGCTGCTATTGATGTTCTACCTTTTCATGCCACAAATTCCACTGCCAAAATGACCCAGGTATCAGAAATTTTATGATATGGCCCGCCCTCAAGAGAGTTAAAAAAAAAATGAAAAATGAAAAAACTGGTGCGACCACCTTATCAGAAGGACTGGAGAACTCACCCAGTTGACTGGCGACTCACCTGAGTCACTTAATTTTGGACAACGGCCGAGTCATATCCAAGGGAGACTTGGAATATGTGGAAGAAATTGTATAAGGAGTAAGGACAATCTTTATCATCGTCGTTGTCATCAAAGCCTTATCCCGACTATGTGGGGTCGGCTACATGATACATAAGGACATTCTTATTCATTTTTCTTGTTTTCTTATTTTTTGAATATGTAAATTTATTGAGATTATTATTATCATGAATACAATTAAATTAATATTTATTTAGTTTTTATATTAATTCTTGTAGACCTTTTGCTTAAAATAATATAAATGAAAACATGACTATCCAGTAACCATGTTGACCCTCCTGAGTCAAGTTTTTTTTTTAACTGGACAAGTTGAGTCCGAGTCCTGAGTTTTCTGACATTGCTTAACATTGCTAGTGGTAATTCCTAAATGTATTTAGAAGCCAATGCTGTCTGAGAATTTTCTCCTGGGAGCATCAGGATGTAGGAGTTCCCATCCTGACCCTCTATAAGGTGGGACCTCCTCTGAAATTCACGGATGGCCCATCACCAAGGCATCGATCGTTTTTTTCTCTCGCATCTTGTTGCTCACAAGAGAACATGCCCCCTCTTTCTAATTGGTATAATTATCAAGTGCATGTCAGGACATGGGGTAGCTGCCCCGTTAACAAAACAATGCTGGCTGTCATGTAGTTACCAAACAGATAGATAATGCAATGAGCAATTCAAATAAAGGGTTCATCACACACCCACAATAATAGCTCACATGGAACTCCCTACAATCATTCTACTTCTGAGAGCTACAATCATTCTACTTCTGAGAGCAACACATCACTAATGTGCCATGGCTCTCACTTTATTTCGGAGAATACATAATTTCAGTTCCTACTTCAATAATTCATGGAGTTGCCATTTCCTGCATTTGACCCAAAACCTATGTATAAGGGTCCATGCCCCACGTTAAGGATGGTTGATTGGTTCGATGTTTGCGGTCCACGCTCTTAATCAAATCCATGTCCTCCTTAGATATCTGGAAGTTGAACACTTGGAAGTTCTCCTTCAGTCTCTCAATCTTACATGTTTTTGGAATCACAACAGTATTTCTCTGAATGCCCCACCTTAGAACGATCTGAGCTAAGGTCTTGTTATATTTTTTAGCCAAGTCCTGAAATAAGAGCAGCAAAACCATATCAAACAAACACATCAGTAAGTAGAAAATGATTATTACCCATCACCCCAGAAGGAAAGTGATGGCCCTATTAACATCCCCACAGACACCCCAAATCCTGACCTCTTTGATCCTCCTAGGATTAAATTAACTTTACTAATAATTCTTAGAAGTCCTAATTTGAAGTAGTCAAATGGACCTTAAAAGTGATTAATTCCCTACCTTGAGAATCGGATCATCCAAACAAGAGATGGATCCAAACAATTCAACATTGGCTGTAGCACCCCCAAGAGGAGTGTGGGCAGTGACACAGATCCCATGCTTCTGGCAGAATTTGACAAGAGAGTCACGCTGGAAGTAGGGATGTGTTTCAATCTGGTTCACAGCAGGCTTCACCTTTGAGTAAGCCAAGCAATCTCTAGTGAGGAAGATATCAAAATTGCTGATTTAAAAAAAAAAATTTGTTAATCAGAAAGTGATTAATTTTTCTACTTGGGATGCCAAAAGACAAGCAAATTTCTGAAAAAAAAAAGAAATAGAACAAGAAAAATCATGCCTAGTTGATGAATACCAAAGATCTGAGCAGGAAAGTAGGTGGGTGCATGGGATATATGGGCTTGAAATGGTTACTGATCAGAAGAGAATGAAGAAATCACCCTAGCTTTCAAATGGAGAGATTAAAGTGCCATTTGGAAGTCTCTATTTTTTTTAATCTATTTAACTTAAAACTGATTAAAACACGTGTATAGTGATTAGATTGTTTGGAAAAGTTTATATAAATGCCTAATTTGAATATGCTTTAAGACGTTTCGCCTTTTTCTTTTCAAAAAGTAAGAAAAACTTAACTTTTCCAACATGAATGTATGAAGAAATCATTTATTTTTTTGCGAGTTTGCCCATATAATTTTTAATATATAACAATGAATCAGAAATATCAATCAATCTATTTGCAAAATGATCTAGCCGAATCAGCTCTAGTTCAAACAAATTAGACTTTCCAAACAGACTTTAAAAATCTACTAGCTGCACACATTAACCATTTGTGATAATGAGGAAGGAACTAAGAATATGATTTACTTAGAACTCTAAAACCATATAATCAAATATCACAAAGGAAAGATGCATTGACTGGATTTCAGAACCACAGAGAGAACGTCCACCTGATCCCTATGCTGCGAACCAACCCCATGGAAACCAAGTCTTCCATTGCGTGCCAAGTTGATTCCAGAGATATGGTTGTGTCTACATCCAACACACCATCTTTATCTCGGGCACTTGCAGTTGCTCCCACCCCTGTAATCATTCAAACAGTTTAAAATTAAGCAAGAATTGTGGGTTCAGAGATGGGCCATCAAATCGAGGGCTCGCCAAACCATGGGTCAGTGCAACAGGATTCTATAGAGACTATGATGCAGAGTACGTTACACAGTTGATCACTGCACTTGCTAAAACAAAAAGTAGAAATCATAGCATATATATGATTGGCCCAGATCCAGCCCAAATCCACCTGAGCCCGAGAATGATAGTTGATTGCAAGGACTGTCTAATGGACCCAAAGGTTTAGGCCCATGGCCTAGGTTTACGGATATCTTATGGGCCAGACTCGAGCCTCAGGATCCAGTCCCCTTGGACGGTACTTGGACATAGATTATATATCTTAATCTGAATGGTAGAAAGAGAGCTCTCTCAATGAAACAAGCCTTTAACACACTCTTGACTTAAATTGTACTCGAGGCAATAACTAGTGGGCTTGGCCCTTCCTATATTTCTTATTAGGAAGGGTCGGACATGGGATCTAAGGTCAGCGTTAGATGCAAACTTGGATTCAGTTCCTTCAATCCTTATCAGGCCTTAAAAAAGATTCGGCCCAAAAAACCCACATGTCTACATTCAACAGAAGGGACATAGATGGGAGAAAAAATAAAAGTAGAACTATATCATATGGTAAAATGAAAGGCATGGATTTACCTGTATGCCTTGAAGCAACAGGAAAGTGAATGAGGTACAGATCAAGATAATCGAGTTGGAGTTTCTTCAAGCTGTCTTGACAAGCCTCAATAACATGCCCGTGATCCGAATTCCAAAGCTGCAATCAGAATCCATACTACATAATTACTCTAGGGATTTACTAATGTCAATATGAAAGCAGATAATAGTTGACCGGAACAAAATTGAGAAAGAAATAAAAGAGAAGATGGGTGGAAGAGGAAATAAAAAAAAAAAACCATAGACATGGGGAGTGAGCTTGTACATGTGAGGAGTGACAAACTCGCACATGTGAGGGGCGGGGAACTCACACGTGCAAGAAATGTAGGGAGGCCAAGGTTGACGCTTGGACCTCTCGGTAAGAACTGACAGGTCTTACCACTCGGTAAGATGTGTGGGATCCCAGCCCCCATAGCTGGAATACCAAAAAAAAAATCCCAACCAGGAAGCGGATGTGTTATCTGGCATGTTGGATTCATTGGAACTAAAAGCTAGCATTCCAAATGACACATTTATTATGCAGAATTCTCAAATATTCAAGATTCTTAATGCTAAACAGCTTTGAGCGTTCCAGAATTCCACTTGTTGGTGGACGGCATTTGAAGTTCTGCAAATGCTCTAGACAAAAAATTCTGGAATGCTCATAGCCAAACATGCTCTAAGAGGAGTTCATAGGCTAATTATTTTGAGTTGCATGCATGTAAAATATCAGTGTATGCAGATTGGAAAATCTGGTCATGAATTTTTTTGGCAGCATAAGATTATTCCAAATGAGCATCCAAAAACAAGTAGACACTAAAAATAAAGCATGTAAAAAAATATTTTTTAACAGCAGTATTAATACAAGTGTAAGACTGACCTTGGTTGTGATGAAAAGTTCCTCCCTCTTAACGAGGCCATTGTGAATAGCTTCTGCCAGAGCTTCACCAACTTCTACTTCATTCTTGTAATGAGCTGCAGGTTTGCTCAGATCGTGAGGCCATTTACTATCCAATAATGGTTTCACTAAGATAACATGTCTTACCTCAAGTAATTATATACAGTAATATAAACACAAGTCATCAGAGAGCTTCATCGGACTTCTCATGTACCACAAAGGTTCATGTATAAGAGTTACATTTTCAGGTCATGTTTTGCTAAGAGATGCCACTCACACAATCTGTGAGAGGTAAGACTTTAAGTCTTTCATGGGACCCACTTAGATTATATTGTTTTGTTCTGTAATAATTTATAGTCTATTTTGGCCAGTAACAGGGTTTTTTTCTAAGTTGTATCGGTGGTATAGGGATGTGAGACACACCCAGAGATCCATCTAAATTGCCTTAGAGTAGAATTTAAGTTAAATTAGTATACTCATAATCTAAATTATTCAAAATAAATGTATTCATCTTTTCAATTCTAGGTTAAATTTTATTCACCATTGTCACATTTGTGACTTGTCCCACTACTTTATTTAGATTTGGATCCGCACTTTCCTCTCCACGTGCACGCGTACACTGTTTCGCCTGCAGCCTGCAGGGGACTGTACGAAGATGATATGTTTTTTTTTTTCAAACACTTGTGGAGCACTTTCATCGAGTGTCCTATTCAAAGTGACACCTGTGAGTCTCTTACCGAGTGACATAGCAGTACTGATATTACAAAGAGTGATGCTACATAGATAATCCCATAAACCACTTTATGAATAAATTACATGATTCAAGGGTCACATAGAGTGTTTATAAGAATTTGTATATGTAGACTTTTTGTATTACAAAAGGAGAAGTTACTTTTGAGAGTTTGCTTTGAGAACAACAAAGTGGGAGAATGCTTATATGCATCTTTTTTTTTTATTATTATAGAGTGAGGGACACTTCCCTTTTTACATATAAAAAATACATTTTGTATCTCACCCTATGTACTTGAAAAGTACATTTTGTATTTAAAAATTTTCAAAAAATGAAGTTTCCCTCACCATAAGGTGAGGGAAAGAAGCATATGAATGTTCCCCCAACAAAATAATATCATACGGTCTTGTAAGCTTTCTGTAACATCCAGTGTATTTTGATGCTTTAGAGAAAGTTTTTATTAATATTGTTTTCTTAAGAGAGATCCCCCTTTATTTGTAATATGGTGCATTGTAACTTTTACTTAAAAAAGAAAGAGAACTATTATTCACAAACTCCACCTAAATCATTTCCCTGATATTGCAGTGAAAGAAAATGATCTGCATAGTGCAGAATTTCGGGTTTACACAAGAAAGTTCACAAGGCAAATGAGACATCTCTCTCTTGTCAAAGCAATATGTCAACCTCTTCAAAATATGCTAGAGCTAGTCTTTACTACTACTACTACAAGTCTAGCTATAATCTGCTCATAAGAGACTGCCTCAAGTATAATGTGTTAGGAAATTTGTGTACTGACCCAATTAGATCGTGCCCGGCCGTGGATGAGTTCCCAATAAATATTGATTTGGTTGAGTCAGATAAATATCAAACTCTTGGTGATAAAGTTTGGATTAAGTTTAGACTCCGGGTTGGCAGAAATCTCATGCTGGTAAGATGTGGGATTCCAGGAGAGATAGAGTCCATAGTAGTTGTGATTCCTAGGGATTGCTCTATATAAGGAAGATGGAAACTCTTGCTTGATTATCCAGTAGATTTGAGAGCATTCGCAGCGAGTTCGCAGGTTTATCTCACACCGAAACGTACAAGGTTCTTGGCTAGTTTGATTCCGACACCCATCTAAAACCAGCTAGTTCTTTCATAATGCCTCAAATTACAACGGTTATGGATTTTCTTTATAACAAATTTCTTATAAGGATTCTCCTGTTTTTTAAACCATTTCTCCTACTTGTGATAATAGGTTGATGTCACTTTTAATGATCAATATAAACTCTGACAGGAAAAATGGTTTTTTCTCTACCCATCTAGGAAGAAACCTTTACTCTTCTCTTAAAAAGAAGTTAAGAATGGAATTACTTCTCTCCTCTAGAGTGGATCCAAACCGTGGAAAAGACATTGCTCTAAATGAGAATTTCTACTCTCCACTTTACTCCTCATCCAAGCAGGTGGGCTGAAGATAACTAATTTTTATTTAAAAAATTAAAAAAAAAAGAAAAAAGATAATTGAAACTGTGCAAGAGAATGATGAAAGTTAAAAGCAATATGATAAAAATCATTACAAGATAATATTATTGGGAGATAACTAATTTTTATTTAAAAAATTAAAAAAAAGAAAAGAAAAAAGATAATTGAAACTGTGCAAGAGAATGATGAAAGTTAAAAGCAATATGATAAAAATCATTAAAAGATAATATTATTGGGAGATAAGACCATGATATATAGTTTCAAATCTATTGTCTTCATCAGAAAAATCATTAATATAAAAAATTAAAATTAAAATATAATAAATATTTCATAGATCCTTCCAGTATTGACCGAGGAAAAGTAAATTTTAAAATTTAAACTACAAGAGAAGTACAATGTAAAGGATAGTAATAGATAAAGCATAAAGTAGAATGCCAACTCCAGACTCAAACTTGACCTAACAAAACAAAGAATAATCACACAATTTTTAGTTATATTTTAATAATATTAAAATTTTCTAGAAAAAGTGAAAATATTATATATTTAAATAAACTTTACAAGGTAATAGCTTAGATTGTAAAATAGTTGATGATATGATAATGGTGGTGGTGATTCATCGTCCTCTTACTGTTAAATTAAAGTTTTTATTATGATTTCTCATATTATTCAAAGTAAAAAGACATTGCAATAGTTTTTAGTAGTATCGAAGTTGGTAGAAACATAGGCGTGTGAGTAAAGTGTCATGGGAATGAATCCCCAACATAGAAAAAAATATATAATATTAACTATTGGCCGAGCTGTAAAATTCTTTTCTAAAAGCTTGTTTACTCTAAGATCAACTATAAATGTATCTATCAAAAGTAAAAAAAAAAAGTTATGCGGCATGATCATAAATATCACAATGATGTCATGATCAAAATAAAAAAAAAAGTTCCGGGAAAATTGAATTTGTCATGATAAGTTAAATTTAAAAAGAATATCACAATATTATTACGTGAATTCAAAACATCTGCCATGAAAATCTATTTTTCTGGACAAACACTGGTGGACACTGGTCGACAAACACTGCTGCGTCCTTACAGCGCCTGCAAGTGGCAGTGTTGTACAGAGCACCCATAATGTACTATTGTCTACATCTGCAGAGTGTACTCCACTTATCATGTTATCAAAACGTTCAACGGAAGAAATATCCTCCTCGTAGTTCCACCTCTCATTTCATCACATAGTAGTATCAGTATGGGAAGACAGACCACTTTTATTCAACCGTTGGTGTGAGTTTCATCTGAGTGATAATTCAAGCCTGCCATAATGTTTTGATCAGACTGAAAAGTAGGGTCGCAAGTAAGGATTTTGCTCATCTTTGATAGATTATGATAGGGGAGTCTCGGAAATGAAAATTTTCCCTTTATTATTTTTTTATTTTTTGAGTAAACCCACAGATTTTTTCTTGAAAAGTCTATATATTGAGGACTTGTCTAGGCAATTCAACTGCTGCCAGGAATCAAAATGAAAAAGAGTCCTAGGCTTTTCTGCACTTTAAAGTCTCAGAATTTGGTGCAACTTGCTTTTATAGATGAAAAGGTCGAAAAGCACATATTTTTCCTAAGAAAATGAGGGTATTTGCTTTCAACATAGGAGGTCTGTTGCTGCGGAAGAGGAATGTAACATTGATAAAAATTTTGTCTTATACAGACAGCATCTATGCAAACACATCCTCAAGGTTTGTTTGTTTGTTTGCATAAAATATATAATGATTCATATTGTAGGTGGTTAAATAACGAAGCCCAAATGTAAATATACAAAAGTAAAAGGTTCAAATAAGTGGATGGATATTATCATCATGTTTTTCATGAAATCTTAGTAATAGCTTTTAAGGAATTCGTTTTCTACATTATTTCCTATTAATAACATGAGAAAAACACAAAATCTTTTAAAAGACATGTCTTTGTGATTGTAAGTAATATTTGTCAAGAAATAATCTCATGCTATCATCATTGCGGTGCCAACAGTTAGCCAAAACCTAATTAATCCTGTGTGCGACGCCTTGCCTGCCACCCACCAATAAAAAGTTAGTAACATCATTAGTTCAGTCTAATGGTTCATATCATTCCAAGTGAAGTAAAATATGAATGCCCACACATCATGTGGAAAATCAAAAAAAGTAAAGGATGGATGGTTAGATGGAGATGGAGATGGAGATGGCTCTTTACCAGCACAATCGAAATGACGGTATCCAATGGTGATGGCATTGATGATGAGGTCTCTAATAGACTTCTTTTCCATCCTCCAAACTCCTAGCCCCAGCACTGGCATACTATACCCACTGCTCAATGATATTGCTGCCATACCTCCTCTCTCTCTCTCTATCTCTCTCTCTCTACTCAAACTGAACAAAATGATTATTTTTCTGTGGTCTTTTCATCTACTTGGTGAAGCAAAGTGGGCTTTATATAGCATTATAGCTCATGTCTGGTCTTTTCATATGGCAGGAGAGTCTCCTGAGAGGCTGGATCAGAGATCAGATGCCCATTGCCTATCATGTTAGGTGGGCCCCATTTTTCACAGGCCAAAACCATTGATCAAACACCACGATAGTAAGAAAACGCATGCAGCCAAATCTCCCATTGAAAACCATCAACGAGGGCTGTACGTGGCTGGACACGTGTCTAAGAAGGTGGCGAGAAATTGGGGCATTCGGTCAGGTGGCAACATGGGGATCTGAAAAAGGTGTACTGGGGGGTCTTGTAGCGGTTTACAGTTGCACATGGGGGTTGCCCACATGAACGGTCCGGAGAGAAGTAACCCTAATACAATGTCGCCTCTCTTTAAACGCTCGGAATGTAAAAAAATCTTTTGCATGCGTGAGTTATATGTACTCGCATTAAGGCTAGTTAATTTAATCCAACAGAAAGAGAAAAAAAAAAAAACATATAAATACAATCATTTCCCTCTCTCTCTCTCACCCTATTTTCATGCTTTTTTCTTTTTGGGTACCTTCCTTTTTTATATATTTTTTATTTTTAAAATTGGATTTCTACTCTTTCTCTTTGATCCCATTGATTTTCTGACCCATTTTTAACTTGACATTTTTTCTGCTTTTCTCTTTATGGGTATCTCCCCCTCTGATATATATTTTTTTTTCATTTTGAAACTTGGGTGTCTCTTCTCTTCTCTATACACCCCTTTGATTGATCTTCATCATCCCTTTGATTGTGAGAACCATGCATGCAGACTCCCTTCCAAGTTCCATCTCTCCCTTTCTCCTCTTGTTTTGCCAAATCTAATATTCCCTCATTGAGTTTTAAAAGAAAATGAAGAGAAATGTCATTTGAAAAGGGAAAAGGACGCATCCTCTAAAAGAACCATTTCAAAGAGAAGAAGAGGAAGAGGTGTGTGAGAGCCGTTTCTAAGAGAGGAAGAGGAAGAGGCATGTAAGACATGGATGAAGATGCTGACGTGGCTTAATAAGGGTGAGAATAAGTCCCTTTTTTTTGTGAATTGCTCACAAACCGTTTTCTAGCTTTCAAGAGAAAGAATATATATAGAAATTTTCATAAATAGCACCATTTTTACATGAGCAAAAACAAACATTAACTTATTAGGGTGTTTTGTTCCCACTCATTTCCTTATACAAATTATGCATATGCGCAATGGTTACACATGATCATATTTGTTAAGAGACAGTTATGCATGTGATGTGGAAATGAAGTAGTAAAAATGATTGTCCTAATTATACGGTAAGTGATAAACGGTTACATACCACATTGTAGCCATGTTGTGGCACAAACTAGAATGCCCAGACAAATTATAGGTTCAAATTCCATAAGTCGTCCTTGTTCTTTATATGCCTAAAAAATCGTAAGATATTTAATTTCGCATATTAAATCTTCATGAGTTTTGAGAAAATTGTAGAAAATTTTCAAAATGTCTTAATCTATAGATCTAACTTTCTGATATATTTGGATGCGGAGACTCCGACACGCGGCCGGAGATCTGTGTGCGTTCCGGCGATTCGGAAGCTCTGCGGATCTCTTCGCCTCTTGTCTTTCCTGTGAGATGGAATAATACCTAACCCTAGGGCTCCCTTATCTTATATAGACAAGTCCAAAAGAGTCACGCTTACTAGAGACTTCTTCGCCAAGAAACCTACATCTACTAATCCTATTGGGAGTCTTTTTAGTGGGACCAGATCAAGTCTTATATTATGTGGGATTGTATTCTCTGGTGGCATCAACCCTGCTTGATCTGACATGGAACTCGTAGCACGCGGGCCACACGATTTCCTACAATCTCCCACTTGGCATGAATGCCATGTACATCAAATATATCCCAATCCCATGCACATCACATGCCTTGTAAAAACCTCTGCAGGCAAAGCCTTAGTGAGAGCATCAGTCATCAATTCCTCTGAAGGAATATAAAAAATTTCTATATCATTATTTTTAGCCTTCTCTCTGATGAAGTGATACTTTGTCTCAACATGTTTTGATCGGCTGTTGAACTTTGTCTCATTCACAATGGATATAGCAGATGTGTTGTATACATTCATTGGGACAGGCTCTTTTTCTCCAATTATCTCTAAATCAGTTAAGAAATATTTTAACCAAAGAGCCTCTTAGACTGCTGTATACTCTGCTTCGGATGTTAACATAGTCATAGAGGTCTGTTTCTTGCTACCCTAAGAAACTGAACCTCCTCCGACGGTAAACACATAGCCTGTTGTTGACTTTCTCTGGTCTAAATCACCGGCCCAATCTACATCTGAGTAGCCGCGCAGTTCCAGGATCAGACTTCACCTTGATAACATAGGCGAAGATTCATTGTTCCTTTGATGTACCGCAGAATCCTCTTAACCGCATACCAATGTTGTAATCATGGGTTACTTAGGAATTTGCTTACGAGACCCACGATGAATGCAATGTCTGATCTCGTACACAGCATCGCATACATGATGCTGCCCACAATTTGAGAATAAGGTTTCATTCTCATCACTTCCTTATCCTGCTCATTTGTGGGTCTCTGATCGCTGGACAATTTTATGCTCTTTCAGATGAGAGTGTCAATTGGTTTACACATAGCCATATCAAACCGTTTCAGCACAGTTTCTAAATAGGATCTCTGTGATAAAGTCACTAGCCTATTCGGACGATCACGAGTTATTTAAAAGCCAAGAACATACTTTGCCTTTCCCATGTCTTTCAACTCAGATCTTAACTTTAACCATCGTTTGATTTCATTTACGGCTTCCAATTGATCACCAGCGATCAAAATGTTATCCACATATAATGACAAATATAAATAACTACCCCCACTGCGTTTAATATAGAAACATGTGTCTGCATTATTGGGGACTAATCCTATTTCACCTATGGCCTGGTGAAATTTTCTATACCATTATCTCGAGGCCTGTTTTAATCCATATAATGCCTTATTAAGTTTGTACACTTTGTCCTCGTGACCTTGCACCACAAACCCCTCGGGTTGTTTCATATAATTTCTTCTTCTAATTCGCTGTTCAAGAATGCGGTTTTCACATCCATCTGGTGCAATTCAAGGTCACGACATGCTACCAATGTTGCTAAGGTTCGTATGGATTGAAATTTTACGACAGGAGAAAACGTCTCATCGTAATCTATTCCTTCCACTTGTGTGAATCCCTTAGCTACCAGTAGTACTTTATATTCATCTAAGGATCCATTCGACTTTAGTTTCTTTCTAAGAACCCATTTACATCCAATGGCTTTTCGATCTTTTGGAATATCAACCAATTGTCATACTTGGTTCTTTTCAATTGATTATATCTCCTCTCTCATAGCCTCTAACCAATATTGCGCATCCTGCACTTTGATCACTTGAGCGTAGGAGTTCGGATCCAAATCTTGCACGGTTTCTAATAAACTGCAATAATCATCTAGATATGCCGGTTGCTTCCTCGCCCGAATCGGCTCATCGGGTTGTTCAATCACCTCAAGTGAGTCCTGGCCAGGAACTCTAGGTCCAACGTCCTCTTCATTGGAACCCCCACTTACTTGAACCCCCTTGCCCTTAGAGATTTCATATAATTCCAAACACTGTGCTTCTACTCTACGACTGACCGTCGGATCCTTAAGGAAAAACACATCTCGGCATTCCATGATTATCCTATTATCATGATCATACACACGATATCCTTTAAAATGTAATGGGTAGCCAACGAAAGAACAATTTTTCTTTATTTTTGCTTGCAGTTTACGTCTTTCTTATGGTGGTAGCAGGACATGTACAGGGCAGCCCCAAACTCTCATATGTTCTAATTTTGGTTTGGCACCAGTCCATAATTCATAGGGGGTCTTGGGCACACTTTTAGATGGTACTCTGTTCAAGATATATTGTGCCGTGTTTAAAGCTTCTCCCCACAAATACAACAGAAGCCTCGCGTGGCTAATCATTAACCTTACCATATCCATTAAGACTCTATTCCTCATCTCGGCCACGCCATTTTGTTATGGGGTATATGGAATCAAATATTCATGAATGATTCCCTCACGTGCACAATATTCTTTAAACAGTTCCGAGGTATATTAACCCTCCCTATTGGATCTAATATGTTTTATTTTCTTGCCCTTTTGATTTTGGACATCAGTAACATATATTTGAAATATTTTTAAGGCCTCATCTTTGTGTTTAATCGGGTACACATAACCATATCCGCTGTAGTCATCAATAAATGTGGTAAAATAGTCCTCCCCGTTCTATTTTGGACATTCAATGGTCCACAAATATCAAAATGGATTCTGGTCAATATTTCTGAACTTCTAGTTCCTTTTGGAAATGGTTTCTTTACCATTTTCCACTGAAACATAGTTTACATATAGGGTTCTCCACTTTACCTAAATCTAGTAAGAGTTCATCTCTAACCATCCTACTTATTCTGTTTTTGTTAATGTGCCCTAATCTCATATGCCAAACCATCCATACACACAGAATAATAGGAACTAGATTTTATGTTATCATTAATAGTGTCCAGCAAATATAACTTACCAGAAAGAAAACCATCAACTAAAACTAGACCACGCATGCCAACTTATCTTTAAATCTGATTTTGAATCCATTTATAGCCAACTGGCTCACAGAGATTACACTCCTCCTCATACCTGGAGCAAAGAAAACGTCGAAGAGATATAGGGATTTTCCAGTTGGTAAGGGAATTTTGACTTTCCCTACACCTAACACATCACAAAATGTTTCATTCCCCATATAAATACTTTGATCTCCCAGTTTCATCTCTTTGAATTCGACAAACCCAGCCTTAGTTCTTAATATGTGCCTTGTGGCTCCTGAATCAATCCACCAATTCGTATCATTGGTGTCCACCATCATGGAATCTGTGACTATCTCAACATAATCATCATGTTCTTTGGTCACTTAGCCTTGCTGGCTACTCTCACCCCTTTTCTTTCTGCATTGAGAACTAAAGTGTCCAGGCTTCCTTCAGTTAAAGCAAACCCCATTCTTAGGCCCTTTCTATTTTTTATTGCCTTTGAGTTTCCTTTTATTTTTCATATTGATGGTTAACGTACCGTTATTATTCTTAGTTTTAGCAATCATGACAGAGTTTGTAGGTGTTCTACCACGGGCGGCCTGCCTTTGTCCTTCAGCAAGCAATCTAGCTTCAATCTCACTAAAGGTTACACCCTTTTGGAGGCTAAGGGTCTAAGACACATTCTCCCACGAAGGTAGAAGATTCATCAGCAAGTACATGATTTGAAAATCTCCATTCATTTCCTTTCCCAAGGCTGCAAGGTTACTATATCGGACCGCCATTTGATCAATGTGATCCCTTATAGGCAATCCCTCTGGCATCTTTTAGTTAACGTATGCGCTGAATGCCTCCATCAAGTGAGATTTGGAAGTTTCATCATATTTGTCTATAGCATAGTCATAGATTTCTTTAGTAGTGTTAAAGTGCTAAAACTGCTTTATCAAATCGCTGGTTATGAATCCGACCAAAAGATGACTCGCTGAGTTGTTATCAAATATCCATTGTTCATACACATCATGGTCTTCCTTACGGGCATCATCAGCAGGTTTGGAGATCGGATCGAATTCAATCACATATGTTAATCCGTCAAAGTGCAGCAATGCGTCCATCCGAAGCTTCCACGAGGCTAAGTTCTTGCGATTAAAAAATATCAGCCTTAATAAGATCATGCAACGTTGATTTGGAAGACATAATTACTACTGAATTTAAAAAGAGATTCAGATACCAGTACGGACCGTTAAAGGAGAAAAATCACCCCCTCTCCTTTTTTTGAACCGGTGGATCATCTTCCTTTTGCTGCTACTACGTAAATCTGCTCGCAGGGATCCCGCAAAATCAAATCGTTCGTCGATCGGAGTTCGAATGCTCAAGATATTGCAGTGCGAAGTTTTGACGGTCGGGGATCACCCTGGCTGTGCCAACGCACGTCAGGCTACAGTAGTTGGGCTTGCACTCCTGGTCAGATCCGGGTCAGTTGGGTTTGATACTCTCTGTTTTAGAACACGCCCAGAGCACAAAGAAACAAAGAAAGAAAAGGAAAAAAAAAAAAAAAAAACGCTGCACGTGGTCCTGGTTCCGGCGCACGTCCTGAGGAGAGTCAATTGCGTCAAGACAAGACAAGATAAGATCAGTGCTTCTTGCCTCGAGACGTGCTGAAGAAAAAATAAACACGAGACCTGTTGCCCTTTTATTATTTTTTTTATTATCTTTTCTGTTGCTTTTCCTGATGACGCGCGAAAAACCCGAGGCGAGATGAGAAGAAAGCGAGAACCACTCTCTCGTCTTCTTTCTTCTAATCCATTACTTCGCTGTTCAAATCATCGAAATGCACGGTACCAAATTTAAATACCAATTGATAGATTTGGATGCAGAAATTCCAACACGCAGCCGGAGAATCTTTTCGCCTCTGATCTTTCCTGTGAGATGAAATAATACCAACTTAGCACTCCCTATCCCCTTTTTTTTATGGAGGCACTCCAAAATTTTGTGAAGGAAAATGAGTGCCTCCATCAAAAAAAGGGAGTGTCAATATCACTTCTCTTTTAACAAACATGGAAATGTGTTTCATATGTATAACATTTAAATCTGTAAATTTTACATATGTAAGACCCGTTTTTCTATCCAATGTATAAAAGGAAAACAATCCCTTTGGACTTGTTTATACAACTAAAGGAGTTCATGCTTCAAGGATTTTTATTTCAAATGGAGAGATGAACCTTACATTCCAACCCCTCTCATTAAAAATTGAAATCCTCTCTACCGAATTCGCAAGAAAAATATATTGCACCAAATAATAGAATAATGAGTTGCATGAAAAATCTGAACAATTTTCCTCTCTATTACAAAATCCTCTCATTGTACAGATGCACCAAGAAAAGAAAAATTACTCTTTTGTTTGAAACTATAAGAAGTGGGAAGAGCAAAAGAATTTGTTAGTATTTTTTTTTTTAACTTTAAAATAGATCCGGCTCACACACTACATGATTTTCCCTCATTAGTATGATGTTTTGTTCTCTCATTACTAAGTGAGATTTTGTTTTTAGGGAAAAGAATAAGAATGAAGATTCAATACTCCATAGAAACAAAAACAAAGGTGACAAACTTGAAATAGACGTTGCAGAGAGCTCCCTGAATGAATCCTTGTTATCCTCTCAATATTGTTGAGTATTACAAGTCTTCTAAAATTAAATTTTATGTGTTCCAAGGTATCCAAATATATGGAAAGCCCTATAAATAAGTGTCTAGAGCACTACCAAGCATCTTTTTTACTCATCAAGTCCTTTTAACCTCATCATCCAGAAGATCAAAGCTCTTCATGTTCCAAACTGAGCTAGACACCTATTTAAAGGGTTCTCCACATATTTAGATACCTTGAAAGGCTAAAAAGAAATTTAGAAAACTTTTTAATTCAACCATGAGAAGATAATTAGAATTCATTCAAGCAACTCTGTGCATCATGGATTTCAGATGTGCACCTTAATTTCCTTTTCTTATGAAGTGTAGGATTCTCGATTTGATTCTTTTTTTTTTTTATGACAAGGAATCCACCAACCCCCCTTACGGTTGATACCAATTCCTGATACACAACACCACCTACTAGCACCGTGTATCGGGTAAGGCCCCAAACATTTGAAGCCAGAACTCCAGCTCATTACTGGACTTCCTGACCACTCGAACAATTTAATTAAGTGTGGGTAAAAAATTTATTAAACTCACCATTCTAATTCTTTCCTCTAAAACAAGAATTTCACTCAATAATGAAAGAATAATAAAACACCATACTGGCCCCCACAGCAGCTTGGCGAGTTATAGAAACCCTATAGCATGAGACGATGCACATCAAGAATATTCAAGTTCAAAGTCACAAAGATTTGATTAATAAGTGCCATCACTGAGAAACTGTAAAAGAGTATTAGGGACTCTTTTAACTACATAGTTCTTTATACTCAAAATAAAAAATAAAATTAACTCTTGTCTTCATTATAGAGTGGAAAGTCAATAATAATTGCATTTTGACTAGTAGTCCAATCTTTTTTAAATATGGAAGGCATTTCTTAGTACGAATTATGGTAAGCCCTAGTTTGGAAGGCAATACAATATAGCAATGTGTTCTCTATAATGTGGTGAAAGATCCTCTAATGGATTAATCCATGGTTTCATAAAAAATTGTAGCATTTTTGGCCCCACCAACATGGGCTATCTTACCATTGAACATTTCACTTCTAAACCGAATGGACAGTCATTATAGTGTTATCAATGCTCTATTATGAGGTCATCAATCAAAACTATCTTCTTTATACAAAGAGAAAAACCAAATGAAAAGGAGAAAAAATCAAAACTATCTTAAATCATTTTTTTCTCTTTATATTATTTTTATAGTATTCTTTATAGTATGATTTTTTTTCTTTGTAGGATTTAAAAAACTTATGTTTTTCATATTTTCCATTGATTTTCATTTAAAAATCAAAATGTGTGGAATTTTATAAATTCAAATTTGATGGTATTGGCTGGTGTACAGGTCTTGTGGTTGAGGTTAGGTAGGTCACTGAGTGTTATCTCCTGAAACTATTCTACAGCTGATAGCTTCCCTTTTCCTGTAAACTTCCTATCATTTGGTTCATTTTTTTAAGTCTACTAGATTCCCTTCTCAAGTTATTAACTAAATCCATTGGCAAATCAACATCCTAACCAAATGAGCTGTAAGTTTGGTCAGTTAATGTCTCCCCTTTTTATTAACTGGGCTCGGGCTTAACCTATTTTGGGTGGGTCCGGCTCGGGCCGGTACTTATAGCTTAGGCCAGGGTCCTGCCTGTGATATAAAACCCCGGCCAAGCCTACATATTGCTCAGCCCGGCCCAACCCGCCCCATGAACACCCCTAAAACTAACACTATTCTTTTTCATTTTATGATTTTTTTATTTTAAAATTTCGTAATCTTTTGGGGTTTTCTGAATTTACTTTTTCTTTTGTATTTTCATGTTTTTTTCTCTACATTTCCTAAATTGTAATATACAAGGGAGAGATCTCCCAAGTTGTTTATTAATTTTGTAGATGAACAACCGTCTTCAAAGATGGCGAAAGCTCTATTGTAGCTGATCGTAGTAAACTTCTTATCAAATAATGGAGCTATTTCTGCTGGTGGCAGATTCAGGCTTTTCATTTGATGGGTGCGGATCGTAATAGGTAGTTTAGTTTTAGGGGAAAATCAAGAATTTTCATATGGATTTTGAAAGTGGACCCACGGTTTTTATTGAGTTTTTGGAAGTGGACTCAAGATTTTCATAATAGGCTTTGGAAGAGTACCGCAGTTTGGCGGGTGCGACCACGTGCCTCTACTTAGGTCCGTCCCCGTCTCCAGCCAAGTATTTTGCTAGAACTTTTCCCACCTTAATGCTGGTTGGTTGGTTGGTGTTCTCCATCAGTGATATATCCAAGGGCTCGGCTTGAGTTTGAACAAGCAAATTTGTTAGACAGACTGCTAGTCCCAGATAGTGTCGGTGCTGCCTGTAATCCAAACATCCTTGTGTATTTCAAATGGTCGTGACTGCGAGAAATGCCTATGATCGTGAAAACTGATTACAAATTCTACAAATTTCATATTCTAACGTTCTCATCTTTCTTATATCGCAATCCAGATTCCAGAAGAATCAACCAACGTATAGTCGACTACTGCTGTGCTCCATATTTCCGATCAAGGAATTCTTAACCAACAAATTGAGTTGAATCGCATTCCAAACTCTCATGTGTTTGTTTACACGTGAGGAGTCAAAAGAAAGTAATGATCAAATCATGAATAAAGTAAAAGAGTCGATAGTTAAAATAAAAAGAATTAGCAGACAAAAGTTTAAATTTTTCCCAAGTTATTAGACTTGGTTTAAGTGATATATATTACATAGCCAAAAGTAGAGTAAAACGCATTACTGGTCTCACATCCAAGTTTACTCCTCTCTAGCCCTTTTTCCATCGAGACAATAATAATAAAGTAGAACATTCAGATCACCACTTCACTTCTCACTTTACTTCCAACCAACATGACCAAAATAAAATAAAATAAAAATCACATCATGTCCTTTTTAACTCTTCCTTTTGCTCTCCTTTCAGCTATACAAAGAGTCCCGAGTGAAGATTTTAAACAGAAGACTAGCTCTTTGGCGTTGTCGTCAATACTCAACACATGGGGCCATTGGCATAGTAGGACACAAGATGCCTACTACAGATGCTACAACAAAAGGGGTGGGGTGCTCACATGTGGTTCTGAATGTGAGGCTAGGAAGACTCCTTGAACAGGTGAAGATGTCTTTGACCCTATTTTCACCTTCTCGAGTTTCCCATTTATTTGTAGCATCTGTCCAAAGAGACAGGAATTCATTATTAGAAAGACTTTTGACCCCTGGAAGGGCCACCGACAAATGCTACTCCAAAAATCTCCACTACCTCTTCTGGTAATAACTCTTTTTCATTCCTCACTTGTGCCATAATTTTCTGTAGCTCATTATATTTACTTTTAGATGTTTCTACTTTGATAGTGGCCCTCCATTGTGAATACCATCATGATTCTATTTGGACCTTTACTTCTCCTCCACAAACCAAACCCCAACTAATACCGACTTGTGCGCCATCATTATATAAATTCGCATCACCCATGTCCTACAAACAATCCCTCCCTGAGCTACACTGGTTAGAGATATGGGTGTGAATAAAATGACCGTTGTAGCAAAGAATGGGATAGTGCCAAATTTCCTGAATGGCATAGTGAGTGCATCAAAATCTGGATGCATATTATTTTTTGTTCCAAGTTTTTGGCAAAACCTAACCATAGATCTTGACACTGCAGCAGACAACAACCTAATCATCACTATACTGATTGTGATTTTAACGAATGTCAAATTGTCTGACATAACCTTAAAACAGTATACAGAAAACAGGGTTACCCTCGCAACAGGTTAAAGGTTCTACATGAGAATAGAATATCCAAACTTGCGTCTACGTCGACCCTAGGCTGAAAAGGCACGTAGAAACCTCCTTTCAGTTGGTAAAAAAAAAAAAACAGAGAGAAAATTCTTTGGCAGGAAGATCACTTTAGACGGAGGGAAACTAAAATGGACATTTTCATATAGGGTGCATCTAAAGTGATTTTTTTTTTTTTTTGTAAAATCCTCAAATAACAACACCCCCGCCCTCAAAAAAAAAAGAAAAAAGGAAAAAAGAAACCAGGAATTGAGTTTCCATGTCGTAAACATACAAAATTGACAAAAGAAAAGGAAACAGGAAAAAGAATTTCCAAAAGCATGGAAAACGGATTATGCATAAAGTCATAAAATTCCAAAGAAAGGTGAAGAATCAAGGAAAATGACTTCGTCAAGGCAAGAGATATCAAAAACACATCCAGGACTCTCAGACAAAGAAAATGATACTGCATCAAATCAGAATTCAAAAGACCCAGGCAGGCAGAAAAAATACTGCAGTGTGATGCGGGGAGTGGGAGGTCAAATTTTCAAAATAAAAAAAGCCGGACAAGGACACCAAATCTTAGTTTGGTATTTCTACTTGTAAAGTCAAGTAGAGTAATGTAAAAAAATCACTTATATTTTATTCATACTCTCTCCAATTTTTTCAACAAAAAGTCAAAAAGCAACAACAATTACTCACTAAAAGATAAAAAAACTCCATTTCCCATACCAAAAGTCAACAATATTCTATCCTCAATAACTAAAAATAAAATACCATCATAACTCACTACATTTTTTATTCATACTTTTTATTTCACTTCACTCCACTTGATTTTAAAAGTAAAGTGCCAAACTGAAAAAAGAAATCCAGACTTTGGAGACTTTTTACTGGGCCGTAGCACAGCCAAAAGTTAAATGGTGACCCTTCCATAGTCCCCACCTCCCTCAATACAAATCAGATAGGGATGATATTGAGTTCCACAGACATCTACTGGGAAAGATCCTTCCATCCATATGTCATGGGCAAAAATCTGACAGATGGATCAAATACTCATGACCATTCAAAGATTCACAGAAATACAAAAGGGAGGGAAAATGAGACTTTTGGCAAGGGAGTACCTCTTCTTGCCCAAATCAGACGCTTAGATGAAGAAAACGCATCTCCACAACTAGGATTGACAAAGAATTAAACATGGGAGCCCCTGTCCAGCTTAAAAAATATAAAAGAAAAGAGGTAATCTTCCTGAGGCAACATCTCCTTCAATACATATCGGATCTGGGTAATCTTGAGTCTACAAAAATCTACTCGAAGAGAGCTTTCTAATAACGTATTGTGGGTGAAAATCTGACGGATGAATCAATAGTTATTGCTATTCGAAAAGTAAAAAAAAAAGGCGGGAAAGGAGTTGGGCATGAAATGGCCCACTCCCACACCTATGATAGGCATGGAATGCTCTAAACCCACGCCCAAGTTTGGCGTGGAATGACTCCATTCCACACCTAGGTCGGGCATGGGATGATAATGACTTGCCACACCCACGTTAGGCGTGGAACACATCCTGCATACCCTCTGCCCACTGTTCTTCTCTCCTTGCACTCCCTCTCTCTTGTGCGCTTTGAGCTTTTGTCCTTGGGTTTACTGCGTTGAGATCCTTGGATTCCTTTGGATCAACTTGCCCTATCCACTGCGGTTCTTGCCTTAGGTTAAGAGATCATTGGGTTCTAAGAGCTATCTCCCTCTACGTAGTACCCTTGGTGAACTCTACTAGGAACAAAGCAGCCCTTTGGATGGCTTTTCCTCAATGTTCAAACTCTCTAGAGTATATCGTCTAGTTAGAGATTTCTTTTTGAGGACTTGTAATTGAGGACTTCAGATCCCAAAGACACTATGATCTGGGAGGTTCGTAGCAAGGGTATTGGCAGTCGTCAGGCCGACCAAGAGCTTATTGTTGACCAAGATTTTACTGGTTTTCATAAACTGCATACCTTGTCCTGCTAAAATCAATAAAAGAAACCTATCTTTGCTAATTTTTGTTGTGTTTCTTGTTTAGATTTCTTTTCATTTATCTCACACATTTAGTACCACATACTTTAGCGACTCCACCAAATCCATCTTTTCCTTTCGTGCAGCATAAACACATGCTAGCGCAGAAATTTAATGTGATTTCAATCGTTTCGTTTAGAGTGCAGAAAAGCGAAGTAAATTTCCACTTTTCTTATGCAGAAACCCATCTACCCAAATGTGCTCAGGTAGGATTGTAAACCGGTCGGTTCCGGTCCGGGTCCAGGGTGGAACCGGAATCGGAACCGTTTTCTAAGAAGGAGAACCGGAACCGGAACCGATAAGAATAATGGAAACCAGAACCGGAACCGTTTGTGAAGCGGGTCTGGTTTCGGTTCCGGTTCCAGTTCTAGACTAATACCTGTATTTTTCTTTAAAAAAATTATACTTTTTTCACATTTCAATTGGATCACGTACCTACAAATACTAATGTGACCTTTTGTTTATCAATAACAGGCACTTTTAACCAAAAACTCAGAAATCACATCCAAACCGCAATGAGATGTAGAAAAGTAGAAAACCCTAATGTAGAAAAGTAAAAAGGGTTTTCTTCTCACATACTAAAATTACCTTATGTCAGTGTATATTGGGTCGGGTCCCGGGTCCACGGGTCTGGGCCACTGTGGATCCGGAACCGAACCCGTTTAGGTATCGGTTCCAAAATAAGGATCCGGAACCGAAATCATTTTCTTATCGGGACCAAAATAAGGACCCAGACCCGGATCCTAACGGGTCGGAACCTTCGGATAATCGAAGAATCGGGTACCCATTTACAACCCTATGGTCAGGTGCTTGACAACACCATGACCATGCCACCTAGCTGCCCAGAGATCGATTCTTGTCTATTATTACATATGTACAAATGAGAAGATTCCATGATAGAGGAAAACTATTCTGATTTCCCATACTGCCACTAGCTGCCACTACTACATTGTTTGGTGCGACATATTTACTTATAACAAAAAAAAAAAAAACTCAACTTTTCTTGACAAATAAGACATAGTGTCTAATTTAATTTGATTAGAAGTCTTAGTCCCTAAGGTCATTTTCTCATTTAGATGCCATTGTAGAAGATGACAATGCAGTTCAAACGTTTAATAATATTTGTGGTGGACTTTGGGTTCCATTTGAGGTGTATCTTCATGTGATAGTCTATGCGGAGACCTTTATCATGCTATGGCATTTTCACCATAAAGTCATAAACCCTAACCCTAGGGTCTCCATCAGTGCATTGCCTTTGATACCATCCATCCAAGCACTTGAGATGGATGATCTACCAAATCATACTCCTGAAGACAATGGGGCAGCAGTTCTGTACATGCAAGATCAGTGATCCCATAATCCAGAATCACTCCAAAGGCCTTACAAATGGTAGACGTTTTTCGAAAATTCGAATTTCAAAACCCTAGCCATCCATGTTTTTGGCCCAATGTAGTAGCTGGAAAAAAAAATTACAGTGGACAACTTTTTACCCCTTTGAACCCTGCTTTTGCTCAAAGCTCTTTTAACCATGCCCCTTTTCATGCCACAAATGCCATCTAATACCTGTCATTTTGTTTTATGGCGTGCCCAACAGACCAGTGCATACACATTCATTCCAGCTATGTATGTAGAATCCAGCTGCTGTGCATACCCTTCTTTTGGTGTCCATACATTCGTCCATCCTCATACATGTAGTAGTAATCTCCCAATAGGGCAGCACTGAACCAATGCGCCAGACAAGTGGTTCATGCATATACCATTTTATTGGAGTCAAAGAAGCCCATCATGTACCTAGTTAGCATACCAATAATGTTGTCCGAATTTGGAACACATATTCATAATGGCAGTTTACACACCTCATAAGAAGCATTCCTCCGATGAAGGAAACTATGCATAAAGATCTATGCCCCAAAATCTCGCCGGTTGATTGGTCCGATGATTCCGGTCCACACTCTTAATTAAGTCCATATCCTCCTTGGATAGCTCAAAGTCAAACACCTGGAAATTCTCTTTCAATCTTTCAATCTTGGATGTCTTCGGAATGACAACTGTGTTTCTTTGAATGCCCCACCGAAGTACTATCTGAGCAACGGACTTGTTATATTTCTTAGCCAAACCCTGAATCGGGATAACAATGAAAAAGACCAACCAAACACATCAGTTAAAAGGCACCTCTGTAAACAAAACTTGATGGTTCGTTCCAAGAGGAATTGACAGCTCGCCTACCTTAAGAACTGGATCATCCAAACAAGAGACTGATCCAAACCATTCAGTGTTGGCTGCAGCACCCCCTATAGGAGTATGGGCAGTGACACAGATCCCATGCTTTTGGCAGAATTTGACAAGAGGTTCCCGTTGGAAGTAGGGATGTGTTTCAATCTGATTTACAGCAGGCTTCACTTTTGAGTAAGCCAAGCAATCTCTAGTGAGGAAGATATCGTAATTGCTGAAAAAGAAATTTGATAAGGAATACATTTGTTACTTGGTCAGCGAAGGATGAACAATTCCCGATTTATGAAAAAAAAAACATGCAAATGTCTTAAAAAAAAACCCCACCGCTATACTAATACATTAGCAAATATTAATTTTTCAGGGAGTTCCAAGTCCTGCATGTGACACTTTCTTGCAAGCACACAAGCCATGGGAAGTATAACAAATGATCCACGTCCAATGTAAAAGTTGTGGCCCTTAAAAGTGAGAACAGGAGAACAGGCATAATATTAGGGCCAGAACACATAGGAGCTGTGGGATGTGGATAGATGAATTTTTGGAAGGGTAATGGGAAGAGACTATCCAAGCTTTTAAAATGGAGTGATCAAATCTATTGCAACACAACCATTAACCATCTTGTAAAAAATGAGAAGAAAACAGACACAAGCTAAGAGTTCAACTTTGGTGCATGAAACAAAGAACGACAATGCATTTTGAAGCAAAGTCAACTTGGTTATGCTAGAGAGCCAAACGAGTCCCCTCAACCCCAACACGGAACTAAATACCCATTCCAACAAAGAATTAATACCATGCATGTTATTAGATTTATCAGGATGAGACCATATATATATATATATATATATATGATCAGAAAGGGACGTTGCATATTCTGGATTTCAAAAGATAGACTGGTTACCTGATCCCTATGCTTCGAACGAGCCCCTTGGAAACCAAATCTTCCATTGCATGCCAAGTTGTTTCCAGCGATATGGTTGTGTCTATATCCAACACACCATCATCATCTAAAGCACTGGCAGTTGTTCCCACACCTGCATTTACACAGTATAAAAATGAAGGTCAAAAACCAATATATAAAAGGAAGAACAATAGCATCACTTCAAGCACTAGGAGTCAAGAGAGGAGGAAAAGTAGGCAGATGATTAATCCAATGGCACCACATAAATGAAGGATGCTCAAAAAACTTTCGCGTTGTTAGATGTAGATCCCATTAGTTCAAGTATGGGAATTTTCCTGTACATTTTTCTCAATGGTCTACTTAATATTGTATGATCTTGAAGATTTATGACTTCAAAAGGAGGCTCATCAAATCGATAAATCACAAATCTTGAAGATTTATGATTTCAAAGTGACAGAGTTGCTAGCCAATAATCTCAAACTAATTGGTGATAGGAAACCGCACAAACAACTACTTAACAACCCCCTTCGGGCAAGACACTGCCCGGAACCTAAACACACGCCCGCACAAGAACAAAACCCGGCATGGGGCCTGCTTGCCCGGCGCACTAGCGCCCGCACAAATACAAAATGCGACATGGGGCATTTTTGCCCTGCGTGGTTTCGAACTCGAGACCTCTAGCTCTGATACCATGACGGAGTTGCGGGCCAGTAATCCAAAACCAATTGGTGATAGAAAACTGCACAAACAACTACTTTACACAAAGGGAGGATCATCAAATCAATAAATCGCTGAATCATGGACCTCATTTGACAAAATCGTGCAACGGGATGGATGCTAACAGATGCTATGATGCATTAAGACATAGTTATTAACATTGTATGATTCTCAATTCGAATCACACAATTCGTATCGTATCGGTTATTAGAGGTTAAAATCGGACTTACTATAACATCATTCCATTCAAACATAAATCGTACAATTCAATTCAAATAATATGGTATCACGCAATTCATATGACTTCCATAAGGGCGGGAATGTGGAGTTTTAATGGCTATTTGTGGGGGTTCTTTTTATACTTTTTATGACATCTTAAGAAGTTGCCATTAAAAGAAAATTTGTGGGATGAAAAGCCCTAGGAGGATTAGAATTGAATAATAGAGGAGAGATTAAAGAACCTAAAGCCTCAGGTTTTCTGATTCTTGCATTTTCCGCTTCTTGCTTCTTACTTCTTTCTAGGGCTGTCAATCCGGCCCTTGGCCCTTAAAAGCCCGCAAAGCGAGGGCTTTTCTTTTTTCCCTAAAGCCCGCTTGTAGGGTAGGGCCCAATTTTGAAAAGCCTGCAACCTTGAGGGTTGAGCTAGGGCTTCACTTAGGGCTCTTTGTCTTTTAATATATAAAATAAATAATTTGTATAATATATGATATATAAGGATTTTCACAAATAAAATTATAAAAGAAGCCCTCTAATTAACAATTAATGACAAAACTTAATATTTTTTCAAAAAATAATAACAAAATCTTAAGTGAACCTTTTGATAGATATCCCCATAGATCACAATGTTGCCACGACTCTACATTTGCCTAACATGAACATATTCTTCAATAAAAAGGAAATTGAAGTTGTCATTGATTAAATTGATTTACACTATTATCGTAAGCTATTGATGTTTGAGAGTTTAGATGGATCGCCATCAACATCATTATTGAATGGAGTTGAGCTTTAGTAACTAGCCACTAACCGATGCCAATTTCTTTTTATTCTCTTACTTCCATGACTGATGTTACATTCAAGTGGACCCCACATCTGGAGTTATAATGTTAATGACTCTAAGCCATGTTCAAATGTATCAAATCATCTCCATTATTCATCTTAGGTATTCAAAGTTTAATTGCTACGATATAAAATTTAACAGTAATGTTTCAAAGAATTACAAGTTTCGATTAATGCTAATTCAAGAGTGGTCTAATGTCTATTTGAACCACACATAATAAATAATTTATTTGGAAAAAGTCTAATGCCTACTTGCAATAAGTCTAATTGAATCAGATGAGACTTGTTAAATAGGCTCTAATATTCTATACTATTGCTTTATAAAATAAAAAGATGTAGTACGTGAACAAGTGAAAAAGGCTATAACTAGCCCGACGAAAAACAAAGCCAGGCACATTACTTAAACTGTGTAGCAACCGCTAGTGTGCTAAGGTCTTAAATAGTGTCTTTCATGTACTAATATCATGTCACAATACTATCAAATTAGTTTACTTCATTTAATCTTAAATAATATTTTTATAAGAGGACAAAATAACTTATTTCGTACATTCTTTTAGAAAGTGGCACAAAAGAGTGACTTTTGCATTGCACCCGTCCTTAGCTTGAATAAATGACGGATAACAATGTAGTATAGAAAAATTATTATATATAACAATATTTAAAAATTATTTCTTTCGGCCCGGCCATCACCCTTGAGGGTAAGGTAAGGGCTTTGGTATTATAGGCCTGCTGAGAACTCCAAGGGCTTTAGCTCGACCTAAGCCCGGCCAGCATATATGAGGGTAGGGTAAGCCGACCCTTTGACAGCCCTACTTCTTGCATTTTCTGCTTATAGTGACTGCAATCCCATGTGCCCGATGTACAATTTATCAGTTCGGATTTGAGCGGGCCCCACTAATGAATCCCCAGCAATTCCCATGTCTTTATTTTTTTTTTTCACCCGTTTGTGGAGCCCACTTATGATTTCTGTTATAAGTGGGCTCCACTGATGAAAGAGATGGAATCGGTATGGGATGAATTTTTCTGTTGATCCATTTGTAGGGGCCACCTGTGAGATCGAATCGATTCAAATCTGGGGCCCACTGATGGATCCCGGCTGCTGTTTTGCCACTTTTCTTTTATCTTTTGTTGGACCCGTAATCCTATCACTTTCTTCCTTTCTTTTTTGGGAAAATTTCAAAAAGGTATAAAACTTTTGGCTCATTTTCAAAAAAGTATATGAAGATTTCAATATTTCAAAAAAGTATATTAGTTTTCCACAATTCCTTCAATCAAGTCCTCTCCATAATTTTTTTTGAGAAATGACAAAAATAACCTTTCCTTGTGATAACTGTCTTTTCTTAGCCACTTTCCTCCCTAAAACGGCCATTTGGATTTTGATGATCATAACCATTTAGGGCACGTTTGGTAAACGATGAAGAATCCTCTATTCAGAGGATTCTCTCCATCTCCAAAGAAAGCCACAATCCTCAAGTAGGATTCCCAATGAAAGTTCCATGTTTGGATGGAGGGAGGATTCCTACAATTTGTAGAATGTATGATCCAATTGATGTTTTTACAAATATCTCAAGATACAGTAAGGATCAACGGTTGAAATTTGGTCACCTTACCGTGTTTAACCGTCCCGAACTAATGACTGGTTTTGATCCTGATTTTGGACCCCACATGAACCAGAAGATTTGGAAAAAGGGACTGTTTTTATTCCCATTTTTAAAATTAGTATAAACAGTAAGATGTTTTGGCACATATCTCGAGATATAAGAGGAATCAACGGATGAAATTTGGTCACCTTGCCGTGTTCGACCTTCTAGAACTAATGACCGGTTTGGATCTTGATCGTGGACCCCACATAAACCCAAAAATGAGAAAAAAAACGGACTGTTTTCAATAATAGTTTGAACAGTAACGTGTTTTAGCACATATCTCGAGATATAAGATGAATTAACGGCTGATATTTGGTGAGGTGACCGTTTTGGAGTTTTTAAAGATGACTAACGGTTTGGATCTTGATTAGGGAATCTAAAAGGTACATTCCCAAAGCAAAAACTTATTAGGGCTACACTACCACTTACCGTCACTGTCCCTGACTTATCGTCACTGTCCCTCACGATTTTGCAAATATCTCAAGATCTAAGATGAATCAACGGCTGAAATTTTGGGACATAGCCGTTATGGACCTTCTTAACACAATCATCGGTTCAGATCTTGATTGTGGGGCCCATAAAAACAAAAAAAAATGAAAAAAACCGGTCTGCCTTATATTAACGTCCATATGCACTGTAGCTCCGCAAATCCATCAAAGCGCTGAATCCACCGATCCGAAAGGGGGGGGGGTCTAAACCTTCAAATATTCATTATGGTGGAAGTCTTCAGTCCTTCTTCAATTCCCTGCTGACCCAAACACTCAAAAACCGCCAGATCGTGGATTTTGGGCTCAGAATCCAACCCTCAGACCGTTGCCAAACATGCCCTTAATGAAGCTAGTTTTTTAGTCATTTGGAATCCGCTTTTCAACCATCCATGCATAAAGGTAGTTGATGCAGGCCCCATTAGGTCATTTGGGTTGGACTTGATCATTTCTCCTAATTGATTTATTAAATTTATTAAAGGCATTTTTGTCATTTCTCAAAAAAATTATGGAGAGGACTTGATTGAAAGAACTGTGGAAACCTTTTCTACTTTTTTGAAATATTCAAATCCTCATGTACTTTTTTGAAAATGAGTCAAAAGTATACCTTTCTGAAATTTTTCCTTAGGGCCCATTATATAGTTCGCCAATTTGAATTTGAGAGACGGGCCCCAACGATGGATCTCCAGCAATTTTTTTCCCTAGCCTTTCTTCATTTTCCCCCATTTGTGGAGCCCGCCCTTGATTTCTATTAGAGGTAGGCCCCACTAAAGGTTGAAGAAAGGGATGGAAACCGTTATGATGAATTTTGCTTTTGACCAGCTGGTTTCCAGAAGACTCTTTTCTCACTTTTTTTTTTATAGCAATCTATGAGGCCCTTTTTTTATCCCAAATGGTTATTTTCCAATTTCCACAATCTTTGTCCCACCCGTGAATCCAAGCCGCTCAAAATCCATGTCCAATGATGTTGATTAGTTTGAATTGAAATTCTAAAGGTGGGCTAAGTTGTGTGATTTTAAACGGTTTTTTTATTCCTTTTATTCAATTAAAGTGTTCTTTTTTTCATGGATGGATTGTGGAAATGATTGATGGTGACTGGAGAAAACGGATCATAGTTTAATAATGAATATCATTGGATTTTAAATTTATGGGTGGGTAAAAAAAAAGTGAGGAAAAAGCCAACCAGATGACAACCTTGAATGGAGTTATTGTTCAAAAGTGAACCCGGACAATGACTTGAATGTGAGATGTAATTGTTGCGGAAAGACAATGTGGGGTGGGGTCTTCCGCGAAACATCATTTAGCCCGAATAAAAAAAAATATAAAGGCATGCACTCAAATCCGGGATGATAAAGCAAACCAGTTAAAGAAGAAGTTGGGAAATAACAAAAATCAAGAGCAAAGAAACAATGACATGTACAACATTGGGTGTTTATCTGATTATTTTTTTCAAGATAATGATGATAAAGTGAATGAAATACCACAGGATAAAGGAAAAGGAAAAACACAATGGATAATTTTGTAGTTAGAGGAGCAAGCCCCAAACAATCAACACTTAATAATATTTGTGTTAAAGTGTAATATTGTATCATAATAGGCCCAGGGACCCAGTCCACTTGTATGATAATAAAGCCCAGCCCACTTATAAAGAGGAGACTTAGTCATATTTTGTACAGCTAGGCAACACCGTAGATACCAAGTTGTATTCCCTTTTTTAGAGATCTAATTGATCTGATTAGCTTTAATTTCTTGATTTGTAGCCTAAACATAGGCATTGTAAACTCTATTTTAAAGAGAAGAAATCCAAGATGGCTAGGATCGAAAAGAAAGCAATTCACAGACTTTCTCTCTCTCGTTTTTGCATGTCTCTGAATGTCATGGTATCAGAGCTTCAAGCCTCTGAGTGAATCTTCTCCATCTTCCAAGCATTGGAAGTTGTCATAGTCTCTGTGAGACTCTCTGGATATTTTTTCTTCATCTTCCAAGCACTGGAATTCGCCAGATCAAGGTGTGATCAGACGTGGCCCATCCCAGATCAGCATCATTGAGTCTGGATTTTGTAATCAATCTGGTCGCCTGCTCCTTCTAGTATTTGTGGACAGTTTCTAAGGATTCTTTTGCATACAGATCACAGATCTGTGTTTTGGGGAAGCAAATCGTGGATGTTCTCTTCTCTGATCAATAGTGGCCCACTTACGATCATCTCAAAATCCACCAGTTTTACTTCAGCCTTGGTCGTCCATTTCTTCTTGGTTTTTTGAAGATTTTTTCAGCATTTTTCAGAGATCAGAGGTAGGCGATTTGTTCCATCTTGTGATTATTCACTTTCCTTAAATGGTTTTCATCACAGCCGCACAGATTACTTGATTCTGATTGGATCTGGATAAAACTAGTACTGCTGGAAAGATAATTGGATACTAGTTTCTGGCTGTTGTTCTGATCAATCATTAGATCAATCTGTGGGCCCCACGCAAGGATCCCAACCAAAAAATTCAGGTCGTCTGGGCTATTTTTAGTGCATTTTTTGCACTGTTTGTGTTCTGTGGCTGCACGACTGTTCTTTTACTCTATTCTACTGCTGCGGTATGCTGTTTTTTTTAAAAACAGACATTTTTGTTGATCTGAGGACTGTTTATCTTCTTGGTCGCTTTCTGCATTGAAAAAAAAAAAGGAAAAAAAAGTGATTATTAGTACTTCTGATTAGTGCTACTTGTTCCTGATTCATGCTGTCTGGTAAAATTCTACTTTTTATTGTGACTGTTAGTGTAGTTTGAGTTGCACGTCTATTGTGCTGATAGTCGGACTGCTGCTTGTTCTGTTATTTCTGCATTGCTATTATGGAGAAAGGTGATCTCAAGTTGATCAAATTTAATGGTACAAACTATACCACTTGGGCTTTTCAATTTCAAATTTACCTTAAGGGTAAAGAACTCTGGGGACATATTGATGATTCCGATCCCAAACCTAATGATGACAAGCTCCTATCTAATGGGAGGTTAAAGATTGCCAGATCATGACCTGGATATTGGGGTCCGTTGATGCACAGTTTATCCTGAATCTTCGTCCCTACAAGACTGCCAAAGGAATGTGGCTTTATTTAAAAAAGATATATTTGCAAGAAAATTCTGCTCGCAGGTTTCATTTAGAACATGAAATCTCGCAGTTCGTTCAAGGGACCTTGTCAATACAGGATTATTACTCTCAGTTTACCAGTCTATGGACTGATTACGCTGAGCTTATTTATGCTGACCTTCCTGCTGACTCCTTAGCCTCTATTCAAGAGATTCATCAGACAAGTCAACGAGATCAATTTTTGATGAAGTTACGGCCACAATTTGAAAATATCCGGTCCAACTTAATGGGCCGGGTTCCATCCCCTTCACTCGAATCATGTTTGGGCGAACTCCTTAGAGAGGAACAGCGCTTGATGACTCAGACGGCACTTACTCAGAATACTCCTCAGACTGCTCCTGTCGATGTTGCTTATGTTGCCAGGGGTAAGCCTCAGACCAGGGACATGAGCAGGGTCAAATGTTTTTGCTGCCACAAACTCGGACATGTTTCCACTCAATGTGACCAGAAATTTTGTTCCTACTGCAAAACCAAAGGTCATGTTCTTCCGGAATGCCGGAAGCGACCTCAGAATCAGGCAAATAGGGCACCGCAACAGAGAGCCTACTATGCACATATTCCTGACACTACTTCACCAGTCATACCTGCATCACCTCAGCAACAGAGCGCATACTCTGCACATCTTCCTGATGCTTCTTCAACAGTCATGCCCGCACCACCTGCTGCCTCTTCTTCTTCTACCCTCACTCCTGAAATGGTCCAGCAAATGATCATTAATGCTTTCTCTGCCCTTGGCCTATCAGGTAATCCAAAATCTTCAGCTTCCACCTGGTATATTGATTCAGGGGCCTCCAATCACATGACACACTCTCCTGTCAATATGACTCATATTAGAGAGTATGATGGAGACCTCTGCATCAATACTGCTAATGGTGGCAGTATTCCCATTTCTGCTGTCGGAAAGGTTCCTCATTCATTACCCTTGCATAATGTTTTTCTCTCTCCCCGCTTAACCACAAATTTGTTATCAGTTGGTCAACTTGTTGATAGTAATTGCTCCATCTTGTTTTCTCGCTCTGGTTGTGTTGTGCAGGATCAAACATCGGGGAAGGTGCTAGCGAAGGGCCCTAAGCTGGGCCGACTGTTTCCCCTCCAGATTTCGTCAAATGAAAAGTTCCCTTCGGAGTCTGCTTTGTTTTCCCATTTTAGTCATAATAAATGTTAGTTGTGGCATAATCGTTTAGGACATCCTAATTCCAAAACTTTGATGTTTTTATTAAATTCTGGTTTAATTAATGATAATAAAGTTTCTTTTAAGGATGTTTCTTTTAGTTGTGATAGCTGCAAAATGGGGAAAGGGAAAACCCTTCATTTTCCCCTTCATGATTCTCTAGCACTAAAATGCTTTGATATTGTTCATAGTGATGTGTGGGGCATTGCACCTGTTATCTCTCATTCTCATTATAAATACTTCGCTACATTCATTGATGATTATAGTCGTTTTACTTGGATTTATTTTTTGCATGCTAAGTCTGATGTTTTCTCGGTTTTTAAAGTTTTCTTGTCTCATGTTGAGAATCAATTTTCCACTACCATTAAAATTCTTCGGTCTGATTCAGGGGGGGAGTATGTTTCTAAGGAATTTCAAGCATTTTTACAATCCAAAGGCATCATCTCTCAACGATCTTGTCCTTACACCCCCCAACAAAATGGTGTGTCTGAGCGGAAAAACCGACATCTCTTGGATATTGCTCGTTCACTTTTGCTCTCATCTTCAGTTCCAACTCGGTTTGGCCCGAAGCCCTTTCCACCGCTGTGCATGTCATAAACCGCCTACCTTCATCTAGAATAGACAACCAGACACCGTTTTTTCGACTTTTTCAAAAGCATCCACTCTATAATCATCTTCGTCCTTTTGGGTGTGTTTGTTTTGTTCTTCTTCCTCCCACTGAGCGCACTAAGCTTACAGCTCAATCCTCCATCTGTGCCTTTCTCGGTTATGCTCTTAATAAAAAAAGGCTATCTCTGTTATGATTCTAATGCCAAAAGAATTCGAGTGTCTCGCAATGTCGTGTTTTTTGAGAATCAATATTTCTTTCCACGACATGGTGATTCAAATGACTCTGTCTCGTTTTCTTTTTTGCCATCATTTTCAGATACAATGCCTCCACCTGTTACACGGTTTAAGCCAGATTTTGTGTATAAACGACGGAATGTTACAGATAATCCTGGCTCTGGGTCTCTCGCTACGCCTACCCTGAATGCTTCTGATCCTGCACTTGATCTACCTCCGGCGCCTCCTGTTCCTGATACTGCACCTAATCCACCTCCGGCTCCTCTTCGCCGATCCATTCGCCACAAAAGCCCCCTGATCGCTATGGTTTTACTCATGCCTCCTTATTAACCACTTTGTCTTCTCTTTCTATCCCTAACTCGTACTCTCAGGCAGTGCACCATGATTGTTGGATACAGGCTATGCAGGAAGAACTAAGTGCTCTTCAAGAAAATCATACATGGGACATTGTTACCTGTCCTTCCTCTGTCAAACCAATTGGTTGCAAGTGGGTATACTCGGTGAAATTAAAGTCTGATGGATCCTTGGATCGCTATAAAGCTCGTCTAGTTGCACTTGGAAACAGGCAGGAGTACGGTATCGACTATGAGGAGACTTTTGCTCCAGTGGCCAAAATGACAACTGTGCGTACCGTTCTTGCCATAGCTGCCTCTCAATCCTGGCCCCTATATCAGATGGATGTGAAGAATGCTTTTCTTCATGGGGATCTTAAAGAGGAAGTCTACATGCGTCTCCCTCATGGAATTCCTTCTTCTTCCAAGACCGATGTTGCTCGGTTACGACGCTCTTTATATGGCCTCAAACAGGCACCCCGAGCCTGGTTCGACAAGTTCCGGACCACTCTCCTTCAGCTTTCCTTTATACAAAGCCCATATGATCCTTCAATGTTCACACTTCATTTCTCCAGAGGATTAACAATTCTTCTTGTGTATGTTGATGATATCATTATTACAGGCCCTCACAGTGATATGATTCAACAGGTACAGGCATCTCTGCAAGATAAGTTTCATATGAAGGATTTGAGACCTTTGAATTATTTCTTGGGTTTAGAAGTTCATCAATCCAAGAAAGGCTTGTTTCTTCATCAGCACAAATATGCTACTGACCTAGTGGATCTCGCCGATCTCGGTGATTCTCGCCCAGTTGACACACCATTGGAAGTAAATGTCAAGCTTCGTCAACAAGACGGCGATCTCCTACCTGATCCTACTTTCTATCGTCGTTTGGTTGGTAGCCTTGTCTACCTGACCATTACTCGACCAGATCTCTCTTATGCCGTTAATCTGGTTAGTCAGTTTATGACCGCCCCACGGCATCATCATTTGGCGGCCGTCAAACGGATTATTCGATATATCATTGGTACCCTCGACCCGCGGCTTATTTTTTCCAGTTGGCACACCACTTACTCTAACTGCTTATTCTGATGCGGATTGGGCCGGCTGTCCGGACACACGTCGCTCTACCACAGGATGGTGTGTTTACTTGGGAGACACCTTGATATCCTGGAAATGTAAAAAGCAAGATAAAGTCTCCAAATCTTCTACGGAATCCGAATACCGAGCCATGTCTTCTGCTTGTTCTGAGATCCTATGGCTACGTGGGTTGCTCTCAGGGCTTGGATTCTCACAGACCAAACCGACTCCTCTTCATGCCGACAATACAAGTGCCATTCGAATTACTGAAAACCCTGTGTTTCATGAGCGGACAAAACATATTGAAGTAGACTGTCACTTCATTCGGGACGAGTATGATCGCAAAGTCATTACTCTTCCCCATATTTCCACTGAGTTCCAGCTTGCTGATATTTTCACCAAAGGCCTTCCACGGCCGCGGCATGAATTCCTGGTTCGCAAATTGTTGCTGGTTGATTCCCCGCATCAATTTGAGGGGGGGTGTTAAAGTGTAATATTGTATCATAATAGGCCCAGGGACCCAGTCCACTTGTATGATAATAAAGCCCAGCCCACTTATAAAGAGGAGACTTAGTCATATTTTGTACAGCTAGGCAACACCGTAGATACCAAGTTGTATTCCCTTTTTTAGAGATCTAATTGATCTGATTAGCTTTAATTTCTTGATTTGTAGCCTAAACATAGGCATTGTAAACTCTATTTAAAGAGAAGAAATCCAAGATGGCTAGGATCGAAAGAAAGCAATTCACAGACTTTCTCTCTCTCGTTTTTTGCATGTCTCTGAATGTCAATTTGGAAAAAGGGAGAGAAGGAAAGTGTTGTATTGGCAATATGTAGATTTCTATATGCTAATGCATTGCCTTTAATGTTGTTAAAAGTCCAATATTTTTCCCCAATCATGGAGGCCGTGGCTTCGTTTAGACCTGTGTTGAAGCTCCCAAGTTATCATCAAGTGAGGCACACTTTTCTCCAAAAGGAAGTGTAACTAATAAAGAAGTCATTGGATCAATATAGAAAAGAGTGGAGTCAAGTGCACTTTGATGACAGATGGGTGGACTGATGGAAAGAACAAAAGTATAACAAACATTTTGGTTAATAGCCCAAGTGGTACTGTTTTTATTAGATATGTTGATAAATCTTCAATTTGTAAAAATGCACAGAATATGTTTGAGTTGATAGATCTGGTTATTGAAGAAATTGGAGAAGAGCATTGTCATGCAAGTGGAGACAGATAGCCCCGCCACTTTAGTGAAGGCAGGCGAGTTTTAATGAAGAAGAGGAAGAAATTGTTTTGGTCACCTTGTTCGGCACATCTACTTGATTTGATGCTAGCTAATATTGGGAAATTGCCAATTCATGCTACAACAGTTGCAAAGGAGAAGAGAATAACTATTTTTATTCATACGTCTGTATGGTGTTGAATTTGATGAGAATACATACAAAAGGAATAGAACTTACGAGAGTTGCAGTCAGCTAGTCACTCATTTTGCTACCAACTTTTTTACTTTAAAAAATATTCATGAACAAAGTATTGCATTGCGGACAACGTTTGCTCCAAAGGAATGAGAGGGAAGAACGTGCTCCAAACCAATTGATAGCATAATGTTGAGAGAGTATATTGGCAAACCAAGAATTTTGGCCTTGCATCAAATGTGTAACTCCTTCAGTGAAAGTCCTTCGATCTGTAGACTCAACTGAAAGACCGCCCATGGGCATACATTTATCCAATGGACCGGGCTAAAGAGGTGATTACAAAAAAATTTGACAATGTAAAGAAAAGATATGATCCCATATAGTGAATCATATATTCAAGATGGAACCTACAGTTGCATCGACCCTTGCATGCAGCTGCATATTTTTTAATCTCACGTTCCGTTATAATGAAAAATTTAATGCCAATTTGGAAGTTAAAAAAGGATTGTACGACGCTCTAGAGCGATTTGTTCAAGATAACAAAACTCTGATTCTTGTTGATGAACAAATTGACCATTTCAAGAGGAAGATTGGCATGTTTGGAAGAGATGCGCAATTAATGACCAAGACAAAAACAACCTCGCAATCTACATGTATTCTCAAATTTTCATATTTGTTATACCCTTATTGTTTTTCTTCACTATGTTGACATTATTTTTTTTAAACGAAAACTTGTATTAATCAAAAGCTTTTTACAGTATAAAAGGATTATACTGAGAAGTGGCAGTGGGAAAAAAAAAACAGCCACCACCCGAAGGGAGGAAAACGAAACAAAGGAGAGGTCAAAAAGGACCCAAAAAACAAAAGAGAGGGAAACCCGTTTATCATAAAGGGGCGACTTCCGTCCACTTGTACAAGATGCTATCAATGAGATGCCCCAAAACTCCGGGTGGATAGAAGCCCAAGATGAGCAAGGTCTGTCCCAGTCATCTTTGGCATAAAAAAGCAAGTAATCTAGAATGTGATTTGTGACCTCCACGCAATCTTCCAATCTAGAGCCGTTAACCAACAAAGAAGATATTTGGTTCCCTCTCATTGTAGCCAAAGCTATGCCATGAAAGAACTTGGTATCCTTGTCTCCTTCATTAAGCCACCTATACTATAATCTTTGTTTCCATTGCAATCGAAAGATTCTTTCAACTGAATTTTTTTTGCAAACTCATTAGCAGAAAGCTGTTGGGATTCTTCCTTGGAGTCAAGACTTTGCACCGCTAATAATAGCTTGCTTTAATGATCTCCACGACTGCAAAGTGATTTATGCTCCACACCTTCAAGTTACATTTCAGCTTCTTCAGCTTTGAAGGAAATCTAAAGCCTGCCCAATCAATAACAAAGAAGCTGCCCCACCATTTTTTTATTAGCCCAAAGAGATGTTTATTCTCTAGCCACATAAGCACAAATCTGAAAGTCAAGGGTCCCGTTTAACACTACTGGAGCCGAGAGTGATGGGGCAATGACTGGATGTCGGCTTAGGAAGGGCAATTTTTTAAAATCTCTGGGTATATGGCTATCCAATCTCCGCAGACCAGAAATCTATCACGCCAAGATGGGGAGGGTTTTGACGGTTAGAGTTAAGACCAAATGAGTTTTGCTCCTCCTAGATGAAGATTGACAAGGCATTGAGAGTTAATCCAATCTAAGAAAGCTTCCATATCTACAGAGATATGGCCACCTCCAGATTTTTCCAAAGGAAATCTAGTAATGTTCCAATCTCCTCCTAAACACCATGGAACACTACAATTGTTGCGGATGGAATCGAGCTCACTCCAAAAGGGATCACAAAGTCTACGGTCTAAGGGGCCATAGACTGAGAAGACAATCCAAGAGGAATTATTCGCCTTATCTTCCAGCACTACAGAAACTGAGAAAATGCCACACCAATGATCTTTGAAGACAAAAGTTCTACTGTTCCAACAGACCAAAATGCCTCTTGAAGAGCCTATAGCATCCAAATATACCCACTTGCAGCGAGTGTTTCCCCATAGATCATTTGACGATGGAGTCATTCATAGAGTAGAGCTTGGTTTCTTGCAGGAGCACAAGATCACTTCGGATTTACAAATCACGTCTTTTATAATTGCTCGCTTCACTCGGCTTCCCATACCACAGACATTCCTAGAGAGAACTATCATTGGCAATGTTTCTTAGAACCCCTCACACAATTGTCTGCATTGAGAGGAGATGATCTCTAAGGGTAGTTGATAGAGCAGGAGAGGTGTCGTAGTTCTCCGCATCCTGTCCTGTTGGGTTTCTCTCTGGAGTATGCGGCTCTATTAATTTTGGCTCCATCGTCAGCTAAGGCAAGAAGATTGTTCCAACCTCCTCCGCCGTTGTCTACTGAGATGCCGATCACCTCACCACATTGTCTTTTATTTTGCGATAACCAGGGGTGGATACGGTTTGAAGCAAAAGAAAGAGAGGGTTCATCTGAAATAGAAGACCCAACCTAACAATTCCGTTTGAATCTGGAATAGTTGAAGCTGGTACCTTCCTCGTGAGTGACAATGGAAATCCTGTTGTCGTTGAGGAAGAGATCCTTGCAGTTGAACCAAACAGGAAAGAAACAATGGGCAGTACCCTGAAAAGTTGACTTCACATGAAACGTCCCCTCCCCCCGGGTGTCTGCCCTTGGATAGCCTAGATAACATTTACTCGAAATTTTCAAAACATGATATGAAATAGAACTACATGAAAATGTAGAAGAAAGGGCTGAATTGCCACTTTCCAGGTCTTGAAGACCATGGGATGCATAGGATTCAATTCCTTGTATTTTCCAATTTCTATGTCACTTTCGGATTTAGCCTTCAAAATTGGCATCTCCATGGGTAGTCGGATTTTTTGTCCAACCACAACCCCTTTCATCATGTCACTTAGGCCATTTTATGTTTCAGCCATGGTGAAAACAGAGTTTTTATAACAGGATTTTCATCCAGAATTGTGTGGTCCCCAATTAGACAAAGGAATAAGAAAGTAAAGGAAATGAAAGGATTTAAATCTACGTGAGATATTAAAATCCCCTCTAGAGGGATACCCCAGAGGTTCCAAGCAGCTTAAGGTCGTGGGAGTATTGAGTCGTAGCTGTTACAGAGATTTTTTTCCTTGGAGCATGGGTAACTTTCTCTTTTCTTGAGTTGTCTCTCTTCTTTCTCTCCTCCAAGTAAATAGAATTTCTCCTTTTTTTTTCTTCTTGATTTCGACCTCTTTTCCTGGCTTGAGAGGGCCAAGCCAGAGTGGTTTTGCCCACACTCCCCACGATTTGCCCCCACTTTCTCCACTAAACAGGAGGTTCTGAATGATGAGGTCGCAAAGTTGTCTTTTGTGTGTGTGGGTGGGTGGGGAGTAGGGCTACACAGAACCGGACCGCAGACCGGACCGGACCGGACCGGATTTGCGGTCTTAGCAGTCTAAATCAGGTCCGGTCCAGACCTTTTGGGGTCCGGTCTTGGACCGGACCGGACCGGATTTTTTAAAATAATAAGTTTTTTTTTTAATGAGCCCATGAGGCATGAGCCCAACGCCCCAGCCCAGCACCCATTTGTAAAACCCATCATTCATTCATTTGACATTTGCCCACTTTTTAGATGTAAGGTGAAAATGAAAAAAAAAAAAAAGGAAATCGGTCTGGACCACTTTAAGTGGTCCAACCGGACCGGTTTGGACCGGTCCGGTCCTTCATTTTAGGCCGGACCGGATATCCGGTCCGATCGGAAATCCGGTTGATCAGCCCTAGTGGGGAGGTGTTATTGCAGGACCCGACCCCTCTACCACCTAGGGTCGCAGGAAGTTTCTTGCGAACCCGGGTTGTAGAGGATGGGATAACCGCTTGTAACTACCAAGGAGTGGCAAGCAGACTTGGGGAGGTCGAGGAGTGGTCCATGTGTCAATTTTTTATTGGTGACACGTCACACATTTTTTCCATTTTCTTGGATTTGAATGGGTCAAATTCGAGTGCCATGTGTCATTCATTGATTGGGACACGCATCATGAATTCATGATGACTTGGCAGATTGTGAGACCCTTTCAATTGGACCTCACTTTGAAGTGAAAAGTGGCCAAGGGGTAGCAGAATTGGACCTCACTTCCAAGGAGGGGTGGTCGCAGACCGTTTCAAGTAATCTTATTGACATGTTCTTTGATGGTTTTGAGCTCAATTTGATGGCCTTGGAGTGCTTGATCATCCGGGGGTGGGCCCCATCAAATGTGCATTGTTTTAGCTTCAAATGACTTTTGATTCACTTGATTCTTCTTCCTCGAGCTTGGAAATGACCCAACATCATTTGAGTAGCTCTTCCTTATACTTTTGAGTGATAGGTTTGATCATTCGATCGTCAAAAGTAAAAATTTTAGCAACCAAACCACCCCCCTTTTTTTTTCTCTTCCCGCTCTCAATTGGTTTTGTAAACCCTATTTATGGCCTAGTCTTCTGAAATTCATCTTTGTATGTGCCAACACTATCAAACGACAAATATCATACTCAAATGTCAAACTTGCAAATGTAACTTTGGCAAACCACGTGGCTAAATTCCCCGGCAGTCACGAAATGGCAGTGTGATCGTGGCAGGAAGCAGATTAAATGAGGATGGTACCTCAGGATTCCATTGTAGGAATTAATGGCCATCGGAAACAGTTAACAGGATGGTACCGGAGCAATACTGTGCTTGTTTTATAGGAACTAGTCTGGAGACAATATAAGTAACGTCAAAACGCACACACAGATAGGTCCCTCATATGGGATCGAGGCTTAGTGGTGCCAACTCGAGATTCTAAGGTTAAAAGGTAACAAGACTCCACGTCCAACGTGGTAATCAAATCGGGAAGGGCAAGACTAGACAAGACAAGACCACATATGGTAAATGACTCAATTTAAAAAACCAATTCAATCAAACCTAAGCTAACCTGAATTGGGCAGCATTTTGATACAAACAAGTTAGCCCCAAAATGGGTGAGAAAAGGCAGGTCGAATCCGATCAACTTGGAAGGAAGCACTGCAGAAACGTGCGAGCTCTCCGACCAAATTGATTCTACTTTGGATCCTGTCAAGTCTAAAGGAGGAAAAACAGGCAATTAATGCGCGCTACGTCCAAAAGATTGACTCAAGATTGTCAAATAGTCTGATACATCTCAAGATACAACGATTACAAGTAACTATACAAGAAGGTACATCAGTTACAAGATTGATTGCACGTACGAGGAACAATTACAATCTACCAAGCCTGGGTATTGGATTGCCATTAACACATGAGCACAATACTATTCAACCCTACGCGCTCCTAGGATCCTAAATGTCGAAGTTTAGAAGTAATTTAGTTCTCTGATGGTGATTAAGATTCAAGTCCTTAAGCTCACATACCCTCAACTTAGCATTGCACCACGCATATTTCCCAACAACCCATACGTGAATTTCAGCTCAAACACCACCTACCAAGGTCCCACACTTAAATCCAATTTAGACAAGTCCAAGGGGTCTAGGGATTCATCCTAATTCTAAGTCCAAGGTCGCAAGGCCAAGTGGCCTAAAATCCCTTGGCTAGCAGCCGATCCACTAGTAGTTGGGTTCACCAGCTGATTCACTTGGCCGGTGCCCCAACTATCAGTCAGCTGGTGCACACAAAGGACAGTCAGCAGTTGCCAACTGTACCTGGATTTAGGGTCTTATGAGCTCATTCCTTTGGGGAATTCCAGCTGAGGATCTCCTTAAGCATATATGGGTCCACATAATTACTTGGGCCCGTTTGGGGTTTCTACTTGTAAAGTCAAGTGGAGTAAAGTCACCAACACATCACATCAAAAGCATTATTTTATCAAAACTCCATCCAACTTTTCCAACAAAAAGTCAAAAAGTAACCACATTTATTAACTAAAAGACAAAAAAACTCCATTTCCCATACCAAAAGTCATCAATATTACATCCCAAACAACTAAAAACAAAATACCATCATATCCCACTACATATTTTATTCATATTTTTTATTTCACTTAACTCCACTTGATTTTCAAAGTAAAATGCCAAACGGGCCCGTCCAAGGGTTGAAAGGCCAAGAAAGGAATCAAATTCCACAAGTTAGAACCGAAAAATGGCATCCAGAGAGTCAACAGTGGACTGCACACTCTTGGCTAGCTGTGGGGGTCACGTACCGCTATGAAAAAAATGGCTCACCGGAAAGCTAACCGTTGAGGGTTTCCCGGCTAGCTGTAGGTAACCTACAGTTAGCCGTAACCTCTTTACGGCTAGCCGATCAGTCTAAACACTAATCGGCGGTCGCTCCCAGCAGTCAATCGGCGGTTGGCCTACTATTACAAATTTTAGCCCTTAGCCAATTTAGGTCCGCAGTCAATCGGCGGTTGGCCTACTATTACAAGTTTTAGCCCTTGGCCAATTTAGGTCCGATTCAGCCCATTCCTTAGGGGAATTCATGGTTGGGGTTCCAATAGCATGCATAAGGTATTAAAACTCAAAAAACTACCAAGGAAATGAGCTTAGTCAAGGTATCTAGCAATGGTGGAGAATTTAAGAAGAATCATAAATAACATAGCATATATGTAACGCAATTCAAATTGGTCACTTGCCTTGATCTTTGAAGCTCACAAGCTCACTCCAAATCACTCCAATTACAGCTAATCCAACTATAGCTCACAATCCCCAAAAATCAACCCAAAAGAGACCTAAGAATCCAAAACCACACCAACATGAAATTAGGTCCCGTAAGTTGGGATCCACTGGTGAAATATTACCCTAAGCACGAATCTAAAAGATGGGATGAAGAGCTTACCTATAAGCGCTCCATTGAAGAGGAAATCAAAGAAAATGGGTCGGCTGAACAATGAAATGGAAGAAATAGATGATGAAGATGATCGTGTGGTGGAGATGAAGCTATTCCGTGGATTGGAATTCCACTTTGATGAAGGGAAGATGGAGATGCAAGTCACAGCTGAATGGAAGCTCTCATTAGCTTGGAATGTAAGCCAGCGCAATGAAGGAAGAAGAAATGATGGCCACGTTGGGTTGACTTAGATAACATGGAGTTTGGGATATTTACAAGTATGCCATTACTAAATTAAAGTACACGAGTCAAAGAACTGGATTTTCTGGGAATTCTAGGCATTGAAAGGGTATGGAATCTTCACAAAAGTTTCTCGAAAAAAATTCCTCTATCTAATGAGCCCAAAATCGAGACATTTCTGAATTTGTAAACAACCCCCTACTTTTTCCGCAATTCCAACTAGGTCCTCTATAGTCTGGTACCAAACTAGGTCCAAAAAACCAAACCAAGCCTTTTCCCACTAGGTGGGGTCGGCTATATGGATTTGACGACGCAAATCAAATCTGTTTAGGGCCATGTCCTCCGTTAGATCCATGTAGGCAAGGTCATGTTTAATAGTTTCTTTCCAACTTCTCTTGGGTCTCCCTCTCCCTCTCCTACTCCTGGCAATCTCCATGCTTTCACACCATTTAACAGGTGCCTCCGTTGGACGCCTTCTAACATGACCGAACCATCTCAGTCGATTTTCTCTCATTTTATCTCCAATCAGTGCTATTCCTACTTTGCCCCTAATCTCCTCATTCCTAATCCTAATCGGTGCTATTCCTACTTTGCCCCTAAACTAGGTCCAAAAGTTTCCAAAATTTATCAACCACTAATCTAACATACAAGCCTAGTTAAATGACATCTAAACACACTTAACTAACGCTAATCCCAATTAATGAGGGTCGGCATTTATGCCCTCACCGTAATACGGTGAGATGTATGCATGTGAAAATTTATCTAAAATACATTAATCTAACTTTTGTATAGATTCATTCAAAGAGGGGAAATAGACTAGAGCAAAAGCATCTTAATGCTTTAATTTTTGTTAAATACAATCTAAATGTCCAAGTCTGTCGGAACAAAAGAGAGGGATCAATCTCTTGATCCTATTGGCTTATCAGATATGAATTATGATGATGACTGGATCATTGAAAAAGAAGACCCGTTTTAAACAATGACATGCATGGATGGACCTTGGAGATTGCTTTGCCGATCTTGCCAATGGAAGTTCAACTAGTACACAAGATGGACAACAAGGTACTACCTATTTACCAAACGTCAAAGTCTAAACATTAATATTTCTTTCTTATCTTTAACAAACTAGAATTTTGCAATCTTGCTTTATAGGGCGTAGAAAACTTACATTTCGAATAAAAGATGAAGGAAAGAGGAAAGTATCCGAGCATGAGGAGGAAGAAGAAGCATTGGTGTCTTCATCAAACACCAAAGAAGAGGAAGTTCAATCTCTTGATGATGGATCATCTTCATTTGGTGATGATGAGATCAGAGATGATGATAAGGATGCGGATAAGGTCATTGGCCATGTTGGGGATATAGATTGATTATTTGAGGATATAAACCTTTTGATGTTTTACAATGAATATTTTTTGTTGATACTTGATAGTTGATAGATCATGGATGAGCTCATGAGAATTTTTTGTTGATAGAATCTTTTTGTTTCTTATTTTATAAATGTTGCTAAGCATGGAAAGTGGATGAATTATGAATAAACACACTTGTTCTTATTTTTTTGAGTTTTTTCTTCACATTTTTTTAGAAAATATTCTATGGTCAGCAATTCGATTCGGGACTCAATTCAACCCCTAGAATGATAAGCGGTATGATTCCAATTTTCAAAACTATGCATTAGGAACTTAAAGTTCAAAAAACATTCTCCACGCACACTGTGCATCACTCAAGAGGCAGGGCCCACCAATGCAAAATGCCCCTGCAAATCCAGATGCACTATGTGAGGGAGAATATTCCCCCTTAAAGTTCATCACCTATACTTTTCCTTTTATTTTTAGATGTGATACATCATCAAAACTTGCTAAAATATAAAGTAGAACCCAAACCATATAATCACATATGGCAGAATGGACAGTTATAGCGTAAAGTATAAAGTAAAACTTAAGCATATGTTCACACACAACAGAAAGGAAGATGGGATAAAATGGAAAGCAGTGATTTTATTTTATTTTTAATATTAGAAAAGTAGTGATTTACCAGTGTGTTTTGTAGCAATAGGGAAGTGCACGAGGTATAGATCAAGATATTCAAGCTGAAGTTTATTCAAACTGTCTTTGCAAGCCTCGAGAACGTGCCCATGATCCGAATTCCAAAGCTGCAATCACAAAATGCAAGGAAAGACCAGTCTTTTGAATAATGATGTGAAAACATATATATAGTCGTTGACCGGATGGAACTTGACAAAACACAATCATATGCACAAACATGGTTTTCAAGAATACTGCTCTGGTCATCCTAACTAAGATGCTTTATCCCACTCAGGTGACAGAGAGATGCATATGTGAAATCTGGTACTTTCGAGGCAGTTCTCTGAGAATTCTGCATGCAGTACCCTATAAACCCTCAGCCCAGCTTTGAAATCCTAACACAAAAGCACTGCCTACCCATGCATCTGCGCTGCGCTAGCATTCAATTTCAACTGAAGCTGGGGCCCCCATTATATTTCTCATGGGAGCAACAAATGATTAAAATAAATAAAGAATTAAAGGGAAGAATTAAGTAATAAATTAATAATATGACAGTTGGCCCAGTTCAATTAGATATAAGTTTGGCCCACTTTTGGAAATAGGGAGAATGATTTTGAGGGATTTGGGTTTCATAGATGGACCTTAGTAATACAATTATAAGGCTGCCCTAGAAGATCCGAGTTCTCATACGTGTAGTGTTTACTTGGACTGTGTCACCTTGACACGCGCCAAAGTCTCTAGCTAATGGAAACTTCCATTGCTTATAACAAGACATTTTGTTTGTATGAGGGGAGGAGTGGAGTAAAATAAAGGATCAAATCAAGAGAAAAAGAAAGAGGAGGGGGTTGAGAGAAAAACGGCACTAAATGACAAAAAGCTACTCTCAAAAGGCACTAAATGAGAAAAAAAAAAAAACACTACAACTTGTGGAGAAGTAACTTTTATAGTGCTTTTTCTCTCAATCCCCTCTTCTTCTTTTTTTTCTTTCTCCTCTTGATTTGACCCTTTATTTTACTCTACTCCTCCCCTCATGCAAACAAACATGCCCTGAGAGTCTAGCTCCTTTTGAGTAGTTGCCAATTGAAAGCATTAAAGGTGAAGATCCACAAAGAGAAAAAACTAATCCCCATTTGATATGAAATGATTATCTAACCATCACCCTAGTAAATTAAATTACAAAAAATGGAAACTAATGGTATCATATAGATCGACACCGTAGACCCTTCACTCCTCACTTCTTTAGTACTAATATGATAAAACCCCTTTCGCTATGATTCGAAAAGAATTCAATACCGAGTAGCCAAATGGGCTTTTACTGAAAAACAGTATCAATTATACCATGGTTCTTGTTGTGGAGTTTCCTTGTGGTGCCCACTTGAGACTACTGCCAATTCCTGTTTTTAAAAACTTTCATGTGACTCGCCTCGGCTCAGGCCAAGTCGGAGTCCAATTCCTGTTTTTTTAACTTTGCATGGTACACTACTTTCCAACCACCTTGAAACCTTCAAAATATATTAAACAAACCTTATAATCAGAGAATTGCATCAAACCCTTTCAAGAACTAGACCGAATAAAAACTCCATAAGAATTTTCTATAATTTTTTTCCTTGAACTCATCACAAACCCCAGAAATTAGTCCAAAAAACTGATGGTGGTACATAGGATTTTGATGCTGCCAGATTGTACAGATGATGATGTTAGTAACACTCTTTGCGAACGTCCGTACTAGGATATGATGAAAATGATCTTTGAAGCTTCCTTACCTTTGCTCCAAGACCAAGTTGATAAGGATGGAACTTGAAAGAAACACCGTAGCTGAGAGGAAGTAGAAAATAAGTAAAAGAAACTAGGAAAGGAAGTTGTAGGCTAATTAGGGTTATTACTTGTTAGTCATTTTTGGGAAAAATCCTATATACAATGAAAATATATGTGTGTGTATGCATCATTGAGTTATCATATGATATAGTCCATACAACCACCTAAATACACGTAAATAAAGCAAGTAAAGAATGAAATTCCTCAACAATAGTGACACAGGTATAAGACTGGCCTTGGTGGTAATGAAAAGTTCCTCTCTTTTGACAAGGCCAGTTTGAAAAGCTTCTGCAAGGGCGTCACCAACTTCTGCTTCATTCTTGTAATCAGCTGCAGATGATTTTAAATTGTCAGATCATATTTTATGCGTTAATGGTTTCACAAAGATAATGTGCCTTGAACAAAGTAATTATAGCAACAATGGACAAAATTGACATCAGATCAAGAAATCCTCTCTGAAACTCAATGGGACTTCTGATGTGCATTTCAGATTCATACAGAAGGTTATGATTTCAAAAGAACAATAAAATTATGTAGCAAAAAAAAAAAAAAACATAATTAAATTATGAGAAAGATTACACAATATTACTTATCAAGGTCAAGTGAAGAATTGGCTTATTTGAAAAGGAAACCCAAATGAATTTAAGATCCCAATTTATTAAGGTGATCTCTGTGAAATGGAACTGGTAACCTCAGCAAATCTGCGGGCCACGCTTTTCAAGCCAGCAAAGTTCACTTCATAATACCACAATAAAATTCAATCAATGGACAACAAGAAGTCATTTGTTTCTTTCTAATGAAATAAAAAATTTCTTTCTATTTTCATATTAAATTCTGTGAGATCCAAGGTGTGGAACAAGTTATCAGAATCGCTTAAATTTTTACAGACAGATTGGCGGATCCATTTCAAAGAAAGTTCCACCACTGAAACTAGTTTATGCAAATTGCAAAGAAATGACACTGAATAATGTTTGTGAACGAGGCAATGTATTTATAATACATGTACGATATGTGGAAGAATAGTTAAATAGTGATTGATGGATGTAAGTGCAAGAACCATATCTCAGTTGCAAGTGGCAAATTTGGAATCAGGTTCATGGTGAAAAGCATCCAATTCAATGTTATATTGTGTCATCCACCAACAAAAAAAACTTATTGAAACATTCAGAATAAAGCCTTCAAGGCTTCAACCATTGAACAAATTGTTCTATTTTTTTTTTCCTTTTAACATATTGTTGAGAAGTCACTTTGTCCAGCCAAATATCTATTTCCATTGACAAGCCAGTATGTGAAAAAACCAACGTAGAATATTCAGTTAGACAAGTTACCAGAGGATGCTGGACACAAGGGGAACATTATCCCAGACTCCCAGTCCACAGCAAAAGAATAAGGAAAAAGATGGAGCTGAAGACTAAATTCAACCTAACCATTTGCATGTTCGGTCCATGTTAAATAGGATACAAATAGACTCCCAGTCCACAGCAAAAGAATAAGGAAAAAGATGGAGCCGAAGACTAAATTCATCCTAACCATTCGCATGTTTGGTCCATGTTAAATAGCATACAAATAGAAAATATGTGCTAACAAAAGTATGCATATATTTCTTTTCAAGAATTTAGTGCAAATGAGAGGGAAGCTACAAAAAAGGCACCAAATTTAAGGATGGGTGTTCCCAAATATCAAAATAGTGGTTGTAGCGGCCAGTGGCCAAAACGCTACGTAGCAGTTGCGGCTATACATATAGCGGCATAGCGGTGTGAATTTTTTAAGTTATCAAAAGAATTTGAATCTTATGTAGCAGTCAATCTCGTGTTTTTTTAGAGACTACTTTAGAAAAGGCTATCAAGGAGAAGAAATAGGAAAAACAAATAAATTAAAACTACTTGGCTCTATTAGGTTGTAGACCATAGCACCAGCCTCAACCGCTACGGCCGATAATGCAGCCACACGTAGCTATTTTGAACCATGGGTGTTCCCCAACACACACAGTATGTTACATTCTATGCCTTTGGGTCAGCCAAAACTTGATTATTGACCACAAGTCTCATACTTAAGGGTTTATTAACAAAAATGGGGACCATTTTCAGGATCCAAACAAGGTCTTCACACATAACTTAGCAATATAATATGGTTGATCGGCTTGCCTTCCTAACAAGTAACAGGCCTAGGATAATTATTAAAAGAAGCTAAGATCCTAATGATTGGGACTATTTTACAACTTGTGTATAGGTGAACTACAAGTTTTTCTTTTCGAAGGCATTTTAGGTGCCTATAAATGTTTGAGCTTTAAAATTAGCATACAAAGTTCCTTTACCCAACCTACTTTTATAATTTTTTTAAATAACTTATAGCCTATTTCCAAGTGTAATAGGTTTAAGAAGATCAGCCTTATAGCAATTAGCAAGTTGAGCTGGAAGTTTCTTAAGATAGAAAATTTGGGTTTATTATGATGCTTCCTCGTCTTCTCCTTCTCTTCCTTTTCTCCTCCTTATATGATTAGAGGTTTTTTTCTCCACACAGGTTCATGTTTGCATCTTCCTTTTTTCACAAAAAAAAAAAAAAACATTTAAAAGACCACTTGAGGTTTGGAGATGGGACAAGACTGTGATAAAATGATGGTGATGGTAGTGGTGGTGATTTAAGGATTCAAGGTTTGTTTTGAATGGTATCAGACAGTTCTAGATTTTCATTTATTTAGTTGGACCGTCATTTTAGGGCTAAAAGCACCTATTATCTAGAGAAGGCTTGCATAGGAAGAAATAAAGTCAGTCCAACTCAACTTTCCAGTGGCTCTCTCTCTCTCTCTCTCTCTCTCTCTCTCTCTCTCTCTCTCTCTCTCTCTCTCTCTCTCTCTCTCTCTCTCTCTCTCTCTCTCTCTCTCTCTCTCTACACACAAAAAACACATATATTGTTAAACCCATCTACTTAGGGTTGCCATTGAGTCTGTTCATGCACTGCACCCCATTCAATGTGCTGCCCTCAATTTCTCCACATAATGCCATGACTTTCCTCACCACTTTCCTTAAGGTCTTAACTGGTCTCCCTCTATTAAACATGTGCATCACAGCCACACAAAATTTAGCACTTTTGCATTTCTTCATAGTCCAACATTCAGGTCTATATATCATGTTAGGTATGACTATTATCTAATAAAAATGACCCTTTAATCTAAGTGACACTAAAAGATTGAATAACACTCCGCTAACTTTTCTTCGCTTCGCCAAGTTGTTTTAATTTTGCTATAGCTACATTTGACAAAAATTCTCGATTGTAGTCTACAACAGCTCCTACGTAAAAAAATCATCACACTACTGTAATGTGTCATTTTTAGTTTTGACCATCTCAACAGCTCCTCTCTCTAATCCACTAAATATTGAATTCCATATCTTGTATAGTTGTATTAACATATTTTACTCAAAAGCCTTTCTCCAAAGTTCCAATTTATTGTTTACCTGCTTTCTTTCTTACTAGTTAGTAACTGTGAACGGCATAAACCATGGACCACAATCTTGGGTATTTGTTTCAAGTTATCCACAATCAAGTTGATTACATACGGGTTCAAAGTGGAGTGCAAACCAACTCACACAAATTCTTTAAGAAGATGATGGGGACTAAAAACAATTTCAGATAATCACATTTTCCTACTGAATTAATGAGCCTCACTCCTCACCCATATGGTATGGCATTGGCATGGGCAGCCATAGTGGGTATAAGAGCCATTTGGTTTAAGAACTTAAAAAGGTATCTTAAAGGTTGCCCAAGTGAGTATGGGTCAACACTAAAAGTTTTTGCTTTGTGGATTATCCACCTAAGGCAAGTTTTACTTATTTTATTTTTTTTAATATCTAAATAAAGATCTGTGTTTTTTACAGAGAATTTTTTATTTTAAGAATTAAATGAAACAATGACTTTTTATAGGTAACATAACTTGAATTGAACCAGCAACCTCATGGTTGCAACAAGGAGCACCTTCCAACATTCTCACAGCCTCCTATCCATGACAAATAATACATGATAGAGCAAATAGGCAAGACCGTTAACCTCTGGGTAATAAAGAGAATGATTACACAACCAGATTAAAGCACCTTTCTGGTGGGGCATTGAAGAAATCTGCTCATCTCTTATGAGAAGATTCAAACATTGTATACACCTAAGTCAGGATGACCCTTTCTCTAGTCACTCAACTCGTCACTTTGCATTCTAATGGCTTACTCCTATCAGCATGGTGACAGAAACCTCAAAGAAATTAGGTCCAAGTCAAGTTCTCCAATTTCACAAGAGTACTTTCTTAGAACCAAGGTTGATGGCTCTAGTGATGAAGATTAAACCAACATCAGCAGGCTCTATAAGCTAGCATCATCTGATCATAGCAGGCAGGGCCGGCTCACCATATAGGCAAGTGAAGCAAGTGGTGGGGGCCTCACCATGAGGGGGCCTCATAATTTTGTAGGCCTGGGTGGCTTGGTTGGGTTTTCTTTCCAGTTCCACTTCCAAAGTTGAATCCCAATTCCCAAACTCCAAAACCAGAACCAGAGAAAGATACATGAAACAGAAACACAGTAAAGTTACTATTCTAAAATAAGTCCGTTTTTAAAGGTATCAAATCTCACTGGGAATCATCTGAAATGAAATCAAATGAACCCGAGCTAGAAGAGAAAATCGATCACAATTTGACCTGTTTTCTAATGAAACTGAAATCATCGAAAAATTCCATCATTGGAAAATTTTCATAAAATCAGAATTACAAATAAGTCCTTTTTTTTTATAGAAAATACTCTTTTTTTCATAAAATGGCATTTCAAATCAATATGGCTCCAAAATAAGAACCGCCCAACACAATTTCCGAAATTCATTGATACCAATAATTCCATATTATCTTATCATATAATTAATCTAACACATTAATCAACACTAATTAACAACTAATCATGCTTAATTTACAACTAAACATAATTAATTAAATAAAAACACATTCTCAAAAATCATAATCTGATGTCTAAAGGCCTGTTGGATTGGTAACATTAACATGATAATAGAGCTCTTTCCAAAAAAAAGAAAAGAAAATAAACAGGGCATGTTCGCCAACGAAAACCACATATGCTGATATGCGTAGTAAAAAAAATGAAAAAAAAAAAGAAAGATGGGTTTCGAACCCATGCACTGTTGTGACGGAACGTCACTTGTTCTGCACCGTCCGCCATTTGATGTGGTTTTGTTTCATGTGCAAATCACATGCGATTCATTCTACCACCCCCTCACATGTGAAAATTAAATCTGAGTACGAAAATAATACCTTTTTACACATCATTTGCATATCAAAATTTCACACATGATGCGTAAATGACCTCAACCAAACATGAAGGTGTGTAAATGATTCACATATGAGTTATTTACATACGTAAATGCTCTCAACCAAACAACCCCTAAAAGAATTGTATATGGATAACTCTTGACCTCTCATCGTTAATCATTACTCTGATAATTCAGTAGTTTTTGTCATCACCGTTTATGATTTTATGCTTTTTTCGGTTATTTCATTTAGCAGAAGGATTTAAATTGAGGGCTGCATTTTCTACTTGGATTGGATATTTGGACTGCGCGTGCTCTTTTGGGATGAGGGTTTTCTCATGTCACACATAGAAGCTAGGGGCCTCGTTTATACTTTTGCTTGGGGCCACATATTGTCTTGAGACGGCCCTGATAGCAGGACCCACCTGGTAAACAGTCTAAACCTATAGTTACCAAGTGAGCAAGTTGCAAATGATGGATTCCCTACAGGTCCTGCCTTTAATGGAGTAGTAGTCTCTATCATCAATTCATCCAAATCACAGAAACAGTTATCCAAGCCAACATGTTCAAGTTGTGCGCATCAATTCGCGCTAACCCAAAAAGAACTAGCTTATACCCTTTGATATTTTCACCAAATCTAACAACCCCACTTTAAATTCTGGAAAATCTGAGGGTCAAGATTTCCTGATTAACTTATCAGAGACAACATACAAAGATTCAGGGTAACCAACCCATAGCATGGAAGGCCACTTTGATGATTCAAGGGTGGAAATCATAGTTTGTGGTGTCAGTTTTGATCAAACTGAAATGGGGTTCTTGCATGGGGTTAAACCAATCATTTTATTTCCTTGTAACAGCAGGAGAATGAAAGAAAGAAAGAAAGAACAGTAATATCAGTAATGAGAAATGGATGGATGGATGGTTACCAGCGCAATCAAAATGGCGGTATCCAATGTTGATGGCGTTGTTGAGAAGGTGTTTAATGGACTTTCCTTCCATCCTCCAGACTCCAAGCCCCATTGCTGGCATCTTGTAGCCGCTGCTCAAAGTGATGGCTGCCATTTCTTCTCCCCTTTCTCCGCAGTGAAAATGGAAGTCTGGAACTGGAACTGGAACCGGAACGGGTGGAGAGATTTATATTGATGACCTGATTGATTATACTGCAAGCTCTTTGTCTACTTGTCTTCTTTTGTTTTGGAAAGCATCCTGCGGACAGGAGCGGATAGGATTAAACGGGTGACACGTGCGGTGTTGGGAGAGAGATTGGTAAAGTCTGTCCGGCTCTTTGGGTGCCAATTTAGGGCTACCTTTGATCGTTATAGGCCCTTTGGTAATCTAGTCATCTTATGATAGGCATCAGGCCTAATTTTAGGCTAATTGTATTTGTGTTCGTTCTCATTTGAATCGACTCTCAAAAAAGTCTACAGTTAATACCTTAATTATTAAACTTTTAAGGCATTAAAAGTAGCAACGCATGTAGAATAATGACAACGTGGGCAGTGGCGAATCTAGAAAATATATTTTGGGGGGAGCTTGAGATTATCGTGCTTAAAATTTTAGAATCCAAGTGTTGGCTTGATTATATCCAACATAATATAATTGAAAAATTCAATGAAAATTTACAAAAATTCAAACTTGAGATTTCATTCAAACTTTCACAATTGACATCTTCGAGTTTTCATATCCTGAAAAGCTTTCATGATATTATCATTGTCGATCTTTTCAAAAATTTCTCTCTCTATGTATGTAACTAAGATATCACTCAACCATTCATCACTCATTCGATTGCGTAACCAAGTCTTTATTATATTCATGGCTGAAAAATGCTCTCTCAACCGATGCAGTAGCGACTGGTAATACTAATGCCAAAGTAAGAAGCAAGTAAACCAATGGATATACTTTATTTCTTCTTGTCTTCACCATTGCTCTTGCAAGATCACCAATCCCATCTAAGCTTCCAAATTCATCACTAGAATGCATGTCGGCGATATAAGTGTCAAGTTGATCATGAAGGAGCAATATACTGACATTTCTATACGGGCTTTGGCTTTAGGCAATTGGGCTCTAACATTTGGATTTTGGGTGGGCTTTGTATATTTTTTTTTTTGGGGGGGGGGCTTGGTCACCTATACATTAGTATATGGTAATTAAAAAAAATAAATAATGGGTAGGCTCAAGCCTACCCATTCATATACATGCATCCGCCACTGAACGTGGGGCGGTCGTCCCGGGTCGGATCAAAAATCCCTAGAAGTCAAATGGGCCCCGCCCCATCGCCCCCACTCATGTCAAAATGATTGCCCCACCCTAATATGAACATCCAAAAGAAAAAAAAAAATACCTCCTTTCAACTTGTGCAAATTGCAACGCAGAAGATCGTCTTCAACGTTGATCTTTTGCTTCTCCTCAATCCTCATCACTCGTCCTTGTGTCGGACTATTGACTGGATCTTAGTACCCTCTAACCTATGAGAGAGTGTCAGATCTATACCTATAACATGTGAGAGAATTACTTTTATGGTATAGGATCTAAACTTACGACTCGTTAGAGTGTGTTACAAATCTAGGTTTAAACCACCTTGTGATATGAAATTGGGTTGGAAAAAATTTATGGGGTCCATCTGTTGGACCCGTTCAATGAGTTCAGTCCAAATAATGAGATTTTTTTCCATTTAAAAACCAATTATATCAATTTAAATGTGATATATTTTCTCTTTTGCTATTGTTAATGAAGAAAGTACAGTAAAAAAAATGATCGACTTTTTTAATCGACCATCATCCGCCCCACACAAACATAAATCTTGGGTCCGCCATTGGTCCCTTGATTCACTCTTCTATTAAGAGGGATGTTATTTGGGGTCTTGGTGATCGTTTTTGTATATATTCACCTTGGATCTTCATTTTAAGTACTCTACGGATTTGTTCGTGTGACGCCGTGAAGTTCCTCTTCCACAAAAATGCCTTTCCGACAAGATACTTCCCATATTCCCTTGACTCACATCTAAGGATGTACTCATCCTCACATAAAGACACCTGGCGCAACCTCAAACTTTTTGCAATGCCATTTCTGGAGTTGCCCTTATCCCTAAATCTCTATATCTATTACACACTCAAAAGACCTAAATCTTTACATAAACAATCATCTTCCACTCAAAAACCTAAAATCACCAGATGTGCTAAATTTATATCAATCAACTCATGGGTCCCGGCCCGCATCATTTGATTTTATTGACGGTTAGAATAAAGATGGTGGACCCCATTCATCTGGGTCCCACTTAAAAATATTTGGTCAATTTGTTAGGTCTATGATCATTTGATCATTTGATCTTTCTTAATCAATTCATGGGTCCCATCCTGCATAATATGATTTTATGGACGGTTAGAATAGAGATGGTGGACCCCATTCATTTGGGGGGTTCCACTTAAATAGGTTAGGTTTGGTCAATTTGTGAGGTCTATGATCATTTGATCATTTGACCTTTATCGAGCAATTCATGGATCCCAGCCCGCATCATATGGTTTCCTGAACGGTTAGAATATAGATGGTGGACTCCATTCATCTTTGGGGTCCCACTTAAATAAATTAGGTTTGTTCATTTTATGAGGTCTATGATCATTTGAACTTTATCAATCAATTCAGGGGTCCCGGCCCGCACCATATGATTTTATGGACGGTTGGAATAAAGATGGTGGACCCTATTCATCTGGGTCTCACTTAAAAACATTTGATCAATTTGTTAGGTCTACGATCATTTGATCCTTTGATCTTCTTAAATCAATTCATGGGTCCCATCCCGCATAATATGATTTTATGGACGGTTAGAATAAAGATGGTGGACCCCATTCATCTGAAGGGTTCCGCTTAAATAGGTTATGTTTGGTCAATTTGTGAGGTCTATGATCATTTAATACTTTGATCATTATCAAGCAATTCATGGGTCCCAGCCCACATCAGATTATTTCATGGACGGTTAGAATATAGATGGTGAGCCCAATTCATCTTGGGGGTCACACTTAAATAGGTTAGGTATGGTCAATTTGAGAGGTCTATGATCATTTGATCTTTATCAATCAATTCATGGGTCCCGGCCCGCATCATTTGATTTTATGGACGGTTAGAATAAAAATGATGGACCCCATTCATCTGGATCCCACTTAAAAATATTTGATCAATTTATAGGTCGATGATCATTTGATCCTTTGATCTTTTTAAATCAATTCATGGGTCCCATCCCGCATAATATGGTTTTATGGACGGTTAGAATACAGATGGTGGACTCCATTCATCTGGAGGGTTCCACTTAAATAGGTTATGTTTGGTCAATTTGTGAGGTCTATGATCATTTAATACTTTGATCATTATCAAGCAATTCATGGGTCCCAGCCAGCATCAGATTATTTCATAGACGGTTAGAATATAGATGGTGGACCCGATTCATCTTGAGGGTCCCACTTAAATAGGTTAGGTTTGGTCAATTTGAGAGGTCTATGATCATTTGATCTTTATCAATCAATTCATAGGTCCCAACCTGCATCATTTGATTTTATGGACGATTAGAATATAGATGGTGTACCCCATTCATCTGGGTCCCACTTAAAAATATTTGGTCAATTTGTTAGGTCTACGATCATTTGATCCTTTGATCTTTTTAAATCAATTCATGGGTCTCATCCCGCATAATATGGTCTTTTGGACGGTTAGAATAGATATGGTGGACCCCATTCATCTGGGGGGGGTCCACTTAAATAGGTTATGTTCGTTCAATTTGTGAGGTCTATGATTATTTGATCCTTTGATCTTTATCAAGCAATTCATGGGTTCATCCCGCATCATATTATTTCATGGATGGTTAGAATATAGATGGTGGACCCCATTCATCTTGGGGGTCCCACTTAAATAGGTTAGGTTTGGTCAATTTGAGAGGCCTATGATCATTTGATCATTTGATCTTTATCAATCAATTCATGGGTCCCGACCCGCATCATTTAATTTTATGGACGGTTTAGAATAAAGATGGTGGACCCCATTCATCTGGGTCACACTTAAAAATATTTGGTCAATTTGTTAGGTCTACGATCATTTGATCATTTGATCTTTCTTAATCAATTCATGGGTCCCATCCCGCATAATATGGTTTTATGGACTGTTAGAATAGAGATGGTGGGCCCCATTCATCTGGGGGGTTCCACTTAAATATGTTAGGTTTGGTCAATTTGTGAGGTCTATGATCATTTGATCATCTGATCTTTATCAAGCAATTCATGAGTCCCAGCCCGCATCATATGATTTTATGGACGGTTAGAATATAGATGGTGGACCCCATTCATCTTGGGGGTCCCACTTAAATAGGCTAGGTTTGGTCAATTTGAAAGGTCTATGATCATTTGATATTTATCAATCAGTTAATGGGTTCCGGCCCGCATCATTTGATTTTATGGACGGTTAGAATAAAGATGGTGAACCCCATTCATCTGGGTCCCACTTAAATACATTAGGTCAATTTGTTAGGTCTACGATCATTTGATCTTTCTTAATCAATTCATGGGTCCCATCCCACATAATATGATTTTATGGACGGTTAGAATATAGATAGTGGACCCATTCATCTTGGGGGGTCCCACTTAAATAGGTTAGGTTTGGTCAATTTGAAAGGTCTATGATCATTTGATCATTTGATCTTTATCAATCAATTAATGGGTCACAGCCCGCATCATATGATTTTATGAACAGTTAGAATAGAGATGATGGACCCCATTCATCTTGGTCCCACTTAAATATATATTAGGTCAATTTGTTAGGTCTATGATCATTTGATCTTTCTTAATCAATTCATGCCTCACCTAAAGAATAAAACATTTGGAAAAAAACATAAAGATCAAATTAGCAACAAAAAAAAAAAAGGTTTCACAAGTTTACTAATTAATAAATTTATTAAAAATAATTCATATCAGTCTGTGCATTTAGTGGTTTTGTGGTTATCCACGGGGTTTTCCTAGTTTTCATTAAGAGGGATGTTATTTGGTGTCTTGGTGATCATTTTTGTATATTCACCTTAGATCTTCGTTTGAGGGTTGAAAATTTGAATCATTAAACTTTCCCTAAAATCTCTCTCACATTTAGTACATGTCATCTTATAAAAAGATTCAAAATTCAAATAAGAGAAAAGTTGTGTTTGAATGGAATGTCTTGAGAAGATGAAGACCGAAGCCTCTTGAACACATCGACGTGGCATTTTGAGAGCACCATATTGGATGCCACATGACCCTTTCTTGAACACATCAACCTGTTGTCATTTTAAATACTAGTGCAATAGGCCTTCGCCGGAATTAAAAAAATCATTAAAATTTCTAATTAGAAATATTTTTAAATATTTAAATATAATTCATAATAAAGATGTAAACTCATTAGAGAAATTTTAGGTAGCCAAAAATATTTAGGAAAAGATCAAGTAAATAGTAAAGATTTTAGGACCTTGATTTGATTATATTTGTGCTTAGCTATAAATTGAGTGTCATTTCAGAATTAAATATGGATTTTGGAATTAATTGGGTTCCACAATGGGCCCCACAGATTAATTAATCCAACCAAATAATCCAAAGAAAAATAAGGAGAAAAATATCCATAATGGACCCCATGGATTAATCTTACTGAGTATTGAAAGGAAAATAATGAGAGAAAAGTAGCAGAATACAAACTATGAAAATGGCACCCGCTCTGGTATCAAAAAAGCTCTTCATGTGTTGATATAAAAAAAAGTGGCCCTCATAAATTGTGAGTATGGAAATAAAGAAGACTTAGATTTCATAATGGGACTCATAGATTTATTTGGTTAAATTAGTAAATATAAATGATAATAAAAAAAATCATGATAAAGATGGAAAATCGTGAGAGAAAATTTATTTGGTTAAATTAGTAAATATAAATGATTATATATTAAGTGTGGATTTTGAAATTAATTGACTTCCACAATAGTCCCCACGGAATAACCATACCAAATACTGAAAGAAAAAATCAGAAAAAAAAGTAGCAAAAATACTACCTACGAAAGTGCCCCAAATTTCTGCAACTTGGATCTGACATGAGGGTCCCACAAATTGATATGAAACAACATTTAATACATACATATTCACCGATCACTAAAATCATAGCCAAAGAGCCTTTATTCTTTTTTTTTATTAGTTTAATAATACGTTGGGCCCATTGAAGGCAACTAAAGAGAAGTTATTATTGTATGCTATGTTTTAGGGAAAGGATAAGTATCTTATTTCAAGAATATCTTAGATTTGCATTGAGATATTTTAGGTGATGAGATTATATTAGAAGGGTAATTCCGAAATGTAGCATTGCAAAAAGTTTGAGGATGCGCCACGTGTCGCTCTCCTAGGGAATGACCTGATGCTGTCTTTATACCCATACTAGTGGAGTAGGCCTGCGCCCAACGCGGGCCATGATAAAAAGTAAATAATATTTTAATTAGAGATATTTATAATTTTTAAATAAATTATAAATAAAAAATAATATATAATTGATAATACAAACACGTTTAAAATTGAACTTTTTTTTTTTTGCTGACGCAGGGTGTCCCAGCCCTTCGGGCCGGACTATTAAAAATCAAGATAAGAAAATAAGTAAAATGATTTAATTGAATCATCTTTTATTGATTGTGATTGGACTAAAACTGTAACATTGAGTAATAGAAATTGAATGAAAAATAAGTGAAATAAATTTATGGAGAGTCACAAAAACCCCAATGCAAAACGCAACTTCTTTTAAAAGAAAAATTGCAATTTCACATTAAAACATTTACTAAAAGAATACAAAAGAAAAGAAGTACAATAACAAAAAAAAAAAGAAAATCAGACCTCTACTACTTGAATCTGACCGCAATAAAAGGAAGAAAATTAAAAAAAAGAACTGCAATAAAAGAATCTATAAAAAATACAAAAGAAAAGAAATCATACCACTTTGTGAATAAAATCTTGTTTCCTAATGTGGAATAACATCCATGTCTCTTTGCTTCTTTTTTTTTTCCGAGAATAAAAGAGGACTCAATCTCCTGTAGATCAAGATCATTAGAATAAAAAGTTCAAAAACCCATGAATCTATTAAAGAATTATTTTTTCAAAGAAAACATAAGGACCTCGTAGATGAAGTAGGTCTAGGTGATGGATCAGCAAGATATAGATTGATGGGCTTAGTTTGTGGGTTGCACAAATCAAGGGTTAGTTTCAAGGGGTGGGTCAATATATAGGTGGGTTGGATAAGTTCAACAAAAAGTTTTAGAACGCGCCACGTGTCGCTCCCCCACAAATTGCCACCCCTAAATTTTAGATTAATTCACTAAAAAGTTTCTAGGTCCATCACAAATGCTTTATTGATGATTTTGTACTTTTGTGGGCACAAGATATACACGGAATCCATATGAAGAAAATATGTACACGGAATTCATATGAAATTTTTATGGGCCCTCATGAAAGGTCTCAATATTAAAATGCATTGCATTGCTGGGGTACCCTATCAGAAAAATACTGGAATGGGTCCAAGATGTGAACCCTTAACTGCACATTATCAATCGACTTAGATGTATTTTGATGCATATAAATTTTGGGGGCCCCTAGTAAATTGGCTATGATCATCCAATCAAGGTGATGTTTAGGCCATATGTGCACAGTGGGGCACTCTCATCATTCATTGTACACTTCTCGTGGAGGTGGATCTTACAATGCACTGTGTAATGGGGCCCATTTATGGATTTTCTGACTCCCATACATGATTGGGGGCCCCTAGTAAATTGGCTATGATCATCCAATCAAGGTGATGTTTAGGCCATATGTGCATAGTGGAGTGGGGCGCTCTCATCATTGTACACTTCTCGTGGAGGTGGATCTTGCAACGCACTGTGTAATGGAGCCCATTTATGGATTTTTTTACTCCCATACATGGATTTTTTTATTTAAAAAAATGGTTTTATTGAGAGATTTTAGGGAGGAGAAAATGTATATGTAGAGGGAGAGATTTTAGGGAGGAGAGATTTTAGTGGACGTGTGTAGAGGGAGAGATTTTAGGGTATGGAAGGGAAATTCCGGAATAAAGGGATGTAAAAAGTTTGAGGACGCGCCACGTGTCGCTCTCCGGAGAATCATCTGCTATCTTTTATTATATAACTAGCGCTTCAGGGCCCACACCCAACGCGAGCCTTTAATTCATTGAAAGAAAACCCCACTTGAAACTGAAAGTAAACATCGATTAGAGAAATAAACTACATTTACACTAATTTCATATAAAAATAAAAAATAGTCGGCAGATACGACTATTTGAAAAAAAGTGAATCAAGAAAAAAGGTCAAAGGATAATTAATAATTAAATCCAAATAGGACTTATTTGAAAAAAATGAAGATCTCTCTAATAAATAACAGAGAAAAATAATAATTGTCACATTGATTGATGTACATCCAAATTGACCCATTCCTTAATCCCTTTTTTAGTAACCAAACATCCAAGCCAGCCCCACATGAAGTGGGCATCTTGTTATTTAAAAAAAAAAAAAGAAATAACCCACAAGGAGTGGGCATTTTGTTTGAAAAGAAAACTGCAATTTCTACTTGGTCTTGTTGAAAAAAAAATCCCGAATTCTTCTTATTCATGACCCAAGCATATGAAAGCTACATTCTATTTTGCAATGAAAATTGGTAAAATACAATCCTAATTCCCCAGGCTAGAGGTCTTGGATTGTGGTGGAAATCGATTGACCTCCTATTTTACATGAGTTTTTTTATTGATCATCAGTAGGAAGTGATGGGGTAAAGGGCGTTTTGAGATTGCAAACGGGCAAACCCATATCTCCCTTGCCTTGGATTAGACACACACATATATATCTAATATATTATTATTATTTAATATATATTATTATAGGGCTTGGGACGTTATGATCAAAACAGTCCTGATCGGATCACGGGTCACCTAATTAGTTTTTTATAAACATTTGCATAAAAGAGTCGGTTGGTGTAGTGGTGATGTTGTTGAAAGTGCCAAAGGTTGTGGGTTTGAATTTTCTAAGACATCTTTTTTTAGGGCAAGGGGTAATAGACGGAGTTATACAGGTTAGGTTGAGCCTAACCTGACTTGACCCACATTTAATGCAAGTTATGTTGGATCAAAATGGGCGTGGTTGCAATCTTGCAACCTGTTTTAAAAAACTGGTCGGTCATAGGACAAGGTTCAGAATGTGGGCCCCACCTCTAACCCGACCAAAATTGGCCGGACCCCTCCTATATTCATCAACAGTCCTGCTACACGGCCCGATGGGGAGCCCGTGCTGTGGCACGGCTCCCCATGAGGGCCATTCAGATTTTCCCATTCATCAAAGGGATTGGGTTCATTTTAAAATTGGAGAAATTATGTGAATGTAGAAATTAACTATACTTGGTTTGAAAATGCAATTGTGATCCTTATATCTATTTCAAGCGCTAGTTATATATATTAAAGCAGCAGGTTTTTTTTCGTGGGGTCCACTGTCAAATGATAATTTTGATCAATTTCAATAGTGATTCGGTTCAAAAAGTTTGAACCCAAACTCCATTTAAAATAATTATATATAAAATTCTAAATTAGTTATCATCTTTGCTAAAACCCATATACAAGTGCATATATAGATTTGACATCATATAAACACTTGATTTCTTCCTCTTCCTCTTCCTCTTCCTCGTCCTCGTCCTCGTCCTCCTTCTTAAGAGGATGTTAGCATCGTGGTCTGACATGTACAAAATACCTCATCTGTGTCTATCTCAATCACATTCTTGATCCTCAGAATAAGTTTAGAAAACTTAAAAAAAAAATAAAAAAAAGACACTACGTCAAAAACATATAAAAAGCCACATCGTTAGGCACCAAAAGGCCTCACTCGCTGCCGTAGTCTTTTTTACCACGTTTTAGTTCTAATAACCAAAGTCCTATAACGTGGTTTTCGTCGATTAAAATGATACAAAATATATTCCGCCCCTTATTTTTCCTTTCCCGCTAGAAGCTCCCTCTCCCGCGCTATGTATTCGTGCTCGACGATCCAAACCCTAAATCTTCTCCTCGGACTGCTCTTTCTCACAATAGCATCTCGCTGCGCCTTTTCTCTTCATCGCTTTCTTCATCTCTCCGTGCTCTTTCTCACAACAGATCTCGTCATCTCGTCGCCGTTCTCTTTCTCACAACAGCGCTCTCTCACAGGTACTCTCTTCCTCTCTGATATCTGTCTCTCCCACTTGCAATTGTAATGCTTTTCATGCTTCTAGTGATTGATCGATAGAAGCCCTAGCAGGGGCTGCCATTTCATGCTTACAGTTCAGCCGCAAGACAACCGAATAGGGCCATCTGCACTGTCCAAATCCACCCCCAAATTTTTTTGTGTCTGTACAAAAAATAACTACTCCCCAAATAATCTCGACTTTTTCTCTCCCTCCCTCTCTTGCACATGCCATTCTCTCTGAATTATCCTCTCTGGGATTCAAGTACCAATCTGGCCATCCATGATGTCATGACCAAAGATTGATGAATTATATTTAGATCATTAATGGCCTGATCAAATTGGGTGCATTGGTTAAATGATTGTTGTCTCCCCAGAGCTTGAAATTTTACATTGATGGAGTAGCCAAAGGTAAGCCGAGAACTTCAATCGGGGGAGTTTTATGGATCTTGCAGAGTATGTTAATGCCTTCTCTATGCTGGTGGGTATATATTGAGACGGTTGGAGATTATTTTTTGGCAATTAGAGAAGCATAGTATGTCTGAGTTTCTTTACAGGAAATGTACTCATTGAGGGGGTGACTTGAGTGCAATTGGGTGGGCAAACATTTGCAGTGAACCATGTCAGTTCTCATTTGTAGCCGATGAACTCAAGGAGTTGGGTTCTTCTAATCTAGTTTCTTTCTTGCATGCCTTGAGTGGTGCTAATGAAGTGTTCCCCCTTCCCTTTCTTTCATTTTCTTTTAATATCTGGATTTTACATGGATGTGATGTACTATGGTTATTCTATTCCTCATTAATTTTTGTTTTACTTCTTCAATTTATTGATGTGTCTATGCTGCACATTTTCAGTATTGGGTTAGAGATTAATGCACTAATTTCATAGATGGGTTTTGTCATTTGGGTATTGGTTTGGAGCCGTTGATTTCAGATTTGGGTCTCATTGGGCTGTTAGTTCATACAACTCTTTATGTTTTTCATTGTTGTTTTTTTCTTCTTCTTCCTTAGGTCTGCAATCCTCTAAACGTTAAAATACTGCACTTTACGGGTCTTTTAGCAACAGCCACCGCCATCGTTTGTTTTTGCTACGTCTTGTTTTTAAAAACCACATTGTTAAGCTGTGGTATGCCATTATCTAAATTTTCTCACTATATCTCCAACGAAACCCGCTCCCGCCCCCTCTCTCTATTTTTTTTCTCACCCGCGCGTTCCTCTCTTTCCCTATCCCGCCCTTTCTCCATTCTCTCTATTAACTCCTTCCAAACCTAATTAAATCCACCCCCTTTCTCTTTTCTCTCACCCGCTGCTCTCTTCCCTGTCTCGCCGTTGCTCCCTCATCTCTCTACTTACTTCTTCCGGTAGCACTGGTAGGTCTCTCCTCCACTTCTCATTTTATTTAGTTTGGGGTAAAACAAAACAAAAAAAAAAATCAAGTATGCCCCAGCGATTACACATCTCTATTCTTTCTTTTCTTATCATTTTTCTTTTTTTTTTCTCTCCCTCAGGTTTACAATCCTCTCTCTGCTCAGTCACCCTATATTTGCTCACGATTTCTGCAACCATCTAAGGTATGATTTTTTTAAATTTATGTAACTGTAGATTGTAAATGTGTTTTCATCGTGCAGATTTTTAGTTTTTATTTTCTTTGTGTTATGTCTATTGTGATGGGCGGTGGTGTGACAGTGGCAATGAATAGATGGAGGGCTTCTTTTAAGGTTTTACCTGTGTTTTATTTATTTTTTACTAATGTTAGGAAGATCTAATGGTCTACATCAAATGGTCGACTTGAATATTCTGACGAGGCTACATTGTTACACCCATTGATTGTTTTTTAGTGTTTTTGAATCAAGGTAAAATTCTGGTTTTGATTGTTTTTCTTTATTTTCATGTTGTTGAGTGTTAGGGTTCTAACATATATGCATCAATGGGGATTAAGGTTTTTTTTTTTTTTATTATTTGGAGATTTTGTGGATTTAGGGTTTCTTTAATTGGGGGTTTTTTGTTTCCTCATCTCATCTCTCTACCCTATATTGTCCCCTTTTTTATGTTGGATCCTCTGCTGCATTCTTGAGATGGATGGATTTTTCTACTGATGGTTGATTATAGAAAATCTTGGGGTCAATTTTTCCACTGTTGGAGCACCATGTGTTACAGAAATAATATATCAGCACTTGCTTCTCAGAGCAATAAGCTTATATCGGCAATTGGGTTTTGGTTTCAAGACCTATTACATCTAATTGCATCAACTTTACATAGGTGCCCATGACCATCTGCACTATTCAAGTAGTTTCCATTTCCACCATATGAAATCTAATAATGAGTGATCAAAAGCAATGTTGTTATTCACTATGGCTGCAATGTATCAGGTTGGTTTGGGCCAGTTTTGCATAGGATTTAGCACAATTTGTATGTATATGTTGGTTTTTTTTTCTCCATTTTAAGTTATGCATCAAGTTCTTTTTAAAAAATATATATATTGGTGCATTATACGTATGTATATCAATATATGATGCCACTGTTTTTTCCCCTTCCTTTACAATTCCAAGTTGAACTTGAAGTGTTTGATTGAAAGTCCAATAGAGATCAATTATGGAATTCTATAAGGTTATTCTGATTTTGGTTATTTTGCTATATATGGTGGTTCCTATTGCTATGAATGGTTATAAAAGCTTGTACAATAATGGGTTGATTAGGTTAAATTATAAATTATTAAAAATAAATCCTATGCACCACTACACAGTTACAATGAGTTATTCTTCTTAATAGCCTCTGTCACTTGAGTTTGTAGGTGGGCTTTTATAGAATTCCACGAGGACTTGCCTCAAGGGATCCAGATCCATTTTGGAAGCTTTGAAAACAAGTTTTGATATCCAAACAACTCAATTAATTGTCCCTATCAAATTCCAATCAGTATTTCCTGTTTGTCTTATTCCCTTTGTGAGTGATATCAATCAAGAGTAAGAGGTATCAGCAAAGGGCACATGTTTACCGTCCCTAAGCCAACTTCAGATTAATAGAACAAGGTTGACATGATGGTGATAACGATGAGCAAAAGAATACACATATAGCAAATTGAAGTTAGAATTCTAATTACTTAGCAATGAACTTCAAATTAGTTGAGAAAAAGGAAGATCGTAACAGCATTATTTTGATGCCTGCACCTAACATTGAACATGGCTTTACTGTTGGTAATGTTACTCATATTTTGAGAGGCATGTTTTATGAGCAAATTTGGAGCAATACTGCATTGAAAAGTTGTTTCTAAATGCTTTTTTCTCTAACTGTGGTTGCAAGACAATTATGTAAAAATCTTCTCTTATGTGCTGGTCTCAAGCCCAGAAAAAAGTAGGTTGGCATCTCTAGAAAAAGGTTGTACAGATGAACAAAGAAACTCAAATCAATTGAAGAAAATTTTCCTGATGCATGTTTAACAACTGTTTATATAAATCCTGAAGCATGCACTCATTCCTAATATCAATGGTCTACATTAGCAACATTGAGTGATCAGTTTGCTTGAAACACAAACTAAATAGAATTTCCTTCAAAGCCAGAGCAACATGGCCATGAATACTGCCAAATATCTCAAAAGAAGGATTAAATCCAAACAAACTCTTATGTACTCTTCCTTTCACAATATGTACCATTACAATGCTAAATCATCTATACTTTTAAGACCATAACTGTGATGCTCCTAAAATAAAAATAAAAGAAATAAAGCACTCCAGAACCCCCAGAGAGAAAAAAGATTAATCTTGCCATTCATGGCATTTGTCGCTATCTATCAGTTTTATGTCCAAAATAAACACTAGTAGGAGATTCATGGCCTTTACAGATTTCATCTGTGGCTACTGATTTCTTCTCTTCATCATCATCGTTCTCGTCTTCTTCATTCGAATCAACATGGTCATCATCATATTCTTCTTTTCCTTTTGCTTCTTTGGGGAATATTTCTATGGATAGAAAAAGATGCAGCTTGAGACGTCCGTCTTCCCTCAAAGCATGCAAGAATTCATGGCTGGGGATCTTGATCTCCCTAAGAACAAACCTTCCATCATGCCTATAAGATTTAAGGCTAAAACCAGGCTTTCCTCTCCTCCCTATGCAAGAAATTGGAGGAGGAAAGCTTCCAGTGGCCCTTGAGCTTATAAAAGCTTTGCCTGTTGTGCAATTCCTCAAATTCCTATCTTCATCCAGAAGAGAATGCTTCATGGTGTCTACTTTGTCATGATTTCTCCAACCATCATCCCTTTCACTCAAGTTTTCAACCTCATCCGAGCTCTCAAATCCTAGTCCTTCTGTACAAAGATGTAGTCTTTCTGAATTCAATGGTGTAAAGCAACCCGAACTGTGATTTTTTGCTTCTACCGTGAAAGAATCCAAAGATTGGTTCTCTTCAATTTTGTGTGGCGGGTTTTGATTTGGATTAGGCCAAGGAGATTTAGGTGTCTCTTTGAAGTGAATCTCCTCAAACAACTCAGTGATGGAGGAGAGATCAATTGGTTTCATGGAATTTATCTGGTTCCAAGGGGCCATATGTTTTGGTGTTGAGTTTTCAGGCAATGTGTTTTCAAATAAACATTGAAGACCACCACAGGCAGCCATTGTTGTGAGCTTTACTATCAACAATGCAGCACAAATCGAAGTCTACTTCTCTAATCTGTGGACACAAACATTCAAGAAACAGATTATGCAGAGAAGCGAAGGAAAAACTCTACAGTAATCAAAATCTATCAAGTTGTGCAATGGAAATAAACATCAAAATCTATAATATTGAAGGTACCAAATAATCAAGCAAACAAATCTAACTATCCCAATGCATTGTGGAGGGGAATGGGGGCCATCTGAGGTGGTAGGTCTGGGGCAGGATTAGAGGATAGAAGGGTAACCCATGATTAGGGGTGATTCAAGTCTCTTATAATCAATCATAAGACCAATCTAGATGGTTGAGAAAGATCTCATTGAGACCAAAGGGTATGCAAAATATTTATCACATTAGACAGTCCAGACCCCTTCATCAACAGTCTTCAGGTTTAATAGTTTTAAAGGCACCATGCTTACTGGATTTCAAACCCAATGGTAAGACACTGTTGGATGAGTGTAAAATTTTGGACCAGTGGCAATTAGGGGTAGTTTGTGTGAGGGGGTTAAGTTGATGAAGAACCATTCTCAAGTGAATATATCGGATAGATGCACTTTCAAAAATCCTCTGGAATTCTGACTTCAAATAACTTTAAGATCATTTGGACTGATATTGGACACACACACCCTTAACTATGTAGCATATACATCTATCCCTGTCTACTTCTCATCATTGTCAAGCATGGGGGTGGGGGATACATTAGCTGCTCATTTTTTAAGAAGAAAAATCCAGGGCGTTTTCTGCTCCACAAAGACACACAACGTCACTTTTATATAAGCCCCCTTTGCATCTCTTTTTATTTTGCACAGTAGAGTCCACACTCAGAAAACTCGAAGCCACATAGTACATACATATATTTCTTGATATGAGTTTTATTTTAGCGCAAACACATCTGTTAGGCCTACCTAGGACTATGGAAAAACTGGGATTATGAAAAATATCAACTCCATTAGATTATTCTAACTCTTTTATTCATGTCTCATGTTTAATGGTTTAAAGAGGCAATCATTTCTTAGATTTCAATCTGACAAAAAGTATTAAATTGGGCCTCGTGGCAATTCAAAAGGTGACAGGAGAGGAAGAGACAAGGCAAATGTAGCATTTCAGGACCTACAAGGGTGACATAAAGCCTAGATGGTAGAAAGAACAACTCTATGTTACCCAGAAGGGAAACGCCAAAATCTATAATCTTAAAAGAAGAATAGAAAAAAAAAAACAAAAAAAAAAACAAAAAGCCAACCAAGACACAGAAGAGAGAAGAGAAAAGAGCTTGAAATGAAATAAAAATGGGGGAGGTGGTGAACTTGTGATTAGGACTGATACAAAAGGCAAGTAGCTATTATTGGTGATGTTACCGTCTTTTCAAATTTATTTGCCACTAATTTTGCTCTTTAATTTAGCAATACTTAATACTCCTTAGTTCATTTTCTCTAATTTTCTTGTCCTATAATCGTAGCATCCAAATTTTGAGCCTGAAGATGTAATGGTTTTCCAATTTCATTTGCTTTTGTGATTGAGTCCAAGATACTTGTATAAGTTGTACTTGTGTTCTACCTTTTTAATGCACCTTACACTCTATGATTTTAATATTTCAGAACATGTCCCTAAACAAGGAATGGATGAAAGCGCCAAGAAATTCTTTTGAATACTTAGAAGGGGTTGAATCATTCATTGAGTTCATAAGAGCTAATAAAGATGAATTAGGGGATGATGATTGGTATTGTTGCCCCTGTGTCAAATGTCGCAATTTGATAAGAGATAAAAAGACCTTAGGAGAAATTCATATGCATTTAATTTGTGATGGTATGGATAAGACTTACACAACATGGATCCACCATGGAGAACTCCATCCCCGAAGTCATGTAAACGTAGGAGCAGGTACTAATAATGAAGATTTGTTCCCAAGAATGGTTGATATGGTGAATGACGTATTTGGACGTGCTCGTAATGATGATGATCTTGAATCTAATGTAGAGGGTAGTACGTCTATATGCCCCGATGAAGCTAATGATTAGAGTTTTGTTGAAGGACAGGAGGATTACCAGAGAATATTCGGTACAAGAAGCTGATGGAGGATGCAGTAAAACCATTATATCCTTCATGCTGAGTTGAACATACGAAGTTGTCGGTGACGGTTGATTTGTTGAGCTTGAAGGCTAGACATCAATGGTCTACTAAGAGTTTCACAGAGTTGTTGGAACTGATCAAAGATATTCTACCAAGCGAGAACACATTGCCTGAGAAAACATACACTGCCAAGAAGATGATCAATTCTTTACGTATGGAGTGCAAGATTATCCATGCGTGTAAAAATGACTGCATACTTTATTGGAGAGAGCATGAAAATAGAAACAATTGTCCTACGTGTGGTGTAAGCAGGTGGCAACCGAGGAACATTTTGAAGCCAAGATGCAAACGCTTGCCATGGAAGAAGCTAAGATACTTTCCATTAACACAACGGTTGCAAAGAATGTATAGTGTACCATGGATTGCAGAGAGTATGACATGGCACGCAAATGCAAGTTTAGTTCAAAATCAAGCAATAATGCGTCATCCAATGGATTCTTCTTGTTGGTCACAGGTTAATCGTAAATGGGCTGACTTTGTTGCTGAACCAAGGAATGTTCGCTTGGGACTGGCGACGGACGGATTCAATCCTTTGGGGAACAATAGCAACTCCTATAGTTGTTGGCCCGTTATGATTGTTCCGTTCAATCTTCCACCATCTCTATGCATGAGGAAAGAGTTCACCATGTTAGCATTATTGATCCCCGGAAAGAAAGGTCCAGGACATGACATTGATGTTTATTTGCAACCATTGATCACTGAGCTAGAAGCATTGTGGTCCACCGGAGCCATAACATATGATTCTCACACTAAGAGTATATTTTCAATGAAAGCAATTTGGTTATGGGCTATACATGATTTTCCAGCATATGGTCATTTGTCGGGTTGTAGGACTGCAGGTAAGTATGGTTGTCCTGTATGTAGTGAAGGAACTGATTCGGTGTGGCTAAAATATGGAAGGAAGTTTGCCTACATGGGACATAGAAAATTCCTACCAACTAACCACCCTTTCAGAAGCCAAAAATCCCAATTTAATGGGAAAGAAGAAAATGCGAAACATCCTAGGCGTTTGACTGGCTCCGAAGTCTTATTAAAAATAGAAACCATTGATAGCGATTTCGGGAAGGCAGAGAATAAGAAGAGGAAGAGACGTCAAGAGGAGAATGAGATGATTGCATGGTCGAAGAGATCCATATTTTTTGACTTGCCATATTGGAAGGTGCGCATAACTTTAACTCCTTATGTTAAAATAATGCATCAAATAAAATGCTATACTAATATAAATTTATTATTTTTTATAGGATCTGCCTATTCGCCACAATCTGGATGTGATGCACGTGGAAAAAAATGTGGCTGAAATTTTATTTGCAACAATCATGAACACTAAGGATAAGACTAAGGATGGCCTTGAAGCCCGCCAAGACTGTAAGGCTATGAAAATTAAAAAAAAATTATGGCCAATGGAAAATAACGGGAAGTTGACATGTCCAGAAGCACCTTACACTCTATCCCGACAGGATAAAGATTTAATTTGTAAAACCTTGTATCATCTGAAGGTTCCTATTGGGTATAGTGCAAATTGGAGACACAAAGTAAGCTTGGAGGATAGAGAGCTCAAGAATATTAAGTCGCATGATTATCACATACTACTTCAACAATTATTACCAGTGTTGCTGATGCACACATTTCAGTCCCATAAGCCATTACGTGTCGCTATTCGGCAACTGTCAATATTCTTTAATGTCTTATGTTCAAAAGTAATCAATCGTGCAGAATTGCGAAAGATGAAAGAAAAAGTTGTGGAAACACTATGTGTTTTTTAAAAGTATTTTCCTCCTTCATTTTTTGTATCCATGACACACCTTATTGTGCACTTGGCGGAAGAGGCGCAGGTTTGTGGACCCGTTAGATATCGATGGATGTATCCTTTTGAGAGGTAAATAAAATGCTTGATTGCTTGAGATTCTTAATATTAATCACAAGGTAGCACTGTGATCTAATTTACTTATTTTTTTTACCAGGAAGATGAAAACATACAAACGATATGTTGTGAATCAAACATATCCAGAGGGTTCTATTTCTGAGTGTTACCTCATAAATGAAGCAATGTTGTACGCTATGAATTACATGCCCGATGGCACAAAAAAAAGCCATAAGCAAGGAAGGTTGGAGTGGATGGACAAGGAAGGTGAAGTTGCCTATCCTATCGATAAAAATGGGAAGGTCTACATTCTTGAGAATGTGCAATATCAGCAAACACGCAAATGGGTACTAAAGCATTCTACTGAGAATGTTGATATGGAGCAGTAAGTAAATTTTAATGATCATGTGAACAAGTTTATTATTTTAATATATAAAGCATTCACACTACATAAATAAATACAGGATTTATGCTGAATACGTCGAAAGCCTAAGATCTAGCAATCAATATCGAAGAGGCAGTACTCAAGTTGAAAAGGTATTAGATTACATACCTTGGCTTAGAAAGCAATTAGAGAATGAAGAAAATTGTACCCTCAAAAGGCTTGCGGATGGACCAAGTTTTCAAGCCATTTCGTATACATCCTACATGGTCAATGGATATGCTTTCTATACAGCGGAGGCAGAAATGAACAAAACGACGCAAAACAGTGGAGTCTCATTGATGGCCTTGACCCCTTTCAGGGCAAGTGCGAAGGACATGAATCTTGTGCATGAAGAATCTGCTTACTACGGTATAGTCAAACAAATTCTAGAGCTGGATTATTATGACTTTAAACGGGTAGTATTCTATTGCAATTGGGTGCGTCTAGACATTCATGGATGTAGAGTTGATCCAGAAGTGAACTTGGTCTACGTTAATTTAGGGAGGTTGCAAAGAAACACAAAAGAAGATGATGAGCCATTTATTTTAGCTAATCAAGCAACGCAAGTCTTCTACTGTAAAGATCATAGTAGGCCTGATGAAGAATGGCATGTTGTATTGGATGTTCCAAGAAATCTATACCAGGATATGGACTCTTTTGAAGATCCCCTAGTCTTTGAGGGAAGAACGAATGAAAATGACTTAACAGCAGCACTGCTAGATGATATCATTGATAATGTGGAGACTGAACTATAAATCCATGTACGACGTCTTCTTTATTGCTTTTTAACAGTATCATTAATTTTGCATGTTGATATTATTTTTAAATGTAGCATAATCATAAATGTAAAAATTTGATATCTTTTATATAAGATTTTACTTGATTTTATTTTAATAACATCTATTTAAAATTTAACATATTTGGTTGCAGGCATTATGTCACATGATCAACCATCGTCAGCAACCGCGTCTATAGTACAAGGATGTGGTTCTCGTGAGAGTATGAAATGCATATCCCAATTCATGTTAATTTGAGGTATTAACTTTTTTAATGTTCATAAGTTGATATGTCATTTGAAACAGGTCATGTCCCCCTGGTGACATTTAACATTGACGGGCAACCCATCGGTGATAATGCAGCTAGTTTGTCCACAATGATAGGGCGGTCTGTGAAGGGTAATATACGGCCCTCATTCGATAAATGGTTAAACGTGCCCGATGTAATGAAGGAGAAAGTGTGGGACACAGTAACTGTGAGTAATTGTGAATTTGGTTCAAGCAGTTTTCATATATTATTTATGTTTTTTTGGTTGATTTATCTCGCTAAATAACCTACTTTGCAGAGTAAATATGAAATCCCAATCGATAATAAAGAGTGGGTGCTTATGAAGGCAAATGAGTGTTGGAGGAATCGGAAGTCAAAACTGAAGCGTTACATATATTCTAAATATCACACAGACGCGGATAGAAAAAAGAATGTACCTAAATTTGTTAAGAAGGAGGATTGGGAGAGTTTTTATCGACATGTGCTCGACATATGCAGCACAAGAAAAGAGTGAGCTGGGGAAGGCCACTAGGCGAGCTATGAGGTGCCCACACACCTCCGGTAGGAAGGGGCAAGCAAGGGTTGCTGATGAACTGGTAATCACAATTTATGAATTTTCCTATTTTTTAATATTTATCTAATTTTTTTATGTAATCGGTATGTTCGCTTCTAAAATTTTTCAACGGCGAAAAAATCCTGACAAAGAGATCACGCGTACGGATGTCTGGCTTGAAACTCATACAAAGAAGGATGGTTCTGCTTCCTGCGAAGAAAACGGTAAAAAAAACCTAATTCCAATTTACTGCATTGGCACTAAGTTTAGTTAGGGGATTATACTAAGTTTAGTTAGGGGATTATCACATTTACAAGTCACCAATTTGATTTGTTTTTAAGATATATAAGAATTATCATTCTTAAATTCATTATGTAAGTACTATGTGATGTGATGATATGGATTGTTGATATTGGAGTTTTGAGGGGCATTGGAGTTATATATATGAAGTGTTTTAAGTATTATGTGATGTGGTGATATGGATTGTTAATATTGGAGGTTTGAGGGGCATTGGAGTGATATATATGAAGTGTTTTATTAACAGGTAATACATTTGTGCACCCAAGATATTTTTCGGAGTCCGAAATACAGGGGAGACTCTGTCGAAATCTTTCTAAAGTTATGACTTCTATTTTCTAAAGTTATATATTCCTCATCCATCTTTCAGACCTAATTCCAATTTACTGCATTAGCACTAAGTTTAGTTAGGGGATTATCACATTTACAAGTCACCAATTTTTGATTTGTTTTTAAGATATATAAGAATTCTCATTCTTAAATTCATTATGTAAGTACTATGTGATGTGATGATATGGATTGTTGATATTGGAGTTTTGAGGGGCATTGGAGTTATATATATGAAGTGTTTTAAGTACTATGTGATCTGATGATATGGATTGTTGATATTGGAGTTTTGAGGGGCATTGGAGTTATATATATGAAGTGTTTTATTAACAGGTAATGCATTTGTGCACCCAAGATATTTTGAGGGGCATTGGAGTTATATATATGAAGTGTTTTATAAACAGGTAATGCATTTGTGCACCCAAGATATTTTTCGGGGCTCCGAAATACGGGGGAAACTCTGTCGAAATTTTTCTAAAGTTATGACTTCTATTTTTCTAAAGTTATATCTTTCTCTTCCATCTTTCAAAGAAAATCGTAGCGATAATCCCACATGGGTGAAGGCATTGACCACCTTTAACCAAATAATGTCAGTCCCAACTAAAATGGTGCCATGGTTTTAAAACTCAGTTTCAGACTTGTTCATGCACCTTTTTCATTTATTATTTTTTTGTTCATGCACCATTTTCTTACAAAGCAGACTTGTTCATAGTTTAAAACCTTATTATTGTTCAGAGTTTAAAATCTTATTATATTTTTCATTTTACAGGAAAGAGTTCGCATAATACATGAGAATAACCCTTCCTTTGCACAAGGACATTTGGACCAAGACCCGGTGGCACGGGTATGTGGTCGTGATACTCGTGGACACGTGAAGGGCATGGGTTCAGGAATTTCTAAGTATGCCATTTCGCGTTCAGCTCCTTATAAGAGAGCATTAGAGCGGGAGAAGAAGTCGAATGTCACCCTTCATACTGAGGTGGAACAGCTGAAAGAGCATATGAGGGAAATGCAACAAATTCTTGCCTCTCGTGGTGGGGGACAGACTCGATTTTCGACTAATCATGGGAGTTCATATCAGGTACTTTATTTATTTTACATTAATAATATATCCCCTAACATAATTAAATATCCTATTGATGAATTACTCACTTTTCTTAATATATAATATATGTAGGTAAGGCAAGATTCCTCACGTCAGGAGGCACAATCCGACCAAGCAACCACTGATCAATCAAGTTCACCTTTGCTAAAATTGTTGCATTTGACAAAAAATACTTGTGTCGCATATGGAAGACACTCAAATGAGTCTGCTGAAGAATCAAGTTGGAAAAGGATCATTTTAGATGAGATCGTTGATGGGAATGTTCACTTGATAAACGGACAAGGCAAGATGGAAGATCTCACACCAGGCGATGCCATAGATTGGCCTGAATTTAGGATCATTTCCATTTAATATTTTGAGACACTAAATTTAGTGATGGATGGTTAAATTGTTAATTATGTTAATGTTTTAGTTGATAGATGATTGATTATTGTATGGCTGCTTGAAATAATGTTGGATGTTTTATTATTATATACCAGTTTGGGTTGGATGTTTTGGAAGAACCATTTAATTTATTGTTGTGGAAGATTGATTTAGTTTATTCTTATTGGTACAAAACAGGTGCATTTTTTATTTTTTTTATTTTTACAATATTTTTTTTAAATAAAAATAAAAAAAACCTTGGCCATTGGCAGTGGTTTTTTTTTTTTTTTTTAAAGTTAGAACAACCACGGTTTTGTGTGTGGTTTTATTTTATTGTTATCCACATGTAATGGCTGTGGTCATTTTTAAATTTGCCACAGGTTCGAGTTGTGGTTTTTTTTTTTTTTTAAAAAGTAAAACAACCACGGTTTTGTGTGTGGTTTTATTTTATTGTTATCCACATGTAATGGCTGTGGTAATTTTTAAATTTTCCACGGGTTCGAGCTGTGGCTTTTGAAATACTACACCATTCTTCGCCACGGCAATTGCCACGGTCATATCTGTGGCTAAAAGGTGAAGACCACGGCCATTGGCTGTGGTTTTTTAGCGTTTTTGACGTAGTGAGATAACTACTGCCACAGACCACGTCATCATCCAATATATATCTAAAATGTAAATAATGTTAGATTCTGACACAGACATCATCCAATATATATCTAAAATGTAAGTAGTGTTAGATTCTGACACAAACATCCACCAACAATCTAATAATAGAGAATTGAGGGAGAGGAAATGCTTGATATGTATTCCTGACATTTAAATGAATTTATTATTTCATAACAGTGCAGCCCACTTAATGGTTTAATCACAAACTGTTAAATACATAGTAAATAAAATTTCAAATAATGAATAATTAAATAATTTCAAATAATCAAATGGTTAATGAATAATCCCAAATGAGTTTAAAGAAATTGCTATTAAAATACATACTATTACAATATTATAATAAAAGTTTGAGACACAAGTACATTTCAAACGCTTGAATGGAGCATACTATTATAATGAAAATGATTAAAAGGCTAATCTGCATAATTCACACACATGTACACTGAGTAAGGGAACAAAGAATCTAAATTGGAAAAAAAAAGTTACAAACTAATTCAAGGTTGATATAGTTGGATCGGATGGTCTTCTTCATGAAGGTGTCATTCAGAAAACTGCTTTACAGTTAAGGGCAATCTAGCATAAACTAACAAACGCCTCGAAATCCAATCATACAAACCCCAACAAATCATGAATAGATACAAAGCTGATAAGTAATATTTCAGATTTTCTGTTAAAATAAATAAGTAACTAAATAAATAAGAACACTGATAAATCTCTTACACACGACATATAATTTCGTATAGAAATCCTAGGCTAATACTTTAAGAAGTTTTCTGTCCCAGTACCATATATCTTAGGGATTGTTGAGTCTTTTATATTGCCGAAGACTATGCTCTGATACTACTTTGTAATGCGCCGAAACCGCCCGGAGCTCTTCAAATTCTGAAACATTACTTTAAGTATTTCAAGATCACCACATAAATCAAATTTGTGCAAAGAATTGAGCAATACCTCTAATTTATTTAAAGTGTCATTTAAAACATTTGATAAAAAGATAACACAGATGATAAAAAGATAACAAATCTAATAGCAAATAAATCCTGATCTTGTATTCTATAGTAGTCTTGAAAAGAAGAAAGATAATAAAGGTCAAAACTGAAGACTTTTTAAATATATATAAATTAAACATAGATAGGACAATACATATATAAAATAATTATTTAAACTGATCTTGTATTCTATAGTAGTCTTGAAAAGAAGAAAGATAATAAAGGTCAAAACTGAAGACTTTTTAAATATATATAAATTAAACATAGATAGGACAATACATATATAAAATAATTATTTAAAATGTCATATAAATCTTTTACTTTTTTTATAATTGTGAAACAAAATTTACGAAAAAGTAAAAACTACTACTGAATATCAAGAGACAACCCACCATTAGGGGAGATGGCCCAATCTTTGAATGGTTGGAGATTTGCTTTCCCATCCTCCACTCATCCCTCCACTTCTTTAAAAAACCATAAACTTCCCTTGTCCAAGAACCTAGAAAACCGGCATAAGGAGAATGGAAACATGAGATAAAAAAAAAGAAAAAAAAAACATAAGTGCTCAAGAAGAGGAAGGATAAAAGAGAGAATTTGGGTATTGAGATGACAGATTTTTTTAAGGAGGCCATTGCAAGAGAGTTACTGCACCCAGAGAAAAAATTAAAAAACAAAATCAAATCTGAAGTTGATGAACCAAAATAGATTCATAACCATATATGAGATTATCCTTGTAGAGGGACATAGAAGCATCACAGTAATGTACAATTGTACCTTGGTCTGCACATAGAACAAAGACAAAAACATCAGCAAACTTAATATAGCAAAAGAAAAAAAAACAGATCGAGAGATGGGTCTTTATTAATACGAAAATAATGTATACAAATAGAAGTTGGATTGCTTAAAATGAAGTTATACTCATTTAGGATATGAATCACTCTAGACAGAGATTTGATTACCTTCCAAATCTGGAGTTGACAAAAGATTTTTTCTTCGTGATATATAGGGTTGCAGGATGCATTTTAAGAAGGAGCCGTTTTGTGGAGTGTCTATTAAACCCTTGCTAACTCATCCAACAATTCCAGAATCCACCTATTATATCACAAAACAGATTCAAATCCAAGTATCAGTAAGCAGAGTTTATTCAACAAAAAGGAGAAGTTTGAGAGAGAGAGAGAGAGAGAGAGAGAGAGAGAGAGGAAGGAAGGAAGAGAGAGGGGGAGAGATGAAGGAGAGAGAGAGTACAAATAAATCAAATGGAAACAATTAACAACCTAATAGTAAAACCCACAACAAATAAATCAAATGGAAACAATTAACACAGATTGACACAAGGTGAGAAAAAACCAATCTTTCAACCAAAGAGAAAAGAAAAAACAGCAAAAACATTTAAACTAGATGAAGAAAATTAACACAGATTGATAGAAGGTAAGAAAAACTCGATATTTTTAACAAAAGAGAGAAGAAAAAAAAAACAGAAATAGATCAAATGAAAACAATCAACACAAATTGATGTGCGTGTGAAGGTGGGTGTAGTGTGCAGGGGAGGAGAAGAAAAGGAAAAAAGAAAGAAAGAGAATGGAAGATGATGGATGGGGCGTAGGGGTTGTGAAGGTGTGTTGGTGAGTGTGGTGTGCAGGGGAGGAGAAGAAAATGAAAAAAGAAAAGAAAGAGAAAGGAAGATGATGGATGGGGCACTAGGGCTGGGGCAGGTGGGTGCTGTGGCTGTGCGTGGGTTTAGGTGTAGGGAGAAGAAGAAGGAGGGAGAAGAGAAAGAAAGGAAAAAAAGAAAAAGAGGATGGGGCGTGCAGGTGGGTACGGGCGCAATGGGTGTGAAGTGAAGGAGGAGGAGGAAGAGAAAGAAAAGAGAAAAGAAATAAGGGTGTGCAGTGCAGGGAAAGGGGAAGAAGACAGGGAGAGAAGAAAAAAAGAGAGGGGGAAGAAAAAAAAAACAAACAGAAACAGATCAAATGAGAACAATCAACACAGATTGATGTGTGTGTGAAGGTGGGTGTAGTGTGCAGGGGAGGAGAAGAAAAGGAAAAAAGAAAGAAAACCAATTCTTTCATCATTCGATTCGTGTAGTTGTTTGTTTGAGGGAATAGGGACGGGAAAGAGAGATGGGCTCCGTATTGTTGAGATGAGAGTTGGCTTGAAACCTTGGTTAGAGGGTAAGAAGGCGGTGAAGCAGTGGGGTCCGTTTGGTTTGATTTGCTAATTATGATAATGCCTGATCTAGTTTCACATAAGGCCTGGTTGCGATGACGATGAAGAACAGTTAGGTCTGGCTGGGTTGGATTTGGTGAGGTAGGAAGATGCCATGCTCATGGTGGTGATGATATTGGCATGGGCGTGATTCTGGGATTAGAAAATAATGGAGTGGTTTTCTTTTTGGTTCTGATTGAGTAGAGATGGAGAGTTTAGATGGAGATGGTCGGTTCGAGTTAGTGATGTGTTCCGGGTGAAGATGTTTCATAATGAAAGGGAGAGGATGATGATGATGGTGGAGTGAGGGGAGATGCGATGGAGAGAGAGATATCAGGGGGTGATGGATGGTTGATGGAGGATGGTCGTGGAGAAAAAGAGATGGGTTCAGGATATGCGTATGTGAGAGGAGATAAGAGGGGGAGGGAAAGTTTGATTGATTGATTGATTCAGATCTTTAAATCTTGGGCAAGGGTTAAGATTGATTGATTGTCAATCCTCGTTTAAATCTTGGGCAAGGGATAAAGATTGATTGATTGATTAAAGGAAAGTTTAAATTGAATGGGAGGAGTTTGAGGGGAGTTGAGAGAGATTTGAGGGAGAATGAGAGATTTTAGTGATGGCATTGCATAGGGATATGGATTTAAAAGGAATTAAAAAGGAGGGAAGGGCAATTTTGGAACGTGGGTGTGCAAAAAAGTACGAGGATGCGCCACGTGTCCTCCTCCCAGGAAGCCTCCCCCGACACGTGTCGCTCCCCCAAGAAAAAACCTGCTGCTTTACTATATATAACTAGCGCTTCGGGGCCCGCGCCCAACGCGGGGCTTTAATTCATCGAAGGAAAGAGTTATTAAAATTTTAAATAGTAGTATTCATTTCATTTAAATGAAATGTGAATGACTATTAACATATGATTCATTACACAATCATAGTTAAAATAAATAATTTAAAAGCAATTATTTTAAGGATTAAATAACCAAAATGAACATTATTTTGTAATTGGATAATATAAATTGGGTACTAACTTGTCCATAGTTGGCCTGTAGTGATCAATAGTATAAATGACCCAATCAAAGAACCCATATAGTTCCACGTGAAAAAAAAAGTAGATTATATAGAAATGAAGTTCCTCTATAAGAAAGTTCACAATGAGCAACAGTGATTAAGAGAAAAAAAAAAGGAATAGACAACTCCAAAAATATATAATAAAGATGAATTAGGGAAGGGAAAACCAATAAAAATTGGAGGAACCAATATCAGTGATGTGAAGAGGGTGATGATCTTCACTGATGAACATTATGGTAAAATTTAATCCATTACAAAAAAAAATAATTAAGAAAAAAAAATCTTTATAACCTACATGAGAAATAGCATAGAGGCAAAAATAAATTCAATCAAAGAGAAATAAATTTTGTAAACTAATAGAAAGGAGCTTCAAACCTTGGTCTTTTCTCCATTGGCTTTACAAGGAATGCCTCATCAAGAAACAAAATCACCATGAAAGTAACTTTCACAAAAAAAAAAAAAAAAAAATCAAAAAGAATCACCATCATAGTCAGTTATAATAATAAAAAGTTGACAAATTATTAATAAATGTTCTCATTAACTACTTTAGAATGCCATAATACCCATCTAACATCAACACGGACCCCAAAGTTTAAATCATTATCAACCATTATCTTCATGATGTTGAAAATATATCTCTAGACCATTTCACAAGTCTATATATATATGAGTTCATCAATACATAAAGAAAATCAATTTGACATGAATTTATAGAAAACATGAAGGAGGCTACCACATAATATACACATAAAAAGGATTAACTAACATAACCCACTCCTGAACCCTCATTATATCAATGTCAAATCCTTTAAAAAATTAAAAAATTAATAACACATCTTCTTCGATATGAATGAATAATTAATAACAAATCTTATCCTAAGTATTAAAAATGAATAATTGAAACCAAAGAAATCTTGCTTAATTTTAAAATAAGTGAATAAATTCACTCTAAAATATTCAAATCTATTGCTTATTAAAGTGCTTTGTAACCCATAAATATAGATTGGGGCATTGCAATAGTTGTGTATATATCTTTTTTCCATCCCCTCTCTCTCATTTTCTTTTCCCATACATGGGTGGTGGCCCCACTAAGCAGCAGTTTCTCTGAACCTTGTTTTCATCTATATGTGGGCCCCACATACGATTCAAATAACAAATGATTTATTAACAATCATAGTTAAAATAAATAATTTAAAAGTAATTATTTTAATGATTTTAATAACCAAAATGATCATTATTTTGTAGTTGGATAATGGAAAAGGTGTAAGATATTTATGAAGAATGAAACATATAAAAGTATTATGGTATTAAAACACAAATTCACTTGTTGCTTTAATATATATAATTGATGCCTCGATAGGAATGAATAATTAATAACACATCTTATCCTAAATATTAAAAATGAATAATTGGAAACAAAGAAATCTTGCTTGATTTTAAATTAAGTGAATAAATTCACTCTAAAATATTCAAATATATTGCTTATTAAAGTGCTTTGTAACCCATAAATATAGATTGGGGCATTGCAAGGGTTGTGTATATATCTTTTTTCCATCTCGTTTTCTTTTCCCATACATGGGTGGTGGCCCCACTAAGCAGCAGTTTCTCTGAACCTTGTTTTCATATATATGTGGGCCCCACATACGATTCAAATAACAAATGATTTATTACACAATCATAGTTAAAATAAATATTTTAAAATTAATTATTTTAATGATTAAATAACCAAAATGATCATTATTTTGTAGTTGGATAATGGAAGAGGTGTAGGATATTTATGAAGAAGGAAAAATATAAAAGTATTATGGTATTAAAACACAAATTCACCTGCTGCTTTAAAATATATAATTGATGCCTGATTGTGGACGTTCTACCATAGGGCCTATAATGCATATCATCTTTATTATTATTTTGCCATTAATTAGCACATCTCTACATATCACGGTGTTATTTGTTGACCCGGGCTAAGCATTGGATTGTGATGCTAGGAGGACTATAATTTTTGTAGACTGTAACTTATTCATAAATTAAATTGCAGTGGTGGGAGATTAATAATTAGTGATAATGAATATGCCAAGAATTCATCATAGAGTGGGGCATCTTCATTCTATTCCAATAGAATATTGTTTTCTCCAACAATAGTACATATCATGATTTTTCCAAAATAAAAGAATAGTACATAAAAAAATCACAAAAATTGGTAAAAAAATAAATCTAAGAGGACTTCAATTTTTGCAAACTATAACTTATTCATAAATTTAAACTCAATATTTGTTTAAATATGACAATAAAAATACATATATAATAAGTAGTGATAAAAGGCCTTGTTATATAGAATTTAAATTTATTGGATTGGCTTGATCAATCACTCACGTTTTTAGAAACATGGTATCTCTCAATGATCTGCAATACAAAAAAATGCATTAACAATTAAATCGAGAATAAAATAGATATGATCAGAACATGTACCCGAATGCAGAAGAATCTTGCGTTGGATCTCTAGAGAGTTTTTGACCTACAAGAAGAAAGAAAAATGTGAGGATAAAAATATAAAGAGTGGTGACTGTAACTTATTCATAAATTAAATTGCAGTGGTGGGAGATTAATAATTAGTGATAATGAATATGCCAAGAATTCATCATAGAGTGGGGCATCTTCATTCTATTCCAATAGAATATTGTTTTCTCCAACAATAGTACATATCATGATTTTTCCAAAATAAAAGAATAGTGCATAAAAAAATCACAAAAATTGGTAAAAAAATAAATCTAAGAGGACTTCAATTTTTGCAAACTATAACTTATTCATAAATTTAAACTCAATATTTGTTTAAATATGATAATAAAAATACATATATAATAAGTAGTGATAAAAGGCCTTGTTATATAGAATTTAAATTTATTGGATTGGCTTGATCAATCACTCACGTTTTTAGAAACATGGTATCTCTCAATGATCTTCAATACAAAAAATGCATTAACAATTAAATCGAGAATAAAATAGATATGATCAGAACATGTACCCGAATGCAGAAGAATCTTGCGTTGGATCTCTAGAGAGTTTTTGACCTACAAGAAGAAAGAAAAATGTGAGGATAAAAATATAAAGAGTGGTGACGATAAAAAAATAAAAAAAAAGTATTAATAAAATATATTTTTAACAGAAAAAAAAATAAAGCGGCCTCTTCATCAAAATATTCGACAATCTGGATGCAGCCCATAATCCATTTAAAAAAATAATAATAATTAATAACTTCACCATTTTAATATCAATAAAAAAAATCAACACACAACATCTTAGTGCATGGGCCTTATTATGGATGATACTTGGCCATAATATTGGACGATCTGTTTGTAGTCCATAATCTAAATTAAATAAAAAAATGTTAGTTGGTAGCATCACTATTCGCGCACTAAAAGAATTGATTTAATTGACCGTCCAAACTGATATGCTCTGGCCACATTCACAATCTGATAAAAGCAAATGTGAAAATACTAATGACCAGAATAAATGGCAGAAAGCATAATCAGAATTAAATTGTAGTCACTCACCGATATATATATTAAAATTAATCTAAATGTCCCTAATTACATGCTCAGTTATTAACCAATTTACAACATAAAGAAGCTGAATCTAGGGTTCTTATAATCTCTAATGAATCCTAACTAAAAAAAAAAAATAATCGTTCATTCAAATCAACAACGAAAATATCCACTCATCAAGTCTAGAAAGAATCGAAAAAAAGACTTACAGAGTCCTTTGGGAATCCATTTCAATGATCTCGGAGCCTTTTTTGTCTACAGAAGACTGCAGAGATCACATGATGAGAATGCATTATATATTGAGATGGAGAGATCGACACACAAGAGAGATGTAGAGACTTACACGCACCATCTTCGTATAATTATCGTATAATTAGTATTTTCGCAAGAGTGAGAGAGAAGAGGGAACGTAGAGAGGGGGTGAAGCAGGGAGAGGATAAGATGGAGAGGTTTTAGGGAGAGAGATTTTAGGGAGAGAGATTAGGTTTTGTTGCATTGCATAGATAGTGTGGAATGAGAGATTTTAGGGATTGGATAGGGATAGGAAGGGCAATTTCGGAAGTGGCAGCGCAAAAAGCCCAAGGGCGCGCCACGTGTCCTCCTCCCAGGAAGCCTCTCCGCCACGTGTCGCTCCCCCGTGAAAAGGGTGCTGCTTTACTATATATAATAACTAGCGCTTCGGGGCCCGCGTCCAACGCGGGCCTTGTTTAAAGAGTTATTTAAATTTTAATTAGTAATATTCATTTCGTTTAAATGTAATGTAAATGACCATTAACATATGATTCATTACACAATCATAGTTAAAATAAATAATTTAAAAGCAATTATTTTAAGGATTAAATAACCAAAATGATTATTATTTTGTAGTTGGATAATGAAAATGGTGTAGGATATTTATGAAGAAGAGAACATATAAAAGTATTATGGTATGAAGAGCATGGATTGAAATAGCGGCCGCCACGCCCGATATATCGGCCGTGGCGGGGGATACCGCCACGCCACGGCCGAAATATCGGCCGTCGCATCCGTGGCGGCCCGTAGCGCCCGCTACAAAGTGTGGCGGCCGCTACGTTTCCTTTTTTTTTTTTTTTTTTTCGGGGGCGCTGCCCCCTGGGCCCCCGCGAGCTGACCGGTCAGCTCGACCCCCGCAAGGGAATCCCCCGGACCCCCTCTGCGAAGCACATGTTTTTGAAAAAAGTGGCAATCAAGAAGATAAAAAGGATCATACTTGACCATGATAGCTAAGACTCTTTTGCTGGTTGTCTTTCCATTTTTGTGCTTGGATGTCTATTATTATCATAACTTGCTAGATAAGATATTATACCTGTTTAATTATGTTTGAAATTGTATAGTAGTAAAGATATAGTTACCTATTACTACTAGATTTCAAATTGGTCTTAATTAAATTATTTTATAAGAACCCTCATTGTGCTGGTAACTAAGGTATTCCTTTTTCCTTCACTAACTCTCTACTCTGTCATTTTTAAATTGGTGTTGAATGTTTATTATTGATCACTTCATAACTTCATAGTTCGTTCACTTGATTGAGTTTGAACCTAGAATGTTGAAGTATTGATATTTAATTGTTCAATGTTCATTAATGAGTAATGACCTAACTCTTAAGTCTTATGCCTTTATTTTATGTTCTAGTTTTTTTTTAATGAGCTTTCCATTACTTTCTAAGTTAGTATGACTAAGAAACATGAATACATGTGAAAAAACTAATAATTACTATTATTTTCTATTTATTCAGCGATACAGGACTTCATATATTGAGGGCACCGCTACACCCACTTTTCTTACTTACTTTTGCAAAAGAACCACATATTCTTTCATTTTACAATTTTCTGGATTTTCTGGAATTTTTTTAGATTTTTTGGGCGATTATTTCAAATCGCACCGCTACGCCGCTACGTATCCCCCGCTTCGTAGCGTTTTGGCGGCGGGCCGCTACGCCCGCCGCAACCGCTATTTTCATCCTTGATGAAGAGTCAATTAATAAAAAAGATGGGAATAAAGTTTTAAAAACTCCATCATTGGAATCATGCTATTGTTTTCTCTCCAACTAATGTTTCAACTCGTGCACTTGTGAGGTAGAGAGAGGGGAGAGGACTGATCACGGTGAGACCCAAGTTGCATTTCAAGCAAAAATATCACTGGATAATGTGGGAAAAATTCTCAATTTGGAATCAAAGATGGGCTAAAACAAATTTACATGAATATTAAATATGCATTTATGCCAGTAAAGAAAATGTGGACACACAATGCCTCCTCGTATAGTATACTGCTGCCAACATGTTCATCAAACAGGATATGGAGGGAAATCTACAAACTGTACAACATAGTTCAGTACAGAAGCAGATACCAGAACATGTTTCAGTGTGAAACGAAATAAATTACCAAGCAAGTTGAAAAGAATATCATGCTTACCAAAAAAATAAGGGGAAAATGTTGGGAAAAGACACCACAACGATGGATGTAATAAAGAAATTTGACAATTAGAGCAACAATTCAACAGGATGAGAACACAGGATACAAGAAACTCACTTCCTTAGGCATTCCTCATAAAATCCATAAACTTGTGTGATCTGCAACAAATCAACGTCGTAACGTTCAGTTTGATTAAAGTCCATTGAAGATATGCAGCAGCCGCCAATAACAACTTACCAATTAAAAAGATAAAATAAAAGAAGTTCTTTTCCAGTAAGGAAAATATAAATAAAATATAACAGTTAACTGCGTATAGTAAATCAAGCCAGAAGAAATGCACTTTAAGGACAAAAACGAAAGATCTCCCAATAGTTTGGCATGATATTTAATCACTTGAATCAGATTAGTTTCAACTGTAACTATTACTGAAACCAGAAAAGTAATATGGGCATCATTTCCGAAAAATATGTCATGGGTGCTAGCTCTTTTTCATTTTTTTTTCCTCTCATTTGATCAGCAAAGCTGGGTCAATAGCTTAGTTGGATGCTGACCCCAACTCTAGCATCAGAGATGCAAGATCCAGATCCCTATAGATGTAAACCTCATAAAGAAAGGAGACGGTGGAAATTGGTAAGCACCCATAGCAAAATTTGCAAACGGTGGAAGAAGCATGGCCTGGAAGATGAAAAGGATGTCCGGAGGATATGTAGAAGCAGATAAAAGAAAGGTCAGCAAATTCAACTTCAACCAAAATTAGAATGATCATATATTGACTGGTCCCCATTCCTAGCATTGAATAAAGCTACAATAGTCAGCAGGTCCTTGGACCTTTGCCATCCATCACGTCTTGTTCCTTGACCACGCCAGACCCAAAAACTTGTAAACCTGAGGAGCATTCACAAATCTTCTTCCAAACCATTCACAATAACCCTTTTTACCCATTTTTATCATTTAAAAAATAGAGGAGGGAAGTGAAAGTTATTATCAAGATGGACGGCCCACCATGGGTTGCAGGGAGAGTGGAAGATGGGGAGGAGGTAATGGGCGCCTGCACAGTGGGCTGGACAGGATGTAGAGCAGAGAAAGGAGAAGAGGAAAGGAGGAAGGTGGAGAAAGAAGAAGATGGAGAAGAAGGGAAAAAAAGAGAAAAGAGAAAAAAAAGAAAAATGTGATGGTGCTGTCTCCATCAGAATCACCCCAAATGCATATACATCAGCCTTAAATGATGGAAGTTGCTTGCTAGCAGTGGCAAGCTCTGGTGCCCGGTCAACATAGCAAGAGAGAACATGTGAACAGTCAAACAAATTCCATTACTTGAATCAATATGAAACAAAAATCCATTATTCATAAAGTCTGGTTCGGTGGTCTTGAAGTATAGGCGATGAGGTACTGTTTGGGTAACTTCGGTTGTGGCTTTGGTTGGCTGACAGGATATGATGGAGAGGTGGTGAAGGCTTGTTTGGTTGGCTGGGTGTAGTGCAGGGTGTAGGTGCAGGTGAGGGTGCATTGAGAGAAGAATGGAAGGATGAGGGAGGGAGGATGGAGAAGAGGAAGGGATAAGCAACGAAAAACATTGCCAAAAAGTTCAGATCTTTAAATCTTGGGATTGATTGTCAATCCTCGTTTAAATCTTGGGTAAGGGATAAATATTGATTGATTGATTAAAGGAACAAAGAATTAAAATTGGATCATACTATTATAATGAAAATGATTAAAAAGCTAATCTGCATAATTCACACACATGTACACTGAGTAAGCGAACAAAGAATCTAAATTGGAAAAAAAAAAAGTTACAAACTAACTCAAGGTTGATATAGTTGGATCGGATGGTCTTCTTCATGAAGGTGTCATTCAGAAAACTGCTTTACAGTTAAGGGCAATCCAGCATAAACTAACAAACGCCTCGAAATCCAATCATACAAACCCAACAAATCATGAATAGATACAAAGCTGATAAGTAATATTTCAGATTTTCTGTTAAAATAAATATGTAACTAAATAATACGAACACTGATACTACTTTGTAACGCGCTGAAACCGCCTGGAGCTCTTCAAATTCTGAAACATTACTTTAAGTATTTCAAGATCACCACATAAATCAAATTTGTGCAAAGAATTGAGCAATACCTCTAATTTATTTAAAAAATGTCATTTAAAACAGATGATAAAAAGATTACACAGATGATAAAAAGATAACAAATCTAATATCAAATAAATCCTGATCTTGTATTCTATAGTAGTCTTGAAAAGAAGCAAGATAATAAAGGTCAAAACTGAAGATTTTTTAAATATATATAAATTAAACGTAGACAGGGCAATACATATATAAAATAATTATTTAAAATGTCATATAAACCTTTTACTTTTTTTTATAATTGTGAAACAAAATTTACGAAAAAGTAAAAAAGAAGGACTACTACTGAATATCAAGAGAGAACCCACCATTAGGGGAGATGGCCCAATCTTTGAATGGCTGGAGATTTTCTTTCCCATCCACCACTCATCCATCCACTTCTTTAAAAAACCATAAACTTCCCCAGTCCAAGAACCTAGAAAACCGGCATAAGGAGAATGGAAACATGAGATAAAAAAAGAAAAAAAAAACGTAAGTGCTCAAGAAGAGGAAGGATAAAAGAGAGTTTGTGTATTGAGATGACAGATTTTTTTAAGGAGGCCATTGCAAGAGAGTTACTGCACCCAGAGAAAAAATTAAAAAACAAAATCAAACCTAAAGTTGATGAACCAAAATAGATTCAAAACCATATATGAGATTATCCTTGTAGAGGGACATAGAAGCATCACAGTAATGTACAATTGTACTTTGGTCTGCACATAGAACAAAGACAAAAACATCAGCAAACTTAATAGAGCAGAAGAAAAAAAAAAAAAACAATCGAGAGATGGGACTTTATTAATACGAAAATAATGTATACAAATAGAAGTTGGATTGCTTAAAATGAAGTTATACTCATTTAGGATATGAATCACTCTAGACAGAGATTTGATTACCTTCCAAATCTGGAGTTGACAAAAGATTTTTTCTTCGTGATATATAGGGTTGCAGGATGCGTTTTAAGAAGGAGCCGTTTTGTGGAGTGTCTATTAAACCCTTGCTAACTCATCCAACAATTCCAGAATCCACCTATTATATCACAAAACAGATTCAAATCCAAGTATCAGTAAAGCAGAGTTTATTCAACAAAAAGGAGAAGTTTGAGGTTGAAGCAGGGAGAGAGAGAGAAAGGAAGGAGAAGAGAGAGGGGGGAGAGATGAAGGAGAGAGAGTACAATAAATCAAAATGGAAACAATTAACACCCTAATAGTAAAACCCACAACAAATAAATCAAATGGAAATAATTAACACAGATTGACACAAGGTGAGAAAAAACCAATCTTTCAACCAAAGAGAAAAGAAAAAACAGCAAAAACATATAAACCAGATGAAAAAAATTAACACAGATTGATAGAAGGTAAGAAAAACTCAATATTTTAACAAAGAGAGAAGAAAAAAAAAACAGAAATAGATCAAATGAAAACATCAACACAGATTGATGTGTGTGTGAAGGTGGGTGTAGTGTCCAGGGGAGGAGAAGAAAAGGAAAAAAGAAAGAAAGAGAATGGAAGATGATGGATGGGGCGCAGGGGCTGTGAAGGTGTGTTGGTGAGTGTGGTGCGCAGGGGAGGAGAAGAAATGAAAAAAGAAAGAGAAAGAGAAAGGAAGATGATGGATGGGGGCGCAGGGGCTGTGGCAGGTGGGTGCTGTGGCTGTGCGTGGGTTTAGGTGTAGGGAGAGGAGAAATAAAGGAAAAAAAGAAAAAGAAGATGGGGCGTGCAGGTGGGTACGGGCGCAATGGGTGTGAAGTGAAGAAGAAGGAGGAAGAGAAAGAAAAGAGAAAAGAAATAAGGGTGTGCAGTGCAGGGAAAGGGGAAGAAGACAGGGAGAGGAGAAAGAAAGAGAGGGGGAAGAAAAAAAAAACAAACAGAAACAGATCAAATGAGAACAATCAACACAGATTGATGTGTGTGTGAAGGTGGGTGTAGTGTGCAGGGGAGGAGGAGAAAAGGAAAAAAGAAAGAAAACCATTCTTTCATCATTCGATTCGTGTAGTTGTTTGTTTGAGGGAATAGGGACGGGAAAGAGAGATGGGCTCCGTATTGTTGAGATGAGAGTTGGCTTGAAACCTTGGTGAGATGACGATGAAGAACAGTTAGGTCTGGCTGGGGGCCTGGTTGCGATGACGATGAAGAACAGTTAGGTCTGGCTGGGTTGGATTTGGTGAGGTAGGAAGATGCCATGCTCATGGTGATGATGATATTGGCATGGGCGTGATTCTGGGATTAGAAAATAGGGAAATTCTATATGCACCACCATTTTTAAAGAAAACACCCACATTCTGAGCTCACCACAGCCATTTTAGGTTTAAAACCTATTTGCTGAGCCCACCCACCAAAATACCGAAACTGCCCACCAGCCCTTGTCTTCTCCTTCTCCATTCCCTCTTCCTCGTTTTTCAAATTTGGCTCGGCTAACAGAAGTTGAAAAATCCGGCGTCTCCTGCTACATCTTCTCCACTGCTCTCATCACGTTCTTCTTATTATTCATCTTCTTCTTCTTGTCCAAACAAGGTAAGGTAATATTCTTCTTCTTCTTCGTTAAAGCTTTTCAATCATTTTCACCTTCTTTTTAGGTTGTACTGTATGTGTATTTAGATTGTATTTTAACCTATTTCGATTGTATGTGGATTCCCTAATGCATGATATGGATGTGTATTTCGAACGCCAAATTTTCCCTTCCCATTTGTTTTCTTCTTCTGGTTCGCGTGGTGCTCGGCAAACCAGAAGTGTGCAGGTTAAATTTGCACGGCATATCGACACCGTGCATTTACTATATGCACGGCCAATGTTAACCGTGCATGTCATATATGCACGGCCAATGTTAGCCATGCATATATTATTTGCACGGTGTCGATATGCCGTGCAAATTAAATAAGCACGGCTAACATTGGCCGTGCAGATATGAGATTGCACATTAATAGTATGCCGTGCAGAACAAATTTACAATGTTAAATAACAATTTTTGTTTTGTATTTTGAACAGATTAGAAAATGCCTAGAAGACCTGCTCGTCGCGGTGGCAGCTCACTTTCAATAGGTGGACGGGCTAGTTCTTCTAGCGAGCCATCTAGAGTGAGGACGAAGATCGGTGTGGCAAGACCGCCACGTCGCCGAGGTTTGCATACTAGTAGTTCGACTGCCGGTCGTCAACGACCAACGACATCTGAACGAAGACGAAAAATGCGACAGGATCCACTCCCAGATTCGTCAGAGGAGTCAGAGGATGATTCATCTGAGGAGGATTCATCAGAGCATGATTCCTCAGAGGAGGAGGAGGCACAGCCGTCCACTTCTGCTGCAGCGGCAGCAAGGGATGATCATCCATCAGGCCAGGATGAACAGCCATCCAGTCCTCCCCCAGCGGCGGCAGGGGAGGGTCCTATCCCGGTGGTCCGGTTGATTTATCGGTCCTCCCTAGTGTCAGGACGCACGTGGCCATACCCATATGGGACGGGGAGGTAATCTTGCTTTTTTTAAATTTGTGAATTATTTGTTTTTCAAATAATATGTGTTGAAGTCTATAATAACATATATTAATTAAGTTTAAAACTTTTAATGTGCAGGAACGTGAGCCGCTTAAGTGTATCAATCATTGGCGAGGGTTGAAGGATTGGTACATACCTCAGCCCGGGGATGGGGCCGATATCGAAGTTCCTCGGTTTCGTGCGATTTTAGAAGAGTCTGGATTGGCTGCCCTTAAGTCATTGTCGTACTGATATACTTCCGCCCCTTTGATATCCAGTTTCGTTGAGAGGTGGCAGCCCGAGACAAACACCTTCCACATGCCATTCGGTGAGATGACGATCACCTTAGACGATGTGGGTACTCTCCTCGGCATCCCAGTAACGGGATTGCCTGTCCACGCATCGACCAGTATGGGATTTACCGAGCAGGTAGATTTACTTGAGGCTGGACTAGGCGTGGATAGAGCGACTGCGTCTGCTGAACTTCAAGTGGCTCGTGGTGGGGTAGTGAGGCTGGCCTGGATAAAGCGAGTGTGCAGTAGTGTGGATCCTCAGGCGTCTGTTGAGCAGGTAGATTGTGCAGTTAGAGGCTATCTTCTGTTTCTGTTAGGCTGCACAATTTTCACTGATAAGTCGTCCACCAGAGTCCCCATTGCGTACCTATCTTTACTGATGGACTTGGGACAAGTCCGTCATTATGCATGGGGCGCTGCCCGCACTTGCATATCTTTATCGCCAATTGGGGACCGCTACGAGGGCAGATGTCAGACAGATTGCTGGGTACCTGACACTCCTCACGGTAAATGTGCATAACTCTTTGATTAAAGTTTCCATTTGCCTATCTCTGTACTATTATTTATATATTATTTTTAATCATATAATTAAAAACTCTAACTCTTGCAGTCTTGGGTGTACGAGCACTTCCCATTTGTCCGTCCTCCTGCAGCATGGGGGTTTACGGCTGCAATGCCTCATGCGGCTCGCTGGAATCCTGGCCAGGATTCCGGGATTGGAAGGGAGAACGTAAAGTTGTTGCGGGAGAGGCTGGACGACTTACATCCTAGTGAGGTGAGCATCCAATAGATTTGTTGCTATTTATTTTAAGTTTTTTTTTATGATCTATATTTATTTGTTAGAATATTAATGAGTTGTTTCAATTACTTCTTGACATAGGTGGCTTGGGATCCGTATACCGGTGCCAGAGCTCAGCATCCATTCCAACAGAGTTCTTTCTTCTGTGGTTGCTTGAGAGCAATGGATGTCATTGAACCCTACCACCCACAGAGGGTTCTTCGTCAATTTGGGTATGTTCAAACCATCCCACCAGCACTGCTCGCGCCCCTTCGTGCGTCTCGAGGATCTACTGCTGGACAATACAAGGTCTCCTATAGATTCCTTGATCAGTATTGGGAGTCTTGGGAGGATCATGTATTATCACTAGCACACCGTGGCCATCGAGTACAATATGCATGGGAGTGCTCACCCGACTACATGGAGTGGTTTGTTAGGATTTCACGTCCTCGGGTACAGAACCCTGAACGGCACTCCCATTATCATCCTCATGAGGATCAAGATGACCCGACTCCAAGAGTGGTGAGCGTTTGAAATTGCAATTGTAACATTATGCATCCATTTTAAAAGTTATAATTCTCTTAATTATTAACATGTATAATGATTTCTTACAGATCCGCCGAGCCAGTGATAATCTTCGTGCTACGATTGCACAGCCTGGTCAATCTGCTGATTTTTACTACCGGGCAATACAGACCACTCTGGAGATATTGGATGGCTTGCCGGTGACGTACCGACGACGTACGCGTCCTTAAGGAGATTTGCATTTTTTGGATTTTATGATTGTGTCATGGGATTTTGTAATTTATTTTGGAACTTGGCAAATTATAAGCCACTTTTTTTAAGGCAATTATGTAAATGATCACTTTTACATATATAATGATGAATTCAAGTTCTTTCTTTTTGAGATGTCTAGTATGATGGATGAATTTTTATATTTTAATTACTCTTATAGTCTATATTTGTGTAAAAGAAAGATCAGGCAAAATGGAATGAAAATGACATATGTCAGCACAAAATATAATTAACGTGTATTGCACAGTATGCTCGGCCGTTAATAGCCGTGCATAACATGGTCTGCACGGCTATTATGTGCCGGACAGAACATGGTCTGCACGGCACATATTGGTCGTGCATAACAAAGATTGCACAGTATCTGTTAGCCGCGCAGATTCTGACAAGCCATTACATGTTGGCTATGCAGACCATGTTTTACATCACTTTTACATATCGGTGTGAGTTACATCAAATGATAATCAAATTGTTACATCAAATGACAAGCAAACGGTTACATCGAAAAGAGTTACATTATATAATTTATATGGTTACATCAAATGATAATCATTTTATATAATCAATCGCTGTCAAGATTAACCGACTCTTGTGTTGCTACACTATTTCCCAAAATGTCTTTGAATTGCTCAATGCGATTCGCATATGGGTTCTGCCATCCATCTGCATCAGGATGATGGTGTCTATGCCAATTTGTTGCAATAGGTGGCATGGGTGCTTCTGGCTTCATGAATACCTGAACGAAATGGTTTCCATTGACGAAACCAATCGCGATGATTTTGTGATCACTTGTTGGAATCGGGGGTGATAACAAAGGCAAGAAAGTCAGGCATTGCTGCAATGAAAGCAGGACCAATACGACTTTATAATACGAAGATATCAAGTGACCCATGTCCGGCATTGTCATCCAACGATCGAATCCTGGATTGTTTTCGAAGTAAGACAACGCGTAGTACAGCTCTCCAACCCGGTCATCTCCTCCATATACCAATGCATAATATTGTTGATGCCTCTGCAATTCAGTGCTCAAGTCCAATCTAACCTGTCTCCAACTGTCCTCGCCCATGCCAAGAAGGCCTGCTATAGATCTGAATCCACAGTTACCATCCGCTGCGACATCCTTGACATTATGGATGTAGGGTCCCAAAGGCTGTGGGAGCGATTGCGAAAATGTACATGATCGAGTTCGACGGACACTAATCTTCTCACTCATCTTCTTAACAGATGTACTACTTAATATAAGTCGTCCACTCTCTTTCACCCCTACTGCGTATTCGAATGCAGATGGCTCACGAGTCGTAGACCGATCGAACTTCTTTTTCTTCAATGATGACCGACCGCGAGTATTCAATTTAATGTCCGGTTCAATCAGAGGTGTACATTCTGGACTTGCTATTTCTCTCAATTTTTTCAGTAGTTGAATTTTTCCAGCCTCATCACTTCCCCGAAATTTCTTATCGATCAAGTCGAACTCAGAAGTTGTGGTCAACTCAGGGGCTTTGTTCATCTCAGTGGGATCTAAATTGAGCTTCCGCCAAAATTGATGTACACATGTTAGTGGTATATGAGACCCTTCTCTTATACATTCTCCAATTTCATGTGCACATGGTAGACCATGGGTCCGTCGTACAACGCACCCACATGCATTCCAATCCGAACCAATATCAGCAGCTCTTAGCGACTCATTTAATACTATATCCAAAGCACTCCTTGATACAAATCCTCTCAATTCACGGAACAGTGCCGGTTTGAATTTATGTTGCACGATGTCAAACTCCTTTCAAAAGAAGCCTTTATTTCAGTAAATAACAACTGAAGCAGGGAATGGATAACCTGCCAGGACGAATCAAAACTACAGCTCGATGTACCAAGATGTCTCTTTAATTATGCGTGTGCACTCTCAGCCCTGTTAGTGGTGCAGTTGCCAAAATGCATATTCTGATCCGTCCAAACAGACACGAATTGTTCCTTATGCTTATTCAACCACGAGTTCTTCACATAATCAACAGCATGTGGATACCCACAAAAATTCCGTTCCAAAGCACTTAGAAGTTGAATATAGTCACTTTCAGTTGGAGAGAGTACCAACATGTTCCAACAAGAGATAAAAGCATCCCATCTGTCGTTGGTCTCAAAGAACTTCTTACAGTTCGCCAAGATGTTCCTAGATATATGCCACCTGCATAATAAGTTTGCTGCATTCGGATATACAACTTTGATTGCATTCATGAGCGCTAACTCTCTATCTGTGACAATCACACGTGGCATAATGCATCCATCCATTACATCCTTAAGCCTCTCCATTGCCCATCTATAATTGGCCTCCCTCTCTGAATGAAGGTAAACAAAAGCAACGGAGAACGTCAATTGAGTAGATGTAACACCAACAATCTCAAGCAATGGAAGTCGATATCTATTGGTCTTGTACGTGGAATCCATTATCAAAACTTCTGGAAATGCACGTAATAGCTGAATAGATGACGGATGTGCCCAGAATAAGTCTAAGATTGCATCTGTATCATCATTGCTAGTGTGATACTCAATGTACTTGTTCTTCTCCAAATGCATCATAAGTTGCTGCATCTGTGATCGACCGGCCATCTCTGTCACCCTAAACTTCTGACGAGCATTGTAGATACTCTTCATCGTAGTGGTGTTGTGCACATTCCTCTCCTGCAGTGTTCGAAGGATGTTCCTTGGCTTCACCAGACTCTTAGATATATCAATCAAAACATTAATCTCTTCCGTAGAAAGCCTCCCAGCGAACGAGTGCCCTTCGAGATGTTGTGCGTTTGGATGATTGTGTATCCCACAAACCACTACTAACATCCAATCATCGTCACCAGGCAACTTTCGACCCTTCAAAGCAAATGGGCAATTACACTTCTTCGTTCCCGTTGCCTTGTTAGGATTCTTCTTTTCGTATATCTTCGATGAAGCCCTGTAACTACCACTTCTCTCACAAGATAAAACTATTCTCGGTTTCCTGCCATCTCCACCAGCATCCGAAGTTTTGATTACAATCACCAAGCCATGTTTCTTTCCGACATCCCGTGTCCATTGGATTAGATCATCTCGGCTTCTGAATATCATTTCAGTGGTGAAGACATTAGTAAAATCAAGATAACACTGACTTGCACCAGTTGAATCAATCTCCTGAAATTATGATCCCAAAATTATTAGTTTATTAGTGCACGGTCCTGTAGGACCGTGCAAAATCACACTGCACGGCAAATTATAGCTGTACATTATTTTTTTGCACGGTTTAATATAACAGTGCAAGTTTATTTTGCACGGTTTATTGTGACCGTGCAAAATACTATTGCACAGTTAAAATGTGCCGTGCAGTGTGATTTTGCACGGTTCTGGAATACCGAGCATATCGCGGAAAAAATTAATTAACGAGCTGGAAACGGACTTGGAGAATATACCTCCTCTTGGTAGATTGACAGTTGCTTGTCCATGTTGAAAATGCCTGCTTTCAGTAGACAATGTGCCTCGGGGAGATGAGTACTTTCAAGGGTTGAAGATTCTTATGAGACTTAAGGATACTTTTAAATGGTTGAAGAAGATGATGAGGAAAGAGATGAACATAAACGGGCATGAATGAGTGCGAGGGAACGGTTACGAAACAATGGATGAAAGGGAGAATGAAGAAGAAAAAGAGGAGGAATAGGAGATGACAACGGCTCCCCCACTGTGAAAGAACGAAAGGAAGAGGAAAGGAGGAGGTTGATGGTAAAGGGCTAGTTCGTCATTTCACTGAAAGGCAATTTAGTAATTAAAAAAAAAACTTAAAAGTGGGTGTATTCATCAAAAATGGTGGTGCATATAGAATTTCCCTAGAAAATAATGGAGTGGTTTTCTTTTCGGTTCTGATTGAGTAGAGATGGAGAGTTTAGATGGAGATGGTCGGTTCGAGTTAGTGATGTGTTCCGGGTGAAGATGTATATGGTGGATTGGGTCCTTTTGGAATGACGTGGTTTTTGATTGATTCAGATCTTTAAATCTTGGGCAAGGGTTAAGATTGATTGATTGTCAATCCTCGTTTAAATCTTGGGCATGGGATAAATATTGATTGATTGATTAAAGGAAAGTTTAAAATTGAATGGGAGTTTTAAGGGAGTTGAGAGAGATTTGAGGGAGAATGAGAGATTTTAGTGATGGCATTATAGGAAGGGCAATTGGGGACGTGGGAGCGCAAAAGCACGAGGGCGCGCCACTTGTCGTCCTCCCATGCAGCCTTCCCCGCCACGTGTCGCTCCCCGGAGAAAAAACCTGCTGCTATACAATATATAATATGTCATTTCTCAAAAAATTTCTTTAATGAATCATTTCATAAAAACGAACAAGTCTAATCCAAACGACCTAGTGGGCCCAATTCGACTATCTTTATGCATTAAAGGTTAAGAAAATGAGATTAAATGGATTTCAAATGACCAAAAACTAATTTCACTAAATGCTTATCATCATCAAAATCAAAATGGTCAATTTTTGGGATGAAGAAATTAAGAAATGACAAAAACCTAGCTATGATAAGGAAATGGTGTTTTTTTTTAGAAGACTTGAATGAAAAATGGTGAAATTTTTTTATACTTTTTTCAAATATTTAAATCTTACTTGCTTTTTCAGGATAACCCAGAATTTTATACTTTTTCCTGACAATTCTCCATTTTTTTGTGTAGGGTCCTCTTGAAGGGTCCCCGCAAATTGTGTAGCACAAACGGGATATATAACACCCCATTTCCGAATGCCGAGGGTACCGCCAAGGTACCCGAAATTGACGCACTATTTTCCAAAAAATCTGAGAACTTCCAAGATCATAGTCCATAGTGAGGTCCAATTTAAAACTTTTGAAACCATATAACGATCAACGGTTAATTACGGAAGCATAAAGAATAGCAGAAGTAATAAGGTGCCGAATCAATCATATATCAAATGTAGCAGGTCATCTGTCTACTAATATCAAAGTAAGAAATATAGTCTGTACACATCAAAAGAATAAAACCCCCTGCTCACAACAAATGTCACTCAAACCCAAAAGGAGGAAGTGCATTCAAGCCCCCTGTGCGGGCACTCCATCCTCCAGCTCAACCACTTGACTTGCCGGTCCCCATCCATAGCCTCCAGCTACGGGCGCCTCGACAATCGCGTCGTCCTCGAGATCGGGGTCAATACCTCACCACCAAAGATGGGTTAGATCCAAAGATCTAGCAAGGCATAGTTACAAGTAACATAGGATGTATGCATCAAAGGAAATAGAGACGATCATGATATAATGAGATTAACAAAGGTACAATGCTAGGCAATCGAGCTAGATTTAGCAAATAGAATCAGAATGGAAGTAAAGTAACTATTCTAACCATACATCAATATGGCACATTCACACAAGCTGGACACCGCAGGATATTATGCCGCGACCCTCCCATACTATAAACAGTCGCGGCAGGGAAAATAAAGTAACAATGCAAGGGATGACGAGCCCTGCCAATAATAACAACATCAATATCAATATCAACACCCTCACACTCAATAGACCGGAACCAAAATCACACTGTCCGTCTAGCCATAGCTCATCATGATAGCTCTCACCAATAACCAATATAGCTCTCACCAATGATGATTAGTTCAAAGGCTAAGCTTGTAACAACTGAGTAAATGTTAATGAGGGCTAAAGGAAACAAGTAAAGGTCTGTGTCTATCTAGGCTTGCCTTGCGTGAGCAATGTCCTATCAAGTCCATAAGAGGTCTAAGGTATAGGTCCAATCCATAAATTCAATCCAAGTCCAAGTCCATCATCGAGTTCATGCTAAGGCCTACCAATGCCATGGCCTTAGTCCCAAAACAGTCCAAGTATAATATCGAAGTTCAGTCCATTCCCATTCATAAATAGGTCACAAGTTCACAATATCCAACATCTTCATTCTAAGGTATCACATCCATCCATTCTTAGGCCATATGATGGCTCGCCTGGCCATAGACATGGGTTATTAACCACCAATCCATAACACCAGGCCACCACTAGGTAATCCTAGGTTCAGGTCATACACATTCCATTTAATTAACATGTATTAACAATAGAAATGATGCAAGAGTGATTGTAAAGAACCCAGTATAGTAAATCTCCAAGACTAAGCAAATCAAGAGAAATAGCAAATGTCCAATTTAAGTAATAACCCCCTTTTCAGGTTCAGGTCCATGTCAGTCAATTTGATTCCTAAATGAAGTTTCAGATGCCAATGATACTGTATTTGGTGATCTAGAAGTTATGAGCATCTTTGACAACGTTTAAGGATCGAATCGAAGTCCAATCGATACATTAGACCCTACTTAGTGGCCTCCATGAGTCAAGGTTGAGCCACACCATTACTCATGCTTGGCACATCAATAGAAGTCCATTTAGATGTTCAATAGGCCCCACAACAGATCAAAATCTCAGAAACTACAAAACTGGAAAACCTCAGTTTGTAGTGTATCCGATAGACATCTCCAAGGGCCAGTCGACCGGGTACACCGGAAAAGTCAGGATGTTGACTCCTAAGTTGACATCCACTGTAGTATATCCGGTCGACATCATGGCTAGGATGTCGACCGAGTACACATGAAATCTGGGACAACCACCTGGGAGGGCAGCACTCTGTTCTGGAAAATCCACAGTGTGTCCGGTCGACTTCCTGGCCTGGATGTCAACCGGGTACACTGGATTTCTAAGACAGAAGAGTTATTCCAGTTACTGTTGAACCCCTGGAAATTCTTTGTATCCGATCAACACCCAGCAGGGCCGGTCAACCGGGTACACTGGATTTCTAGACTGAGGGGAAATTCAACTCCTAGTTATTTTCCTAAAGTTCCTTTGTATCCGGTCGACACCCAGCAGGGCTGGTCTACCGGGTACACTATGGATCCAAAAATTTAAAATCTGGAACTTCCTCCATTCAACCCAATCTTCATCAAAACCACCGCCAATCTTATCCATCCATCATGGAAACATCATCAAACATCAAATCACTTCAATCCTCATCAAAACCATGTACAATTGGGCCATTGATCTTCCAAATGAGAGGATCCCATCCATCAATGGCCAAAAACCATGCAAACAAGCTCAAAAGGTAGATCTAAGCAATCAAACATTAATTGAATTGGAATTACATAATCATATGAAGGAAAACATGCATTCTATGCTAAATAGGTATATTGTACTTGCCTTTAATCTAATAACAATGAAAATAGGAGAAAGTAGAGAAATCTAAGCTCCAAATAGAAATCCAAGCTTCTAGGGTCTTCCATTCACTCAAACCAACCCAAAAACCAGATCTAAGTAGATCTATAGATCCTAATCCCAAAACCACAAGAGAATTGCAATAAGGAAATCTAGAGAGAGAAAGAGAGATTTTTGCTAAAATTGAACTAGAAGAATATAAATACCTTGACTAGATGGGAGATGAGAGATCTATAAGATAGGAGGACTCCTTAGAAGAGATGATAGCTGAAGCTTGTAGTAGATCTTCTTCTCCTTGTAGCTAGGGTTCTAGATTTAGGGTTTATAGAGAGAGAAAGAGAGGGAAATGAGGGAATTAGAGGGAAAATGAGAGAGAAGAGACAAAAAAGAGGGAAATGAGAGAGAAAAATGGAGTTCGTTTGGGAGGGGAGAGTTTAGTTGTAATATAGGTTGAGTTGGGTGGCTGATTACTAAGGTGACCTTCCTAGTTTAGTAGAAAATAAGGATAAGTACATGGGCAATTAGGTCATTTGGAATATTCTCATGTGGAAACCCCTCCTATTAGTTTTAATTACTAGTTAGGGCCTCTAACTAACTAACAAACTCCTACAATTACAATTGGCACCCTATAGAACCTATGAAATACAAAAAGAGACTAATTCCTAGAAAATATGCTAAGAGCCTAGTAAAATACCTTTCTACCCTTACTAATCCCTACTAATTAGTATCATTAGATAACATATACTATAATTTATAATAATCAAATCAAAGTGAGGGTCCATAAGGGGTCGGGCCTCACAGGATTCTCCCGCTAGATTTTTTTAATTTTTTTTGTTCTTTTTACTGAGCGACGATAGTGTCACTCAGAAAAATCTGGGTGACGCTATCGTTGCTCTACCATGTTCAAGAACCGGACCACCCTTTGAAGTGGCCGAGTCCTCCTCGATTTCTCCAAGGCCGATGGAACTCGCCAACGCTCCTAGCTCATCCACATGGAATCTAATGATCCAAACTAAAACCCTACCTGACAAACTCTCATCGAATCGATCGAGATCTATTGGTTGAAAGCGTATGCTCTTCGAATATGTAAGAGAGATTTCAAACTCTCGCAGTCAAGCTTTCTCCACTTTGAGTTTCTTTGAAAAGCTTTTCCTGAAAATGGACAAATTGTTGTCTGGTCAGAGGCTAGAAAAAAAAAACCCATGCTTTTTTCGACCAATCGAGGAATCTCCTAATGAGAATACATTTTCTACTTTCCATGTTAGTGACTTTGATTTTGCCACTCTTCTTTTTTTCAATCTCTCTTCACGTGTCTTTCTTTTCCTTGAAAGGGTAGATTGTCGTGAGCTGAAAGTGACTTTCTTAGACTGGTATGGTAGAATGCATGAGAAGAACTGCTATGTTTTTATTATGAAATGCACGTAGCCCACCAAACTAGCATTTCTTTTATTAGAGATTTTCAAATGATGAACCAATATGATTTACATATATAGGAAGAAAACAAGTGCTTTTGGTTGTTGCGTGGGGCTTTTATTTGATTTTTTGTTATTTCCAAATGCCAGCCATTAGGGGTGTAACAGTTTGGTTAATTGTTCATTTTGGGAGAACCGTTAATCGAACTGTGAATTACAGTTTTCAATTTTAAAAACCACAACCGTATCCGAAAAAATGTTAAAAATCGAACCGCGATAACCGTTAAAAATCGTAACCGAACCGTATCCGGAAAAACCGTTAAGAATTATATACATATTTTATTTAGACCCTTTATTTTTTTATTATTATAACGGTACGGTTAATCAAATCATATTTTACGGTTCAATTCTGTTAATTACCATGAGTCAATACTAAAACTGTAACCGAACCGTGAAACACAGTTATTAACCGTGGTTCGGTTCAGTTCGATGGTTTTATGATTTTCTTTTACACCCTACCAGCCATCAAAGATGGAGTGGAGGAGATGAAAAAGAGGAGGAGAGGAAGAAGAAGACTTTAGGAGATGCAGTGAAGAGCGACGCTAACGTCGCCCCCGCTAGAGAGTCGCTCCTCTCAAAGTTGTAAAAAGTATGAAATAAGGCCTAATGGACCCCATTTGTGCTGCACAATTTGCAGGGACCAGTCACGAGGAATGGCGAAATTCTGAAATTTTTCACGTAAAATCCACAAACATATATTAGAAGATTTTCATATTGTTTTAATCCAATAACTATTGGAATGTATTACCCCTACTTTTAACCACAAGCCTCCAGATTTCCATCCCTCACTACACAGCATACATGGAGACAGGTGTCAGGCTAATCTCCTCTCTCGACTCTCCACTCTCCTCTAAACTCATCTAAACCAACTTCCATATAACTTCCTCCTAAAAAAAAGGTTACACTACGTTACTTGATCTGTTACTCCAAATACAGAGAACATTGGTAAAAAAAAAAAAAAATAATGGCAGAGGAATAGAAGAAGAAATATAGGAGCAGCAGAAGAAAGCAAAAGAGGTCCAACTTCCATATAACTTCCTCCTAAAAAAAGGTTACACGGCAACCCATTAGGTGGGGGATCCGTGTGAGGTGGACCCCGTTTGGTCCACCATCCAAAGACCCAAAGGGGGGCATGGCGGCATGGAGAAATAGAAAGACAGTTTCCGTTTTTGGAGACTGTGGGACCTAGGTGGGCCACCGATGAGAGATCGGATCCCTACATCTGATAGTGGACCCAGGGGTGACCATGATGGTGGTAGACCCATGGGGATTGGGTCCCATCTGTCCCCTCATCTAAGGGTTTACATAGTATTGAGCGTCTTTCCTCAAAAGGGTTTTTAATTTTAAACATCAAGTTGTTGGACCCACTGGACGAATTAATCATGGATTAGGTCCGACCGTATGGCCGTACAGGGCTGGGCAACCTTGATGATGAGGGCTGATCTTGACTCTTGATCAGTGGGGGCCACTATCAGATTGTTGATGATGAGGGCTGATCTTGACTCTTGATCAGTGGGGGCCACTATCAGATTGTTGATTGGTTGCAGGCGTTAAGTTCTTTAACAGAACTCGGATCTTTGAAATGGCTTACATAAGTTGTGACATTTGGGGACTAAAAAAGAAAAAAAGAAGATGATGTGGCAGAGGCATGGCGGCATGGAGAAATAAAAAGATAGTTTCCATTTTTGGAGACTGTGGGACCCAGGTGGGCCACCGATGAGAAATCGGATCCCTACATCTGGTAGTGGACCCAGGGATGACCATGATGGTGGTGGACCCATGGGGACTAGGTCCCATCTGTCCCCTCATCTAGGGTTTACACAGTATTGAGCGTATTTCCTCAAAAGGGTTTTTTATTTTAAACATCAAGTTGTGGGACCCACTGGACGAATTGATCATGGATTAGGTCCGACCGACCCTATGGCCGTACAGGGCTGGGCGACCTTGATGATGAGGGCTGATCTTGACTCTTGATCAATGGGGGCCACTATCAGATTGTTGATTGGTTGCAGGTGTCAAGTTTTGTATCAGAACTCGGATCTGTGAAATGGCTTACATAAGTTGTGACATTTGGGGATTAAAAAGGAAAAAAAAAAGAAGATGATGTGGCAGAGAATGATGGTGTGTGGGGATAAGTCTATGGATCTGTGCGTAAAACAAAAAAACCTCTTGCGATATGATCGCAGTACATCAGATCTATGGATCTATGCGTAAACAAAAAAAAATTAAAATATGCTCTTGCATAGAGCATTGTAGTAAAACAAAAAAAAAGGAAAATCAAAACCCAAAATACGCAATAATAAATTGGTAAAACTCGATCAGACGACTGAGAGGGACTGAAATTGGCCAAAGTTTTGACTCTTTAATGACAAACATAGTGGGTCTAATTTAAGCCAGATTTTGGGTCCTGGAATAATTAGAACAAAAAACTCAAATAAATTCAAATTCCCCTAAACAAATAACTTAATTGGGTCCTCATACCCAAAATTAAAAATCAGTTATGTGAATAGACTTAAAATTACTCCACAGTTTGGCTACAAATAGGAATTGGTTACAGTGGATTGGCTTAAAAAAAAGGGTTTTTAATGAATAAAGGCCTGAACCCTTGACCAATCATGCTAAAAAAAATGGCCAAATAAAAATGGGTTGAGGTTAAAGACTCAACCCAAGTTTGTCTTTAGAAAGGGGTTAAAATTATACCAAGTAACAAATGGGCCAATCTATGATCAGGGGCCATTGGGACCCAATATCCTGCCACCCAGAATGAAAAAATTCTTCGTCCCTTTTGACAATTGACATGGTACTAATCTTATTAGTCACACTTCATCCTCATCATCTAGGTGGATCTCCCTGCCATCTTAGCATCAAAACAACACCATATCTGATACAATCTTCTTCGAATTTTTTAAATTATTTCTTATCCTAGTGCACTTCTCTATGAACGCAGATTGATTATGCGTGCATCTACAAAACAGGTCCCCGCCTTTATTGAAGATCAGATTGAGGAAACTTAATATTTGTTCAGATTTTCTTTGATTCACCATCCATCCCGTTTGATCAAAGGCCACTCCAGAACGAAGAAATTCTTCCTCTCTTTTGACAATTGACATGGTACTAATCTTATTACTCACACTCCATCCTTATCATCTAGGTGGATCTCCCTGCCATCCAAAACAACACCATATCTGATGCAATCTTCTTCGAATTTTTAAAATTTTTCTTATCCTATTGCACTTTTCTATGAACGCAGATTGATTACGCGTGCAACTGCAAAACAGGTCCTCGCCTTTATTGAAGATCAGATTGAGGAAACTTAATATTTGTTCAGATTTTGGATGATTCATCATCCATCCTGATAACTGGTGAGCTCTTTCTATATTTTCGCAATCCGCTTTGATTCGATTCCTACTTTTTTTCCCTTCACGTTTTCAACTGTTTTCAAAATGTAAGGCTCATAACTCATAAGATTATGAGCTTTAAATGGGGACAATGGATATAACGGTTCATTCGTCCAACTCAACTAATACATTGGGAACCCACTTGATAATATGGAAATTATGTTTTCTTAATAAAGTGGAGAAAATCAAATCTATATAACTATGGGAATGTATTTTGCCTTGGTTTAACCACAGGCCTCCAAATTCCCATCCCTCACTGCCTAGCATACATGAAGACAGATGTCAAGCTAATCTCCTCTCTTTCTCTTCCTATCCTCTAAACCCTCTAAAATAACTTTTGTATAACTTCCTCCTTAAAAAAAAAAAAGATTCCACTACGTAACTTGATCTACCCACTTCTTAACTACTCTCAAATGCTCTCAAATACAGACAATACTAACAAGAACTCATACTCTTACTCTGATCTCGATTGCTGTCAATGGAAATGCGATGAGGTCGAAGTTGGTGTTGGCGACTGGAAATGGTGAGAGCGAGAAAACGGTGCCTGCAGGTACTAATTGAGTTTTTTTGGACTGGGATTGGATTTGGTGTTGTTGGGATGTTTTTAAACACTTAAAAAATTCCATTTGGTACCTTATTTCAAACGATAGGGGCAACGAACAGGGGAATGCAATAGGTATGTTTTCTCATTTTTTGGATTGAAAATCTGCAACTCACTCTATCATTGCTTCTTTTTTTTTTTTTTTTAATCAAATGATGTTGATGATCCTCCTATTCATATATGATGCAATAAGTATGTTTGATCATTTTTTGGATTGCAAATCTGCAACTCTATCTATCATTGCGTTCTTTCACTCACTCACTCCCAAGAGAGAAAATGGGTTTTTGGCTTTGTCTCCCTTTGATTATGAAGATAGGAAGAAAAAAACATCTTTATTTAACTTTTCTTTATGCTGATGCTTTCATGGTTTCTCCTATAAAAAGAAATTTATTTGAAAATTGGGTAATTTTTGTACATGTGGCCTACATCAATCCAAAACGTGTCCATGCCATGATTGCCATCCCTCACCTTTCTCCTCCATACATTAAAAAAATTAAAAAAAAATGGGATTCACGCCTAATGATGCAGGGTGGGTGGATAGTGGGTCCCACTGGTCCAAACCTAAGATGGACCTAATGATCATGGTCGTCCAATGGTCCTTTATTCTTTGACTGGACCTGATCTCAGATCAGGTGGGCCAGGGGGTCCTACTAAGGTTGTTGAAAAAAAAATTTTATTCCTCCTCATGCCTCTAGGTTTTAAGGCCCTCACCTTTCTCCTCCATACACAGAACCCATAAAAATTAAAATGCTTCACGCCTAAGATGCGTGGTGGTTGGATAGTGGGTCCCATTGGTCCAAACCTAAGATGGACCTAATGATCATGGTCGCCCAGCAGTCCTTTATTCTTTGACTGGACCTGATCTCAGATCAGGTGGGCCAGGGAGTCCTACTAAGGCGGCTGACAAAAAAAAAAATTTCTTCCTCCTCACTCACGCCTCCAGATTTCAAGGCCCTCACCTTTCTCCTCCATACATAGAACCCATTAAAAAAGGGATTTACGCCTAATGATGCAGGGTGGGCGAATAGTGGGTCCCTCTGGTCCAAACCTAAGATGGACCTAATGATCATGGTCGCCCAGCAGTCCTTTATTCTTTGACTGGACCTGATCTCAGATCAGGTGGGCCAGGGGGTAATACTAAGGCTGTCGATAAAAAGAAGTTTCTTCCTCCTCACCCTATGGCTGAGATTCGTTTAGAGCAGATCTTTGAGACGTAGAAAGCCACTTGTTGTGTATTGTCGAGGGTGGTCTTTATATGGAGAAGGAACAGGAGATCAATGGCTAAGATTTGTTCGGGGTTTGTACATGTTGTTTTAGACCGTTGATGTTGGCATGAGGGCAGAAGCGTCTAGAATGGTCTATACTTTTCTAGGGAGTTAAAGGATTATGGCCGTTGGATTGTGGATCGGACGGTCGTAAGCATTCCTTTTCGATTCTTCTGAAACATCAGTGTCATCATTGGAACATACTACAGAGGAAATTTTCAGTTCAGAGTAGGAGACCTGCCCGACCCGACTCGACCTACCCGCTCTTATTAGAGGTGGGGCATGGGCTAAGTGCCTAGGTCGCACCATGACCAGACTGAGTCAATGAGTGATTGGACCAGTTTTAGAAACACAGGCCTGTATCTGGTCCATGCCTAACATGGGTCAAAGTCCTTGAACAAAAATGGCCCACTCAATCATGCCGAGCCTGAGCCCGCCCAATGTTTTTCTAAATTTTTAAAATTTATTAGCATATTTGATATCTCAAGCTATGCATCTATGGAACCATCTAAACCTGATGCCATTTTGACCTTGGTGGCCCACCGAATACTTAGGGTGGCCCAAAGTTTTTCTAAATTTTTAAAATCTATTAGCATATTTGATATCTCAAGCTATGCATCTATGGAACCATTTAAACCTGATGCCATTTTGACCGTGGTGGTCCACCAAATACTTTTCCTTAGCATATGCAATCTGATATAAACGATAATTTAAAAATAAATTCAAGACCCTGCAAATTAAAATCGCAAAAAAGGCCCCGAATTACAATAAATAATTTTTTAATTTAAAAATTATTATTTAATACATCTAATGAGGCCCAGGCTCCACAGATGCCAGTCTCACATAGGCCTTGAGCCTTTAAAACCTTAAGCCCAGTCCTATAGAAAGAGGCAGAAAGAGGCCTGTAACCTGGGAGAATATCAGAACCGTGCTCTCATAGGATCAAGTTAATTATTTTTTTTTCTTCACATAAAAAGTTAGTATATGCAATTTGATATAAACATTAATTTAAAAATAAATTTAAGACCCTGCAAATTGAAATCGCAAAAATGGCCCCAGATCACAATAAATAATTTTTTAAATTAATTTGAATAAATAAACCGGATGACATTTTACCTGCTTGGTGGCCCACCAGATATTTATCCTTAGCATATGCAATATGATATAAACTTTAATTTAAAAATAAATTCAAGACCCTACAAATTAAAATCGCAAATATGTCATGAGATTTGATATTTGGTGAATTTAATGTATAAATACATCGGGTTGAAGATTAGTTGAATTGTTCTTCAATTGTACTTAATTTTATTTTTGATATAGTTGGTTGCTTATTTGTCGTTATGCTTATTTTACAAGTATTTTATAATGTGTGCCAAGTTAATAACTTGCTTAAGATGTTATTACTAATTTGATTGAACTGTTGTTACTTTCATTTAAATTACAATTCATAATTGAATTTTTCAACTCTAAACCAGATAAGATGAGTACACCTCTCAAATATTATCGTGGCAATGACTCTACGTGTTAGGGAATGGACAAATGAGTTCGAACATAAACCATTTGAAAATTACACCCCAATAGCAAAGCATGGTTCCCACAAAATACAACTAGCCCAGTGGCAGTTGAGAGTGTGTGGAAACTTCATCCTTGAAAGATATGTAATGATAAAAATTGCTGAAACATTGCCACCATCTTGGGATGTTGCAAAAAATAGGATATTTAAAATATTGCGACCATGGCATGCAGTGGAGTATGTCGACATATAATACAATCATTTGAAAAATATATTCAGCCCTTATGGATACGGTTCGGGAAAGATAAAATGGTTCAAGGCACAAGTGTTAGGGAACATTTGCTAAACAAGGAAAAATTGTTCTACAATCTCAGAACAAGAGGATTTGAACCGAATATTGCAGATCTGGTACGTTCCATAGTAAGCACTCTACCACCTCCTTCGCAGGTACAAGACATCCACGCCAAGCTCAAGACTAATTTCGTAGACATGAGGGAATTAGGGGAAATGTTGGAAGAGATCAAGATAGACCTTACAACGGTAAAGGCTCTAGGAGATTTATAGGACGGACTGAACAACAAGAACACCATATGAAAGTCAATCTCCATATTCCAGGTAAAAATGTCCTCTTATGATGACTACTGGGATAGTATCAATTGATTATTTACCATTATTATAATAATTTATTAATTATTAACATATTTTTTATATGCCTATAGGTCCAACGCGAAGGACTTGAAAGATGGAGTTACAATTACTAGGCATTAATATTTTGTTTGATATTGTCTGTATCCTAATTTGTACATATTTTGGATTTCTAGAGGTTAACGTAAATGTTTCAAAATTTGAATTCATACGAATGTGTATATTGTGAACCCCGTGTTATTAAAGCTCATTTATTTATTTTATTCTGTTGTTTTATTGTTAATATGTCTTCAGTTTAATATTTTTCACACATGCCGAGCTTCATCAAACTCAATGTACACCTCTCGTAAAGAATAAAACATATAGAAAAAAAATCAAATTAGTGAAAAAAAGAAAGATAAATAAAAATTTACTAATTAATAAATTAAATAAAAATAATAGGGACATTTACTAAAGAAATTCTCTTAATTAAGATAACCACTGTTGGGACCCTCAAATATTGATATTATCAGGCAAGGACTTCCCGCCCAAATCTAGTTTTTTTTTTCCCATTTTACCCTTTCTTAGTTGATGCCAACGAAACCCTACTTAGAAACAAGGACGAAGAAACGGAAGAAAAGAAGAAACACAATGAAGAAAAGAAGAAACGGAGGAAGAGAAGATCTCCTTGTCGCCGTCCGGTCTCCATCTCACGTCCATCTCCTTCACAGGTCGCACTACTCCACGTCACTATCTCTCGCTCTCCTAAGTTTCTTTTACAGATCTCAGTTTTACTGTAAATCCAAACAGAAAGGGAAATAAAAGAGAAAAAAAGAGATCTTTTTATTTTTGAATGGGAATGATTCTGTTCCAAGGGAAAAGGGAAAATAGAAGGAAATAAATACTTTTATTGGGCTTTGTTACTAGTTTGATTTTCTTCTTTTGGGCATATTTATTCTTCCTACTTTATTCTTTAGATTTCTTGTGTGCAGAGAAGAAGTTTAACCTGAGGATGAAAAAGAAACCAAAAGCTACATCTTTTTGGGTTTTTGAATGTGAATGATTTCCTCCAAAGTAAATGAAAGTTAAAAAAGCTCCCTCTTGCAAAATAAAGCAAGAAGAATAAAAAGACGAAGGGAAAAGGAGGTAAAGAGGTCTTCTTTTGATTTCTGAATGTTCTTGAATTTCTTCTACAAGGCCTGGGTGTTCTTCCGTTGGAGTTGGGGCATTCTCTGAAAATGGGCCTTTCAGACCAAGTGGAGAGATGTTAGTGAGAAATGAATACAGCTGGAACAATGGTTGTTGACACCAAAAATGTCACTTTGCCTCTTCAAGATCCAAAGAGCTACATAAAGTCACAACCTGCCATAAATAGGCAAGGCTACTTCCAAAAAATCAAATCTTGTCAGAATCAAACAAAAACTGCAAGATCCTTCAAGACAGCCAAAAGAGGAGTACACAAGAAGTTTTGGGCCATTTCAAAATCATTTGGCCTAACTTCGCTTCTCCGACAGCCGAAAAGGAGCTCTCGGCGGCGAAAGCATCGGAGACACCAAATCTTCGATAGAGCCGATGGATGGTCTCAAAATACATCCAAAAGGCTCCACGTCAAGTTTCGAGTCAAACCGACAACGTTTGCCCTACATCAACCCTCGAACAGCTAAATCAAGCCTCTCGGCAGCAAGAACCGCCGAGGCCATCACTCATCAGATAGAGCACATGGGCGGCTTCAAAATGCTTACAAAGGGCTGCACGTCAAATTTCAGGTCATTTCGACAACATTTGACCATAGATTTGACGCTCGGAAGCCAAATCAGGCCTCTCGGCGGCAAAGCTCTCCGGGACCATGGTTTCCAAGACAGAGCCTATGGATCATCTTAAAATGACTCCAATGGGTTCCCTGTCAAATTTCAAGTTAATCGGACATCGGTTGACCGCACATCAAACCACGACATCTTCATCGCGATAAAAGCGAGTCTACTGGTGATAGGACCCCAAACGGCTTCAAAACTCAAACAAAAGCCTATGTTGGTCTTATTTATTGCTCAGGAGGCTTCACACCAAATTTCAGGTCATTTCGACATCGTTTGACCCAGTTTCAGCTTCTGACGGAAAATCGGCAGCTCTGCGCGACAAAGTCTTCGGCTTTCTCAAGAAATTGGAAACTTTGCAAAATAAAATGCAAGGATTCTCATCAGGTTTCCTACAGGGAAATCAGGCCAATAAATGGTCAAAAATGTCAAGGAAAAATATAGAAGAAAAAAGAATCGAAAAACAGCAAAAATGGACACAAAACGGGACAAAAAGGGGAAAAAAACCCCAGGGTCGCAGGCCCCTGCGACCCTGGGCCAGGGTCGCCGGTGACCCTGGAGCCCGGGATCGCCGGGAAGGCCCCGGAAACCCTGGTTTTCGCCGTTTTTTCGCGATTCGAAGCGTCCAGCCTCTGGTAGTTTCCAAAACTCATACTTTTGAGACACCAAATCCTCTGACATCTGTCAAAAACACGGGTCAATCATCAAAAGTATCGAAAACAACATTGATCGCCACCCGGTCAACCAAAAAAAAGTGTGCTTTCTACCTGACCGATCGAGAAATCGACAGGACGGATGGCACTGACCCGCTGTTGGCAACCAACACCTGAAGTCACATGGTCATCCGATGTCGATCTACATGAAGATCCATCGATGATCATTGCCAGAAGAATCCCAAAAGACGCGGCACGGCCCGCGACTCTTCAATTGCTCGGCGACCACTTAATGCGATTAATTGACTAGCTTTATTACAGTCATTAATCCATTTCTTTGGATAAACCAATCAGAAGCAGGCATCCGGGAGTTACAAGTCAAGAGATTCATGGCATTTAACCCATGAAACTCCTCCCATCATGGCGATTAAAGGCGATTAAATGCCCTCAATCTCCTCCGGCCAATCAGAAGCCAAGAAAAAGGAGTTACAAAATAAAGATTTAAATCCTGTAACTCCTCCCATTATGCGGCTTAATGACAATAAAAGCCTATAAACCCTCCTAAATGGCTACCTAAAAGCCTATAAATAGGAGAGCTCTCCAAGAAGAAACAAAAAAAAAAAGACAGAGACACAGACAAAGCACAGAAATTCAGAGAAGGAAAAGAGAGAAAACTCTGCGGAAATCCTACACCGACCACCGCTACAAGGTGACAAAAGTCCCTTGGGGGTACCCCCCCCAAGGTCCTTGCCTTCTCCTTCTGCCTCCAATGGCTTAGATGTGGCTTTTCAGCTCGTCTACTCGGTTTTTTATTAGGACATAGGACCTCCTTTTGGTCTTTGTCCTCTAAAAACCTGAGGTTATTGCCAAGCCAAGCGAATCAATAGCATCCTCTGTTCTCATCTGCATGGATGATGGCGAAGCCCACATATGGCTTGCGACTATCAATCTGAACGGGTCCCCTACAATCTCCTGAGAAGTTAGATCCTCCTTTTCTTGCTTTTCATTGTAGTTTGTATTTTTTCAAAAGAGACAAAAATCACAACTCTTGTCTTTCATTATTGATAAGGATTGTAAATCGGCTATAAATGCCAAAATCGGCTATAAACGCCAGAAATCGGCTATAAACGCCAAAATCGGCTATAAATGCCAAAAAAATCGCCTTTCACGGCAAACCAAGAAAAATGTCTCTTTTCTTAAATATATGTGCAATGGAAAACTTGAAAGAAGTTGATTTCTTTTTTACTTGCGAAGGTTGATCTCCGGATAACCACTTGCAATTCCGAGTAAAATAGAAAATCTGGCACACCCACACAACAAAAATGTTGATGCGCGCCTCTGCCCCCCGGTTACGAAAGGGTCGGACCCAACGGACTCTCACGTCCGCCGACCTCGGTAGAACCGAGCAGGAGCGCGGTCCATCAAGCTGGCACACCCAGTGGGACCCGTTTATTTGAAAACACGATGCTAGAAATGAAATATTTGCATATCATATATTTTGCTCTATGCTTATATTTCTTTTCTCGATTCCTTGGCTACTTTATAATTGGTGGCCTATGTTGGATTCCGCATCTAAAAAAAATGAGATGAGATTTTTTGAAAATTTCTAATTCTTTGAATTTATTTCCGCTCTTTCTCTTTTCAAAAAAAAAAAAAAAACAAAAAATCAGATTTTTCATTTTGGATTCAAAATTGAGAAACCTTGATCCGTTCCTATTGTTCATCGCACTTGCAGAAATGTTGAGCCTGTTCGACTAAGGTTTTGGGCCATCGTTTCTCTTCGATGAGTTCATTAAAGATCTAAAAAAAATAATAAAAAATAAAAAAATTAGATTTCTCATTTTGGATTCAAAATTGAGAAACCTTGATCCGTTCCTATCGTTCATCGCGCTTGCAGAAATGTTGAGCCTGTTCGACTAAGGTTTTGGGCCATCGTTTCTCTTCGATGAGTTCATTAAAGATCTAAAAAAAAATGAGATGAGATTTTTTGTTTGGAAATTTCTAATTCTTTGAATTTATTTCCACTCTTTCTCTTTTCAAAAAAAAAAAAACAAAAAATCAGATTTTTCATTTTGGATTCAAAATTGAGAAACCTTGATCCGTTCCTATCGTTCATCGCGCTTGCAGAAATGTTGAGCCTGTTCGACTAAGGTTTTGGGCCATCGTTTCTCTTCGATGAGTTCATTAAAGATCTAAAAAAAATAATAAAAAAAAATAAAAAAATTAGATTTCTCATTTTGAATTCAAAATTGAGAAACCTTGATCCGTTCCTATCGTTCATCGCGCTTGCAGAAATGTTGAGCCTGCTCGACTAAGGTTTTGGGCCATCGTTTCTCTTCGATGAGTTCATTAAAAAAAATATAATAAAATAAAAATATAATAAAAAAATAAAAAAAGACATAGACCACTAAGGTTAAACCAACCGCGTTCTTTGATCATGATTGATTCAAGAAAAGCCTTGTCCAGAGTGTGGAGGCAGCTTGACTGTTCTAGGCAAGGGTCCTCCAAACGGGTTCATTAAGTAATCCTACCCTTACCTGGGGGCAATTCTATCAATCAAGATTTCATAAGACCGGGTTAGGAGGCCTATGTGTACTCTCTCGTCTTTTAAATAATTTTTTTTTAAATAAAAATTTTAAAAAATAAAAATTTTAAAATAAAAAATAAAAAATAAAAAAAATTTCAAAAAAAAATCTTAAAAAAAATATAAGAAAATAAAAAATAAAAAAATAAATAAAAAATTAAAAAAGGTTTTTTTTTTTAAAAAAATCTTCAAAATCTTCAAAAAAAAAAATCTTCAAAATCTTCAAAAAAAAAAAAAACTTCCGTCATTTTGGGTTTAGATTGGAGAAATCTTGGTTTTCTCCTTTCTGAGCACTAGCGCTCGCAGAAATCGCTGAGCCCGTGTTCAGATTGGAGTGCATTTTGCTCTCTTTGATGAACCCGATATTGGCCTTAAAAAAAAAAACTCGTCATTTTTAGATTCAGATTCGAGAAATTATGGTTCATTTCTTTTTTAGCACTGGCGCTCGCGGAAATCGCTGAGCCCGTGTTCAGATTGGAATACCATTTGCTCTCTTTGATGAATCCAATCTTGACCTTTCAAAACAGAGAATCTCATCTCATGGATGCGGTCTCAAAACATTTGTGTCTAACGGTACTAGTACGCCCTTTCAGGGTCTACTGTATTGCGACCGGCACATCTGTAACTCCAAACTTTATATTCTTCTTATCTCGAGCAAGCTTTGCTTCTCGATAAGTCGAATTTAAGTTCACAATTGCTTCTAGCAGTCACTGGGACGCTCATTCTGGGCTTACCATACCTGCGATCAGAACAATTGTACCCTCTATGGCATATTGCTTGGGTCATCTCCCTCGAGCAATTTGAAAAGACAAAACCAAAGAACTTCCCATTTATGATCATTATATTCTTGTGATTACTAATGGATGTGGTCTTGTTTCAGAAACTTTTCGAAAACTAACAATAGCAGCTTCACTAACCATTACTTTCGATGAAAACAAGCACCAACTCATGCTTCAACAGAAGCAAACTACGCGCACCTACAAGCGCCCCATCAGCTGCCGAAGTGTCAACTCCCTCGGCAACTCTCTGAACTCCGGGTCGACCTCGACTCCCCGGACTATCGTCTTTGGGACGCTGGGACCATTCCCACTTCCCGAGGAACAAACTGCTCCCTCCAAGAAGCAGAAACTCGCCTCTCAACGTGTCACTACCGTGACACCAAAGGCGAGCACCAGAAGGCCTGAAGCCCGTGGCACCCCCACGAAGCCTCGACTAGCAAACGACCAGGTCTATCCCAATTTTTGGTCCCCAAGACCTTCACCAAAATAGAGAAGGTCCCAAACATCCACTAAGCCAGCATTCCTGGCCCCACTCAAGGAGAACCAGTTATACCCTCTTGCTTATATGAAAGAGGAGAGACCCATCTCCAACCTGACTTCCAAGTCATCCCAGCATGAGCCGGCTTGTTCCTACAAGCCTCAAATCAGATCATGCATCACAAGGCCTCTACAAACACCTACTAAGGCCTATAAACCTGCAGTTCGACCCTTCATCTCTAAAGGGGCCGAACTCCAAAAATTCAAAGCTTCGCTACAACAGGCGAAGGACAGGGTTCGCATCCTGTCCTTGCCCAGTTGCAAAGAAGACATGCTCGGCTGCTGCGCCAGAGGGAGCACATCCTTCATCGTCAAAGCCCAGCCAGAGCTGACCGAAGCTCAAATTGCTTGTCGTATACGCCGCCACGCGTCATACCGGCAAAAGAGACTAGAGAAGCAAAGGACCCAGCCTCCTACACTTCAAGTCTCTCCCAAATGGGTCGAAAAAGAAAGACCCAACCAAGTTGCTGCCGTCCATATGGTTGGAAAAGCCAGAAGGCGCCAAAAATCAGCAACTAAAATCCATGTCCGACGTCCGATGACCCGCAGCGTCTCCAAGACAAGAAGACATTTAGAAGAATCCCCTGCTCCTTCAAGCAAAGGACAGCAGAGTGATCCTTCCTCAAGCTCTTCTTCAAAAAGAATGAGCCCCAGCTCAGTCACCAGGACAGTTTCTTCGTTCGAATCACGAAGGATGAATGTCTTGGCTACAAATTCTGAGCCACCACCCCACAATCCACCTCCAAAAGATGCGATCACCCGCATCCAGCAGTTGGAACAGGGCCAGCAGAGGATTGAAACTCTGATGGAAAACCTTCTCCTCGCCTTCCAAAATCAGGCGAACAATGAACCTCCTCCGAATCATCAAAACAACGAGGTAAATGAAGAAGAAAATGAGTCACGCGCCCTTATCAAAAAGGATGTAGACAGTATCCTCGCCAAAGCAAAAGAAGAGGATATACTCAAAGAGCATGGGATCAAGCCACCATATCCCTTATGGATGGACTCGGTCCCGTTCCCCACCAAATTTAAGCATCCTACTCTCCAAACATATACGGGGAAAGGATCAGCCAGACAGCACGTCATCCACTTCAAGATCCTGACGGGAGCTATCGCGGATCATGATGTACTCAAGATCCGCCTCTTTGCAAGTACCCTAAAAGGTACGGCCTTCGATTGGTACTCCACTCTGCCGGAAGACTCAATCCAAAACTGGGCCATGCTAGAGACACGCTTCCTGACTCACTTCAAAGGTGAGGATCATCCCGCTACTATGGCTCAGCTGTGCAGCCTAAAACAGGGGGAGAATGAATCAACATATGACTTCATTCACAAGTGGAAAGCAATGGCATACAAATGCTCTGATGTATTGCCACAAGCGTCGCTAGTCGACATTTGCCGAAACAACGTGAGAGCCAGAATCCGCTCCATGATCATCGGCAACAAATCAAAAAACCTGGGAGAACTCCTAGAAGCTTCCATGGAAGCTGAAACGGTGATTAAAGACCTCAACAGTCAGAAATCATCAAGAAAAGAGCCAACCGCCATTGCAACCTCTAAACCAAAGAAAAAAGAGGTCCTCAATGTGCAGACCAAGTCAGCTCCTCAGCCACCAAAGAAAGCTGAAAATAAAGTTGCTGGTAAGAGACCTGAACTCTCAGATTCCTTCAAAGAACGAGTAGAGAAGAAATACCCGTTTGATGAAGATGTTGATGAAATCTTCGGGGCTCTTGTGGCAAACGGCAAGCTCACCTTGCCTGAACCAAAAAGACCAGGTGATGTTGGCAAAACCAACGATCCTCGGTACTGTCCATACCACCAGATGATCTCGCATCCTCTCAATCAATGCTTCGTTGTGAGGGAGAAAATAAACGAGATGTGGAAAAACGGAGTCATCACCTTTGACAAAAACTATGGGCCTGCCTCCGTCAACATGGTGACATGTGGACAAACACCAAAATCACCGAAGAAGAAGATCACTACTTCCTTCAAGGTAATAAACTCAATCCAAGCGTCCGAGGAACTGGTTCCTTACCCGACACCAGATGGACAACCGATATGGGTACATCCCGATCTCCTGGAAGATGAAAATTGGGAGGTCGTGAAAACAAAGCCTACAGCTCAACAGTGAAGGCAGGCTAAGAAACATCTCCTCAAGCTCAAACGGTAAGAGAATACCCAGCCAAAACTAGAGGTCAAAGAAAAGGCAGAGGCTTCCTCTACCGCTTCACTGGAGGCAACAAAAACATCCCTTCCAGAGACTTCAAAGGGGGTAAGAAAATTCACTCTCAGTGATTTCATGCCACCTCAATTCAAAGAAGCCATGCAGGTGGCATCATACTCTTGCAATTCGGTAGTTGGATTCTCCATTGATGGATACGAGTCCAGCGACACCAATGATGGATTCGAATCCAACTACACAGATGAGTGGGAGGAGTCCCTTGAAACAGGAGAATATCTCTCCGATGAAGAATGGGTTCCTGAGTCTCATCTTATGCCAGTAACCTGGTATAACCCCCTACAGCCACAAGGATCCTGGTCTGATGATGAAGAAGACCAAGAAGCTGTACAAGAAAATGCTGCTGACCCAGCACCTCTCATTACTCCAGTGGAAATCAACCATGTTGAGCCACAAAGAGTTGATGAAGAAGAAGATCCGGCTCCCATGCCTGATCTTGAAGAATATGCAAGGATCTTGCAGCGACTCGCTCTAGAACAAGACCAAGACCGCGTCAACAAGCCTCCTCGCAACCCAGAGCCTGAAGTCCCTGAAGACCACCAGGTACATCCTCCCTTAACTCCTGAAAATGGAGAAAATTGCTGGATAGATGATCCTCTTACATTCGAGGATGAGTCTGACTCCGATTAGGCAACGTCTCCCGTCAGAGCTTCCTGTAATGTGATAATTCGGGATTATAGCTCTTCCGAAGCATCGTCTGATGAGAGCACTTACACTCCGGCGACGCCTCGCAATGTATCTTCTGGAGCCACCTCGTCTCACGTGACTTTCACTGAGATGACACCCTCTCAGGTTTCTTCTCCTGAGACTGTGACTTCAAAGTTCACACCCTTCCTGACTGAAGAATTCCCAGCTATTGATGCTTGGGACGATGAATTAGTCAACGAAGAAGAAAGGTTGCTGGATGCTATTCAGGACTTGTTCCCGGAAAATGCTCCGTGCAACACGATCACTGAGGATGGCAACTCTGCTGCTGATTCATCCTCAGCAAATGAAAAACGACAGCCTCTTGATCCTGAAGACAATCTTCCAAACGAAGACCCTTCTCAAGAAGCTCTCGAAGTTGGTAGAGGCACCCGCTCTGGCCGGGACTACCACAAAAATTACAACCAATCTTCCTTTACATATGTAAATCCTTCGGGAAAAGATGTTGTAAGCGCCCCTAGTGGCAACAATGATGAACATGCAGGCCCTAAGGAGGCTTTCAAGTATGACTTGATTAAACACTTCAGGCACATACCTGCACGTCTGCACATCCTAGATTTGTTGCGAATGTCTCCGCACACTCGTGATAATCTCATCTCGGAATTACAAAAGCTGAATGAGGATGTCGACAAACATGCGCCGCAAGTCCTCCAAATTGAAATGGATTACCGGGTCAAAAACTCAAAAGCCTTCTTAAAAGGAGAAAAGAAGAAAACTGAAGGATCATGCATTGAATGCCTCTCGTTTAAAAAAGCAGCCAGTGCAACTATCGCCTTCACAAAGGACGACCTCCTACTTGGCGAAACCAGGCATAACCGACCCCTGTACTTCACAGGGTATATCAAGGAAATGCCTATGCACAGAGTTCAGATCGACCCAGGTTCTGCACTCAACCTCATCTCCACATCGGCTCTTGAAGAGTTGGGCATCCCACCCAGCAAGCTGAGCCACACATCTGTATCTATCTTTGGATACGATGGGAGTACTCAAAGGCCTATTGGCAAAATCAGGTTCAAGTTGCAGATCGGTGATCTTATCTCTGAGGTCACTGTGTATGCAATAAAAACCCCTTCATGCTACAACATCCTTCTCGGACGCCCTTGGATCCACGAGAATGGTGTTGTCCCTTTAACTCTACATCAATGCATCAAGTTTGTTGGCGACGACGGCATGATACATCGAGTCTTTGCGGACAGAAAACCCTTCAAAGGTAAAGAAGTCCACTTCGCAGACTCACAGATGTATGAAGGTGAAAAAGAAGAAGAGGATAAGCACACAGCATCCTTTGCCAAAAATCTCCAGAAAGATAAAGGTAAAGCTCCTCAACAATCACCGGAAGAAAACAAATCATCCGGTAAATCCAAAGAGAGCATTCAAACTCCCTTCATCATCTCCCTCAAACCTTCAAAGCCTTTGGTCATCACAACTAAAGTGAAGAAGGTAAAACAAAAGCCTGGGGGCAAATTTGTTGTCTCTTTCGTGTCTATCATGCAAGACACGGATTCGGATTCAGAGCCAGAAGACGACGCATCGTCAAGCCAAGCTGACACTCAGCAAGTTCAGCCTGCTCTCACTCCAATGGAGACAACTTCTGACATAGAAGATCCTACGTCAGCTTCCTTCGTTGTTCCAGCAACTTCAGCAAAGGAAAAGCCGATCTTCTTCCATAGATCGGATGCTTCTTCATCAAACTCCATGCTTGAACCTTTGTAAAATAAAGGTATGCCTCAACTATCCTTATACAGTTCTGTGGCACAAGCTATTATGAAGAAAATGGGCTATGACGCTCAAAACCCAGTCGGTTTGGGAGAAGGACGCGGTATTCTCACGCCATTGGGGCCCGTCTTGACCAAAAGCCAGCTGGAAGATTGGAGACTCTATGGCTATGTAGAAAAGTCTTCACATGGGTTAGGGTATGATCCTGACACTCCCTTGAGACAGTTGACACAAAGGCTTAAAAGTCAATATACTGACCAAGCCTCAACATCTAAAGTCCATGAAGACATCGATCTCCCTGGATATCTCTTTTATGAGTCACCTGACAAAGATCCAGGAAGCTCATCCAATTGGCACGATTTCTCCGAAAATGAAGAGGAGTTGTCCGATGGCACAGACGTATGGTCTTCTGACCCAGAAGAACCCTCATCTCCAAAAGAAGTAGCCTACTTCAACCCGGTTTCAACAGGCGATTGGCATCATCTCATAGCAAGCCTGGGGAAAATTACCGATCAAGAAGACCCGTGGAAAGGAACAAAACCTTGGTCTGGAAATGCCTTTGAAACCTCAGAAGGTTTCGTTGAGCTGGAAGCCTCCGAAAATATTGTGGAGGAACCACCTTCGAACCTTCCAACAGAAGATCCTATTCAAAAGATAAACTTGGGAACACCAGATAACCCACGTCCTGTATTCATAAGCAAGAATATAAAGGATGATGAGTTACCCGAGTATATCGCCTTTCTTCGTGAGTTCGTTGATTGCTTTGCATGGTCTTACGCTGAAATGCCAGGCTTAGACCCCAAAATAGCGGTTCACAAACTCAATCTTCAAGAAGACATCAAGCCTGTCAAACAAGGCCAAAGAAGATTCCGTCCAGATGTGATGGATAAAATTGAACAAGAAGTTCAAAAACTCAAAAGCGTCGGCTTCATCCGTGAGGAACAACATCCTGAATGGTTGGCCAACATTGTCCCCGTGACAAAGAAGAACGGACAGATCAGGGTCTGTATTGACTATAGAGATCTGAATGGCGCATGCCCTAAAGATGAATTTCCGCTCCCCATACCAGAGGTAATGATTGATAGTACCTGTGGATTCGAGCGAATGACATTCATGGATGGTTTCTCTGGCTACAATCAGATAAAGATGCATCCTGAAGACGAAAAACATACATCTTTTCGGACCCCATTTGGCGTGTATTGCTACACTGTCATGCCATTTGGTCTGAAAAATGTTGGTGCCACATATCAGAGGGCTATGATGAAAATATTCCAAGATATGCAGCACAAGACTGGTTGAATGTTACGTTGATGACCTCGCCGTCAAAAGCAAAAGAAAAGAAGATCATCTCGAAAACCTTCGAGAAGTCTTCCTCCGGCTTCGCAAACACAAACTGCGAATGAATCCTTTGAAATGCTTCTTCGGCATCTCGTCGGGTAAGTTCCTCGGATTCTTAGTTCGGAAAGCTGGAATAGAACTTGACCCCATAAAAGTCAAAGCCATTCTAGAAATGCCCTCTCTAAGAACCTTGAGAGAACTCAAAGGGCTTCAAGGGAGATTGGCCTACATCAGACGGTTCATCTCCAATCTTTCGGGGAAATGCCGTCCATTCTCCCGGTTGATTAAAAAAGGTGTAAACTTTGTCTGGGATGCTGACTGTGAAGCTGCTTTCCAAGACATCAAGTCATACCTGAAAAAACCTCCAGTGTTAGCTGCTCCTACCACTGGAAAACCATTTATCTTGTACACAAGAGCCTTTGATCACTCTTTGGGAGCTCTGCTTGCACAAGAAAATGATCAAAGAAAAGAAGCTGCTCTATATTACCTCTCAGCCGCATGCTAGTAGGTGCAGAGCATCGCTACTCTCCAGTCGAAAAAGAATGCCTTGCAGTGATGTTCGCCGTACAAAAGCTGCGTCACTACTTGCTTTCCAACACAGTATACCTGGTCTCGAGGGTCAACCTCTTGAAAGTCCTTGTCACAAAAGCAGGTTCTCTCAACGCTCGACTGGCAAAATGGTCCATCCTTCTGTCACAATTTGATATTAGGTATGTACCACAAAAGGCAATCAAAGGGCAAGCTCTAGTGGACTTCCTCGCAGAGCATCCATTGCCTAAAGATTCTCCACTCAGAGATGATCTCCCAGACGAACCAGTCTACAATGTGGAGACTTTCTCACAAAGTGCCTCCTGGGACATGTACTTTGACGGTGCAACCAGGACAAATGAAAAAAGACAGCTGATCTCGGGAGTTGGCATCCTCTTTGTTAGCCCCTGACAAATACATGATTCCACACGCTTTCTCGCTACTGGAACCATGCACAAACAATGCAGCTGAATATCAAGCTCTGATCTTAGGATTGGAACTCACCATCGAATCCGGTATCACCATGTTGGGAGTCTTTGGAGACTCTCAACTGATCGTCAACCAGATGAATCAGAAATTTGAAGTCAGGAAGCCAGATTTGCTGCCTTACTACAACAAAGCACAATCACTTCTGCAAAAGTTTGACATCTGTCACATCACCCACATTCGTAGAGGTGAAAACATACGTGCAGATGCCCTAGCTGGACTTGCCGCATCCATGGCAATTCAGGAAGGGGAAAACATGCAAATCACAGTGTGCGAAAGTAGAATCCTTCCTCCTCTTAACACACACCAAGCTGTTGTTGAATGCCACCAAATGGTTGGAAGTAGGATTTCAATCCTTCAAACTTCAATCGGCGACTGGAGGGATCCGTTCATTGATTACATTATGTTCGGAATCCTACCTGAAGATCCAAAAGAACGGGTAAGCACCCAAAGGCGAACCCCAAGCTTTTATTTGGATATTCCTTCAAAAATCCTTTACAGGAAATCCTTCAACGGAGTACTTCTACGTTGCTTGTCACAACAAGAGGCTGAAGAAACACTCAAAGAAGTTCATGCTGGTCTTTGCGGAGCTCATCAGGCTGGTCCCAAGCTCTATGATCAGATAAAAAGGTTAGGATATTACTGGCCTACCATGGTAGCTGACGCAATGCAATTTGCTAAGCGCTGCCAACAATGCCAAATTCATGGAGATTACATTCACATGCCTCCAGAATGGCTGCATCCTACAGCGATCTCATGGCCTTTCGAAGCCTGGGGTCATAGGTCCTATTTCTCCCCCTTCGAGCAAAGGTCATCGCTTCATCTTTCCCGCTACGAATTATTTCTCCAAGTGGTCAGAAGCATTTGCGTTCAACGAAATGAAGACCTCATCAGTCCTTCAGTTCCTGCGCACCAACATCATTTGTTGTTTCGGCATACCCAAAAGATTCGTCCATGATAACGGACCACAATTCCGGGATCATCGATTCTACAGGTTCTGCGACAAATACAAAATCCAAAGCTGTCCTTCGACTCCGTACAATCCGGCAGCAAACGGGTTAGCAGAAGCTTTCAACAAGACACTCTGCAAAATCCTCAAAAAAATGGTCTCTAGTCACAAAAGAGACTGGAGCGACAAAATGTCTGAAGCTTTGTGGGCCTATCGAACCACCGTTCGAGGACCAACCCATAGCACACCATTCTCCTTGGTCTATGGATGCGAAGCTGTCGTGCCCTTGGAAGTACAAATTCCTTCCTTGAGGGTATCCTTGCAAAATGACATGACTCAAGAAAGCAATGTCAAATTGCGACTCCATGAGCTGGACAATCTCGATGAGAGACGGCTCGAAGCTCAACAAAGCATTGAACTTTACCAAGCACGCATGGTAGGATCTTTCGATAAAAAGGTCAGGCAACGCGCCTACAAAAAGAGTGACTGGGTTCTTGCGGTAAAAAGACCAATGGGCTTCGCTCACAAGTCCAAAGGCAAATTTGAGCCAAAATGGGAGGGACCCTACGTCATCGACAAGGTTTTCTCCAATGGCGCATACGCACTTCTAAACATGGAAGGTGACAGATGTATGCTGCCCATCAACGGCAAGTTCTTAAAGCGGTACTACCCTTGAAGACTTACCCAACTGGGTAAGAGCAATGCCTGTACGGCCAAAACCGGTTTCCAGGTACACGCTCGCTAAACCCACCCTTTTTTAGAATTTTCATGTCAAATATTGAAATTTCTAGAAATTTAAACAATGCTTACTTCCATCGTTTCATTGTTCAAAAAAAAAAAAAAAACCCAAGTTTAGGAACCTTTCCCTAACTTGACCAAAATTTTCAACCCTTGAACCCAAAATTCATGGTTTGAAACAAAACCCGGATTCAGGGATTTCCACCCTAGTCCACCCTGCCTTTTACCGCCAAAATGGTTTTAGGTCAAAACTTATGACCCTCGTGTCTTTAAACAAAAAAAAAAAAAACAAAAAAAAATGGTTTTTAAAAAAAAAACGCGGGGAAGCGACGCTTAGTCGATACTCGCACAAATCGGAAGCATGCGAACCACGTTCGACACTTCCAAAATTGCAGGGAAGCGACATTTCGTCGATACTTGCAAAATTCAAAAACTGTGGAGACGAAACATTTCAGTTGATATCCACAACCCAAATTTGAAAGGTTCGAAAAAACCTAAAAAACCATGGAGACGCAACATTTCAGTTGATATCCATAACCCAAAGGTTCGAGAAAACCACAAATTTCAAAAATCATGGGGAAACGACATCAAGTCAGTACCCGCAAAACCAAAATTTTTGAAAAGCAAGGATGCGACATTCCATCGATACTTGCACCCAAATCCGCGAGGATGCGACATTCCATCGATACTCGCACCGAATAAGCAAGGAGGCGACATTCCATCGATACTTGCAAGAACATTCAGCAGGGAGGCGACTTTTAGTCGATACTTGCATTTTTGAAAACTAAACCGGCTATCAATGCCACAAACTCGGCTATCAATGCCACCAAAAACCGGCTATAGATGCCACAAAACAAACCGGCTATCAATGCCACCAAAACAGAACCGGCTATCAATGCCACAAATAAAAAATTGGCTTTCAAAAACCCCGGCTATCAATGCCACAAACTTGGCTATCAATGCCACAAACCAAAAATCGGCTATCAATGCCACAAATTCGGCTATCAATGCCACCAAAACTGGCTATAGATGCCACAAAAAAAAACTCGGCTATCAATGCCACAAAAAAAGCTGGCTCTCATGCCAAAATTGGCTTCCATGCCACAAGCAAAAATCTGGCTTCCATGCCAAAACAATCATTTGACAAAAGATTTTCACAAAATGACAAGCTTTTGATCAAATCCCATTTAGCAATTACTTTTATCACAAAAAGATTCAAGTGAGCGTAGGGATAACGAAACAAAAAAAAAAGAAGAGCATCTCATTTAGCAATTACTTTTATCACAAAAAGATTCAAGTGAGCGTAGGGATAACAAAAAAAAGAGTACAAAAAAAATACATGTGGTACCAAAAAAAAGGAAAGTGTTCACAAGCACTAAAAAAAAGTACCAAAAAAATACAAGTGGTACTAAAAAAAAAAAGAAAAAAAAAGAGAGAAGGATGGTTTCTGTTTTTTAAAAAAAAAAAAACAGGAGCTCAATCAAAAATGGTCTCCAGCCAAGAGTTCAGCTCCTTAAGCAAACTTTTGGCCTCAGCCGTCAAGGATTCCAAGGCACGCTTCTTCAGGAATTTGCCATGAGATGCTGGAGTGGGCTGTACCCCTTCTTTCGCACCAGGAAGCTTATCTCGAGCAGTTCGCCATTGTTTGTACTCATCAGACTTCCTTTTAAGAACTCGATTGGCATCTGCAACCCGGTGAATCAGAGCAGTCTCCCTTTCACGAGCCTCTGTTATTGCCATCCACTTGGCAGCGACTTGTGCCTGCAGATGCTCAAGACGTCTCCTGGCCTCATCGACCTCCCTATCAAGGATGTTAAGGTCATGTGTCAGCCCAATGATGTTTAGCTCTTCTCAGTTCTTCTCTCGGACTACCTGCTTCCTGCTTTCTGTAGCCTCATCCAGGTTAGACTGAGCCTTATCCGCAGGGTCCAGGAACATCTCCTTGAAGAACTGGTCATCAGGAAAACCAATGGTCTCAAACCACCTGTCGCCCAGCTCAATGATCCTATCAACAATCGCCGTGGCACTTGTGACATCTAGACCAGCCTCTTCAGCATCACCGAGAATCTCACGCACATGCTGGATCATCTCAAATCCGGCATCTAAGTGCCTAGAAAGCAGAGTCTCAATCCAAGAGCTCAGAACTCGCACCACCACCTTCTTCGCAAAAAGAAGAGATGGCCCAGCTGAAGATTCGCCCAACTCCGTTGGTCGGCTACTCATCTCATCATCTGTTGGAAGAGTAACAAAAGAACTCTTTCCAGTTGAAGCTGCTCCTGCTCGGGAAGGAATCTCAGCACGAGGTATCTCCTCAACATTGTCAGAACTGGTCCCAGGAGTCTCTACCTCTGGATCAACCTCTGGCATCCCTTGCTCCGGTTCTGAAGGAAGCGACGGACCCTCCTCTGTCACTTCAAAACCTGCCAAAGAAACACAAAAAGGTATGAATATGATCCTGTTTGAAAATCATTATCAGGGTTATAACTACAAAATACCTTCTTCGACGACTGGCGGAACACTTTCTTCCTCCATGAACAGATGAACTCATCGGAAGCATCATCAACATTTACATCCATCGATGGTTCAAAGTCATCGGAATCCTGTGGCAAGTCAGCTGGCAAGAAATGTGTTAGCAAACCAAGTCACAGACAAAAAAAAAAAGAAAGCAAAAAAAAAGTCGTACCAATTGGAGATTCTGGATTCACTCCAGAGTCCCTCGGTTCTTCTTCAGGTGCCCCGACAGGATCCGTCACCACCTCATTGGTTGGAACCTCAGGCATCACCAAGTCTTCCTCTGCTAAAAAAAAAGGAAGAGAAAAGCAGAAACAAGAAGCAAATCAGAACATGGAAAATCCCATGAAAACAAATGGAAAGAGAAAAAGGAAGAATCATACCTTCACCGACGGTCTCTTCTTCTCGGCTTCTCTTCTCTGGAGGCTCGTCAGCATCCACTAGCACATCCTCATTGATAGTAAGAGGAACTTCCAAGTCAGGAGAGTCCTCATGCTGCCCCTTGCTGCGATGATGACTCCTCCTCCTCTTACTCCTGCGGGCTCGCTTCTTGGAGGAACCTGCCCCGCTGTCAGAGTCAGGTTTCCCACTTGACTCCTCACTGGATGGTCTACTCTTGCCAGTAGACTCCACGGAAGCTTGCCTCTGTGCCGCTTGCATCCAAGCACCAAGTTCGGCTTCCTCCTGTTCTAGCTGCTCTAAAGCCTCATCAGGTATTTCTCGAACAGCTTCAGAACCAATGACGCCCTGGTCACCGAGAAAGCCTATCTTGTGCTTCTCTCCAGAAAGGAAGGCCCAAACTTCCTCTCGCCGGACGTCATCCGACTTTCCAAGGCCCTTTCCAGATGCCAGCTTCACATCAAGCTCCTTCTTGGAAAGCCCCCGATATGCCGAAAAGCTCTCCGCGAACCACTTCGCAAAGCCGGCAGTCCGGGAAGTCAGCAACACAGGATAAGAAATCATGGCTGTAGTATCTTCAGCACTATAGAAAGCCCATGCATTTCTCCCGTCCTGTAAACCTCCAAAGCGCTTCACCATGCTTGAAGGCGCTCCAACAACGCCTTGAGAAAAGCCCACCTGCAAAGCAAAGCGAGAGGGTACATACGGCTGGATGTCGACGAAAAGATGTTTATGGTACACCATCGTGCCGACACGTATGCTGAAAAGCCACTCTCTCTGCATTCGTCAAGGAATAATGCCTTCCCGACCCCGCCCTGGTAGAGTCTCGGGAGGCACCAAAATCAAAAGCCTTCTTCCGCAACTCCGGAGAAAGCTTCACTGAAGACTGCCCCATCTCGACGTCCCTGAACCGTCGGATCCTCATGCGGGCAAACAAAAGTGATTCGGACACGGCTTTGCCCTTAGCCAGTCGAATCATCAGAGGATCATTATCCTGTGCAGCACCCAGCCGGTGGAAGCTAGGACAGTGGTACACGTACCACGAATAAAAGATGTGGACTGAAAATACCCTATTCATGGGAAGCCCAAGCCGAACCAAAAAAGCAGCAGCCTGCAGTTCGGTACACAGGTAGGAGTAAAGAGCTGGCACCAAAGCAAGCTGCTCTCCCAACGCCATCTGACAAGCCGGAAAAATACAATGCGGCCTGATGTGCATTCCATCTCCTCTAGCAAAAAGAGCCTCACCAAGCCAATAAGTGAGGTAAACAGCGAGATCTCTCCGCAGTGCAATGTCAGGACATATGGCGTTTGTACTGGCACAGAAATCTCTCAACTCTTCTTGCATGGCCAAGATCTTCTTTGAACTTGGATCCTGAGCTCCGGCTTCTTGGGTCACGCTATCAGAAGACTCCCTGCTATAAAAAAAGTTGGGGAATGAAGAGCTAGAACTCTTCCAACTGCTGGATCTAACTTTCAAACCCTCTTTCTCCTTCAAAAAATCATAGAAGGCGACGAGCTGAAAGTACAGAAGCCTGAACTCCTCAGACTATCCCTCAAGGACACTGTCAATCGGCATAAACTCCTCATAGAGTTTGCCGAAGGTGGGCAATCCAGTAATGATGCTCAGCTCCTTCAAAGAGAAACCAATCTCACCATTCGTCACAACGAAGGTATTGGTTTGTGGGAGGAATGATTCCAGCATAGCCATGAAGGCCTCGTCGGAAAAGATCACGGTCTCCCTAAAGGCACGGACCGCATCAAAAATCCCGGCTTCCTTCAAAACGGCGCCACCAATCAGCAGGACGCGATCAGTCCACGACTTCCACTCGGAGTTAGCATTGAAACGGCCACGGAGTCGAAAAGGCTTGATCCAATTGCTGCCGTCACCGCTAAAAATACCAAGGCCCACCGGTCTCAAATCGACCGACGGATAATCAGAACCCCGGTAGCCGCTGGATGGCATCAACAGGTCCATGTCAACAGGCGACCTCTCCATATATCCAGGAGAACCGCCAACAAAAACCCCGGTCTTGATTACATTTGTCCTTCTCACCCAGCTTGGAGGATCTTCCCTCTTAGAGCACGTGGGGGCAAGGCTCATGATCGAGACAGTGCGATCAAACGTCGACCGGGTAACAACAGTCTTCTTCTCACCATCTGCTGTGAAAGAAAACTGAAAACACCTCCTCTGGTATGTCATGTCATCAGGGACTGCATCACCAAAGAAGAAGGTAGGCTTGGGCAAAACGCTCTGATCTTCCATCACCCATGGACGACTGCTTACCATGATCTTATAGAATTCCTCTCCCTTGATAGTGATCAGTCGCTGCCTCATCTCATCTCTGTTGAGGGAGTCGCACTCTTCCAGATTTCTCTCAACATACTGGACCTTCTCAAAGGCCTGCTGAACGGCCGGATTAGAAGTTCTAGAAGATCGACGAGGTACGCTTATAGCAGGCTCTTTACCTTTGTTCGTTCTGGAGGAACCACCTGCAAATGATGGAAAAGAAAAAGATCAAACATCAAAATGACAGAATCTCGCTAAAAAAAATCTGGCGAAATTTTGACATGATGACGGGGCAATTCCGAAGAAAAGGAACTATCCCAAAAGAAATAGAAAGCTTGAAGATGGGCTCAACATCGCTGCGAGCTCCGAAACTCCAAACTTTCGAAACCTCAAAGTCTCCGCAAAATCAGGAAGGGCTCAACATCGCTGCGAGCTCCAAATTCCCAAATTTGCGAAAACTTTCAGGTATGCTATCACATCATGCTACAAATTTAATTTACAATTGAATGCATGCATGAACATCTAGGTTTGCCAAAAAAAGGGGCATTATCATGATGAGCAAAAGAAAACAAAAAAAAAAGAAAAAAGAAAAGAAACTTTCTCGAAAAAAAAAAGAGGGAAAGAAAACAAAAAAAAAAGAGAAAAAAAAGGGATGGCCCACAGGCCACGTGTCGTACGGATCTGGCCGTACGGCCCACAAACAAAAAAAAAAACAAAATATGAAAAAAAAAAGAAAGAAGAAAAGAAAGCAAAAAAAAAAAAGGTGTGAAAAAAAAGAAGCAAACACGTGGAAAAAAAAAGAAAGAAACAAAAAAAAAAGAAAGAACTTTTTTTTCCTACAATGGGGTTTTCTTGAAAAAGGGAACTTACTTGAAGCCATTGATGGAAAAGAAGAAGAAAAGTCTTGAAGATCTTGAAGAAGAAGAACTCTTGGTCTTGAAGCCCTCTTGAGATTATTGCAAAAGAAAGTAATAAGAGCAAGAGATCCAACCTCCTCCTTGCTTTTATAGAAGAGAGCAAACCAAAGAAGGAAAGAAGAAAGAGGTAAGTGTTACTAATTAGTAACCTTACCAAAAGAAAGAGATTAGAAAGATTCTTTCCCAAAAGAAAGATATCTTGAGGGATTCTCTCCAAAAAAGAAATCAATGAGAGATTTTCTCCTAAAAGATAGGATCAATGAAGGATTCTTTCCCAAAAGAAAGATATCTTGAGATATCCCATCCCAAAATAAAGGGAACATGAGAGATTCTCTCCAAGTAAAGATATTCTTAGATATTCTCTATCCAAATGAGATATTTTTGGATATTCTTTACAAAAATGACACCATATGAGATCTAAGCCATTTCAAAAGCTTAAGGTCCCATGGGTTAGCCCATATGAGCCAGGTTTGACCACCTAGGCATAAAAAAAAAAAAAATTTTGGGCTTTTAGTCAAAGAGAAATCCCTCTTACCAAGAGTATACAAAAATGGTTCCATGCCTCTTTTGAGTTGATTCGACCATACAAAAGAGAATTCCAAGCCCCATGAGCTTCCAAAAATCAAACCATCTAGCCTCATATACCAAATTGAGCCAAAATCTTGAAATTGACATTCCACAAAAATCAAACCAAATCCTGGTCCCCTAACTTGCCACATACAGCTTGTTGGGTCACAAGACCAAAACCAAAAACCAAGACCTGATCCCCTAACTTGCCACATACAGCCTGTTAGGTCACAAGATCAAAACCAAAATTGATCCTCCAACATTCCACATACAGCTTGTTGGGTCACACGATCAAAACCAAACCCGACCCCCTAACCTGCCACATACAGCCTGTTAGGTCACAAGGTCAAAACCCAAATCCACATCCCTGATGTCATCTTCAAAACTTAGCCTCAAGATGGTACGTGATCCCTTTCACTACCATAAAATTCCCCTGGAAGCTCAAAAGGCTACAAATACCAAAAAGAAAGACTGCTCAAAGACTCTTGGTCAAGTCACAGGCTCTCCTTCAAAAATCTCTTCGAGGCACATCGACTACAAAAGTTAAGCAACTCGTCGCTGTACCTCGAGGGGGCATTTGTTGACACCAAAAATGTCACTTTGCCTCTTCAAGATCCAAAGAGCTACATAAAGTCGCAACCTGCCATAAATAGGCAAGGCTACTTCCAAAAAATCAAATCTTGTCAGAATCAAACAAAAACTGCAAGATCCTTCAAGACAGCCAAAAGAGGAGTACACAAGAAGTTTTGGGCCATTTCAAAATCATTTGGCCTAACTTCGCTTCTCCGACAGCCGAAAAGGAGCTCTCGGCGGCGAAAGCATCGGAGACACCAAATCTTCGATCAGAGCCGATGGATGGTCTCAAAATACATCCAAAAGGCTCCACGTCAAGTTTCGAGTCAAACCGACAACGTTTGCCCTACATCAACCCTCGAACAGCTAAATCAAGCCTCTCGGCAGCAAGAACCGCCGAGGCCATCACTCATCAGATAGAGCACATGGGCGGCTTCAAAATGCTTACAAAGGGCTACACGTCAAATTTCAGGTCATTTCGACAACATTTGACCATAGTTTGACGCTCGGAAGCCAAATCAGGCCTCTCGGCGGCAAAGCTCTCCGGGACCATGGTTTCCAAGACAGAGCCTATGGATCATCTTAAAATGACTCCAATGGGTTCCCTGTCAAATTTCAAGTTAATCGGACATCGGTTGACCGCACATCAAACCGCGACATCTTCATCGCGATAAAAGTGAGTCTACTGGTGATAGGACCCCAAATGGCTTCAAAACTCAAACAAAAGCCTATGTTGGTCTTATTTATTGCTCAGGAGGCTTCACACCAAATTTCAGGTCATTCCGACATCGTTTGACCCAGTTTCAGCTTCTGACGGAAAATCGGCAGCTCTGCGCGACAAAGTCTTCGGCTTTCTCAAGAAATTGGAAACTTTGCAAAATAAAATGCAAGGATTCTCATCAGGTTTCCTACAGGGAAATCAGGCCAATAAATGGTCAAAAATGTCAAGGAAAAATACAGAAGAAAAAAGAATCGAAAAACAGCAAAAATGGACACAAAACGGGACAAAAAGGGGAAAAAAAAAAACCCAGGGTCGCAGGCCCCTGCGACCCTGGGCCAGGGTCGCCGATGACCCTGGAGCCCGGGATCGCCGGGAAGGCCCCGGAAACCCCGGTTTTCACCGTTTTTTCTCGATTCGAAGCGTCCAGCCTCTGGTAGTTTCCAAAACTCATACTTTTGAGACACCAAATCCTCTGACATCCGTCAAAAACACGGGTCAATCATCAAAAGTATCGTAAACAACATTGATCGCCACCCGGTCAACCAAAAAAAAGTGTGCTTTCTACCTGACCGATCGGGAAATTGACAGGACGGATGGCACTGACCCGCTGTTGGCAACCAACACCTGAAGTCACATGGTCATCCGATGTCGATTTACATGAAGATCCATCGATGATCATTGCCAGAAGAATCCCAAAAGACGCGGCACGGCCCGCGACTCTTCAACTGCTCGGCGACCACTTAATGCGATTAATTGACTAGCTTTATTACAGTCATTAATCCATTTCTTTGGATAGACCAATCAGAAGCAGGCATCCGGGAGTTACAAGTCAAGAGATTCATGGCATTTAACCCATGAAACTCCTCCCATCATGGCGATTAAAGGCGATTAAATGCCCTCAATCTCCTCCGGCCAATCAGAAGCCAAGAAAAAGGAGTTACAAAATAAAGATTTAAATCCTGTAACTCCTCCCATTATGCGGCTTAATGACAATAAAAGCCCATAAACCCTCCTAAATGGCTACCTAAAAGCCTATAAATAGGAGAGCTCTCCAAGAAGAAACAAAAAAAAAGACAGAGACACAGACAAAGCACAGAAATTCAGAGAAGGAAAAGAGAGAAAACTCTGCGGAAATCCTACACCGACCACCGCTACAAGGTGACAAAAGTCCCTTGGGGGTACCCCCCCCTCCCCAAGGTCCTTGCCTTCTCCTTCTGCCTCCAATGGCTTAGATGTGGCTTTTCAGCCCGTCTACTCGGTTTTTTATTGGACATAGGACCTCCTTTTGGTCTTTGTCCTCTAAAAACCTGAGGTTATAGCCAAGCCAAGCGAATCAATAGCATCCTCTGTTCTCATCTGCATGGATGATGGCGAAGCCCACATATGGCTTGCGACCGTCAATCTGAACGGGTCCCCCACAATCTCCGGAGAAGTTAGATCCTCCTTTTCTTGCTTTTCATTGTAGTTTGTATTTTTTCAAAAGAGACAAAAATCACAACTCTTGTCTTTCATTATTGATAAGGATTGTAAATCGGCTATAAACGCCAAAATCGGCTATAAACGCCAGAAATCGGCTATAAACGCCAAAATCGGCTATAAATGCCAAAAAATCGCCTTTCACGGCAAACCAAGAAAAATGTCTCTTTTCTTAAATATATGTGCAATGGAAAACTTGAAAGAAGTTGATTTCTTTTTTACTTGCGAAGGTTGATCTCCGGATAACCACTTGCAATTCCGAGTAAAATAGAAAATCTGGCACACCCACACAACAAAAATGTTGATGCGCGCCTCTGCCCCCCGGTTACGAAAGGGTCGGACCCAACGGACTCCCACGTCCGCCGACCTCGGTAGAACCGAGCAGGAGCGCGGTCCATCAATGGTAACTGATTAAAGAAAGTTATTTTAATCATATACCCTCTCTTTCCTTGATTTTGAGGAGAAAAATAGTTAAAGATCATGAATAATTTGCTTTCATTTTTATTTTGATTTGTAGAAGCGAACATATTATACTTGGAGGCACCAACTGGAGTTGGATTCTCTTATTCCACTGATACTTCATACTACGTGAGTGTGTTTTATAACTCTTCCATTCATCTTGTTATTTCATTGGTTACTTTTTGTTAGTTTTATGGACTCAATCCAGTAGATGATATAATAAATTGATTAATTTATTTATTTATCAATATATTCATGTTTTTCTTTCATGAGATGAATTGCGATTTATTATATACTTGCACATAACCAATATGAATGACATGATGGTTCATGAGATGAACCGGAGTCCACAAGTATATTAGATGTAACACATGTGTATGGATGATATCCACATACGGGAGACATGTGTAACAAATCTTATACTTAAATATCTTCACAACCAGTGATGAGATTGGACATCTCATACTGACAAGGTTGCAGCACTTTGATCACTATGAGATAGTGTGATTTGTCTCAATCATCAGAATGTAAGATTCTGGATCATAGTGCTGGTACATTGGATGTATTGAAGGACCATGAGAAGCAACTTATGATCACTACTTTACTTTAAGGTCTGCTCTTATAATTCCCTAGCAATTAATGAACTCAAGTTTCTATCTATTCATTTGCTTTGAGTCACCAATGAGTGAGGCCAACTGTAGGTGAACACCTCGGTGATTTGGTTACGTGGTAGTAGAGCTGTGGGAACATTAAATGGTCAAGATGGAATCTATCTCTAATATCTCCTTGTGCCAATTAATGGATTTATCATTGGTAAGTATACACCCATTTCGATTAAGAGTTAATTGGAAAGGTACCATGATCATTATAATTAATTGGGGCTCAAGGATAATAAGATATGGATCTAAGTTTGGAAAACAGATTCAATTGATCCATGGATATTGATGGAGGGGCCTACTTGTGGTAATGTGGAAATTTAGGGTCTTCTATGTAATTTTCTAAGACTGGAGTTCAATTGCATTTATATAGTGGAATTATTTGCAATTAACTGTGGGCCCGGATTGCACATGAGATGTGGGGTCGCGTGTCCCAGTTGGAGCCAGCTTTCTAAGGAATCCATAGTGGTCCCCACGCTAGCCCAAATTGGAAAGATACTAATTCTAGTTGAACTCTTAAAGGAAGGTTACTATTTCTATTTGAAGTGAGACTTCTAATAGTGGTAATAGTATGTTACTAATTATTAATGGAAGTGAGACTTCTATTATAATTAAGAAAGAAGAGAAAGTTACTAATTAATTTAGAAGTAAGACTTCTAGTTGAAATTAGTAAGAGAGGCTTGCAAAAGTTATAAAAGAAGAGGCATATGGGCTGGACGTCCACCATAAGAATCCCCTTTGGAATTCACGCCCTAGCCTTCCCCTTGTGCAAGTTGTTGCACGCCCATCTCTCTCTTGTGCAAGTGTTGCACATATCTTCTCTTCTAGTTTCCTTCTAGTTCCTAGATAGTTTCTCTTGAAGACCCCTCTATCTTCTTGAGAAAAGAGATCTGATAAAGGGTCATAGCATGGAAGGCCATTAGGTTTTGGAGAAACCTATTTGATTCACGAAAGAGTTCGTCATCAAAGAAAGTAGCAAATTCTCCATTAGAGCACAACTAAGCTCTAAAGGTATAATTTATTTCCTTGTATGTTATAGATCTTTGTTACATGTTTGTTGCTGATATTCTATCTTATAGATAGATTGATTTACTGATCCTGACATGTGAGATTGAGGGTTTGCATCTTGGATGAATTAGTAGCCTTTTGGATATTTGATCCCTGTATCAAGTGGGTCAAATTTTTTTGAAACCTATCCTAGAGGCCTACCTAATTTCCAACAGTTATTTCTTTGGTTACTTTCAGACTTGTTAGTTCCAAAGCAGATTTGATTTGCAGCTACAGTGACTAGACATCATTTGCTCTAAACAGAGCCGATAAAGTTGGAACTTTTTATTTTAAATTCATCCCAAGGTTGTTTGTCCAGGTCCATGTCCTCCAAATATTGAATTTTTTTAAGATTGCTGAACAATTGGAGGTGACACAAGTTGATTACTATGACTCCAAAATGCAGACTGAGAAATGTATAAAACAATACGTAACAAGATCGTTTCAATGAAAACCTCATCATTTTAGATTAGTTAGATTCATGAAACTAATTGAGCCCTTAAACGTGTTTAATCACTTGATGCAATTTTGTTTGTTATATTTGTTGCAAGTTTTACTTCAGTAGCAACACCCTCATTAGTTTGTTAACGCTAGCAGTGTTGGTTGCATTTTTCAGCTTAGTAGGATGTTCTATAGCATTGTGAAATGGTTGTGAAAGATCAATTGATGGGGCACTTAGCGGCAGTTAGCCACTTGCCAATAGTTATTGTGGACGGGGCATTCCTGGAAATCATAGATTATGCTATTCTACAATTCTGATTGCTCTTCCTTCCCCATTGGATGTGCACCTTCACCTATGATTTTTCTATGGTTATCATGGTTGCAACACCCATTAAAAACGTGTTTAATTTGTTGATGTAATTTTGTTTGTTATATTTGTCTCAAGCTTTATTTTGGTTGCAATACCCATTAGTTTGTTAACACTTAGCATTGAAGGTCATATGTTATTGTGTTGTTCATAGTAGGAGAAATGATCTACGCCTAATAAAGTTGAAATGCTTCGGTATGACTTTCATCATATTCCCTATACTTTCAACTTTCGAAGTTTGGAAAAAATCGATTGTCCAACTTATACTCAATATGAACCTCAACACAAATATTAACACTTTGTGGGTACCTTTTGAAGGATATATGGCTAAGAGAAGACAAGCACAATTATTTTCACATCTTTGGTGAATATGGATGGAGGGTGGGTAAAATGCAGAAACATGAGATTATCATTGTTCCAATGTGTTATTTGGAGCACTTCACAATCATCGTAGGATATCCAAATGCAAAAAGATGGGACTACTACAATAGTATGCCAGGGGACTCGCGACATTGGGAAATGGCTCAACAATTTGTGAGTATTGAGTACCGACATATATAGAAATTAGTTATTTCTATTCAGATTAATTGTTAATACGGATTAATTATTTTGATACACATTATTTATATAGATTCATTGGTTGAATGAGTCTTTTGCTGCTTACAACTGGGAAGAGCCAATGGGATGGAGAAGGTGAATTGTTAAGAACGTCCCTTTACAAGAGAATTCACATGACTGCGAATATTTTGTAATGGCATCCGTAGAACATGTCCTCCTCAATCTAAAGTTTGAATTCACTCAGCGTGACATGATGTATTATCGATGCAAACTAGTGATTAACCAGTACAATAGACAATTAGAACTGTACAAGAAAAGGGATCAACAATCAACATGACGGGGATGATGGATTTTCAATATGTGACCAATCTGAAATGCCTTGTGTTGTGACATCTGATTCGACTGTTCTCCCATTGGGGTGTTTAATTTTCTTTGTAATCTGAACCTTTTTTTGTGACAATTTGCCTCTGTATTTTGGATGGTTGACATGTTAAAACTGATAGCCACTGTTGTTGGTTTCATTTTCTTCTTGTATGTTTGAAGGCTTCTAATCTAATGTGAATGGTGACAGTTATTTGTCACACTGTAGTGATACTAGTTAGTTCATCTTGAAACTTGACAATGATTGCTGGAAATGTTACCAAACAGGTTGTCCATCTAGGTGATGTGTTGAACATTTGATTGTGAAAAAGGCAGACAATTGGCTGGATTATGTGTTAAATATTCTGGAGAAGATCCTGGGGAGGATGAGGACAGCTAATTGGCTCCCTCGATCCCATTGATGTAGATCACATTTACAGCCTGATTAAAACATGGGTTCATGAGGGTTGAACAACCGTAGGCAAATATAGGATAATTTTAACCTTCTAGCAGATCCAATGTGATGCATATGTGGATGAAAATGTGATCCAATGTGATGTGATCAAAGGTGATCATAGGAAATGTGTTCCAATCTTAAGTTGGAAAGGATTTGCACTAATCAAAGGTGCCTCCAAGTGGGCCCATAGAGTTCACAGGATAAAAACTCTCCAGGCTATCAGGACGTTTTCATTGATATCAACAAATTTATTTGTTGATGTTGACATACTTTTAGTTGACATCAACGAACACTGTGTTGAATTTTGGAAATAAATATGTGCTAACAGTACGTTTTCATTGACATAAACAAATTGTCAGTTGACATCAACGAACACCGTGTTGAGCCTCGGAACATAAATATGTGCTAACAGTACTTTTTCATTGATATCAACAAATTTATTCGTTGATGTCAACAAATTGTTAGTTGACATCAACAAACACTATGTTAAATTTCGGAACATAAATATGTGCTAACAGTACATTTTCATTGACATCAACAAATTTATTCGTTGATATCAACAACTTTTAGTTGACATCGACGAATACTATGTCATATTTTTTTAATGAAATATGTGCTATCAGTGCACTTTTCATTGATATCAATCAATTTCTCATTCAAATCAACATCCATTCACATTAAAACCTCTTCCTCACTCAAATCAACATCCATCCACATTAACAACTCGTTTCACTTTCGAAACAAAAACCAACCACATTCAATAATAAATCTATACTAAAGCAATTAACAATCATCCACAATCTGAACATAGACATTAATTAACAACAATCATCCACATCAAAACCTATGCTCGATTAAAATCAATAAGTATCCACAACAACCATCAATAAGAACACCATATTCCACATTCAAAATAAACAACAACCACATTCTATTATAGACATTAACAAAATTAAACCATCAAGAGTGTTCCACATTAACCACTTGTCGAGTATTCAAAATGGGGCCAGCTCTCCTGAGCTGAAGCTTAAGATAAGGTAAGCTGAAGTAAGCTCAATTACGTAGTGGGGCCCATTTGGGGACCCATATGGGAATGGGAGTGGGGGGATTTCAAGGACTCCCTGGGACCCTCCTTCCTACAAAAATCAGCCCAAATTGTGGTTTCTATCATCTCCATCTAGGCACCAAAAGTTTAATGGTCAACGGTCTATTTGGATTGGTACATAGTCGATCCAACGGTCTAGTAAATTCGGATTTGACCAAAAGTTGGTGGGCTTGTGCAATTTAAGGGGGTCGTGTGTTTGGTCCATTTGGATAGATCAAGGATGGGCCCTAGAAGCGTTAGCTACGGAATCATATCATAAGCTTAAGCTTAGGAGAGCCTTGCTCATTCAAATACAATCAAAATTTAAAATCTCATCCAAAAAATCACGTACATAACCACAAATCATCCACCCTCAAATAAATCACATGACCTTTACAAGTTTACAAATTGTCCATTTTAAAAGTACAAATTGACCATTTAAGTTTACAAAATGACCATTAAAAGGTCACAAAATGAGTGATACAAAATTATAAAATACTCCTGTAATAACCTGGGCCAGATCAGGCCCAGATTTGTCCGACCCATAGGGTTTGGGATGGGTTGGATTGCATTAGTTGTTTATAACCTGTTTTCAACCCATTAGTGACTCTTTGTTTGTTATTGAGTTGTTAAAACAATACCTCCTTGGGAGGAGGATACCGTTCGAATACCCAAGGAGATTTCCCAAAGGATAGAGATCTCACCATATCTCAAAAGTTTTGATCTTTATTTGCCTTCTGCGTTGATTTCATACTTTCGTATTTTTTTGGGTTATAGAGGAAGTGAGAAGAAAGGGTGCAGAAGGACTGATCTTGGGAAGCAACAAAGAAGAATCTCAGGGAGGCAGAAGCCGGAAGATCTAGTGGATGCAATACTCGAGGCCTCATATCGATCGAGCCACAGTTTTCTATACGAGGAGGTGAGTAGTATTTCCAAATACATAGGAAAATGGGTCTATAGTCTGTTTTCGTTAAATATGATTATACCAAAAAAAAAAGGGCTAACTAAATAGAAATCTGATTACTGACAATCTTGAGAATTCCTTATCTATTAATATGAGGATCAAGGGGGGTTTACCAGAATTTGCAATCCTCATATCAAATTGGTAGTATACAAATGATTAACTTTTGGTTTTATGCAACAATGGAGTCTTGATAAATTCCCTTTCACAGAGGAGATGGTCCAGCAAGATGGGTTTCTAAATATAACTCGATAGAAACAGGTTCTGTCGACTGGGTTAGTGGAACAAGGTGGGACACTTGATATTTGATCTGATCCAGGGATCTGGAAGTAGACCCCTGGGCGATCACAGCAGTGTTGGACCCATTTAGATTGGGCCCCAAACCGACCCCCATCTAGATTATGAAATCTGTGCGTCGGTACTTTTGGGGATTTTTGGATTTATTGGAGGATTGGGTTGTGGGACCCACTGGTTCATCTGATCAGAGATCAGGGCCAGTCATCTGCTTGGTCCCTGATGGGCGACCAAGGTGGACCAGGTCCCAGGTGAGTTGGACCATGGAGGGTCCACCATCTGAACATCCATTGCCTGGGTGCATGGAACCTATTCCTGTTTGTTGTTGACAGTTTTGTCATTGTTTGCATTTCTGAAACTTCTCTTTGATAGTATAACATGATAGAGTTATTAAACCGATTTTGTGGTGGTTAATCCATTCCTTGAAAGTAGAAACAAGTGACAGTGGAATGAATAATAGGGAAGAAAGAAGAATTTCAAACATACAGTGGACCTGCATTTTTAAATCGATGAGACTGTGGGACCTAATGGTACACCTAATAAATGATCAGGATCAGCCATCTGCCTAGTCCTTCATGGGCGACCACGATGGTCCTGGACCCATGTGGATTTGGCCACTAGGGACCCACCATTTTCTTTCCTCCATAATGCTAGGCGTGAGACCCCCATTTTGATATTAAATGGATGATACATTGCTAAGCTCATCCCCTTTTATATATGCGGTGTTGTATCCTTTAATATGGTGACCTGGGGGTGTATGGGAAATTGTAGACCCACTTATTGTACAGAACTCTAAATTCTTTTAAATCATTTATCTTGCCTTGAGTTTATGGAAATTAGGGAAAGCATCTTGGTTATTTCAGAATTTCCCAAGACTCCTTATTTATGATTATTATGTACAGAAATTACCTATTAATGCCACATAGGCGGGCACTTAAATTTTGAATTTAAGTGGGGCACATATATAAGCCGATTATGTGGGACTAACTCTATATGAAAACAATTAGTGTATATGGTTCTATGATAGTTATATTGTATGCATAGTGAACATAAAAGAACTATTGAACATTTCCTAATTATTCGCTTTTGTTATATGAACACTATACGAGACAGTGGCATGGTATTTGAACATCAGTAAGGACCTTACTCTGAATATTGATTTAATTAGTGAACCCTTTGTGGGCATGGAGTGATAAGGTGGACATGGATTGAATCAATGACTATTGAACCAAGCTCCTACGGGAGAGTTTTGATTAATATATGGAAAGGATTTCCTTATTGGAAGGGATTGAAACACTGAAACTCTTATAATAGAGTTCTATTGAATTATAAGGACCCATAAATGGGAATATTGAACATACCAATGTTAAAGAGATGAATATGAAATCTCATTGAATTATAAGAAATGCTATAGGACATCTGTTATCATTTCATGTTTTCCTGTTATTAGTTTGTATTGGATTATGTTATTAAGTGACTTGTGTATTTTAAATATTGCTTACAAGTTTTCTGTTAAGTGGTTTGCCCCACTTCAGGTACGGGTCACTTGGGGGAGCTTAGCAACGACGGGGTCAGCCATTGGATTTCAATTTGCGTGGCTGATGAGAGAGCGTCACAAATATATTGGATTTGGAATTAGAACTTTAGAGATGGATTTTTCTTTATTTTCAATAATGTTGAACTTGGTTTTATATAAATTAGGAATTTTATTGTTTGAAATTTTAAATTGATCTCTTAAATAAATTAGAAGCATTGCTCAATTCTTTGTCATACTTGATTTATGTGGTGATTTAACTTTACTTAAGTAATGTTCCGGAATCTGATGAGCTCCAGGTTTCGGGGCGTTACAACTCCACTTGTCATACTAGCCATGCTCATATAGCTCCCATTAGTGCTCTTCCTTAGCATCTTTAGATCCTTCATTGCCTTATCAATATTCTATAAAGTCTTCACTTCCATTTTATCTATCGCAAGGTTAAGGATTAACTTTAGAAGAAAACTCAATTCATCTTCCCCCACCTCAACTCTAAGCATCAATGAAAAGGGGTACTCACTACAGAAAACTATTCAAGAAAATATTACTTAGACATTCCAACAAGCACATGGAAGGCAAGACACTTCAACTCCAGACATCCATGTAAAAATGGCACTCTACAGAGAAAGAATTCAAGAAAATACCACTTAGGCATTCTAACAAACACATGGAAGGCAACATGCCTTCACTTTTCATCATCTCAAGGACATAGCCTCATTTATCTTTCTTCTTTCTCAAACAATCAATACAATCCCCTTTTCACCTTTCCTTATTTCAAAAAACATAAAAACTCAGATTAAAAAACTAATAAAGGGAAAGAGACTCATGAGTGAAGATGGTGAAAACAGAGACTGGTGAGGGATTTGTGGAAAAAAGATAGAAAAAAGGGTTGGTCTAATGAGTTCCAGCTGCAATAGGTGTACAAGTTTTGAAAATGAAGAATATAAGAAATGGCGTGGACAAAGAGAAATGGTGAAAACATGTGTCGCAGTAGGTAAGTTGCGGAGGCCAAAAAATATACGATGGGTTTGTGAAGCTTGGGTAGATGGTGTTATTAGTGAAGATGGTGAAAACAGAGAGTGGTCACTTACCATGTGATGAAGATGAGATCGTTCTCTATGATGATGAAATGGGTGGACGGTGAAGAAAATGAGAAATGATGTGATGAAATGGATGGATGAAGAGAATCAAAGATGGAGATGATTGGAGATAGAGCTGGTGGATCTCATTTGGATGGGAGAATATAGACGATCTCCTTTAGGGTTTTCTTCTTCTCCTATTCTCCTTATCTTCTTGTTCTTCTTTTTCTACGATTTGGGGATTATGGTCGGGTTTGTTGACATCAACTAATGATGGGCAAAAAGGAAAGAAAAAAGAGAATCTTAGTGGGAGGTCTTCCTTTGATATTATAAAATTATGGGGCCCTCGGTTGTGTTTTCCATCTTTAATGATATATATTTTTTAAATGTCCCAAAATAATAAGTATAATTCCGTGCTTTTGGTGGTTACATGTTCTGTGCTATGCACGAGGTTTTGCTAGTTCTACAAACTAGAGAGGGAGTATCTCATTATGTCATCCGCTTTCTTTTCCTTTGTTTTGGGGGAGATTCTATATGCACCCACGTTTTTTGCTATGCACACCCACTTTTCAAAAAATACCCAAAATACCCTCATCTTCTCTCCCAACAGATCACCGTTCTCCTCCTTCTCCGCCAGCCTTCTTCCCTTCCTCCCTGCCACCTGCACCCACTGCGCACCACCCTCTTCATCTCCCTCTCTCTTCACCATCTTCTCCTCTCCCTGCTTCACCCTCTCTATCTCCATTTTTCCCCTCCGCCCTGCAACTCTCTCCACCCCACTGCGCACCCATCTCTCTCTCTCCCTCTCTGCCACCACCCACTCCATCTCCACACTCTCTCTCTCCTTCATCTCTCCCCCCCATTCTTTTCATTCCTTTATTTCTTTCTGTCCATGCTTCACCATATCTCTTCTTCCATCTCCATTTTCCCCTCCGCCCTGCAACTCTCTCCGCTCTCTCTTGATCGCAGTCTTCTCCCAAGGTGCACGGAGTTTCGGAGCCGTACATATAGAGAGGTGCACGGCCAAAAAATCCCGTGCATTTTTCATTTACACGGTCGATCATATCCGTGCACAGATCGCAGTCTTCTCCAAATGTGCACGGAGTTTCAGAGCCGTGCACATAGTAAGGTGCACGGTTGGGAAACACCGTGCATTTTTCATTTGCACGGTTTATCAACCCCGTGCAAATGAGATATGCACGGCTGCATTTATCCGTCGTCGCACCTGCAGACCCATTTGTCCCCATTCCTCCCGCTCTCCATTTGGGACTGCTCGTTGCCACTGTGGCGTAGGTTTCCCCTTTGGAGATCGCCTGACCGGTGAAATTGTTCGACGGAGACTAGATATCTGGAAGCTTTGCGGCCGGCCCTCCCTCTCCCTCTTTCTCCCTTTCTCTTTCTGCCTCCCTCTCCCCACCCGCTCCATCTCCCCTCTCGCCCTCTCCCTTTTTCTCCCTCCCTCCCTCCCTCCCTCTCCCCTTCTAGTCTCTCTCTATCCCTCCATTTCTCTATGTCGCTCCCTCCTAGTCGGAGGTCGCCGGAGCAGGGAGAGGGAGAGAGAAGGAAGGAGAGGGAGAGGGGTATTTTCGTAATGTGTATTTTTTTTAAAAGGTGGGTGTGTTCAACAAACCATGTGGGTGAGTTTAGAATCACCCTTTTTTTTTTTTTTGGGGGGGGGGGGGGGGGGGGGGATCCATATAGTCAATATAGTCTATCATCATCCCAAGTTGAAGATGGCTCCTTTCAGTGGAGATGAAACCGCTCCCTTCTTCGGATTCCTGGGCGCTGCTGCTGCTCTTGTCTTCTCCTGTAATCGCATCTCATCCATGGATGAAAATAGCGACCGATACGTAGCGTATCGGCCGTAAAATTGGGTGTAGCAGTGGACACCGCTACGCTTCTTACAAATTAGCTCGCAACTGTAGCGGCCTGTAGCGGCCGCTACATAGCCGCTACAGTTCCAAAATCAGTCCTCCCCTTTTCGATTCACTGCTTCTCTGTTATTTTTCAGGAACAACAAAAAATGGAAAAAGAAAAGAAGTGAGAGAGAGATGCAGAAGACAACAAAAAATGGAAGAAAATGAAGAAAAAGATATGTAGAAGACATACCTGGATGTGGGAGGCTGCGAGCATTGCAGCAATAACGGCGTCGCCGCGTCGGCAACAGGCTGCAACATCGCTCCAGGCTGAGCTCCTCCTCTTCCTTTCCCCCTTCTTCTTCTTTTTCTCCTCCTCCTCCTCCTCCTCCTTTCCCTCTTCTCATTCTTTTGCTTCTGTTTTTGGCGAAATCTAGGGCAACACGATGGCCCTTTTTCATTTTATTTAAAGTTCAGCTATGGGCCCCACGATTGGCCCACCTGATGAAAGGAATATATATAAACTAAATGGGCTAAATGGGCCATTAAAATACCATTTAAAAGACCATTAAGAACATGACTTAAAAATCAGTGAAAAATCAATCCATTAAAAAGAAAAAAACCATTAAAAGTCATTAAAAAATTATTCAAAAAAATCGTCCAATTTTTTTTTAAAAAAACCACTAAAAAAGGCATTCAAAAATATTAACTGGGCCCATCCAAAAAAAAGAAAAGCATAAGAACTTTGTAGTCTTTTTAACCACTGGTGGGCTCCATCATGAGGCTAGGATTTTAAAATAAAGAAGTCATGCCTTAGCCGAATATTACTTAATTGAAATTAATGCCTATGTCAAAATTCACTCTAATTGGAAATAGGGGCATATCCAACTTTCACACAGTCATACTAACTGAAAATATTACTAGTGGCACTACAAATGATAACACTATTGGGATGAGGATAGTGATGTCATATATCCTAATTCTTAAGTCTAAAGTCTTGACTTTATGACATGGTTCTTTTTTGTTACGAGCCTTTCACATTAATTGGAAATAGATTTTAGTCAAATCTCAATCTAATAGGACATACTTAAATAAGGCCTTGACCAAACTACACCTTAATAGAAAATGAGCCCTTTTCATTTTAATAGGAAATAGGCTCTAATCAAATTTAATTTTTAATAGAAAAATCTTTATGAGCTTTCCATTATTTTCTAAGTTAATATGACTAAGAAACATGAATACATATGAAAAACTAATAATTATTATTATTTTTTATTTATACAGGGATATACGACTTTATATATTGAGGGCACTGCTACGCCCCCTTTTCTTATTTATTTTTGCAAAAGAACCACATATTCTTTCATTTTATAATTTTCTGAATTTTTTTTTAGATTTTTTAAAGGATTTTTTTCAAATCGCACAGGCTGCTAGTAGCTCCGCTACGATATGTATCACCGACGGGAAATTCTATATGCACCACGGCTTTTGCTGAACCCACCCACTTTTTAAAAAATACCTAAAATACCCTTCCTCCATGCCACCTGCACCCACTATTCTCCACCAGGTATGCCTTCTTCCCTTCCTCCCTCCCGACCAACTGCACCCACTGCACACCACCCTCTTCATCTCCCTCTCTCGTCGCTAACTTCTCCTCTCCCTGCTTCACCCTCTATATCTCCATTTTTCCCCTCTGCCATGCAACTCTCTTCGCCCCACCTCTTTGCCACCGCCCACTCCATCTCCCTCCCTCTGTCTCTACTTCATCTCTCCCCCCCTCTCTTCTCCTTACTTTGTTTTTCTCTGTCCCTGCTTCATCATATCTCTCCTTCCATCTCCATTTTCCCCTCCGCCCTGCAACTCTCTCCGCCCTCTCTTGATCGCTGCCTTCTCCAGAGGTGCACGGAGTATCGAAGCCGTGCACATAGAGAGGTGCATGGCCGGAAAAACCGTGCATTTTTCATTTGCACGGCCTGAAAAAACCGTGCATTTTTCATTTGCACGGTTTATCATATCCGTGCACAGATCGCAGTCTTCTCCAAATGTGCACGGAGTTTCGGAACCGTGCACATAGAGAGGTGCACGGCTGAAAAAACCCGTGCATTTATTAATTGCACGGTTTATCATATCTATGCAATTGAGATATGCACGGTTGTCTCTCTTTCCCTTCCTGTCTCTCTCTCTCTCCCTCCCTCTCCCGCCCTCCAGAGGTGCAGGTCGCGATCGACAAGAGCGCCAAGATTGGTACGCTTGGAAGCAGGTCCTGCTGCTTGGTGATGTTGTCAGCTGCTGCGCCGTGCTGTTCCCAATCGTGTGGTCTATCAAGAACCTGCGCGAGGCGGCCAGGACCGACGGGAAGGTGGCAGTGAATCTGATGAAGCTTACTCTTTTCGGGCAGTATTACATTGTGGTGATCTGCTACATTTACTTCACTAGGGTTGTTGTTTACATGCAGAGGTGCACGGCGAGGTCGCAGGTGGATCAAATGGAGGAGAGCACGTGGTCGGAGTCGGCGCGGATGATATCGAGGACGTCGGCGGATCTCTGGAGGGAGTGGAGGTGCTTGTCGAGATCAGAGCCCTGCTCCTGTCTCTCTCCCTCTCCCTCCATTTCTGTCGCTCCCTCCCCTGCAGGCAGCACCGATTGGATGGTGGGCGGAGGTTGCAGGAGGTCGGCGAAGAGGAGAGAAGGAAGGAGAGGGAGAGGGGTATTTTCGTCATGTGTATTTTTTTAAAAAAAATGTGGGTGTGTTCAGCATTGTACGTGGTGCATATAGAATTTCCCATCACCGACTTCGTAGCTTTTTGACGCGGGCAGCTAGGCCGCTACCGCTATTTTCATCGGTGATCTCATCTTCCTCTTTCCCCTTTTTCTTCCGTTTCTCTCCTATGTCCAATGTTCTGGTATCGATCTGGTCTCTCTTCTCTTTCTGCAGGCATGGGAGCGGCTTACGGCACCGCCAAGAGCGGGGTCGGCGTGGCGTCCATGGGTGTAATGAGGCCGGAACTGGTGATGAAATCGATCGTCCCCGTCGTCATGGCCGGTGTCTTGGGTATCTACGGACTCATCATCGCTGTCATCATCAGCACTGGGATCAACCCAAAGGCCAAACCATACTATCTCTTCGATGGATACGCCCACCTCTCTTCTGGTCTGTCCTGCGGCCTCGCCGGCCTTTCAGCTGGAATGGCCATTGGGATCGTCGGCGACGCCGGTGTCAGGTCCGGTATTCACTCTTCCTCAATTTTACTTAGTAAACTCTATATTTGATTGGGAATTGGTTAGCTTATGTGTATGGATTTGGTTACAAGTTGAAGTTGGTTTTGGGTCATGCCTACATCGCTGTGGATTGATTGGGTCTTTTAGATGTCTGGGTATGTATTCTTTGCTACACCAAATTGGGGTTTTACTTTCAAGATCCGTCACGCATTTGTAAATGGTAATTGAGATTCTGTTATCTTGTTTTTGCCTGCCTCTGCTTCAAATTTCCCATTGATGACAGAACATCCCATTTGGGAATCAAAGCAGGCGACCCTAATAAAGCCTCAAGGTTGCGACATTGAATCTTGTGTAATTTGTGCTTGATTTTGATTTCATTTTTGGCGGGTCTTTTAAATTTTGATGCTTTATTAACTTGAGATCAAATTTACCTTTTGCATATGATTCAGAATTTATACTATCTATTCTTCCTCCTTGTGTGAGCTTGTATATATGATTAAATAAACTTCCTACCTAGTTTATCCATGTTATCAATAGCTTCTTGTTTGAAAACAATTTATACTGTTCCAATCAAAGTGTAGCCATTCTGCTCGGGCCTGTGTGTGCTGTGCGGATATTATTATTATTATGGGGATTTGACATATTAATTTCCCGTTTGGATGTATATAGAATAAAATATTTTTAAATTTAATTATTGCAAGAATAAAATAGTATAGAATAGAATAATGTAATATTATAATATTTTTGTTGTTTTGCCATTTTTGAGGAATCTTACAGATTTTAAATTGAAATGTTTGGAAGGTGCTGTGATTAAAGTAAATTACAATATTAGAATAATTTTTTTATTAAATATTTTAATTTAAATATAATGTACCACATATGGGTAAAAAAGTAGTGTGGTATAGTAAAGTTCAACTGCCAAGTTTTTACCTTAAGTTGTTTTTCTTTTATCACATAAAACCATGGTAAAGTATAGTAAAGTAAAGTCAATACAAAAAAATAACTACTTTACAACTCTGTCTCCCACTTTGTTTTACCACATACTTCATCTCACCTTACTTAACCTCACATTTACTATGATATGACATCAATCTTTATTTTACTTTACCACACCTGTAAACAAGTCACTTTTACTTACCATATAAAACTACGATAAAATGTGATAAAGTAAAGTTAAATAAAAAGAAACTACTTTACCATTCCTTCCCACTTTACTTTACCAAATATTTTATCCCACCTTTACTTTACCCCACTTTTACTATGCTGTGATATTTACTTTTACTTTACTTTACCATATATGTAACATCATGATGGATTTGAAAGTCTTTATTTTACTCTACCACTTTGTAATCGTCATTTTGAAAGATTTTTATCTTGTAGAAAGTTTTTTTATTGGGGAGAGCTGTAGGAGAAAATATTGAGCTTTTTGAAAGAAAAGAATATTTTATTCAAGTTTTTCTTGGGTTATCAAACGCACAAGATTCTCTTCTTTAGAAAATAAAAGATTATATTCTATAAAATATTATTTTCTTGTATTTTCTTGTGCATCCAAATAGGCCCTAATTTCCCTTAAACCCTGTTTTCCCAATTTCATGACTGCAGATCTACTAATGTCACCAGAGTGGTTTGACTTTGGTCCACAAATTTTATTTTATTTTTATACTTTTATGCCCAACATCATGGGATCCAAACGTAAAAAGTTTAAAAACCCATGATATCATGGGATCCAGGTCTAGATAAGAAGACACTCTAGATTTTTTAATGTACATGATTTTCAACTTTTTACATTTGGATCCCATGATATCATGGGATTCCAGGTCTAGATAAGAAGACACTCTAGATTTTTTAATGTACAGGATTTTCAACTTTTTACATTTGGATCCCATGATATCATGGGATTCAGGGCAGAAAAGTAAAAAAAAAATTATGGACTAGAGTCAAACGACTCTGGTCACATTAGTTCAATTTCAGTCATGAAATTGGGGATGCAGGGATTAAGGGAATTAATTTGTCAAATTCCCTATTATTATATGAATATCTACATAAAAGTTAACCGTGCAGAAATTATTAGACTTCCGTGTAAAAAGTTAAGGGTCTATTTTCCAAATTCTAACATTTTTCTTGGTCATTCATAGGAAAAGGGCTTTCATCGAACGGGTGAAAAGAATCTATGGGTTAACATCAAATTCATAGGATTTAATTTTAGAGGGTGAGAGGTGGGTAATAAGTTGCTATCAGAGGCTTCATGTTTTGATGGTCCTTTGGAAGATCTCCACCTATGATCCTTTATTCTTAGTTCCTTAATAGAAGCCCATGTACTAGGAAACCCTTGGAATTCAATAGGAATCAGGCAAATATGCTATAAGTAGGATTTCCCATTAAAGAATTGCAGGATCTGAAATACATTCTTGACATGGAGTTAGCTGTAGATGTGTAATAAATGCAGATTCTTAGGGAAGGCCAGGCCGTCGCTAAGCAGGGAACGACTTGGCTTGTTGAACCCATCTAGCCCACTCTATGTTCAATCTAAAGCCCTTACACTACCCCTTGTAAACCAGTACTTACCCAAATTTAACATGCATTCGAGTTTTGTAGGCCATTGGATTGATCATGGAAATTTGGCAACCATCCGGATTTATCTAATAAAGGGACTTAGGAGGTGTCTCGACTCAGTAGGTGCCAACGCCTGATTTGTCTTGGCCATATTTAATTTTTAGAACTGTTGGGAGAGATGGGAAATGTAACACCCTGAAACCTAGTACTCTGGATTCCATGACGTTATCGTTCATATCAAGTATGGGTAAAATCATTGCAGCCGAATATAATTCACATTATAACATAGAGCATGAGTATTCTAAATTTATTTAAGCCAATTAAATTTAAGTCAAGTTCCAACAAATCCATAAATCAAATATATTGTCCGAACTCGCATATTCTTCATGATTTCAAAGTTTTAGATTGAAATTGGTTATATCCATTTATATGTCTGACAAAGTGGGCCCAAATATGTAAACCGTGTGAACCTTTTTGATAGTTCATTCTTTATGGTTTAGTACACTCAATCTTCTGGTGGGACCAACTTATATTGGAGTTAAAGTTGGCCACCTCCTAGGAAATAAACACATCAACCCAACGGTACCATAATCTTAAAAATCTAAAATTACAAAAATGCCCCCTAAATTCTCTGGAAAATTGCTAACTACCCCATACTATACCCAGAAGAACCCGGTTCTAGACCAAACTTCACACACACGATCTTAATAATTAATCGGACCTGTTTGACTACTAATTGAGCTTAATCAACTAACACTGCAATTAATTAGGCTAGTTACATCCTCGAGGTCCGGGATATTACACATCCTCGAGGTCCGGGATATTACATTCCATCCCTCTTAAAAGAACCTTTGGTCCTCCAAAGGCCTAAACTATCTCGGTAAAAGATTTGGTTAATCTTCTTCTTCACGTGGTCTTGCAATCTAATTGGCTTCTTAATCACTATGGTGTTCTGACTGCACTGTCACCCAATGAAAAACCTTGGTTTTCTCTGCCTGCCCCTTTCAATCCGAAGATAATTTCTGATGAAGCTGAAGGTAATTGCTGTAATTGTTTGCAAACTAACTCATGATGTCGACAACTTCATATCTCTGTCTAACATTATCACCATTAATTTACCTTGCAATCTGCTTACCTTCTCAATGAACTTCTGGATCAAACCTATATTGTAAATTCTCATCCTCCTTGATATAAAATGTGCTGACTTGACGAGCCTGTCAACAATCACCAAAATAATATCATCATATTCCAAATATTGTAATCCCGAAACCAAGTTCATAACTATGTATTCCATTCAGAATTCTTAAGCTAAGTTATAAATCCTGAAAGTTCCTAATACTCTACCTTCACCTTCTGCCCAAACACACATGTCAACACAAACCTTGTCCTCACTTCATATCATTCCACTATTAAAACCCTTCGGGTTCTGATACATCTGACACACCCCAACTGTCCTGCCTATATTACACACCCTCCAAGAGTCTGAACTCTAATCTGTCTGTACTCTTCTTAATCAAATTGACCAAACTCTTGAGTCAACCTAAAACTGTTCTTTGGTCTAAGCCTAATATCTACTTCCCAAAAGAAAATTGCTGGCTGACATCATCTGATTCCTAAATGGTTGAAACTTCACATCCATGTCTCTGAAAGTTTTACCTCTGATCATTCTGCATTTCTAACTGAATTTCTGCTCAAAACACTGACAACTGTCAGCTGCCTCTCAAGGTGATATGCTAGCGTCACAAAATCTTCGACAACAATTCCTACATCTGCACTATCAACTCTCAACTCTACTGAAGCCATGTAACACTGAATCTTGAATATTGATACTGTCTCTAACATTAACTCAATTCAACTCCTAAAGCATCCTCATCCTCTAAACTCAATGCAAAGACCTGACCTGACTGCTGAAACTTCTACTACTGTCTCTGTTTCTGACCTCTGAATTTAGAAAATTGTCTCTTCACAAAACTTACTGTCTCAACTACTACTGCTGTTGAGGTACTGAAGCTCTATACTGCTGCTGCTGCTGCTGCTGCATAGTCTAAGGCTGCCACTGATACGACCTCTGTAACTAGCTCTATACTGGCTGCCTCAAAGACTAAGATGAAGATAAAACTCCTGTGGCTGAATTCTACATAGATGATGGCTAACTACTACTCATCAATGATGTGCAACCTAACTTTGTGCTCTATTAGCCACAATAAACATACTTCAGACATTCACCAGCACTCAACAATTGAGTGATTCTTCCTGCAATGTTCACACATCTACTACAAAGAACTGGCACCACACCAATTACCTCTGCCTCTTAATCTGAAACCACATAACATACTATCACTGACACTATTCTGTAGAATCTTTCTAATGCTTTCTCAATTCCACAAACATCTTTCACACTATCTTCATTCCACTATAGTTTCCATATCTGCAACTTCCTAAACCGTAGGATCACTTTCTCCTTTCCAATACACTTAAACACAACTGCTAGCTTCTGTATTTGGATACTGACTTATCAACTCCCCTAGAATCCTCACTTCTGTAGAACTCGGTGAATTTCTCTAAATAACCTCTATAATCAAACCTTGAAAAGTAACCTGATACTTCCATCCTACATCAATACTAATCTTAACCAAGTCCAGAACATTATTAAAATTCCAAACTACCATTCCACTACACTTCCATTGTGCTACTCTGACTCCACTACATTTCTCCAGTTGGTAATGTCTATAATTAATCTCTCCTTCCAATGTTCAAAACTAACCTTACACTTCTCTAACCACATCAAAAGATACCACTTACCTGATCAATTTATCAACAAATCTACTCTTGGAGAAAATTCTGAACAATCAGCTACTACAATCTGCAAACCTAAAAATTCTGAATCTCTGACACTCTGGTAAACCAAACACCAAGAAAATTCTGATTTCTAACAAGACCTGCTGAACCTTCTTCATCAAATTGAGAAAATCCCATGTCGGCTGACAATCTTCAAACACGCTTCTGAACTAAACTATTAACAATAAGAAAATCCTATTCTAATACAACTGCGGTTATTAAAACCACACACAGTGAGTCATGAGACATTAAATGCTCTCCCCACAGATTAAGAATTTGTTCTCCAAATTCTTTTCTCTAAGAGAAATAATTAATCACATTGCTTATACTAAACAAACAACTATAGAATCCATACTTATGCAGTATAGATTCGTACATCTCACACGCGTCCTCTTGTTTCAAGTCAATTTTATTTCTAAAAACATGCCCGCTCTGATACCTTTTGTCATGTCCCCAGAAATGGGCCTGGGAATTAACGTGAGATTAGGGGCCCAACATTAATGTTTAATAAACAAACCATCCAACTTGGCCCCCAATATGGTCCCTCAGGATCGAAGTCTGCGGTGAGGTACAAATATTTTCTCAATTTATCATAAGATTACATCGGAACTTCTTAATTATCCAAAAGGTATAAAATAACATTTCAGAGTATGCACATTTATCTAAATCTTAAATTAGAGTTTTTATAAAATCTAACAAAGTAATTTAATTAAACAACATCTACAAAATCTAAGCTAATAAGATAAATACAAACTAACAATTTAATATGAAAACACTCATGTGTTGGTCATAACGACAATGTCGTTTACACATCACTCGTACTCACCATCAGGTTGTATCACCTGAATCAACATCTCCGCGTTCCAAGTAGATGAGCTAAGTACCTATGCAAGCATAGCATCATCAGGCTACGACTAGCCGGCAGGTGGATATATATAAATAGAAACAAATATACAATGGGAAGCGATAAAACAATATTTCATAATTTCAAGGAAACCTGTGATTCATTTTTTCATATCAAAATCATAACTTCTTACTCACAAATCCATTTCCATACATTCATAAATTCCTTTCAAACCATATTCATATATCCAAAAATACAATACACCACTTAGGCTTTTACCATGGCAAACAACCATGGCACTTCGGGTCCGTAACCTGTCCATAAGTTCTTTTGTCCACTGTTCATATTCACATTCATATGTTTTTTTCTTCAGATTTTTCGGTAATCTGTTAACCTGTTCATAAGTTCTTTTTACAGTGATCAACCGTTCTTTAGATTTTCATGGTAATCTGTTAACCTATTCATATCGAGCTGCGCAGTCGTCATATTCACATTCATATGTGGATTTAGCTTAGTGGTGTTCATTCATATATACAAAAATTCATATCAAATTCGGAAATTCATAATAAATATTCATGCAAACGGAAAGATAACAATTTCCAATAAAACATGTGCTAAGTCTCAATTATTAGATTCAAAGGTAACCAATAGGTCATAAATTCCTAAGTAACAAGTCCAGTTTTCAAATAGAAAACAGGTCACAAGTCAAAAGTAGAAACAATTCTGAACTCTACAAGGTTTTCTTCCAGAGGTTTATTGGGTTTCAAAGGGTAGCATAACAGTCATAAAATATAAAGAAAAGATCCAGATCCCTAATCCTTCTTTTCCTACAATCAATTTTAGGGACTCAGCCCTCTACCATCATTTCAATCCATCTCCCTTCCATATATCAAATATAATCCCATCATTCCATTCATTCTAACCATTTATTTTCCATAAATCCAACACATAAAACAATTGAATCTAAATCAATAATGAAATCATTTCAAAGTTACAATTCCATAAAAACACATGCATATCCATAAAAGTAAATACATATTCACTTGCCTTTAGGTGAGGAAATCCAAAATGCCCAAATCCACAGTTTAGCTCAAAATGCCCAAAACCTTTGAATTAGTAACAAACCGACATAAATAACTCTACTAATCACAATCTAACGAGCTAACAAACTCATCTAACACTAATTAATGGAAAACCCCCAATTAACAAAACCTAATCAAATGTAAGAAGCTTACCAAATAGTGAAGCTTGAAATTAGGGATGATGAAGATCGTGGGGCCCACTTGATCGATGGCCCACTGGAATAGTGGTGATGATGGTGCTCGGTGGTCCACTGGGCAAAGAGGGGGAGGAAACAGAGAGAATAAAATGGGTGGGGCTGATTCACGTTGGCAGGGAGTGAGCGAGGAGGAAATAAATAGAGTAATGGGGAGGTGGGGGTTGATTCATGTGACAAGGAGAAGGGAGAAAGGAAAGGAAAAATGGGGGAAAACAGAGGGAGAGAGAACCAGGGAAATAGAAAGAGATGGGCTGGGGTTTCGTCGGAGAGGATGGTGGCCAAGTGGAGCAGGCTGTGAGGGTGGTGCTCCGGGACGGTGGGCAGCACGATTAGTTGAGAGGATGAGTTAATGAGATGGGAGATGAGATGAGAGAGTGGAGAAGGGAGAGGAGCTCGGTCATGGTGATGGTCGGCAGCGACGGCGTCCGGCGACGATGGCAGCAACTCGTGGAAGAGGGAGGGAGAACGAGAGAGATGAGACGAGGGAATGAGAGGAGGGCTGTTGGGAGAGTTGAATGAGAAAGGGGAAAGGAAGATAAGGGAGAAGGAAAGAAAGGATAAAGGAAAGGAAATAAAGAAAGAGAGGGGAGGAGGTGGCTATTCACGTGGAGTGAGGGGAGAGAAAGAAATGAGTGAGGAGAGAGAAATAAATGAGGAGAGAGAAAGGAGAGTTTAAATGGTGTTTTCAAATAACAGTCAAGTTATTTCTTCATTATAACTCTGTGGTGTATTCTCTTTCACATGCATTCCTTTTCTCTTGTGTGTGTTGGTGATTTGGTCTTCTGAGGGAATTGACCGCCATTTCTCTCACATCATTGAGTTCTCAAAGAAGTTTGTCAATTGTCATATAATACTGTAATTGCAGTATTGGACATCGTAAACTATCATTGGGTATGCGTCAGGTGGCATCAGAGCCTGAGCTTCCGCTAACCATGATGACAACATTTCTCACTGATAGTGCGCTGACTCTGAATTATAGAGGCAGCTGCTACCGGTGGAGGAGTTCGACATGACAACTTGCAGGACTATATGGACACCATTAACAACAGCTTTGGAATGATGAAGGAACAACTACGTGCGATCACCCGACAACTCGTGGATCTAGGGGCGTGGAGGGCTCCTACGAACTTTGGCGAAGAAGAGGATTCTGATGAAAGTGAGATTAACCATTTTTATCGGCGATTCCTTGAGGTGATCCCAACCTCAAAGTTGAGATCCTGAACCTTCGTGGTGATGACTTCGTTGAGTGGATCGAAACCATTAAGCGTATCTTCGAGTATTGGGTGATATCAGATGCTCGTAAAGTTAAGATCGTGGCTATGCAAGGCATTGGAAGTGCAAGGTGACTTAATGGGAGAAGATGAAGTCCCTAATGTGCGAGGCCTTCCTACTAGTTGACTATGTCCAGTCTTTGTTTTACCAATTGCAGCATGTTCAATAGGGAAACCAGACAATTAAGGAGTTTGCGGAGGAGTTTCACCAAGTCGTCACTCTTGACAACTTGAACGGGTTGGAAGAATAGTTGGTGACGCGTTTCACAAACAAACTTAGGCCCATCATATCTAACATGATAGGTCTGTCACCAATCTTCACTGTCACGGAGGCATGTTAGCGAGTTAGTCTTGCTGAGAAACGACTCAAGAAACAGCAGAGATGCGGGAGCCCATTTGCAAGCAAGTCAAAGGTGGGAGGCAACTGCTTAAAGTTGGAGCCGACATGTCACACAACCATCTAGTGTGACTAAGTTACCTGGATCTTAGGCTCGCAATGACAGGGCAACAAGAAGCAGCAACAAAAGGATTGTACGTTGTTATAAATGCAACAAACTCGATCATATCTCCCTGTAGTGTCGCAAACGGCATAGCACCTCAGCGGACACTTCTAAGGGGAAGAACATTGTGGGGGGATCTGAAGGCGAGTCAAGTTTTGAAAAGCCGAAGATGGCAAGTATGAAGACAATAACGACTAAGGGATTGTAGGGTTTGGAACGGAGACTTTGATGATCCTAAAAAGGTTAATGACGCTCAAGGAAGATGATAATTCTAATTTTCTGTCATGTGATGAGTACTCAGATGATAAATGTGACCCACCAACATGCAATAAAGAAGTGGAGGGTCATGAAGGTACATTTTCTTTGGATGCAATTAATGTTCATAATGGTCCAACCTTTGATTTAGATCAAGCAATCTTTGATGCATTCCAAGATGATGGTGTGGATACTCAAATGTTCAGTGTATACCAGAGCAAATATTTGCTGAGATATCACATCCTACAAAAGTGGCCCTGATCCCGTCATGCATGTCACCATGGCATACATGTTCCACCACTGTTCAAGGAGCCATTTCTCAATTTTTGTTATCATGAAGACCCATTTGATGAAGACCATTCAAGTAGATCTCACTGTGCACTCCTTAATGAGCCGATCATGCGCCATTGGATCATAACTCATTGGGTGGATTGGATGGACATGGCACATGGATCATTGGATGAGCTCTAATCTCATTAAGATAAATTGAATATTCCACTAATTCATTTAATAGACCATTGGATGACCCATTTTCCACAATCAACCTGCGTGAGAAAGAATTTCTGTAAAGTGGAGCATTCATGTGCGGGCTTCATTGTGCATTAGTTTGTAGCCAGAATATCAAGCTGTTGATGGAAGGACTTGTAAGGAGTGAAAATCATGAGTCTAAATCACGGTTGCGGTCGCTGTCACCTTAACGATTGACATTGGAAAGGGATACGTTGCATTCGCGGTTGGCACCTGTAGCAGCTTGAATCGTTTTTTACCTTAAATAAATTTGTAAAATATCCATAAATTCTAAAGTACTAGAAAATACTAGAAAATAGTTGTGGTGCTGGTTTTTTTTTCATTAGTACACACTAAAAGGGAAATACTTTTCCAAGATTGATCTCCGATCCGGCTACCATCAGCTAAGGGTGAGGGAGGAAGATATTTCCAAGACGGCATTTCGAACGCGATATGGTCACTACGAGTTTTTAGTCATGCCTTTCGGTTTGACCAATGCCCCAGCCGCATTCATGGCACTGATGAACCAAGTTTTCCAACCCTATTTGGATAAATTTGTGGTGGTCTTTATTGATGATATCTTGATTTACTCTAAGGAATGGCACGAACATGGAGAACATCTGCGTATCTCCCTACAACTTTTGAAGGACAACCAGCTTTATGCCAAGCTAAGTAAGTGTGATTTTTGGCTTACACAAGTCACCTTTTTGGGCCACATTATTTCAGGAGAAGGACTATCAGTAGATCCTACTAAAATTGAAGCAGTTACGAATTGGAAGCGACCTGCAAATGTGTCCGAAGTTCGAAGTTTCTTAGGCTTGGCAGGCTATTATCGACGGTTCGTGCAAGGATTTTCTACAATTGCTGGGCCACTTACCAGACTCACAAGGAAAGATGTCCCGTTTATTTGGAATGAGAACTGTGAAGATAGCTTCCGAACTTTGAAAGGTAAACTCACATCGGCGCCAATCCTTACTCTCCCCGCTGGGAGTGGAGGATTTGTGATATACTGTGATGCATCGTTGCAAGGACTAGGGTGTGTCCTTATGCAGCATGGAAAAGTGATTGCGTATGCTTCCAGACAACTAAAGGTCCATGAACAAAATTATGCTACGCACGACCTTGAGTTAGCAGCTGTGGTATTTGCATTAAAAATTTGGAGGCACCATCTTTACGGTGAAGAGTTTGAAGTGTATACCGATCATAAGAGCCTCAAGTACATGTTTTCTCAAAAGGAGTTGAACTTGAGACAACGGAGATGGATGGAATTTCTCAAGGACTATGATTTCTATATCTTCTATCATCCAGGAAAGGCGAATGTCGTAGCTGATGCCTTGAGCAGAAAATCAGCACAGATGGCTTGTTTGACATCGGAAATGAGATTGCTTGAAGAAATCAAAGATTTGGATGTTAACTTATGGTCTATTGACAACAAAGTATTATTGGGAAGCTTCAAGGTTCAACCCGAATTAATACAAAGAATAAAGGACCACCAGCGGGACGATAAAGCATTGACAGATATCTTCGACAAAATAGACAATAAACCAGATTTCTCTATTGTTAATGGTGTATTATATTTTCGAGGCAGACTCTGCGTACCAAATGTTCGAGAAATCAAAGATGAAATTTTGAAAGAAGCCCATCATACAAGATATACTATCCATCCAGGGAGTACTAAGATGTATCAGAATTTAAAAATTAGATTTTGGTGGGTCGGAATGAAAAATGATGTCACTGAATTTGTCGGCCGTTGTTTTACTTGTCAACAGGTGAAGGCTGATCATAGGAAGCCGGGGGGATTACTACAGCCGTTGCCAATACCCGAATGGAAATGGGAGCATATCACCATGGATTTTATTTCCGGATTTCCTAGAACTTCAAGGCATAATGAAATAATTTGGGTAATTGTGGATCGATTGACTAAATCGGCACACTTTTTACCACTGAAAGGAAAAACTACGATGGAACAACTGGCCAAAACTTATGTTCGGGAAATTGTGTGATTACATGGCGTTCCAGCATCAATCGTATCAGACAGAGATACTAGGTTTGTTTCACAATTTTGGAAAAGCTTGCAAAAGGCTATGGGTACTAAATTGCATTTTAGCACTGCATATCACCCCCAGACAGACGGGCATACGGAAAGAACAAATCAAACGTTGGAGGATATGCTTCGAGCTTGTGCCATAGATTTCACAGACAGTTGGGATGAACAGTTGCCACTGGCAGAGTTTGCTTATAACAATAGTTATCATTCGAGTATTCAGATGGCTCCTTTTGAGGCTTTGTATGGCAGGAGTTGTCGTTCTCCGATTTGTTGGGAGGAAGTGGGAGATCGACGAATTTTAGGCCCTGAATGGGTGCAAACTTCTACTGAGAATATTAAGAAAATTCGGGATCGATTAAAGACTGCTCAGAGTCGCCAGAAGAGTTATGCTGACAAACGCCGCCGAGAATTGGAATTTATGGTTGGTGACTCAGTATTCCTCAAAGTCTCTCCAACTAAGGGAGTGATGCGATTTGGCAAAAAAGGAAAGCTCAGCCCAAGATACATTGGACCATTCAAGATTACAGGACGTGTGAGCGATGGGAATGCTTACGAATTGGACCTTCCATCACAGTTAGCTGGTGTTCACAAAGTGTTTCATGTGTCAATGTTGAAGAAATATGAGCCAGACCCATCTCATGTATTAGATCTTGTGACGATGGATTTACAACCCAATTTATCATATGAGGAGAGACCTGTTGCAATCTTAGACACCAAAGACATGGTGTTACGACGACGAACAGTCCGACTCGTTAAGGTGTTATGGACACATCATGATCCAAAGGAGGCCACCTGGGAGCTCGAGGACGACGTTCGGCGCAAGTATCCGCATCTTTTTGTCACAGGTATGTTTTAATTTGGAGGACCAAATTTCCCAACGACCCTTTGTGATATATTCTATTCATTGGAGAAAGTCTGAGAATCTTGTGGATTGCAAATTAGGAGAAGAAGGAGAAAGCTGTTGATGTCAAAGACGACAATCGTGTATCAGAGGTGAGTGAATCTTCTTAATTACTCATTAATGATGTTCCAGACGATTGGTAATTTTGAATTAAAACTATGTATTAAGGTGAGTTCTATGTTTTTGTTAATAGAAGTAGGTGATATGTCTATTGGGATGATATGAATGACAGTAGGATGCAAATACAAGGAAATCCATCAAACAGGAAGTCGTTTGATGGAATTCAGAAGCCTGTCGTCACTAACACAGTTTGTAGTTTAAGGATAGTGGGACCCACTCCATGATCTGATCTAAGATCAAGACCTCACATCCTAAAGGGGACGTATGGTCGACCATAGTGGAGTTGGATATTTGATATTTGAATCGGTGGGACACACAGATCAATGCACTCAAAGAATCCCAGGCGTGAAAATCCCAGAAAACACTGTATATGTCGTTTGTAGTTGTGGGACCCACCTATTGATCAGATCACTGATCAATATCACACATCTGTTCAAGGGTCACCAGTCGACCATGGTGTAGTTGACTGATCATGGATTTGAATAGTGGGACCCACTGTACAGTGAACTCTATATATTGTAGGCGTGAATTGCTGTATACTGTGTTTTGATGCTGTGTGCCCCAGCGAATGGTTCTATGATGAATCAAATTCGTCGGAATAATGTATTTGTCTTGGGCGACCATGGCCTAGATGGCTGATCTTGGTATAGCCAAGTGGGACCCACTGGATTTGATCAGGAGATTCAGATATGAATTATTCAGGTACGTGTTCTGTACAGATAGGTAAAGTTGAGAATAGAAGTATAATTATAACAATAGACTTGGCATATGTGTAGAAATAATAAATTAATTTCCCTACTTAAGTGAAATCAAGACTTGTGATCAATGTTTAGTTGATTATGATTAACTAAATAGGCTGTAATTGACTGTTATGAGTAAGGTTGTATTATACCTAGCGTGGGCCCACCATATCACTCTATACCAATTTTGATACGAAGTGGGGGCAACAACCAGTGAAGTATGTATGGGTCGGGTCCACACTACTACTGTGTAAATCATTAATTAATATTTGATTATGAGATATTGTGCACTAGGTCCCAGATTTGGGATGTTGGACTTGTGTCCGGATGATAGATGGCTTCGGGCCATGGTGGCCGTTATAGCGGCGGGTCCTTAATGGACGTGATGGGCCACTTTGATGGCTGGTCCTTAGTGGACGTGTCTGATGAGACAGGGTCATGGTGACCGGTATACATGTATACGATAAGGCCTTTGAGGCGTGGTGATGTGCATGGGCACGGATTGTGTGTGAAAGAATCTAAATAATATTTAATTATTGATTTAGACTTGTTAAATCATGTGATGTTGTATTTTATGTGATTTGTGTAATTAGGAATATTCATTCACCAGTAGTACTGATGTTGTGTTACCCCTTCAGGTAATCAAGCTGCGGGCGGGACAGAGCGGAACGATGATCAGCACGTGAATTTCAATATGCGTGGCTGACAAGAGTGCACGAGAAAAGATAATTTAGTAGATAAAGGGATTAGCCTGGTTTAGGGATATTATTTAATGTTTTAGTACATTATTGATGCAGATCGAACATAGTAAAGTTTGAGTAGTTACAACTATTTGATTAAATGAAATTATTATTTGATTTTAAATGCCAAATGCTTATGTGAATTATTTGACTGATGCCTGGTAAATATTACCAAAGTTATCACGATCCAGAGATCTGACAGGGCCCCAGGATTTGGGTCGTGACAGTTGCGGTCGCTGTCACCTTAACGATTGACATTGGAAAGGGATACGTTGCATTCGCGGTTCGCACCTGTAGCAGCTTGAATCGTTTTTTTACCTTAAATAAATTTGTAAAATATCCATAAATTCTAAAGTACTAGAAAATACTAGAAAATAGTTGTGGTGCTGGTTTTTTTTTTCATTAGTACACTAAAAATTAAAAAAATAGTGGCCCTTCTAGGTCATAACATCTTGCATTAGTGTTTAATCGTTAAATGTTAATATATTTTAAGTTCTAGTGTTTAATTTTTGGGGGCATCTTTATAATTTATAAATCCATCAATGTAGCCCATATTGACCACTATAGAACACTTGAAGTTTTCTTAATATTTTATTGACTTTTTTTTGATAAAGTGGTCACTATGGCATTGGGCTCAACTCCTATTGGAATAAAATCTGTTGAAGGCCCATTAGGGGGGCATTTGTTTTGAGTGGCTTAATTTTTTCATATGTAGGCCCTATTAGAGGGGTACAAATACAAGCAAAAAGTTCGAATACTCCAAGGAATTGGGCCCATCATTAGATTGATTACTATAAAACATTTGCATTTTTTTAATATTCTATTCATATGACTTATAAGTGACTAATCTAACAGTGGGCCCAATTGTTAGATTGATCAGGTATGTATCTGATCAATCTAACATCAATGAAAGTTGGCTAGGCCCATAAAAGAGAGGGGCGTTTGTTTTTAGCAGTCTAGATTTTTAATAGTGGTCCCCACTGCAGAGCCACAAATTTTCTAAAGGACCCATTAAAGGACTGTCTAGGCCTTTCATTTGCACATGGAGAGAGGAGAAAGGGAAAATAAGAGGAGGGAAAGAGGGAAGAAGAAGAGAAGAAGGAGAGAAGAGAGATGAGGAAAAAAGATGGAGAAGCATCTCTCCCGCCCTCTGACATGCAGCCAGCTACGCCCCCCCCCCCCCCCCCCAAACTAGGTTTTGGAAATTAGATCCATCTCGTCTTTTTATATATATATGTTTATTTATTTTCCATTTTCTACTACTGCATAGAGCTTCAAAATAGACTTTTTTTTTTTTTTTGTGAGATTAGTCCTCTTATTTATTTTTTCCTTCTGCAATCGCATAGAGCTTCCTTGAAAAACCTCTCCCCATATGGTTGATATTTTCAAAATATCGGTTGATAGGACCGATATTTTAGCCATATTCAGTCACTTTTTTTTCCAAAAAAATATATATATTTGCGATATTTTGGCTATACGATAATGCTACTGCATTGCATAAGAATATTGATGCGGTATAGGCGGATACCATTATGTATCGGCCAATATTTTAAACCGTGGTGGTTTTTTTTTTTTTTTTTTTGATAACACAGCCATGGTGGAAATAAAAAATCAACAGCCACAATCAGTGAACAAGGTTCTCTTATCGGCGGCTAAAATCATTTAAATGCTGTGATATTTAGATGTGATGTGGCCCATCCGTTTATGGCCCAGCAGATGATTGGTTTGAATCTTCTACATGTTGAGAGCATCCTGTGAAATTAAATTGGTATATTATTAAGCAATGTTGATGAGGAAAAGCCTGAAGCCAGAGTAAGTCATCGAAGGTATCGCATAGTCTATTATCAATTATGTTGATCCGTCCTAATACAAGTGGTGAGGATATGATGTGTTCTTGATAACAAGTTCTTTTTCATTTTCAGTGTCTATAGTCTATTTAAGGAGGCATTGTACTTTGATTATTGGTAAGAGGTTTTTTATTGGGAGCCTGAAATCTAATTTTCATAAATTAGTGGTCATTCCATCTCTAATGGTTGGGCCTCCCATTTAGACCTCTTCTTAACAGAGGTTGAGTCCCAGTTGAGAGTTTTGTTTGTCTCTTGAGACCACTTATGACTCAACTGCTGGTATCTGGTGTGTTGCTTCATTGGTTCTTCTCCTACAAAAGTTTAGTTTTAGATATTTGAGAAAGTGAATGAGTTCGAAAATAATTAATCCAAGCTTCCACAACCTAGATGGTTGTTATTCTTGCTATCAAGTTGAGTAACTTCTTGCTTTTCCTTTCGAACCACCATTCCTGAAATCTGCATTCTGCATCAAAGGTATGTTTATCTGTTTAAATTTATTATAGGCACTTGCTATTTAACCATAGATTTCTGAAGAACTGTGCTTCCAATGAAAGCTTACATCTAACCTTGTCATCTTGCAGGGCCAATGCACAGCAGCCGAAACTCTTTGTTGGAATGATCCTCATCCTCATCTTTGCTGAAGCACTGGCATTGTATGGGCTCATCGTGGGCATCATTTTGTCATCTCGAGCGGGCCAATCAAGAGCAGACTGGAGACAGAAGTGGATCAAATGGCACGTCTATTTTTCTCGTTTCCCTGTAAGTATCATCATTTATGAGCTTGGTTGTCCATACCTGCTGCATTCTCCTAATTTCGTCATTGTGAACTGAATCATACAATTTCTAATTAGCTATAGTGCTTGCTGGCCTATAGTAATATGAGCGGGTTTCTATGGAAATAAAGCTCCTGAAACTGTATTATGTGCATGTAAATTTTAGGAACTGTCGCTCTGTCGTAGAGATGCACTTATTATTTTGGTTATATGCCTTTCTTTTTTATATGACTAGAAATCAAGTAATGCCTACTCCAAACCCTCTGAGAGGTGGTTGATGAGGTTGTGAAGTTTACTGAAGTTGGTACGGGGAGAGAAGACTAGATATCAATACCTGACGCTTTAGTGATTCACACATCCGATGGGGTCATCAACCAATTGAACAGAACAACTCAAGTAAAAAAATCACAGCAATAATTTGCTTTGAAATTAGGAAAAATGCACTTTGTAAAAATGAAACATATAAACATCATTACCTATTTTTTATCTTTAATTTTTTAACTGAAGATTGCTTAAGAGAACCTATGTGTAAGCAAATAAGACACAATTTTGATTTGGGTTGGAATGTTTTGGAAAATTTTAACCTTGATATTGTACTCGTGTTTGTACTGGTTGATGTAAATCCTAATTTCAGATATGGACATAGGATTGTGCCTTTCTATTATAGTTTGAGAACTCCACCTCACTTGCTGACACTGGCAATTCGTGTTTACTGTTCATTCAGAGGCCACAACATACGAGGGGGGCTTTTACAATACAAAGCACAAATGAAATAGTACGACCACTAGAGAGAGAGAGAGAGAGAGAGAGAGAGAGAGAGAGAGAGAGTTTTCTAGGAAGTAGATGGAGATGAAGTGGGTTCGGGTTGAAAACAGAAGGAACAAGAAGAATCCGAAGATCAAGTGGGAGGATTTAATCAGTGTTTGTGAGTAATTTGCCAGAAAACATTGCTGTTGGCTGGCTTCAATCTTCTTTTTTCCTTCTTTGGGAGAGTGTTTGATGCCTTCATTCCTGCTTCAAGCAGGAGGGGGGAGGGTTTCTGTTTTGGGTTCGTAAGGTTTGGAGATAGGGAGACAGCTGCAACGGCAGTGGAGGGCAAGAATGGCAGTTCTGTAAGTGGAAGCAGACTTCTAGTGAAAGAGGCCTGTTTTGGTTGGTCAAAGAAGGCTGTTCCCAAGAAGTCCAGCAATGCGAAGGTGTCTATGCTTCTGTCACTGGTTGGTCAGAAGAATCATGGGGCAGGGGAGAATGTCTCTAAGAGTTCTGTAGCAAGGCCCCTTCTGGGTTGTTGAATTCTGATGTTGTAAAAGGGCGGACACCTTTCTCATGTAGTAAAATCTCGGTTGGAAGGGATGTATTGGCTGGGATTTTGGAGAGGCTTTCAAATAGTCTGCTTGGGAAGGTGAAGTGGATGGGAGCCATTCCTTCTATTTTGAGTCTGGTGATTTTTATGGGTTAAAAAATGTGAAGTTGGCCATTCTTGGAGGATATAAAGTTCTGTTGACCTTTGACAACGCAGAGGGGGCACTTCGTGATACTTTCTGATTATTGGAAAGATGGGTGCCTGGTCCTAATCTTTCATCTATGGGGTTCCTCTGCATGCATGGAATCCAAAAGTTTTTGAGGAGATTAGCGGTAAGTTTGGAGAGGGAGTCGCTAAGGAGACAAGTGGGGTGGAATGTGGATGCTAGAATATGGGAGGAGGGTATGCATCCAGACAGCCAACCATCTGCTCAAGAATCACTCGCTGAACCTCTGACATTTTTGGTATTGTTTTCCAGGTTTCTGTCAAAGAGGAATTGGAGGAGAGGCAGGTCATTTCTTATGCAACAGGTTTCAAGGGAGTGAGGGAAGGGGAATGGTCGGGGGAGATGTTTTCCCCTTTGTATGGCTCATCAAAGGGGGAGGTGACACAAGACGAGGTAGGTTTTTCGAAGGTAACCGATGGAGATGTTTCTTCTTCCGGCAACTCAAAAGACGAGACTGCATCGTCGTCTTCACTTCAGGTGGGTGTCCATGTCCATGTCAAAGTGTCAAAGGATCCATCTGTATAAAGGCCATGGTCCAATAGCCTAGATATACAGGCCCAATTGCAATGTATACTCAAATAGGCTAGTCAATTTGACACTTTGACAGTCCACAATGATGAGACTGTAGAATGGATAAGGACCAATCCAATAAGATCCATCAAAAGCAGGCCCGACCCAAACTTGGCCCATGAACATAAATATTCCCACGTGGGATCTAGTTAGATTGGGTCAACATTGTATATTATTTTCTTCCTTTCTTGGCTAGATTGTATTCTCCTTTTTATAGCTAGATGATTTCATTAGATCTGTAATGGCCTCAATTAGGCCCTGACTGTAGCCATTCATATGGCAAGTAAGTGTATACATATAGTAGTCTTTCTCAATAATAGACAATAACGTGTGGAGAATTCTCTCCTTTCATATGATCTATCTCTCCTTCCTCTGATCATATTTACATAGTATCAGAGATACAATAGATCTCAAGAATAATCTATACAGATTCAGATCTGTATTTTTGAAGTTTTTTTTTTTCGTCATCTGGGACAAAGGAGAACCTGCTGATCAGCCCAGTTCAACGGTGGCCCACCTGCGATGATCAAGATACCCTAAGCTATCCTAACTGTGATGGTCGACTACTTATTCCAAGAATTCTAGTGATTTTTCAAGATTTTTTTGCTGCCTCGAAGAAGGGTTTCTACACAATCTCGTGGATCTCTTGTTTTTCACAACAGTTTTCTTCTCAGCTGTCCAGCATATTGGATTTTTATCCGATTTGGGTGGGAATTGGTTTGTTGGAAGCAGAAAACCAGTCCCTCGCATCTACAGAGATCTGATTGCTCCATTGCTCAGACTGTGGACCCCACAATCAGATCCAGCGACAGAAAATAGGGTCGCCCAGCCTATTTTTTTGCAAATCTTTGTGATTCAGTCACATCTCTGGTTCTTTTTTGCCTTATCATCACAGATCTGGTTCCTTCAGCTCCTCTTGGACTCTTGTTAGTTAAAGCTTTAACCACTTCTCACAAAGATCTCACTGTAGTAGACAGATCAACTGTGGGACCCCAATATTCTGATCCACATTGCTGCCGGTATCGTCCAGACTCTCTGAAGATTAATCTAAATTTTTCTGAACAAGAAAGGTTAGTTATCTGCTCTCATTTCTGGTTTGACAATTTCTCTTCTTATCATTCAACCTGGATCTACATCAAAATTCATCAGTAGTTACACAAATATGGTCTTTTTATACTCTGGAAACTGGATTGTTCAAATCAAGTCAGATTGGTGAATTCTAGTTTAAACAGTGCACCTTGTCTTGATCGTACAAGCTATTCTGTTTGGTTGAATTTTGGAATCTTGATTCTGTTTGCTACCAAATCTTGTTTGCATCAGTCAAAATGGACAAGCATGATATAATTCCTGTTAAGATGAATGGGACAAACTATATGACTTGGTCTTTTCACTTGAAAAATTTCGTAGAAGGGAAAGGCATGTTAGGCTATTTGGATGAAACTGTCCTAAAACTAGTGGTAGACAGTTCAAGTACTACATCCAGGACTACTGATGAGAAGGCAGTTGCAACATGGAATCAAAATAATGCTAAGGTTGTGACATGGATACTCAACTCAGTTGATCCATCCCTTTCGATGTCCCTACAAGCCTTTACGAAGGCCTCTGATATGTGGAACCATATGAAAAAGTTGTACCACTAGACAAATAAAGCCAGGAAATTTCATCTGGACACAGAACTAGCCAAATACTGCCAAGGTGATAAAACGGCTCAAGAATATTACAATGGATTCTTAGCTCTATGGACAGAAAGGGACCAAATGCTCCTATACTCTATATCATCAGAATTCCTACCACAAGCTCTTAAGCTTCAAGAAGAATTGCATATCAGCCAGTTCCTAATGAATCTACGTCAAGAATTTGAGCCCGTTCGCGCTGCTCTTATGAATCGGGAAAATTCCCCGGATTTAGATACCTGTGTGCAAGAGGTCCTTCGGGAAGAGATCCGTCTTGTGTCGCAACATTCTCTCATAGTGGAACCAAAGGCTTTTCTTACCACCCCTGCACCTCCAGCCGAAGAGACAACTTTCCTAACATCTCCTGGTCAGAAATCTCAGTGCTTTGAATGCAAGGGCTATGGACATATAGCTCGAAATTCTAGGAAGAAGCTCTTTTGCAATTATTGCAAGCGGACTGGTCATATCATTTCTGAATGCAAAAGGAGACGCCTAAAGCGAACTGAATAGTCCCCACAGCAAAAACAGAGCGCATTTCAAGCTCATGCACAACTCTCACAAGATGCTCAACCAGATCGTGCTGAGACGGTGACTCTAACTCCCACTCAGATATGAGAGATGATCAACTCCTCTGTTGCATTTGCATTCACCTCCATGGGTATTAATGGTCTGTCTCTTCCTCTCATTGCTTCTTCTACATTTCATTCCTCCACTGCCCTTTCTACATCCATAACACCCTCTACATGGATCTTAAATTCAGGAGCCTCCATTCATATGACTACAGTGGAACAAAATTTACGAGCTTCTCAAACATATGTTGGCCATGAAACCATAACTACAGCAAATGGTCAGCACATGTCCATTTCTGGCATAGGTTCTTTAGCGCTTCCCACAATTGGAAAAGAACCCCTCTCTTTCCAATGTCTACTTTGTTCCAAAATTATCTGCAAATTTGATTTCTGTTGGTCAATTAGTTGATTGTGGATATCTTGTTAATTTCTCTCCCTCTGGTTGTGTTATACAGGAACGACAAACTGGGAAGGTGATAGGGACGGGGAGTAAGCATGGCAGGCTATTCCTTCTAGATATGAGACCGAGTTCTTCCTTCTTTGCTACTACTATGGGTGTTTTTAATAAATTATGGACAGTTTGGCATAGACGTCTTGGCCACTTAAATAATTCTAGTTTACTTTCTCTGTTTAAACTTGGTTGTTTGGAACATTCAGTTGATGATAAGCTTATTTCTGCTTTTGTTAAATCTAAATGTGAAGCTTGTTGTCTCAGCAAAAGTCATGTGTTACCTTTTCCAGTTCATTTCTCACGTACCACTGAAGCTTTTAATGTTATTCACACTGATGTGTGGGGAATTGCTCCTCACCTGCGTAGAATGGGATATAAATATTATGTTACCTTTATTGATGATCATTGTAGATATACATGGATCTACTTCTTACGGTTCAAATCTGAAGTTTTCTCTACTTTCAAAAAGTTTTATAATATGGTTTGTACTCAATTTCAGAAATCCATTAAAATCTTACGTTCTGACTCGGGGAGAGTACATGTCCTCTGAATTTTCCTCTTTCTTATCTAATAAATGTATCATTCATCAGAAATCTTGTCCTCACACACCCCAACAAAATGGAATTGCTGAAAGGAAGAACCGACATATTCTTGAGATGGTTCGATCTCTTTTGATTGAAGCACTTGTTCCACCAAAATTTTGGTGTGAAGCTGCTCACACGGCTATTCATATCATTAATCGATTACCAAGTTCTGTGCTAAATAAGGTTTCTCCGTATGAGTGTCTATTTGGCCATTCGCCTACCTATTCTCATTTGAGAGTCTTCGACTGTCTATGCTTTGTCCATCTTCCATCCATTGAGCGTACTAAATTATCACCTCAGGCTGTTAAATGTTTATTTCTTGGATACAGTGATGAACACAAAGGATTTCTATGTTATGATCCTAAAGATAATCGCCTCCGTATTTCATGGAATGTTGTCTTTTTGGAACATGTTCCTTTTTTCAGTCTGAACATCACCCTCTTCAAGTTTCATATCTCCCTCAGTTTCCAGAATCTAGAACTCCACCACCCATCACTCAAGTATATGTCTACCGGCCAAAGCCTATGCCTCATGCTGCACCTGCTCCAGATCACCTTCTCTTGCCTGCTCCATCCCCTTCAGGTAATGGCTCGCTAGATCCTCCTACACTGCGACGCTCGAGTCGTATTTCAGTTCCACCTGACAAATATGGTTATCTTGTGCTGTTTACTTCTTTAGATCCCATTTATATTCCCACCTCCTATTCACAGGCCTCTAAAATACCATGTTGTCAAGATGCGATGGCAGAAGAATTGCTCGCTCTCGAAGCTAATTCTACTTGGGATTTATTTCCACTTCCTACACATGCTTCTATTATCGGAAGTAAATGGGTTTATTCCATTAAGTCAAATCCGATGGGAGTCTTGATAGATACAAAGCTAGACTGGTTGCTCAAGGTTTTAAACAAGAATATGGCATGGATTATGAAGAGACCTTCGCACCAGTTGCGAAAATGACCACAGTTCGTTGTCTCATCAGTGTTGCAGCTGCTCGAAATTGGCCTCTTTGGCAGATGGACGTGAAAAATGCGTTTCTACATGGTGATCTTCGGGAGACTGTTTACATGCGCCCACCCCCAGGGTATGCCTCTCCACCAACGCATGTATGCAAATTAAAAAGGTCATTATATGGCCTTAAACAGGCCCTTGCGCATGGTTTGACAAGTTCCGCTCAGCCATTTTATAGGCAAATTTTTATCAAAGTCCATGTGATAGCTCCCTCTTTATTCGCCGTACATCACGTGGCTGTACAATTCTTTTGATATATGTTGATGATATGATAATCAGCGGCAATGATACTATCGGTATTGCAGACCTCAAGGCTCATCTTATGAGTTCATTTCAGATGAAAGATCTTGGAGCTTTGACATATTTTCTTGGGTTGGAAATTTCAAGGAGCAAGGAAGGTATTCGTATTAATCAAACCAAGTATGCAGATGACTTAATCGGGACAGCCAGACTCCAAGATGCGAAGACATTTGATACACCTCTTGAGCTCAATGTTAAAGTCAGCAAGGATGATGGATGTCCACTTGAGGATCCTACAATCTTTCGACGTTTAGTGGGGAGTCTCCTCTATCTGACTATGACTCGGCCCGATATTTCTCATGCAGTACATACTGTGAGTTAATTTGTCAGCAACCCACACACACCACATCTTGCTGTTGTCTATCGTATTCTACGATATCTTAAAGGTACTCAAAATCGTGGACTGTTTTACCCTTCTATGACATCCTTACAACTTCAGGCATATGCAGACGCCGATTGGGCTGGTTGTCCGGATACTCGTCGATCCACCACAGGATGGTGTATGTTTCTTGGACACTCCATCATTTCATGGAAATGCAAAAAGCAACCTACAATATCCAAATCTTCAGCGGAGGCTGAATATCGTTCTATGTCTTCCGCAAGCAGTGAAATTGTTTGGCTCCGTCGCTTACTCCGTGAATTTGGAGTTTTTCTCACCACCATCAACCTGCCATATGTCTCTTCTCATGATCAGTTGGCTGATATTTTTACTAAGGCACTACCTCGTGATCGTCATGATTATCTTGTTTCCAAATTGTTGCTTGGTTCCACCCAGCATCCATTTGAGGGGGAGTGTAGAATGGATAAGGACCAATCCAATAAGATCCATCAAAAGCAGGCCCGACCCAAACTTGGCCTATGAACATAAATATTCCCACGTGGGATCTAGTTAGATTGGGTCAACATTGTATATTATTTTCTTCATTTCTTGGCTAGATTGTATTCTCCTTTTTTTAGCTAGATGATTTCATTAGATCTGTAATGGCCTCAATTAGGCCCTGATTGTAGCCATTCATATGGCAAGTAAGTGTATACATATAGTAGTTGTCTTTCTCAATAATAGACAATAACGTGTGGAGAATTCTCTCCTTTCATATGATCTATCTCTCCTTCCCCTGATCATATTTACAAAGACCTGCTTTTACCTTGTTAGGGCTAGCAAATCGTTAGATAGAGAGTTCGCTTCTTTGGCTCCGGCAAGCAAGGATGAAAATAGCGGTAGCCAAAATGCTATGAAGCGGGCGCTACGTAGCGGCGTAGTGGTACGTTTTGAAAAAATTGTCGAAAAATTTTGAAAAAAATCCAGAATATTGAAAAATGATAGAAAATGTATTTTTTTTTTTTGCAAAAGTAACTAAGATAAAGGGGCGTAGCAATCCCCACATTGTATGAGGTCCTGTATCGCTGTATGAATATAAATAATAGTAATGATCATTTTTTTCACATGTATTCATGTTGCTTAGTTATGCTAACTTAGAAACTAATGAAAGGCTCATAAAGATATTTCTATTAAAAATTAAATTTGATTAGAGCCTATTTCCTATTAAAATGAAAAGAGCTTATTTTCTATTAAAGTGTACCTTGGTCAAGGCCTTATTTTAGTATTTCCTATTAGATTGAAATTTGGCTAAAACTTATTTCCAATTAATGTGAAATTTGGCTGGAGCCCATTTCTAGTTAGTGTCAAAGTTTGCTATGGTCTATTTTCATTTAGAGTGAAATTTGATTGGGTTGTATTTTTAATTAGAGCGAAATTTGGCTTGGGCACTAATTTCAATTAAGTAATAGTTGGTCAGACATGCCCTTTTTATTTAATACTTGGGCATCAATGTGGAGCACATCAATGGTTAAGAAGACGAGAGCTTTTGAGGGCCCTTTTATACTTTATTTAAACCTTTTATAAGGTGGGCCACTGTGGGGCCCATAAATTACCTTAAATAAAAGAGATGGAAGGGTCATGTGCTGCCCTAATTTGTGTGAATGGAAGGATCGAGAGACAGCGGGAGAAGAGGGAAAGGAAAAAAGAGGGAAATGAAAAGAAAAGAAGAAGAAGAAGGAAGAGGAGGACCACCTGCTGCCGCCACTGCCGCCTCCTGCCGTTGCCGCCACTGCTGCTTTCTACTGCATCCAGATATGTTGTCTACAACTGCTCTCTCTCTTTCCCTTCCTTTCTTCTTCTTTTTCCACCAGTCATAGAAATGATTGGAGGGAGGAAGGTATGTTTTTTTTTTCCCTCCTTACACTGTTCATAGTTTGTAGCAGCCGATACGCAACGTATTAGTGCGTATCGGCCGCTACGGGTAAATAATGGCCGATACGAGCCGCTATGGGTGTGACATGCTTTTTTCCATTTAGCGTGGCGGCCACTGCCATCACTGTTGATATATTGGCCACTACGTAGCTATTTGCATCCTTGTCGGAAAGGAAAGTGGCCGGTGATCGAATCCCTGTCTTCCATGTTAGGTCCAGCTGATTGTCAGTGATGGGGGAACTGTTGCATACTTCTGGGAAGGAGGGCTCTTCCGACCCTTTCCGTTTTGATGTTGCTGTGACAGAGGGTAGGGAGATTGGAGATAAGGTTTATCATAGAAAGGGTATGAGGAGAGAGAATTCAAAAGGGCAGCTTGGTCAGAAATACTGCAATTGCTGCTGGTCAGGTGTCACATTTTGAGTCTTCTTTTTGTCAAGAGGTGGATGGAGAAGCAGCAGTATCAGGCAAGATGGTTACCAATGTGGATCACTTGATTTCATCTGGACCCTTTTTTGGCAGAAGAGGCAGCAAGCTGGAGAGTGTAGATCTCCACGTTTTCGATAGGATGGAGAAGATTAATGCTTCACTTTCCATGGAATCAGTTAGTGGGCCCAGTTGTGGCTAAGTGCTTCGCTGAGTGTGCATTGTCCCTCTCTAGGCAGCTGGCGGCACACAATCCTTTGGGCCTCTCATCTAATCAGTCAGAGGCTTTAAATAATGGGTATTTGGGCTCGGGTTTTGGGCTTGATGGGGAGTTTCATGACCCTGTTCCTTCCCAGCCAAGAGGTCTTTCGTCTGTTAATCACATCCGGGAGCTAAATGTTGGTTCTTACCAGGAGTGAGTTGTGGGCTTTTCTTTAAAGCGTCTAAAGGTTATCAACCAAGGCAGTGTAGCTAGGAGATCCCTTTTCTCAAATCAACGCTTAAAAAGTTGAATAGATTTTCTTGGGGGTCCTTTGGCAATCGCCCTTTTAGGAGGAGGGTGGCTGCAGTTCTAGCATCTTCTACAAGTGTGGTGGTTGGCTTTGGAGATGTTGGCTGTAATAAGGAGGATTTTGCAGTGGAAGCTAAGGAGCTGGCTTGAGTGGGAAAACAGATAGGGGTTTCTTTCGGTATACATGAACCAGAGATTCTCTGCCGAATTGAAGCATTGGAAGCTTGGGTTGAGGTTCACGGAGGTAAGAAGAATAAAGATCCAATTCTAATTCAAAGGGGGAGGCTGAGGAGTTTGGCCTATGAGGGAAGACGATGTCGGGGGATTTGCTTATTCTTTCTATGATTATTGTTAGTTGGAAGGGTTGCGAACGCCGGCGAAAAGGGCGGCAACTAGTGACACTTTGAGAGACAGAGAAAGAGAGAGAAACACAGAACAAGAGAGAGATGAATGTCGTGCCTCTCTTTGAGGATCGACTGATGTATATAAGGGCTTAATTCCCTGATTACAATCCATTACTCCTTAATTACAATCAATTATAAATCAAAGATCCTAAACTAAAGTAACAAATTAAGTAACACCTTTGACTAAGTTACAGAGTAATTAATGGATACAATAAATGGGCCTAAATGGATGGGCCTGGATTGACACCCCCCCCCTCAAATTGATGCTGGGGAGTCATAAAGTAGCAATTTGGAGACAAGAAATTGATGTCGAGGCCGAGGAAGACCTTTAGTGAAGATATCGGCAAACTGAAACTCCGTAGGGACATGAGGTAGACGAATGACATCACGCTTATATGCATCTCGAATAAAGTGGCAATCTACTTCGATATGTTTGGTGCGTTCATCGAAGACGGGATTTGCAGTGATGCGGATAGCTCCAGTATTATCAGCATGCAAAGGAGTAGGAGCAGTTTGAGCGAACCCAAGTTCCGAAAGAAGACCCCGTAGCCATAAGATCTCAGAACAAGCAGAGGACATGGCTCTATATTCAGCTTCCGTGGAAGATCTGGACACCCGTTCTTGTTTCTTGCATTTCCAGGAAATGAGAGAACTTCCAAGGTACATGCACCAACCAGTAGTAGAACGACGTGTCTTGGCAGCCTGCCCAGTCAGCATCCGCATAAGCGGTCAGATGAAGAGGATTATCCTTTGGATAATATAGACCACGAGTTACAGTTCGCAGTAGATAGCGAATAATCCGCTTCACAGCTGTTAAATGAGGGTGTCTAGGAGCTGTCATGAACTGACTCACAAGATTAACAGCATAAGATATGTCAGGTCTAGTGATGGTGAGATAGACAAGACTTCCCACCAGACGCCGGTATATATGAGGATTAGAAAGAAGATCACCATCATCTTTACTCAACTTAAGATTGACCTCTACAGGTGTATCAACAGGTGAAGAATCCTGGAGGTCAGCCAACTCGATAAGATCGGATGTGTATTTGTGTTGATTGACAAATAGACCTTTCGGAGATTGATGCACTTCTAAGCCCAAAAAATAATGCAATGGGCCCAAATCATTCATACGGAAGGAATCTTTGAGAGAAGCTTGGAGAGATTTGATCATACCAGCATCCGTGCCAGTGATAATAATATCGTCAACATATACGAGAAGTACAATAACACCAGTAGATGTGTTGCAAAGAAAGAGAGATGGATCATAAGGACTCTGGGTAAAGCCACTCTCGCATAAGCGACTCTGGAAGGTTTCGAACCATGCCCGAGGAGCTTGCTTTAGACCATAAAGCGATTTTCGCAGGCGACAGACAGTCCTCTTTGAGGGAGATGGGACACCTTGGGGTATCCGCATATAGACTTCTTCTTGCAGATCTCCATGGAGAAATGCATTTTTGACATCCATTTGGTATAAAGGCCAGGAGTTAGATGCAGCAACGGCGAGAAGTAACCGAACATATGTCATTTTTGCCACAGGGGCAAACGTTTCCTCATAGTCAATGCCATACTCCTGACGGTTGCCGAGTGCCACAAGTCTCGCTTTGTGTCTATCCAATGACCCATCAGATTTAAGTTTGATCGAGTAAATCCATTTGCAACCAATGGGTTTAACTGTTGTAGGACACTCCACAATATCCCAGGTGTGATTCTGATCCAATGCATCCAATTCTTCCTTCATGGCCTGGTTCCAACAATCTTTTTGTACAGCCTGCAAATAAGAACTAGGGATAAGGACAGAAGATAGAGTTGTCATCAAAGAAGTATGGGTAAATCCATACCTCTCAGGCGGTCTAGAATCTCTGGAGGAGCGACGCACGGTTGTAGTAGGCGAGGAACCATTGGTCGATGGAGGATCAGGAGGACGGCCATCTGCAGTGGTAGGTTTTTCCCGTCGATGATACACAAAATCAGGATTAAACCTAGTAACAATTGTTTGATCCGTTGGTTGATCCGAGAAACCAGGCAAGAGAGCTGTTGAAAATGGTTGAGGACAGTCTATGTGAGTAGAGAAGAAATGTTGATTTTCAAAGAAAATAACATTGCGAGAAATCCTGATACGACGGCCAATGGGATCATAATAGACAAAACCTTTTTGATTGGTGGCATAACCCAAAAATGCACACCTGCGAGATTGCGCAGTTAGTTTTGTTCGTTCTGTGAGAGGAAGATGAACAAAACAAACACATCCAAATGTATGAAGGTGATCAAACACAGGTTGTTGCCCAAGCAATTTAAAATAAGGTCTGAAACGATCAATGGTACGGGATGGAAGGCGATTGATGAGATAAACTGCGGTGGTGAGGGCTTCAGTCCAAAAACGAGGGGGAACAGAAGATTGAATGAGAAGTGTTCTAGTTACATCAAGGAGATGTCTGTTTTTCCGTTCTGCAACTCCATTTTGTTGTGGAGTATACGGACAAGTACGTTGAGAAATGATTCCTTTATTGTTTAGAAAAGTTTGAAAATCATTGGACACATACTTCCCCCCCTGAGTCTGATCACAAAATCTTAATGCATGTGGAGAATTGTGTTTCAACATAGCTTAAAAAAATCTTAAAAGCATGAAGAACATCAGACTTTGAATGTAATAAATATAACCAAGTAAATATGCTGTAGTCATCAATGAATGTGACAAAGTACTTAAAATGACTATGAGAAAGAGTCGGAGCAATGCCCCAAACATCACTGTGAATTAAGTCAAAACATGCAGTGCTCCGTGTGTTAGAGTGAGGAAAAGGTAAAGTCTTACTCTTTCCTAATTTACAAGCATCACATTCAAACGAAGCAGAATCAATAGGTTTATTTAATAATCCAGATTGAAATAAAGTAGACATTGTAGAGTCATTCGGATGACCAAGTCTATTATGCCACAACCGAGAATTATTCTTAATGGAAAAACAAAATAACTGATGTGAAGAATTATTTGGAATAAATGAAGACACTGGTAAAGAAAACAGTCTTCCACGCTTAGGCCCCCTCGCGATCACTTCCCCCGACTCCTGGTCCTGCACAACACAACCAGAAGGAGAAAAAGAGACATTGCAGTTATTTTCAACAAGTTGACCCACAGAAACCAAATTGGTAGCAAGATGAGGAGAAACTAAAACATTGGTTAATGGTAAGGGGCTAGGGGTTTCACCAACAGAGGTGATGGGAAGATGATCTCCGTTGGCAGCTTGAACAGTAAGATGAACAGTGTAAGGAACGACATTTTGTAATTTTAGGGCTGAAGTGGTCATATGATTACTTGCACCAGAATCTAAGTATCAGGTATTGGAAAGAGATGAAGCATTACCTGCGATGTTCATGGAAGCTAAGGCATTGAGGATCATTTGGTTTACCATCTCAGGGGTGAGAGGAGCTGCTGACGCGGATTGAGAGGAACCAGGTTGAGAAGAAGAATCATACTGTGGAGAACCACTGAAATCAAATGAAGCATGTGATGGAGTGGTGACTGTGTAAGCACTTGGAGCGGACTGCACTGACTGCACATAGTTACGGGAAGTAGAATTGCGAGCCTTATTCCGGCATTCTTCGATAACATGACCAGTGGCTTTACAATACCGGCATATTTTTGCCTTGCATTGATTGGCATAGTGACCATATTTCTTACAGTTATGGCACTGAACTTTACTGATGTCCCTAGGAGGAGGTCTGGCTGTAGCAACATATGCAAGAGGAGTCTCACTAGCTGTCTGTTATTCCAGAGTAGTTCTAGTAAGCAGACGTTGTTCTTCCCGCAGAAGTTCCTGAAGACGGGTATCCAGGCTGGGAAGAGGAGCCCTGCTCATCAAGTTGGATCTAACTGTTTCAAACTCCAGACGAAGTTTCATAAGAAGCTGATCTCGATGACTACTTTGCTGCAACGGAAGCAATTCTGGTAAAAGTGCGGCAGAGACCGTGGCAAACTTAATCTCATCATATTCAGACCACAGGCGGCGAAAGCCATTGTAATACTCTTGAATAGTCTGGGTGCCTTGAGTGAATTGAGAGATTTCAAGTTCCAATTGAAACTGACGAGCAGCATTGCCTTGTTGATAAATTTTCTGAAGATAGTCCCACATTTCACGGGCAGTTTTGCATGGTTTTAATTTGAGAATAAAATGTGACTCAACAGAGCCCAGCAACCATGTCTTGATTTTAGCATCCTTTGTTTTCCAGGCTAAAATCTTTTTATCATCTTCCATAGGTTAAGGTTCAGATCCATCAATGTGTGTCCATAGTTCTTTTCCTTCCAAGTAAATTTGAAATTGGAAGGCCCATGAAGTATAATTTGTGCCATCAAATCGAATCAGGGCTATCTCATGTTTATCCATTACGACAGATCCAGAAGAGGCACACAAAGCAGTAGCAGCAAGGAGTATAAGAATTCCAACCAAGAGACGTTTGAACCAACAGCAGTAGTAGAATTGGCAAGCACAGCAGTAGACAATAACTGTGCTGTTTGGCTCTAGCAGTGGGCCCCACGAAGTTGCCCAATCACAGATCAGATCAGATTTGTTTGTGAGTGATGAAAATCACTACCAGCAGCCCAAACTTGGATGGAATTGGATAAAAAATCCACAAAACTGGACAATCGAGATGAAAAACAGCAAACAGTGCACTAACACAGCCACTGTGATACACGACGACCAGGTCATCAGTGTATAGAACTGTATGTGGATCCCAGGATATGATCTGCTGACAGATCTGAGGAAGAGGATGAGTGCACAACAAATTTCCACAACTATTGGAAGCAGTTTCAAGCAAAACTAATCCAAATCAAAACTTTTGAACGGCTGAGATGAAAAGATATGGACCAAACTGACGATCCACAAAAATTGATGTATGGCCTACCTCTGATGATCCATAAATCCTGAGAAAATCTCCATAAAGACGTATAATTCCAGGCGACCAAGATGGGTTGTGTCAGCTGAGAAGCAGATGATGATCAATGGTGGGCCATGTTAGATCTGATACAACCAGGGATGATCACAGACGACTGGACTGTAGTTTTGATCACAGATGATCAAAAAACAGGGAAAAAATCTTCACAAATCCAAGAAGCTTCTGTCGACCAAGATGGGACTAATTTGCTGATGTAGTGATGAAGATCACAGATGGGCCACTCTGATTTGAGATGATCTGGCTGAAGAAGATGATCTCAGATGATCATAAACAGGCTCCCAATGATTGGAAGATGAGTTAGGAGAAGATCAAAGATGATCGACCAAGCTCTGATACCATGACACTTTGAGAGATAGAGAAAGAGAGAGAAACACAGAACAAGAGAGAGATGAATGTCGTGCCTCTCTTTGAGGATCGACTGATGTATATAAGGGCTTAATTCCCTGATTACAATCCATTACTCCTTAATTACAATCAATTATAAATCAAAGATCCTAAACTAAAGCAACAAATTAAGTAACACCTTTGACTAAGTTACAGAGTAATTAATGGATACAATAAATGGGCCTAAATGGATGGGCCTGGATTGACAATTAGGAGTTGGGTGAGAACTCATAAGGCTGACTTACTGCTTCCTCAAGAGACTAAAACTCATTATGATGTCGAAAGTATTATTTTTAGTGTTTGGGGCTCTAGGTGTGGTTGGGATTGGATGCCATCGGATGGAGCTTCAGGGGGTCTCATCTCAATTTGGAAATGAGTACTCTTTGAGGAAGAGGATGTCACCTGTTCCCAAAGGGTGTTGGCCATAAAATTCCTATCGGTGAATGATAATTTCAGGTGGGCATCTGCTAATGTATATGGGCTGAATGAGGACTCTGTTAGAAGCGTAATTTGGGACTTCCTTTCTTCTGTTTGCAGGCTTTGGTTAGTGCCATGGTGTCTTGGTGGGGACTTTAATATGGGTCATTTCCCTCACGAGAAAAAAAGGGCCACTTTCATTACACGAAGCACAAAAAGGTTCTTGGATTTTATCGAGGATAATGAACTTATTGATTTGCCTGTTTCAGGGTCTAAATTTACTTCGTTGAATAATCATATTAGAGTGGCATTGAGCAGGATCGATCAATTCCTTGTTTCCAAGGAATGGGAGGAGCATTTTGGAGTTGTCGTCTGGTAGCATTGCCTAGAGGTGTTTCAGATCATAGGCCTATTAAGCTTAAAACCATGAAAGTTAATTGGGGTCTAAAGCCTTCTAGATTTGAGAATTGTAGGCTTTTGCGTAAGGATTTCCTTTCTCTGGTAAAAGAATGGTGGGAGCAATCTGATTTGCAGGGTTATGCAGGCTTTAGGTCGGTGAAAAAATCTCAATTTCTTAAAGGTAAAGTTAAGGAGCGGAATAAAGAGGTTTTTGGGAGGATTGACTGATTGAGGCTTCAAGAGCTCTATCAGTGGAGGAGATCAAGAAGTGGGGTTTGTTAGAGGAGGAAAGAGGTTTGAACCAAGACTAGAAGGAGGCTAGGCGGTTACCGTCTTAAAATAATGGGATTTGGATCATATGGAGGAAGTCTTATGGAGGCAAAAATCTAGAGCTTTGTGGTTGAGAGGGGGACGAAGACACAAGATTTTTCCATCAGATGGCTAATACAGGAAAGAGAATAAACTTAATTGGTAAAATTAGACGGGGCAATGGGATCTCCTATGAGCTGGAGATAGTTAAAGAAGAGATGGTTTGTCATATCCAGAAGTTGTATTTTAGTGAAGTTTTCCCGAGGCCTGCTTTGGAGGGGTCGTCTTTCCTTTCTATTTCTGATGGAGACAGGGTGTGGTTGGAAAGTGAGTTTGAAGAAGAAGAGATTAAATTGCTTTATTCGAGTGTGGGGGAGTTAAAGCGCCTGGGCCATATGGTTTTAATTTCTCTGTTATCAAGGCAGCTTGGGAGGTGGTGAAAAGAGACTTTTATGAGATGTTGTCTGAGTTCTATAAGAAGGGGAGATTGAACAGGGAGATTAATGTGACTTTTTTGGTGCTTAACCTGAAGGTTCCTAATGCAGTGGATCTTAAGGATTATAGACCTATTAGTTTGGTGGGTGTTGTATGTAAGTTATCCAAAATCCTTTCCGACAGAAGGTTCTCCCGTCTATTATTGATGTCTACCATGGGGCCTTTGTTCATAAAAAGCAGATTCTAGATGGGGTTCTCATAACTAATGAGCTTATCCATGCTAGTAAGCAGTCTCAAAAAGTGGGGTTTATTCCCAAAATAGATATGGAAAGGCTTATGAGTTATCACCATGTAGCATGGGTTTTGTGGATTATATGTTGAGGAGGTTTGGTTTTGGGGAAAGATGGTGCGCATGAATTTGGGAATGTATTTCCACGTCATCCTTCTTTGTTTTGGTGAATGGTTCTCCCTCTCGTCTTTACAAAGCTTCTATGGTCCCTAGGCAAGGGGATCTTCTTTCTCCATTTCTATTTACCATTGTGGCGGAAGTGCTTAGTGCTCTTGTCACGCCCCCAATTTCGGACCCTGAAAACCACGCCAGAATCCGAATTTGGCGGTGTGACGTCTGGGATCTTTGTCTGGAGTGAGGTCCAATTTAAAAATTTTCAAACCATAATAAAGAACATTTAAATGCAGAAGCAATGTAACATAAAATCAGCGGAATCAATATAAGTCCAACTCGTCCATCCATCGGTATTAGTAATCACGGATAAGGCAAACGTAAAAGTGCAAGTCAAAGCTACAAGTTTTAATATAGAAATAACATGTTTTGATTAAGAAATGAAAATAAGCTCCAAGCCAGCCCTCAATCGGGTAACACTCTCCAGCCTTCGGCAAATCTGCTACATTACCGAAACCCCACCCGAAGTCCTCTGCTGCTGGCACTCCAGGGAACGGCTCGCTTTCCGGTGTAGTTGGATTGGTAATGCCACCTACAACACCAAAGTATATAAAAGATCAGATCCTAAAGTTCTTGCAGCACAGTATACAAATAGCATATCATGGATGCAACAAAAGGAATAAAGGCAGTAATAAAGATCAATTGAGTAACAATGGAACAATGCTAAGCAGATCGTGCAATAATAACAGTATATCAAGAATTAACATAAAGGGATATGCTATAAACCATCCGTCTAAACAATATGGCACATCCACACTGGCTAGTACAGCAGGAAATTATGAAGCTGTCCTCCCAGACTACATCCGAGTTGCGGCGGTGATGCACGGGGTCAGAGCCCGGCCGAAACGAAGTTACCGTAGTTTTCTTGCCAAAGTTTGGTATCGTGCAGAGTGTCGAAGTGATGATACCCAGTGGCGTATGTCCACCTTGAAATAATCTATCATGATGGCAAAGTAAAGTTAGTTCCTACCAAGGGGGATCAGTTCCAAGGCTAAGCTCTTCAACCGAGTGGATGTACATGCCGACTCAAAGAAACAATATGATAAGGTCGGTGTCTAGCTAGGCTACCCTTGCGTGAGCAAGGTTTCAAGTCGTGCCAATCCATAAAACCATTCTATCCAGTCCAGAATATACCAGCCGTCAAAGGGGACCTAAACCATGCCAACAAACCATCTACTCCATGTTTCCGAGGTCATCCCATTCACAAGGCCATCGAATAGCCCGCTTAGCTACAGACATGGGTAATTGTCTCCAAACTCATATGAGGTCTCCTCTAGGTAAACCCTAGGTCAAGGTCCTCATTTACATCATTAACCATTTACAATTACAATTGGATTAACAGTACCCAAGAGGAGAGAGCATGTGAAGAACATCCCATCAATATCAATCAATAAATGGAAATAGCAATAATCCAATCTAAGTTAATGTCACTCCTTTAGGTGTAGGGTCCCACTTCACTGACACAGTAGATAAAAGAGTTTCAAATGCCTAATTTTAAGGTATTTGGTGCTCTGAAGGTGATTGGCATCCAAGACAACCCCTAAGCACCATATTGTTTCCAATTCCTACACCTATACCCTACTTTGGATGCCTACATGGGTCAAGGTTAAGCTCCACCCTTTACCTATGTTTAGTCCATCTATAATAATCCATACAGCAGGTAGATGGGTCTCACATCGGATGCAATGGCCAAAAGATCAAAACACCAGAAAATATAGTGCAGTTCTCACGGTCAATTGTGGGATACTTATGGTCGACCGTGGACACCCACGGTTGCCTCATAGCATTGGCTTTTCTCAGAGGGCTCATGACTCCGCTTCTCTTCACTCACTATTCGCAATCTGGATGTGTTTTCATGTTACTCTATGTCGATGATATGATTATTACTGGCAATGATGCTCCTGGTATTCTATCCTTGAAGCGTTTTCTTCATCGACAGTTTGAGATGAAAGACTTAGGAACACTGCGGTACTTTCTGGGCATTGAGGTTGCCTACTCTCCCACAGGATATCTTTTATCCCAAACGAAATACTGCAATGAAGTTCTCCAAAGAGCTGGACTCACAGATCTTAAGCCCGTCTCTACTCCAATTGAACATAATCTGAAGCTCCGAACTACTGATGGAGATCTACTTTCTGATCCAACTCGTTATCGTGAGGCCGTTAGCAGCTTGGTTTATCTTACGATTACCAGACCAGATATTGCCTTTGCAGTACATGTGGTAAGCCAATTTGTTACGCAACCAAATCATATTCATTGGGCTGCTGTACTGCGCATACTGAGATACTTACAAGGAAGTTCCAACCGTGCCCTCTTTCTTTCCTCCAGTCAAAATCTTACCCTGCATGGCTATTCTGATTCCGACTGGGCAGGAATGTCAATGATCGGCGCTCTATAACAGGTTTCTCCATTTTTCTTGGCTCCTCTCTTATCTCTTGGAAGAGCAAGAAACAGGAAGTTGTCTCACGATCTTCCACTGAAGCTGAATATCGTGCTGTATCTCACACCACTACTGAAATTATTTGGCTTCGCTGGTTAGTTCGGGATTTAGGAATTCTAGTTCCTAAATCTACCCCTCTTTACGGACAATGAAAGTGCATGAAAACTGGCAACAAATGATGTCTTCCATGAACGATCCAAACATCTTGAAGTTGACTGTCATTTCATCCGTCAACATGTTCGGAGTGGTACTATAAAGCTCTTTCAAATCTCTTCAGCTGCTCAGATAGCAGATTTTTTCACCAAGAGCCACTCCACTTCTCGTTTTTCGGAGCTAGTTTCCAAGCTCTCGATGGTCACATTCTCCCATCCAAAGCTTGAGAGGGGTGTAAAGAAATAGGCCAACAGGTCAGCTCGACCCATGTATTGGGTCGGCCATTGTATGAGTTGTCAATAGATTAGATAGAGATTAGTTTCATTAGTTAAGGCTGTAATCATGTAATCAGATCTCTAATGAGATCCTCTAATCTAGGCTACAGTGTAGAAATGTATCCTTCGTCCATTCAATCAATACATAAGAATCTCTTGCAACTTCTCTCTCTCTCTCTTGTATGCTTTTGTAATGTCTCTGGCTTGGTTCAAACAAATCTTATAATATCTTCCACATCCAGTCTTTTCACACGGTCAATTATATGTTGCCCTATCCAGAGCAAAAACAGCAGCTACTGTAAAAGTTCTTCTTAAACGGGACATAGATGACTCACCAGAAAATACATGTACTTCAAATGTTGTATACCAAGAAGTACTAACACTTGCCAATTGTCTTTAACAACTAATATTGTTGCAGGTAATTTTAAATAGCAGCAATTTTGATCAGTATATATGCTTTATTTCCTAATACACACAAATCCCTTATTTTCACAAATGCAAAAAGTCTTAATTCATGCTTTATTTCCTAATATACAGAAATCCCTTATTTTCACACATGTAAAAAGTGTTAATTCTCTAACTATGTCTAATATTTAGTGACGCTGAGGTAAATAGGCCATCATATGTATATCTTCTATTCCTCCATGATTTTATATATATCATGTATTTCTTTTGTAAACCACATTGGTTTATAAAAAATATTGCTAAAAGATTGACCAATTTTACCTTACAATTTTTTCCTAAAATCTTAATAATTTAAAAGTAGATAAATTTCAAATATATGCAGGGAAAGAGAGTACGGGCCACAATCTTTCATAATGATATTGACTTCTTTGAAGACACATTTACTGTATTAAAGAGTTACTTTATATCAAATGTGTCTGTCCGGCTAGCTCGTCTAGAATATACATTTGGAGATACAAAATTTCAGTGGTTTATAAATAATCAATCTCGTGTTGAATAGGTCATAGAAGAAGAAGGAGAAGACATCAAAGGAAATACTTACAACTTCGTTCCATTATCCGACATCAATAATTCTAATTCAAAAGCAGAAATAGGTAAACAAATTTTACACTCAAATATTATTTTTCCTCTTTAACAAATACTTACTTTAAATCATATAATATTGCAGTGGTTTTGGAGATCTTACCCCCAAAGATAGTGAAATCAGAGACACTAACACTTCCACAGTTAGTGCTAGCAGATTCCAAGTATATCATCTACCTTCCCACCAACTTTCTTAACTATATCCTAATAACTTCTTCTATTAATATTTTGCTCCTACAATTCTTAGTTTAACGAAGATCATTCTATCTACATGGAACAACACCATGTCAACAGAGATTGAAGCTCTATCAAAAGCACTCAATACAAAACCCATTATTATTGTCACACGGACGAAGTTATCAATTTATAATGGTATGTAAATAACAAATGTATTATTATGATTTTTGTAAATAAATATTTTAACATGCTTATCATCTTCTCTCAGGAGTAGCAGGATTAAATATAAGAGCTTCTTCAACAATTATCATAGACCCGCAAATAGCAGAAGTTACTTTATTACGCACATGGTACTCATAAAACATTTCATCATAATAATATAAATTAAGAATTTAATAATTTATTACAATGATTTATTCTTTGCTAGGTGTTCAAATCATGAGGATGACCTTAATCAATTACGAAAAAACAAGCATCATACTAGCACTGCAAGTACATAAAAAACAGCAACCGTAGATATTCATGAGGTTCTTACTTCAGAAAAATTGGTACTCTAGCTTAAGATCCTTTTAAATAAATATTATTTGTTTATCCATATCTCCTATTTTTAACCATGATTTAATAACATAAATCCTTATTTTCAGAATGCTGTTTTTTTAATAAAAGCGTCAATTTTGATACATGATCTACAACAAAAGTTTTGGTACATGGGTTGCAGTTACTGTAAAAAGAAAAACAGTAGCAAAGCATAATGATGCAATTTCATGTTCATGTCCTAATAAGGAAGCTACTACACAACCATGGTATGACAATTTCCAATTATATAAACTATCTTTCATTAATTTTTATTACTAATTACTATCTTCAATTCTCAGGTTTAGAGTTGTAGCAAATCTATCTGACTCTACAGGGACCATCTCAGCCACACTGTTTGGAAATGAATTGAAGAAATTGACTTCATGCACACCAATTCAAATGATGAATCTTTTTGAAGAGGTATAATTACTATCAGATTCACATTCATATAAGTGCCTGCATATCTTACAAGTAGAAAATAAACTTACACTTTCTTTTAATTCTAGGGTCGCATCGATGATATTGAAGATGTTGTCAATAAATTCAATGGGCAAGAACATATCTTTCAGTTGAAAAGCCTATCAGTATGGCTCAGCGGTTAACTTCACAGTTCTATCAATTGATGACATCCATACAGACAGCCAAATATAGATAATTTGTCAGAAACTATGTTCTGTAAATATTTACTTTTGTTAAAATTTTCACTACACTTTTGCCTACTATGTAAAAAAGCAAAGTAATGTAAGTAAGAATTTCATTGTCTAATATGCTAACTCTTGTAAATAAGAAGTCCACTTTCTTTTCTTAGTTTTGCACTTTTACTTAAAACTACTATATGTCACAGATTATGGGTTTGCTTGTCCTTATATGTTATCACCTTTTATAAGTTTGTTAACTAATGAAAAATCTTATATGAATTGTTACTTGAATTAGCAACCTCTATAACGTTTCTCATGTTCCATACTTCTTCCTATATTCATATACCCTTCTAGAAACCACCTACCTATGAATACAAGGATGTAGTAGCTTGCTGTCAACCTTGAAGAATGCCCCATATGCTTTTCGGTCAATAATTTGCATATCTTTGTTTGATGTTTCCACATCTTGTTCAATTATGTTCATCAACTTTTTTTTTTTTTTACAACTTCCTGCGGTTTTGTTTTTTGAGGATGCATCTTCACTAAATTATCATGCTACAATTGGTCATAAAACCTTAACTGTGATTTTTAGTGTGGTATGGCTATTATGCTTATGTGCTTAAACTTCTGTTCCAAAACACTCAAAATGACTTTAAGTATGCTTTTCAATAGGCTAAGCAATAACCTCTACAACTTTGCTTTTCTAGGCTAAGCAATAACCTTTACACAATGCTTTTATTAGGCTTAGTACTAACCTTTACACATAGAAGATTTTCTCTCAAGAAGGTGTCTTCACAAACACTCTACGAGATTACAATTTAAGCTCAAATATATTGCCTCTAAATAGGCGGATATGAAATTGTAAAACAAACTCACACAACACACTAAGAAATGCAAAGATGAATGCTTATGAGGTGTGTGTGTGTAGAACTTCAATCAAGATAAAATTAAGTCCAATGAATTTTATGCTTAAAGCATTTCAAAGTTTAAAGCACATAAAAGATATGATTGAAGTCAAATGCAAATCACTTGAACAATTACAAACTTGTGAATGATATGAAAATCTAAAGATCACAAGTTGTATGAAGATGATTAAGACTAATCAAGTGATGCATGTGCAATGTTGTTTTCAAAAACTAATGTAACTAAGGTTTAAATGTATGAAAACAACAAAGAAGATTCAAACAAGAAATAGAATCATGCTAAAGAAGAAATCAAAGATTTTCATAAAACATGATTTGTAAAGTTTTAAAACAAAACTTTGTTTGAATCTAAGTGAAGAATCCTATGATATAAAATCAAAGATTAAAGGAAGTAGAGGATTCAACACATCATAGTTAATATGCTTAAAATCATTTACCAATAATTTATACAAAGCATAAAACATATGATTAACAAAAGGCAAAGCTTACTTGGTGGTTTAACTTCATTAATCCAAGCTTTAGCTTTTCCTAATGACCCATTAGCCTTCCTTAGCTCTTCCCCTTTCTCTGGCCTCAAAACTCCTCAAGAAGGGCTTAAAATTCATCAACTTTGGCCAGAGGAATGAGCTTGCTTTTATAGAAAAAAGTTGCCAACGGATACCTGTCGGTCAGCCGACAACAAGGTGTTGGTCGACCGATAGCTCAACGGTCGCATGCAACGGTCATATTTTTTGAAAGTTTTCTGACCCATATGCACTTGTCGGTTGACCGTCATTTGTCGGTCGACCGACAAGGGACCGACAGATGAACCGACAGCACAAAAATGTTGAAAATGTTGCTGTCTGGTTTTGGAACCAACGAGCTCTCGGTCTTACATTTTATGCACTGTCGGTTGACCGACAAGAGCCGACGAGCTGACCGACAGAGAAGGTCTGAAATTTCTAGCTCTTTGGAAATGGAACCGACAGAGCCTCTCGGTTGGCCTCGGTTCCACTGTCGGTTGACCGACAGCTTGACGTCGGTTGACCGACAGCCTTAGACAAAAATCCCAACTTTACATATTTTAAAGTATTTTCTAGAGGAGATTTTTGGGCCATTTAACCAAGCACGGAAACATGATTTAAACCAATCCAAGTGCTTTAAAATCATGAAACATAAAATGCCATAAAAGATTTGAAACTTTAAAATATTGGCTAGCTTGATTTGTAAAAATTCTTTTCAAAAACAAATGCATCCAAGATTTAAATCAAAAACATGCACGAAACATTATTTTTACAAGTCTTTAAAAACAATGCATGTGTAAATCAAGATTTCAAGATTTTCTAAATCAATGCATGTGTGAAAATTCAAATGATGATTAAAATGTTAATGCATCCATCAAATTGCAATACACAAAATCCCTAACAAGATTTTGTTTTCAAGCCATGCTTTATATCTGTTGCTCTTTTCATGTTACTGAGAATGACCCAAATAGCTAAAGTGAGAACCTCATATAAAACAAGTACAATAGAGATTTCATATGGTCTCTCTCTTTTTGTTGTTTGATGGTAATTAGTTGTTCCTTCTTTTTTCTTGCTACAAGCATCTAATGAATCTCTTATTAACTTATTGATACAATTGTGATGAATGAAGACTTTAATCAATGATTTCATCTCCAAACATTAGTAACATCAGTCTTGTGTTTTGGAATTGTGTTTTGAGTTGATTTTGATTAGTTTATGTGAGATGAAGACTTTGTTTGTTTATAAATTGTTTGATTTTGGTTGGCTAGAGATCAATTTTCACTTATATTTTTAGCTAATTCATGAGTATTGTTGTAAGGAGCTTCTGTTTCTAAACTCTTCTATTTTACAAGTCTAATAGCTGGATTTAGAGCATTTTTTTTGCTTATTTTATGTAAAATTATTAGGTTTTTTGGGATTTTAATTCTCTGATAGAATTTTAAGTTTGTCTATGTATTGGACTTATTCACCCAGGTATGTTTCATTCGGAGGACCGAATGATTCCTAAGGTAGGTGGGGGGGGGGGGGGGGGGGGGGGATGTTACGACCTGAACCCAATTAACCGTGTTTGTGTCTAATTAATTATGTATTATATAAATTAATTGTGCTTAGTTACTACTTAAACCATTTTAGTTTGAGTTTTCTTATAAAAATCTGAAACTATCAATTAAAACAAACCAAACCCATTTCATTCGAATGTTCAGCTGTACAGAGGAGAAAACCAGCTGCAACTATCCTCATTCCTTCCTTTCTTTCTTCTCCATTTATGGAGCTGAATCCTTGCATCTGGAATTAGATACTAAATGAAGCTTCCCCTTAATCCTCTCTACTCATCAATATTATTTTCTTGACAAGAGCTTCCGTTCATTCAACCAATTGCTACAACAGGTGAGAAACTCATGTTTCCTCTGGATTTTGTTTTACTATGAGTCAAGGAGATCCATTTCAGTCATGCATGGCATCTTACCTTCTTCTTTGCACAAACATCTTGGTTAGGTTTTGAGATTATCCTTATGCATGTTGTGGTTATGAATTGACTCTATACTTCTGATCTCAACTTGTTATTTTTAAGCCTCTTGCATTAGAAAGTTGTAAATGGAACTCTGTCATATGGTATAGTTTTATTGAAATAGAAAATGGCGGGATTGTTTGTATATGTGCTGAAAATGATCAGTGTTTAAATCCCTTTATAAGCATGGAATAATTGGGGTAGGGAAGAGGTTAAAAAGGCCCCACATAGGGCCCCATAACTGGCCAACAACCAGTTACAGGGCCCATGCTTTCCAGCCCATTCCTTCCTTCATTCCAGCCATCAACATGGAGATATTTGGGCAGTTAGAGAAGCGGATTTTCAAGGGAGTAAACTACTGAAACACTACACTAAGAGGGCTCCAAAATCAGTCATATAATCAACTGAACCTATGACGGGAAATCAATATGATATGAGGTGAATCATTGAGTAGAACATATTCTATTTCACTTCTTAAACAGATAAAATATTGTTCTATTTCAATGTAAAATATTGCTTCTTTGACACTAAATCTGTTGCAATGTCAATTTTTCTCTTTGTAGCTCAGTTTGCAACTTAAAAGCACCACATATGACTAGGCAAAACAACTTTTAGGTGAAAATTTAGATGTCACTGTCACTTTAGTAGGATTTTTTCACCATTTAGATTTATTTGCGTACTTGTTATTACATGTGTGTGTGTGCCTAAAAATCACGGACTTGATTAGTGAAGGTTTGGGGTCTCCCTGAGACTCCCTGATGAGGTGGATATGCCCATCCGGAACCTGAAAGGGAGAGAAGAAGAAGGAGACAATCGTCAGAGACCCTGGCTGTAGGCAGTGCAAGGCCCTCCGATGCCTAAGTTAGTTAAGGGAACTCAACAGTAGGATAAAGGAAGAAGAAAGACAGAGTGAGGGCTCAAGAGTAATATATTCGATCATACCTGGAGTGTGAGAGAGCTTCTCTATTTATAGAGGAAGTCTCATGATAGAGGACGGTGGGGCCCATCGGCCTGTCTTGTACTTAGGAGACACAGTCACGTCAGCCCACATTCCCTTAAATGAAGGTCCAGTTCGCCCACCATTCATTAATTGACAATCCGATTGGATCCACCTTTAATTAAATGGTGGTCCAATCGGCCCACAATGCATTAAATGAGGGTCTAGTCGGGCTTCACCTTGTCTGGGCCTTTCGGCGGTAGTCCCATCGGGTCTTACCTAGGGCCTCACCCTAATGGAGACATAGCCACTGGATGCAGATCTGCCCAGGATTCTGGGCAGCTGAGATGTCTTCTCAGTATCATCTGCGCGTGCCTATATCTCATCATGCATCCTATGACGTGGCTGGTTCTTCGGTGGTGCTTTTGCACTTAGCGCTCATCTCGGCCGTCATGCTGGTGCGGGACCGGGATGCTAGGCTGAGGCCGAAGTAGGCTGCCGAGGTCGAGTATGACCAAGGTCGGCACGGGCTAGGCTGCGGTTGTCGCCCTATCACCACCGCCTCGGTATGTGTAGCCGAGCTTGAGACATAATTAGCTGGTCATCTTACTGGGGCTAATATAATCTCGGTGTTTTTAAGAATGTCTCCACACAATTGCCCCCTAGCTTTTGGGCTCTTAAGAGTTTCTCAAAAATCTTTTGAGGTCGGAAGCTACAAGACGTGATGGCACTCGGAGATCGGTAGTAGAAGGTAACGTCCTTAAGGACATCTATTGTGCTGCCGAGCTGCTTTCTTTCCAGACCGGGTTGCCTTTCGAATCTCGCCTCGGTTCTGACCGCTGACGTTTCATCTTTATCCATTGTCATTCCGTCTGCCCGAGGCAATAAATGTTACGATACGCTCGATGCAGGAGGCATACCGTCGATGTTGCGTGTCGATGCTGGATGGGTGGTTCAGATATTTCGGAGGCGCGTGCTCTGTGCAGAAGGGACGTGCACAGCGCTCGAGGTTTTGCACGTGCATCCTCGGCTATGAAAGGGTACTCCTCCCCCTTCTATAAAATCGGAGGGCTAGGGCTCCTTTTCTGTTTCTACTTGTGTTTTTGCCAGATAAAAAGAAGAGAGTTTTTCGCAGAAGATAGTTTGTCCCGAAAAGAAGTGCCGCTGGGATCGATCCATTCTAGGTTCAACCCTGCATCTTCCTCATTTTATTCTTGTGAGTCTTTATTCTCTGCTTTGCCCCCTTTCTTCACGGTTAGGGTTCTGTTCCCTTTCTGCGATTCACACTTCGAGTCCTTAGGTCTCAGGAAAACCATAGGGATGGGCGCTTATAGCTTCTGGATAGAGAACGAAGGGTCTGTTAGCTCAACTCAAGTCGGTGTATAAGATACCTTATGATGTCTTACTCAAAGTACCCCACCCTGCCTCTTACATTGACGGCAATATTTACGATGGTCGGATGCCATTCGCCCTGATAACCATAGTAGAAGGTGGAGTTTGTTTTCCCCTTCATCCTCTGCTTAGGGATTGCCTCAAGGCATGGAATTTCTGCCCTTGTCAGTTGATGCCGAATGGCTATAAAATCAGCATGGGCACGACTGTGCTCAATAGGGTTTTAGAAATCAACCTTGGCGTCCACGACATCGAGGATGTTTATGACCTCTGTAAGGCCCGTGACAACGCCTACTATCTCCGGATTAGGTCGGGCCGGAGTAGTTTTATCAACGCCTTGGAGGACTCGAGTAAGTATGCCGGGGACGATCGCCTGCTTGTTTCAGGCAACTGGGAGTTCAGCGACATAGAGCCCACGTCGAATAGACTTTCTCGGATCCCCCGTCGTCTCGGTGCTCCTCCAAGTAAATACTGCATCCTTATTTTGCTTTTACCTCTCTTCTTGTAACGCCGAGCTGACACCTTTTTTCTGTTTGCTGCACAGGTATCGCCGACAGGAGGATAGAGGCTCAGAGAGTTGGTTGGACCAAGAACGAGGCCTGGCTTCGGGCTGTAAGCAGTTATCAAGGCCACGCCGATAAGTCGGCATGGTCTCTTCTTAGCTACGACCCGAAGTACAAGTCCTACTTCAAGAGGAAGGACGACCCGAGTCTGGTCCCCGCACCCGTGGTTGAGGGAAGAAGTCATCTAACTGAGACCGAGGCAAGTGACCGAATTGCGTCCGGAGCAAGGGCTTCTACGTCAGAGCCGGAGTCGGAAGAAGTTCCCCTGAGAAGGAGAAAGTCGCGCCAGTCGTCTCGGTCCCCTCTTTTGAGTTAGGTAGAGGAAGAGATGGTGAGAAAAAAACATCTGGTGTTGGATGACTTGGAAGCCCTGGCGCTTGGGGGTCAATCTTCCGAGGCGCCAGCGGACTCAGCCGTCACAGAAGTCCCTACCCCTGTACTACCAGAGGTTCCTCCGACTTCTAGCCATCCAGGCACTGCTACTCCCCCAACTGCCTCTGAGCCACCGTCTGTCGTCTCCGATTTACAGACGGTTGCCTTCGAGCCGAGGTCAAGTGCTCTGGTTTGGAAGCGAGCTCCTGATGCTGCACCGGCGGAAGCTCATTCTGGAAAGAGGGCCGCCCCTGCTGCTCTTGCAGAAGAGAGTCTGGATCGCTTTCAACGAGTCGACCAAACCCCTCTATGCCTTGGAGGCCAGATCTGCTGTTGGAGCCTAGGAAGCAGGTGACAATCAAGGACCGAGTTCTTCGAAAGGTCGATCCTAGTTTGCTCGGGGCACTTGGGCGGGCTTGTGCCCTTCCGCTGGATATCGCCTAGCTTGAGGAGTTCGACGATACCAAGCTGGCGTTGGCGTGTTTGCTATCGTCCCTCGCGGTAAGTTTGCTTGGATCTTCCTCTTGCATTTCTTTGCCAAAATTTTTTTTTGTTTTGATCTCGGTTTTGACTCTTAACGCCTCGCTCCCCTCAACAGAATGTGCAGAGGTGCATGGTCGCCATGGACCGGCTCCATAAGAGTGGCCCAGCGCTTGCCAGATCGGAGGCTGAAAAGAAGACTCTTTAGGGGAAGCTAACCGAGATGACTTAGGCGCTAAAGCACGCGGAGGAAGTGAAGGACGGCTACAGGGCCAAGCTTGAGAAGCTCAAGGTTGAAGATGCCAAGCGCACATCCGAAGTCGAGGCCTTGAAGAAAAAGCTCGCTGAACTAGAGTCCTCCTTAAAGGTGCAGGAGGTGAAGAGGAATGACCTCGAGGCAAGGCTCTGATCCGGAGATGAGCGGATAGCCGAGCTCGACGAATTCAAGGAGGGAGCCGAGGCTAGGCTTGAATCGGAATGTGATGTTGCTTATGAAGAGGGTGTGGAGAGTGCAGCAGGTCACTACAAAGCCCAGGTCATTAAAGTGAAGGACAGAGCCTGGGCAGGAGCGTGGCGTGCGGCCTTGAATGAAGCGGGGATCTCCGAGGGTCATCCCGCATTCAGAGATCCACCTCCGTATCCAATCAAGGCGCGTGAGCCAAGCTCTGCTCCTGCTGAGTCTTATGTGCCTAAGGCTCCTCCTGTGGTGATCAAAATCTCTGAGGCTGCCGACCCCGAGCCCGTCCAGACCGAACCCGGTGCCGTTCCTGAGCCTGCATCTTCTTGAAGGGTTTACTTTTGATGTATCTTTTCTCTTTTTTCCTCTATCTTGGATGTAATGATCGGATGTAATGATCATCTGTTGGAATGAAATCCTCCCCTTTTTTTGATAACTTTGATCTTTGTCTTTTGATGTTTGTTTTCATCCTGTCTTCTGCTTTTCATGTCTGTAATTAGAAATTTTACCAATTGCGCAACTTCAGCTCCCGGACCGGGCCTCTTGCACACGAATCTACTCGCGGCATAGCCGATCCCAATAACCAAGTTAGAGCGGAAGCATATTGGATTATGTCCTTCATCTCGGGATTGTTTGCGGTTGGCTTGGCATCATAGCCGAGGCGGCCATTGCAGCAATCACCGAGCTGGCTCGTCACCAGACGTGATCTCGGCCTAACATTTTTATTGAGGCATCACCATGATATTTACAGCTTTGGAGATCGTGGAGGATCTTCCAGGGGATTGACTTCCCAAGGCCATAATGACACTCTTCGATCGATGTAAGAGATAAATCGACGGCACTACGTTTATCATCTGGACGGTCATCTGACTGTCTTAAAAAGGCGCACGTCGCCTCGAAGGAGGCGTATGCAGTTTTCGATGCGGTGTGGCGGGATGCCTAACACGTGTATCTGCAAATTTGGGAAAGGACGCCTCTTCCTTATTATAAATATGGATGAAAGATCAGGTTTTACCCCAAGGTGCATCTTTGCCTTGGCCAGAGAAGAAACATAAAGGTTTTGCAGCGAGGGAGGGTGTATCTCTGACAGAGAAGCCGTTGCTGGGGTTGAGCTCTTGGTCTCCGATGAAGAAAGGGTAGTGTTGGCGGTCGGGGCTCCGCCATCATCAAACTGCCTGTGTCTTCGTAAAATAGGGCTTTGGCCCATTTTAGCAGGAGGAGGTTAGAGGGGGTGCACTCGCGTCTTCATAAAATACATCCTCGACCACTCCTGCCGGCTTAGAAGAGATGAGACGTCTATATTTGGTGACCTCGGGCCGAATAAGGAAAATAGATGTCCTTCGTTCTCCCCCGCTCTTTCCTCTGAGGCCTCTATCTCTTTCTGATGCAATAGGAAATTCTTCTGCTTGTAATAGGATGTAACAGAGATCATTTCCGCTTGTAATGCTTCTTAATAATTCAATAAAGAATTTCTTTGTCTTGCATCTTCTCTTTTGTTACTTTGAGAATTTTTTATGCACTTTTCCTTTTCTCTAGCCGCCTAGGAATTTCACCCGTGGTTAAATAGTCCTCGCAGCACACTTGCTGAATTAGGATCGAGACGTGACCAACTGGCTCGTTACCAGAGGCGTAGTCTCACCGGTCAGTGATCTGGCATTCTTACCGAAATACGCGTATGACCAGACTGCCCCAGCGTTGCTTTTGCTAGTCTCAGCACGAACCTAATCTCATAGAGGGACGTAACCAACTGGCTCATCGCCAAAGGTGTAGTCCTGTAGGCCAGCGATCTGGTATCCTTACCGAGATGCGCGTACGACCAGACTGCCCCTATGCTGCTTTTGCTGGTCTCAGCACGGGTTTCATCAAATAGGGACGTAACCAGCTGGCTCGTCACTAGATGTGTAGTCCTGGTAGTTAGTGGCTGGTATCATTACCGAGATGTGTGTACGACCAGACTGCCCCTATGCTGCTTTTGCTGGTCTCAGCACGGGCCTAATCAAATAGGGACGTAACCAGCTGGCTCGTCACCAGAGGTGTAGTCCTGTTGGTCAGCGGCCTGGTATTCTTACCGAGATGTGCTCGAACCGAACTGCCCCAGTGCTGCTTTTGCTAGTCTCAGGACGGGCCTAATCAAATAGGGACGTAGCCAGCTGGCTCGTCACCAGAGGTGTAGTCCTGTTGGTCAGCGGCCTGGTGGTATTCTTACCGAGATACGCGTGACCGAACTAGAGAGTGCATCTCAGTCGAACTAAGGAGTTACACTGTTGCCGAGCCCTTCATCTTACTGAAAGCAATCAAAGTTCCAAGACCATTAAAGAAAAAACGATAACTTCTTTTATTGATCTTTAGATAATGATTACAGTTCAGAAGTAATATTTCTTGAGGTGCGTCGCATTCCATGGTCGTGGCAACTCTTTGCCATCCATGTCCTTAAGTCTGTAAGCTGACTGTCCAGCAGTTGAGATCACCTTGAATGGTCCATGCCAGTTTGGTGCGAGCTTGCCTTGGTTTGGATCCCTATCTACGGGGAGTGTCTTCTTCAAGACCAACTCTCCGATCGAGAATCTTCTTTCTCTGACCTTCTGATTATAGCCCCTAGCCAGCTGCTGCTGATAGGATGCCAGACGGATGGCTGCCGCTTCTCTGCGTTCTTTGGCTAGGTCTAGTTCTCGAGCCAGATTCATATCACTTTGGCCTCGATCGAAGAGTTCCGATCTCAAGGTCAGGGGGCCGACGTCAAGTGGAATCACCGCTTCCATTCCGTAGGTTAGAGAGAAAGGTGTCATCGAGGTGGAGTGCCTTGGAGTCATCATGTAGGCCCAGAGGACACTTGGTAGCTCTTCCACCCATCTTCCTTTAGCTCGGTCGAGTATCTTCTTGAGTCCGTCGAGCATCACTTTGTTGGAGCTTTCAGCTTGACCGTTGCTTTGAGGGAGTCGAGTAGTGGTTTCTGATGCCTAGCCATTGGCAGAGGTTCTTGAAGAGGTTGGAGTCGAATTGGGTCCCGTTATCAGAGACCAAAATTTGTGGAATTCCGAACCTCGTGACGATATTCTTCCACACGAAATTCTTCGAATCCTGCTCGGTGATGGAAGACAAGGCTTCTGCTTTTGCCCATTTGGTAAAGTAATCGTGGCCATGATCAGCCATCTCTTATTCCCTGGAGCTCGGTGGAGCGGTCCCACGATGTCTAATCCCCACTGAGCGAAGGGCCACGGGCTGGAGAGAGGGCTCAGATCTTGCGCCGGTTGATGGAGGGATGGGGAGAACTTCTGGCATTTCTCGCACTTCATGGAGTACAGTTGAGAACTTGATGAGGTGGGGACAATTCTATGCTTGGCTTTCCCAGGGATCCCACGTCGACGATTCTCTTATTTCATGCTTCAACGGTGGAGGCGAGGTTGGCGAGAGCATCTGCATGAGAGTTGGATTTTCTACCGGCCTGCTTAACTTCTGCCTTTTGGAACTGAGCGAGGAGCTTTTTTGCAAGGGCAAGGTAGGCCACCATCCTTTCGTCGTGAGCCTGGTAGTCTCCAGTTAGCTGGCTCGTGACCAACTGTGAGACACTGAAGACCACCAGCTGCTGTGCTCCCAGAATTTTGGCACTATTCAGTCCTGCGATCAATGCTTTATATTCAGCTTCATTGTTAGACGCCTTGAAGTCAAGAGTCAGAGCTTGTTCGACGACAAGTCCCTCCGAAGATTGAAGGACTATACCAGCGCCAGCTCTTTTAGAGGTAGAGGATCCGTCGACAAAGACCTTCCAGGCTGAAGCAAGGAATCGTTTCCAAGATTGCTCTTCTACAGTCTTTGTGACTTCGTCCTCATTCCCTGGGCCCCCCCAGTTCGGTGTCGAGCGGGGTCGGCGCCGAACTAGGAGAAATGAATTCGACAATGAAATCTGCCAAAACTTGCGCCTTGACCGCCATTCTGGGCTGATATCTGATGTCGTACTGCCCTAGTTCGACGGCCCACTTGGATACTCGTCCGGAAAAAATCAGCCTTCTTAAAAAGAGATTTCAGTGGGTGCTTAGTCACGACCACTATCGTATACATTTGGAAGTAATGAGAAAGCTTGTGAGAAGCACTGACGAGCACTAGTGCTAACTTCTCCATTGGGAGGTATATGGTCTCGGCGTTTAGTAGGATCTTGCTCGTATAGTAAATCGGCTTTTGCTGCTTGTCGTCCTCTCTGACGAGGACCGAGCTCACCGCGAGGTACGAGACCGCCAGGTACAGGTAAAGCACTTCTCCCCGTGTCGGAGTCGAGAGCAGGGGAGGTGATGCTAGATAAGCCTTCAGCTCATGCAACACCTTTTCGCACTCTGGGGTCCACTGGAATTGCAAGTTCTTAATCAGAAGCTGGAAGAAAGGCCGGCACTTGTCCGAAGACCTGTTGATAAAGCGGTTTAGTGCTGCGGCCATGCCGGTCAATCTTTGGACTTGTTTCGCTGTGGTTGGACTTTGAATCCCTTGGATCGCCGAGATTTGATCCGGATTACCTTCGATTCCTCTCCTAGTGACGAGGCTCCAAGGAATTTGTTGGAGTCGACTCCGAAAAGCACATTTGGAAGCGTTCGGCTTGAGCTGATACTTTTGAAGGATGTCAAACACCTGATGTAGGTTGGTCAAGTGGTCCTAGGACTGCTTGGATTTGACGACCATGTCATCAATGTAGACCTCAACTGTCTTCCCGAGCTGAGCTTTGAACATCTTGGTGACTAATCTTTGGTAAGTCGCCCCGGCATTCTTCAACCCAAAGGGCATCACTCTAAACAGTAGATGCCTCTGGGGGAGATGAACGCGGTTTTTTCCTCGTCAAGGCCATGCATTGGGATCTGATGATAACCTCGGTATGCATCGAGGAAACTCATCCAATCATGACCGGCGGTGGCGTCGATCATCTGGTCAATCTTTGGAAGATGGAAGCTGTCTTTGGGACAGGCCTTGTTAAGATCAGTAAAATTGACACAGACACTCCATTTGCCGGTTTTCTTCTTTACTACCACTGTGTTGGCTAGCCAGTCTGGATACTGGACTTCTCTGATGGCTCTGGCTTCCAACAGTTTCTCAACTTCTTTGATCACAGCCTCTGTCTGTGGGATCCCTATCCTCTGAGTCTTCTGGACTACAGGCTTGTGTTCAGGATCCACATTCAGCTTGTGGCACATGATTTCGGGGGCGATGCCGGGCATCTCGTAGGGGGTCCATGCAAAGACTCCCTTGTGTTGCAATAAAAAATATAGGAGCTCGGCTCTCTTGGGCTCGGGGAGCTGGCTCCCGAGCAGGAAATATCTCTCGGGATCACTGGGATCGATCCTGACCTTGGTGAGTTTTCAATGTTTTTTTTCTCAGGCTCTCGACCGACTTTGTCCAACTCCACTTCCAGCTCGGCCATGTTTATCTGCTTGGGCTCTTTCTCGCATGGTACCACGATCATCATACACCGTCTGGCCATCTCCTGGTCGCCTCTGACCGTGACTATCTCCATATTACCGTCCTTATTCTCAAATGGAAACTTCAGTTTCTTGTGGTGAGTGGATGGTATCGCCTCCATCTTGTGTAGCCAGGTCCTCCCCATTATGGCATTGTATGGGGATGGCGCATCGACTACCAGGAAATCGGTCGTTACTGTGGGGCCTGTAACTTTGACCTTGAGGGAGACTTTACCCTTGGGTATACAGGTTTGGCGCTGAAGCCTATCAAAGTGGTGCGTGCTTCCTGCAAATCTTCTTCTCCATGGCCCATCCTTTTGAAACAGTCGAAGTAGAGAACCTCGGATGAGCTGCCGGTGTCGACGAGGATTCTCTGCACTTGACAGTTCTTCAATCTCAGCGTGACTATTAATGGGTCGTTGTGCGGGAGCTGAACTCCCTCCAGATCTTTCTCTGAGAGCCAGATCTTTGGTTTCTCCTTTCTAGCTTTCTTTGTAGGCGGCTCCAGCTTGGCTGTCATCACTTGTTTACCGTGTGAGGCACTCTTGGCATCGGTACGAGATTGGTTACTCCCCTTGGGGGGAGGAGCTGAGTGGATGACATTGATGATCCTCTCCGATTCATCACTATCTTGGCCTTTCTCTTCCTGGCGCTGAGCTCGGCTGCTGTTCATATTTTTCCCTTCTTGGACATAATCCTTGAGGTGCCCATCCTTGACGAGCTTCTCTAGGTGTGACTTTAGCGACATGCAGTTCTCGGTTCTGTGCCCACTTTGCTTATGATAAGCACAATACTTTGTTTGGTCACGGGTGGAGGGGTCACCTTTCATGGGCTGGGGCCAGCTGAAGTACGGCTGCATTTTGATCTTGTTCAGGAGCCTGAAGATCGACTCCATGAAGATTGTGTTAATGGATTTGAAGGCGGTGGCGGCAAGTTGCCCCTCCTTAGGCCGGTGGCCTTGCTTGAACTTCTGTCCGCCTCCTGAGCTGGGAAACGAAGTCTTCGCCGAGCTGTTGGGAGTCCAATCTCGGTTCGCTTCCTCCCTCCGGGACGACTTCTTGTCTTTCTTGGAGGGCTGTCCTCACGCCAGAATCCAAAATTCTCCAGAGCTTGGATCTCGTCCTCCTCTCCTTCTACAAACCGGTTCACCCTGGCCATAAGAGCTTTCATTAAGGCTACAGGGTTCCGGGCCAAATCTTTCCGAAGGTCAGTCCCCGGCAACAAGGCTTGCTGGAAAGACGTTACTGCCACTTCCTCAGCCACGCTCTCCACTTGGCTATAAATGGTCCAGAACCTCTTGGCGAACTGAGTGACATTCTCATTCTGCTCTCATCCTCAGAGCCATTATATCAGCATTTATTTTAGGGATGACCCTATGCACCTAAAACTTCTCCAGGAACGAACTTCGGAGCTACTGCCAGTTCGAGATAGAACCTTCTGGGAGCGCGCAGAACCACCTTAGGGGGAGGTCTCCCAAACTGGAGGAAAAGACCCTGTAATTCAGGTGGCCTACGTCGCCCCAAATTGACATTCTCTGGGTGAAATGGTGTAGGTGTGCTGCTTGGTCAGAGGCTCCATCATATAGAACAAATCTCGGGACATTGAACTTCTCTGGGAGAGGAAAGCTCCTGATCTCCCGAGAGAAAGGAGATGCGCCGAGGTCGTCAGGGTAGGACATGTCTGGCCGGCTTTGGAGGAAACCGACTACCTCTAGATTGTGCAGTAGTGTCTGCTTCACCTACTGACCGACCCACTCCTTCAGGTCATTTTTAACTTCTAGTATGGTTTCCGACTTTCGCTCTGACCGGCTATTGCTGGAGCCCTCGTCTTCAGTTTGGTGACATCTCTTCTCGTTGAGGATGTGCCTCAGGTCCGTCTTGGGTGGAGGAACTTGCCCGCTCCGGGGGAGCGAGGCCACAACTTTTCTTTTATTTCCCCAGGGGCGTTGCCGCCGGAAGCTGCTCATGAAGCTGACATATAAGCTCGTCCTTCTCTTGGAGAGCAAGGTTTTGGGGCCTGACTTCCTCGAAGTACGGGTTTTCGCCTCTGGCATCATAATTCTGATGGGTAGTCTGATGTGACCTTCCCACCATTGGAGCTGTCTTTTCGAGGACGTGTCTCCATGGGAGCACCTACTGGGGGGCGCTCTCGAAGTGGAGGTGCTACTTCTTCTTCCGAATGATCAGTCTCGAGTCCCTCCACGATGATCGGGATAGAGGGGAGGTCAACAAGACGCTCCTCAATCACAGCTGCAGCAATCGTCGCTCCTGGTCCTCCTTGAGGAGGAGCGGACAAGGAAGGTGTTGCCTTTGACGCTTTCCCTCCCTTCTTTGATTTGGAAGGCATATTTTGAGGAAAAGGATGTGGGTTGTTTCTTTCCCACAGACGGCACCAATTGTGTGTGCCTAAAAATCACGGACTTGATTAGTGAAGGTTTGGGGTCTCCCGGAGACTCCCTGATGAGGTGGATATGCCCGTCCGGAACCTGAAAGGAAGAAAAGAAGAAGGAGACAATCGTCAGAGACCCTAGCTGTAGGCAGCGCAAGGCCCTCCAATGCCTAAGTTGGTTCAGGGAACTCAACAGTAGGATAGAGGAAGAAGAGAGATAGAGTAAGGGCTCAAGAGTAATATGTTTGATCATACCTGGAGTGTGAAAGAGCTTCTCTATTTATAGAGGAAGTCTCATGATAGAGGACGGTGGGGCCCATCGGCCTGTCTTGTACTTGGGAGACACAATCACGTCAGCCCACATTCCCTTAAATGAAGGTCTAGTTCGCCTGCCATTCATTAATTAACAATCCGATTGGATCCACCTTTCATTAAATGGTGGTCCAATCGGCCCACAATGCACTAAATAAGGGTCTAGTCGGGCTTCACCTTGTCTGGGCCTTTTGGCGGTAGTTCTATCGGGTCTCGCCTGGGGCCTCACCATGATGGAGACATAGCCACTGGATGCAGATCTGTCATGGATTCTGGGCGGCTGAGATGTCTTCTCAGTATCATCCACTCGTGCCCATATCTCATCATGCATCCTATGAATCATGCATCCTATGGCGTGGCTGGTTCTCCGGTGGTGCTTTGGTAGTTAGCGCTCGTCTCGGCCGTCATGCTGGTACGGGACCGGGATGTTTGGCTGAGGCCGAAGCAGGCTGCCAAGGCCAAGTATGGCCAAGGTCGAGTATGACCGATGTCGGCACGGGCTTGGCTGCGGCTATCGCCCTATCATCACCGCCTTGGTATGTGTAGCCGAGCTTGAGACATAATTAGCCAGTCATCTTACCGGGGCTAACATAATCTCGGTGTCTTTAAAAACGTCCCCACACAATGTGTATTAAACAAGTCATGAAGGATCTGATGTGGATATGTAGATGGCACCATTTCTTTTCTAGGATGCAATCCTTGTGGATATTCACCTTTAATTCTACAATTTTATCCACTTTGACAGGAACACTTTGCGTAGAAATCCTACAAATTCAATTATGACTGAACAAATATGTCTTAACTATCTTCAATTTGAAGATTGAGATGCTTTGATTGACATGTTGCCCTCTGTGCTCCAATGTCGCTCTTCCTCCTGCTTCCTACAGCCAAACTCATCATGCACTTGAGATGGCTCTTGCTCCTACTTCCTTCATCATGCACTTGAGATGGTTCAAACCAAGTCTTATATTGGGTTGCTATGGAGTAGAGACCACAATTAAAGTTGTTTCAGGCATGACCTTTCAGCTTTACAAAGCTTCATGTCAATTTTTGCCCATAAATACAAACAAAGTGATAAACCAAACCAAACCAAACCAAGCCTTTTCCCACTAGGTGGGGTCGGCTATATGGATTTGACGACGCCAATCAAATCTGTTAAGGGCCATGTCCTCCGTTAGATCCATGTAGGCAAGATCGTGTTTAATAGTTTCTTTCCAACTTCTCTTGGGTCTCCCTCTCCCTCTCCTACTCTTGGCAAACTCCATGCTTTCACACCTTTTAACAGGTGCCTCTGTTGGACGCCTGCTAACATGGCCGAACCATCTCAGTCGATTTTCTCTCATTTTATCTCCAATCGGTGCTATTCCTACTATGCCCCTAATCTCCTCATTCCTAATCCTATCTCTCCTTGTGATCCCGCACATCCATCTTAGCATTCTCATCTCCGCAACTTCCATCTTCTTGACATGGTTATGCTTTACTGCCCAACACTCTGATCCATATAACAACGCTGGCCGTACCGCCACCTTATAATACTTTCCTTTAACCTTGAGGGGGACTTTCCGATCACACAAGACCCCCGAAGCACTCCTCCATTTGGTCCACCCGGCTTGAATCCTGTGACTTACATCAGTATCAATCCCTCCATCCTGTTGCACCATAGATCCAAGGTACCTAAAGTTTTCTTTCTCTACTATCTTGACATAGCCGGTATCCTTGACATAGCCGGTCCCAAGCCCGGACAAAGGAGGAGGGTTGTGCGTTAGGTAGCCGACAGCCAGCACAATACTCAGTCGGACTTTTTATGGATTTGAGACCTAATAAATACAACAAAGTGATATCATGTCAAATTTTTGATTGATTGCAAGTGTCAAGTTTTCTTTTGAATATACGATTATTTATCTTTGGTTTATTTCAGAAACAATATGGATTATGGTATAGATTGGATACTCATTACATATATCTTGGCAATTCTTATAGAATGCATCCTGCTCTTTTTAATTTTTACCCATTTGTTAACTTCTTCTTCATATATTTGTTTCTAACACTGCACGTGCACGTGCCGGGCCCCACTAGTATTGGACACAAGTGCCACTTACTAAGTTAGTGAGCTGGAAGAGGTAGCTATAAGGCCAAAAAAGCAATTACTTTAGGCCCCAAAAAATAAGGCACAAAAAAGGCCCCATAATAGCAAATGACATCTTTTAAAATTCCAATATAGAAAACTTGTTAACTGCCATCCCTTTTTTTTTTCTCCCCAAAATAGCCCCATAATAATTTGAGAAGATAAGACCAAGATTTTCATGGGCCTTTACAGTGTCATTTATGCCCATTATATTTCCAAATCTGCTCCTTATATTTCTATAGCTAGAAGTTCAATTGATTTTAGCATACCATTATATTTTTAGCAGTCAGGTGTATCAAATCTCAGCCATACATTTAGTCATGAACTTATTTCACAAGAGTTTCTCATTATTCTTGTGCATCCTATTTCAATAGGGGCCCATTCAGATTTGATTTATGACGTGGTTGTAATAAATCTATAGCTTGGGGTTTCAACCCTAATAATAGATCTTAAAATTTAAGATAAACAATGGCCCCGCCGGAATTTATTCACTTGCCCACAATGCACATGAGTATTGTGTATCTGGAACATCCAATACGTGGGTACACCTCTGAAGTCCATCTTGGATGGTCTTGACTCATGGTGCCGGGGGGGGGGGGGGGGGGGGGGGGTCGGAGCCAAATATGTAGTTGGATTTTGTGACCCAAATTTTCCATGTAAGTTTTAGGATGAGCACAAAATTCTCATGTGGGGTTTTGAAGGTGGCTTAAGATAGGGATTTTTTTTCTTATCTACCATGCATATAATTATTATTTCCCACTCTAGCATCCCATTAGAAATATTTTCCAATCTACCACTCCAAACCTAGCTGGCAAATCCAACCCTTAGCACTGGTAAGCCAGTTTTCAAAAAATAAAATAAAATCTATTGTACAACAACCTATTGTACAACAACACTGAAGTTGTTCCCTGCCACAACACGTGATGGGGTGAAGACTTTTGTCCTAGGCGATTTTTCAAGGGTGGGCCACTGGATGATACCATGCATTAAAAACAAGAAGAATAAAAACCATCTATTATTGGAGCCCAAATTAGACGATCAATGACAGTCCACACTTCTCACTTCTCACCCACCAACCTATCCACTCTCTCTCTCTCTCTATATATATATATATAACAGAAACACATGACATGCATTCAAATAGATTTGATGATACTCATTATTTGGGCTGGAGATGAAATCAGACCCATTGATTATGGGGTGTTCTTTTTTTCTTTGGAAAGATTTGGCAAAAATGTCACTTTCGGTTGGGCCCACTACTAACACAAAACTCACGTCGGTCACCACAACTTTTAAATCAACTATTCATTTTGACTTGCAGAGTTACAAAACTCACATCCATGAACTATTTAAACATTTAGTAATTAAACAACTAAACATAAATAATATAGTAATTAAACATTCACTAATTCCTATTAGGACAGGACCTCTTAGTGTGTCCTACAGTCTGACAAAGACCACAACGATGGGGGTCTGCGAGCACCATCCCTAGCATCCATCTCATTGTGAAGGCGAGTGGACTGAGGCCGACCTTTCTTACTCCTCCGCAAACTAGGATCTGGAACAATAACTGGGCCATAGTAAGTGGGCCAGGTTGACCTGTCTGATACTGGAAAAAACATCGGAGCCCAAGTATTGAGATAACTTTGCATGGAATAAAACCCGTCCACGAACTGAGACCGATTAATTCTTTGGGCAGAACATACAGCAATAACATGCAAACAAGGGTAATGACAGATTAACCACTCGTTGCATGTACATGTGGCATTGCCCAAGTCAACAACATTTGAAAGTCGAGGCCTGGACGGATGGCTTAATCTTGATGATGCACGTTTCACTTCAAATACCCCTGGTTGATGATGAAACATTTCCACCTCATATGCATTTGATTGTTGTCTCAAACTCTGCAATTTCAAATCTATCTCTGGTGTGAATTCAGCTCCAGAAAAAGCCCGAGCCTGACCATCTTGTCGACGAATGGTATAATATGCATTACACCTATAGAAGGTTAGTTGCACCAACGCTGTGATTGGTAAAGCACGAGCAGCTTTCAAGACACCATTAAAAGTTTCAACCATATTTGTAGTCATGTGTCCCCACCTTTTGCCTTCATCATACAACAATGTCCAAGATGCCGGAGGAATCTTTCGTAGCCATCGGGTAACAGCTCCATCATGGATGGTGTCAATCTCGGCCCATAATTTTTCAAATTGAACTTGTTGGGTTAGTAAGGACATCCTGTGGACTACATTCTTCAACTCCTTGTTCTTGAACACGGTGTTGAAATTACTGGCTAGATGTCTGATACAGAAACGGTGATAAGCCAGTGGCTCTCGCCAACCAAGATGGGGATCTTTCATGGCATTGATGATGCCGATATGTCTATCAGAAATGACACATAAACCTGGTCGATCTGTGACCTTATCTCGTAAGCATGCCATAAACCAGCTCCATGAAGAGTTTGACTCCCCCTCTGTTACAGCAAATGCCAATGGAAATAGTTGTCCATTCCCATCAAAACCTACAGCAATCAGCAATTTCCCCTGATATTTTCCATATAAGTGAGTACCATCTACACATATCACCGGTTGGCAATGCCTAAAACCTTCAATTGCAGGACCAAATGCCCAAAATACTCGTTTGAACATTTGAACATTTAGGCGGTTTGTTTATTCACAATTCCAGACAACAACCGTCCCCGGATTTGATCTTTGGAGTGCATCCATGAACTCTAGTAGAACCCTATACGACTCATCCCAATCACCAAACAACTGAGTAATAACCATTTGTTTTGCAAGCCACGCTTTCTTGTAAGAAATTGTGAAGTTGAACCGTGCCTTTATGACAGCAATAATAGCACCGATGGTAATAGACAAATCTGTTTTTACTGTCTCTTGGATATAATCTGCAATGAAACCAGAATCAAGTTGAGCGTGGTCCCGGTTTATAATAGGATTTGAACAAGTATGAACAGGTTGTAGTCTCGTAATCCTAAAGAAATCATGCCCATCGGGGATCGATGCAGTTAGTTTCCAGTTACAGCCACCTCCTTTTCTGCACTTCAAGATAAGACGACCAGGATCAGAGTGTGTTACTTTGTATTGCGCATGTGCTTCAATGTGGTACATCTTCACTGCATAAATCAGTTCTGCCTTCGTTGCAAATTGTGCTCCGACATACAAATTTTCATTTGTATTTTGGAGTTGAACTTGTTGTTGCACCCACTGACTATCCACGGCTTGGTTGGCCCAGCTAACATCTATAAATTCTAGAGCTGGAGGCTCCATATGGTGAGCAAATGTCCCAGTACCCATACTTTCATGAAATTGAGAGTATGCAGAGGGCCCTGCGTCCATACTGCTCTGAAACTGTGAGAATGTTGTAGGCCCTGCACCCATATAACCATGAAACCGAGATTGCTGGCCAATCTCATATTGATGCTCATCACCATCATCATTCTCCAAGATCTCGTCTTCTTCTTCAGAATCATCGGATTGAAGATCATTGTGGCTGAAAGTATCAGCGCTGAGAGCACATATATCCTCTTGTGATATCAAATTCGGAATTACATTTAAGTTCACTGTGCTAGCCCTGAGATCCATGGGAGATAGGAGGAAAGGCAGTGACTTTGAGTGTGAAATTGATAAATGAGCTATGGGAGATAAAACGTTGTTGATAAATTATTTAAAGCGAATAGAATCTCAATGCTTTGGGTTCATGTACAAACCTGCCGAGCTCCCTTCTACTTACATGAAACGACTGTCCCACTCCCTTCCAGGCCTCACCTTGCAGCCCACGCAACTTTCCTCCCTCTCCTCTTTTTGCAGTAGCCGCGTGGATTGTCATTGATCGTCTAATTTGGACTCCAATAATAGATGGTTTTTATTCTTCTTGTTTTTAATGCATGGTACCATCCAGTGGCCCACCCTTGAAAAATCGATTTTGAAATGCTTATCCCAAATGATGAGTATCAGCAAATCTATTTGAATGCATGTCATGTGTTTCTGTTAGCGAGAGAGAGAGAGAGAGAGAGAGAGAGAGAGAGAGAGAGAGAGAGAGAGAGAGAGAGAGAGAGTGGATAGGTTGGTGGGAGAGAAGTGTGGACTGTCATTGATCGCCTAATTTGGACTCCAATAATGGATGGTTTTTATTCTTCTTGTTTTTAATACATGGTACCATCCAGTGGCCCACCCTTGAAAAATCGCCTAGGACAAAAGTCCTCACCCCATCACGTGTTGTGGCCGGGAACAACTTCAGTGTTGTCGTCCCCATCACAGAATATTACACGTGTCAACTCTGAAATAGACTCGGTTGAAGGGGTCAGCATCGCCACTGTGTAATCAGCAGTTAGTCATGGCCCTATGCATGTACAGCAGATTTTTTTTTTCGAAAACAGACTGACCAGTGCTCAAGGTTGGATTTGCCAGGTGGGTTTGGAGTGGTAGATTGGGAAATATTTAGAATCGGATGCTAGATTAAGAAATAATAATGATAGGGATGGTAGATAAGAAAAAAAATCGTGGATAGGTTGGTGGGTGAGAAGTGAGAAGTGTGGACTGTCATTGATCGTCTAATTTGGGCTCCAATAATAGATGGTTTTTATTCTTCTTGTTTTTAATGCATGGTATCATCCAGTGGCCCACCCTTGAAAAATCGCCTAGGACAAAAGTCTTCACCCCATCACGTGTTGTGGCAGGGAACAACTTCAGTGTTGTTGTACAATAGGTTGTTGTACAATAGATTTTTTTTTTTTTTTAAAACTGGCTTACCAGTGCTCAGGGTTGGATTTGCCAGCTAGGTTTGGAGTGGTAGATTGGAAAATATTTCTAATGGGATGCTAGAGTGGGAAATAATAATTATATGCATGGTAGATAAGAAAAAAAATCTAAGATAGGTTAGCAAAACTTGAATATAAAAACTTAATTAGTAATTTCGTATCATAAAAAAAAAATTTTAAATAAAATATTAAAATATAGAAAATACCTAATTTATGATCGTTGCTTTAGGCTAGGGCTGCACAAAACCGGACCGCAGACCGGACCGGACCACAAAACGGGACCGGACCGGACCGGATTTGCGGTCTTGGTGGTCCAAATCCGGTCCGGTCCGGACCGGACCGGTTATTCCGGTCCGGTCCGGTCTGGGCCTTTTGTGGTCCGGTCCGGACCGGACCGAACCGCATTTATTAAAATAATTTTTTTTTCATAATCTTTGAGCCCATGAGGCATGAGCCTAGCACCCATTTGTAAAACCCATCATTCATTCATTTGACATTTGCCTACTTTTTAGATGTGAGGTGAAAATGAAAAAAAAAAATAAAAAAAAATGAAAAAAAAATGAAAAGAAAAAAAAATGGAAACCGGTCCGGACCACTTTAAGTGGTCCAACCGGACCGGTTTGAACCGGACCGGACCGGACCGGAAATCCGGTCCGACCGGATTCCGGTCCGAAAACCGGACCGGAAATCCGGTCGATCTCTCGAACCAACCCCGACGAATGTTTTGACCAGAATTTTGGACAAAATTGTGATATTCTCTTATTATAATTTGTCCATGTACCACTACTTTTTTGAAAATCTAGACTGTAGTTCGTCGGGCTACGTGTCGTGTGGGCATTCCAACTTTTTTCATCCCTGGTGAAAAACTTGTTCCATGCTTACAAGTAGCTGGAGCCTTATCTGCGTTCAATCAACACGCCCGTTTTGTAGTGTTGCAGACACAGATACACACAGAGGAGAAAGACAGAGAGAAAGAGAGGAGAAGGAAAGACAGAGAGAGAATGGATTTGTTAACGTTTCTCTTCCTGATTCTCTTAGCTTGGGCATGCATCCATTTCCTCCTCCAAATAAGAAACAGAAAACTCCCACCAGGCCCTTTCCCTCTCCCCATCGTAGGAAACCTCTTCAAACTCGGCTCCAAACCCAACGAGTCCCTCGCCCAACTCGCCCGACTCTACGGCCCCCTCATGACTCTTCAACTCGGCAGCCTAACCACAGTCGTCGTCTCCACCGCCGCCATGGCTAACCAGCTCCTCCTCAAACACGACCTCATCTTCTCGGGACGAACAGTCCCCGACTCAGTTCGAGTCCTCAGGCACCACGAGTCCTCGGTCGTGTGTATCCCACTAAACCCTCGCTGGAGAACCCTCCGGACCCTCTTGAACACTCAGATCATGACCGTCCAGAGGCTCGACGCCAACATAGCCCTGCGAAGAGCCAAGGTGCAGGAGCTGGTCTCGCACGTGGGAGACTGCTCCGTTAAGCAGCGGGCGGTGGATATCGGGCGTGCCGGTTTCGTTACGATATTGAATATGATATCGAACAGTGTTTTCTCGGTGGATCTGGTGGATCTGGGGTCTCCGTCTGAGGAAGCGCAGGAGTTTAAGGACGTGGTTTGGGGGATTTTGGAGGAGGCTGGGAAGCCTAATATTTCTGATTACCTGCCGTTTCTGAGGTGGATGGATTTGCAAGGGGTGAGGCGTCGATCGATGGGGTATTTTGAGAAGTTGCATCATCTGTTTGATGAAATGATCGATGGGCGTCTGAGGGAGAGATCGTTGGGTGGTTATTCGAGGAGAGATGATTTCTTGGATGTGCTTCTTGATCAGAACGAGGAGAAGGGGTTTCAGCTCAAGCGCCATGAAATCAAAGCTCTGCTTGTGGTATGTATCGTATCTTAATGTATCGTTCCTCTATCTGTATCATTTCTTATCGCAATATCCTGTTTGAATTTTTGTGTGGTTTGTATGTGGAGTACGGAAACGGATCCCTATTTCGTCCAATCAGGGAAGCCCTGTTTGGACGAATCAGCAGTAGTCATGTGCGGGGTTCTTTTGCCCCCCTTTTGCCCCCGTGCGTCTCAGCCCCCGGGAGCCTGTTTGGACGAAACAGGAAATACGGATCCGTGTAGCACACTGTTATCAACAACTTCCGATCACCCTAGTCGTCTTCCACGTGGTTTTTGATTTGTGGAACTCCACCATGAGCCCACTTATTGATATCTATTAATAACACGTTGGCCCTATGTGTGCTCAATCTGGTACGATTGAAGTAAATTTGTGCACATGTCACTTGAGTTGCAGCAGAGACTCAAGGATCCGGACTCTACTTTTGGGGTAATAAATCCAAATTCAAAGGACAGCAAATTTCCTTTCTTGCTTCTTATTCAAAGATAGAGAGATGAAAAGAAAAAAGATATAGAGATGAAAAATTGAACAAACGAGACGCGGGTGTTACTTTTGGTGATGAGTGGGCCCTGCTTGCTGTTCTTCTCCTAAAGTACACTGGTGGGCAGACAGTGGTGCTCATAGGCCAGGTTAGCTTGAGCCCGATTCCGGCTCTGCCCATGTTGGGCCTGGTTGGATATCGGTTTTAGCAATTGGGCTCAGCCTGAATATAAGACATGGGCTCGTATAATATTTGATCCAGGCTTGAATTATGCAATGGTGCCCCAAGCTCGACCTGTCTGGCATGAGCAGAGTAGTGCTTGTCGTTTAGTAACTGATTTAGCGAAATAAGTGATGGAAAGCCTGTTCGGCCCGGCCTGAATTGAACAAGTAAGGCTTGCAGTTTAGTCACTGATATGTCTGAATAAGCGATAATCCAGCCCGATTGACTAAATGAGTAGGCTCGGGCTTGACATGTTTCAGTTGGGCTTCACTTAAGTCAAGTTGTGTTTCCAAAGTCAGGCCAGGTCTGGCTTTTCCTTAGCCTAGGCCATGAACACCCCTTAGGGAAACCTTTGAGCACTCATGAGGTATCCATGAGAAGTCCAGAACTCCAGATCCTCATGGTCAGTCTTAAGACGAGGCCAATTCCTATTGGAGTAAAATTTGGAGATATTCCATGCACACTATGGACATTTTTTTTAAGCGATTTGGTTTTCATTGGTGTGTGAGACATTTTCAATATACCGAGATTATCCTGTCAATCCAGGCCCATCCATTTAGGCCCATTTATTGTACCCATTTGTTGCATTGTAATTAGTCAAAGATTGTTACTTAATTTGTTGCTTAAATTTAGGATCTAAGATTTGTAATTGATTGTAATTAGGGAATTGAGCCCTTAAATAAACAACAGTCGATCCTCAAAGGAGGGATGACATTCATCTCTCTCTCTCTCTCTCTTATGTTCTGTATTTCATTGCTCCAAATGTCATGGTATCAGAGCTAGATCGATCATCTGTGATCTATGATCTTCTCCTAAATCATCTTCCAAACATTGGAAGCCAGTATATGATCATCTGTGATCATTCTCTTCAGTCGGATCATCCCTGATCATCTCAGATCAGACGTGGCCCACCCGAGATCATCACCAATTCCTCAGCGGAAGACTACCATCTTGGTCGTCTGGAGGTTCTTGGATTTATGACGATTTTTTCATGATTTATTGATCATCAGAGGTAGGTCTTCTACCAATTTTTGTGCATATTCATTCTTTTTCAATACTTTTCGTCTCGGCCGTCCAAAATCCTGGATCTGGATTTGATCTTCATGCGACCAGTGCCAGTAGTTGTATAAAACTACTCTCATTCCATCCCCACACTCTAATCTGTGCCAAGATCATCAACTGGGGCCCACGTGTGCATCTACACACTGACGACAGGGACGACTTTGGCTTCCTGTACTGTGGCTACTTGCGGTTGATGCCGCTGACGACTTCTGGTGACTTCTATTGCATGCTGCTGTTATTTCCTGCTATTTATTAGTGTTTGCTACTGGATTGCCGAGGTTTCTATCTACAGATTGATGCTGTTTTTTCTTTTCCTTTATCTACTGTTCTGGTTCAGCCCTGTGGTGTCTGGGCACTGTTCTGGCCATCCTTATTCCTCAAATCTTGGCTGTGGTCTATATTCTATTGGACTACCACGGTGAACATAGAGGATCTCCACTTGTTCTCCTTGTCTGTCTCCTTTCAGGACTTATTTATGTGTACAAACTAGTTTTTAGTAATGGAAAAAAAATGAGATAGCCCTGTTTCGTTTTGATGGAACAAATTATACATCATGGGCCTTCCAATTTCAAATTTACTTGGAAGGAAAAGAACTATGGGGACACATTGATGGATCTGAACCTCAACCTGAGGAAGATGATAAAAAGATTTTAGCGTGTAAGACAAAGGATGCTAAAATCAAGACCTGGTTGCTAGGCTCTGTTGAGTCACATTTTATTCTCAACCTAAAACCCTGCAAAAATTCTTGTGAAATGTGGAACTATCTTCAAAAGTTTATCAACAGGGCAATGCTGCTCGCCAGTTTCAATTGGAACTTGAAATCTCTCAATTCACTCAAGGCACTCAGTCTATTCAAAGGTCTTATAATGGCTTCCGCAGATTATGGTGCGAATATGATGAGATTAAGTTTGCCACGGTATCTGCAGCACTTCTACCGGAATTACTTTCATTACAGCAAAGTAGTCATCGGGATCAGCTCCTCATGAAACTTCGTTTGGAGTTTGAGACAGTTTGATCGAACTTGATGAGCAGGACTCCTCTTCCCAACTTGGATGCATGTCTTCAGGAACTTCTGCAGGAAGAACAGCGTCTAGCTACTAAAACTACTCTAGAACAACAGAGATCTGCTGAGGCTCCATTTGCATATGTTGCAATAGCCAGACAACCTCCTCGGGACATCAGTAAAGTTTAGTGTTATAACTGCAAAAAATATGGTCACTATGCACATCAATGCAAGTAAAAAATTTGCAGATATTGTAAGGCCACTGGTCATGTTATTGAAGAATGTCGGAAGAAGGCTCGCAATTCTACTTCCTGCGATTATGTGCAGTTCGGCCATGGTACTTCCAATGTGTCATCAGCTCCTACTGCTTACACAGTGACCACTCCACCATATGCCTCATCTGACTTCAGTGGTTCTCTGCAGTATGATTTATCCTCACAGCCTAGTTCTACATCACAATCTATGTCTCCCGCTCCTCTCACCCCTAAGATGGTTAACCAAATGATCATCAATGCCTTGGCATCCATGAACATCGCAGGTACTGCTTCCTCTCTTTCCAATACTTGGTAGTTAGATTCTGGTGCAAGTAACCATATGACCTCATCACTCGCAACATTACAGAATGTTGTTCCTTACACTGGTCATCTCACTGTTCAAGCTGCCAACGTGGATCATCTCCCCATCACCTCTGTTGGTGATACCCCTGGCCCCTTACCTTTAACCAATGTTTTGGTTTCTCCTCCTCTTGCTACTAATTTGGTTTCTGTGGGTCAACTTGTTGAAAATAATTACACTGTCTCCTTTTCTTATTCTAGATGTGTTGTGCAGGACCAGGAGTAGGGGGAAGTGATCGCGAGGGGGCCTAAGCGTGGCAGACTTTTTTCCTTACCAATGTCTTCTGTTATTGAGAATAATACTTTACATCAGTTATTTTGTTTTTTCATTCAGAATCAGTCTCGTTTGTGGCATAATAGACTTGGTCATCCGAATGCTTCTACAATGTCTACATTATTTCAATCTGGATTAATAAATAAATCTGTTGGTTTTGCTTCTTTTGACTGTTCAGCTTCTTTTGACTATGATGCTTGTAAATTAGGTAAGAGTAAAACTTTACCCTTTCCACACTCACACACGGAGCACTGCATGTTTTGACTTAATTCACAGTGATGTTTGGGGCATTGCTCCGACCCTTTCACATAGTCATTTCAAGTATTTTGTCACCTTCATTGATGACTACAGTAGATTTACTTGGATTTATTTATTACATTCAAAGTCTGATGTTCTTAATGTATTTAAATTTTTTGTTCAATATGTTGAAACCCAATTCTCTAAATACATTAAAACTTTGCGCTCAGACTCAGGGGGGAGTATGTTTCCAAGGATTTTCAATCATTTTTACACAATAAAGGAATCATTTCTCAACGTACCTGTCCGTATGCTCCAACAAAATGGAGTCGCAGAACGGAAAAACCGACATCTTCTTGATGTAACTAGAACTCTTCTGATTGAATCATCCGTTCCCCCTCGTTTTTGGACCAAAGCTCTCACCACGGCTGTCTATCTTATTAACCGCCTTCCATCACCTACCATTGCTCATTTAACGCCTCATTTTAAATTGTTTGGTCATCATCCTGTGTTTGATCACCTACATACCTTTGGCTGTGTTTGCTTCGTTCATCTACCTCCCACAGAAAGAATGAAACTACCAGCACAATCTCGCAGGTGTGCTTTTTTGGGTTATGCCACTAATAAAAAAGGTTTTGTTTGTTATGATCCCATGGGTCGTCGTATCAGGATTTCTCGAAATGTTATTTTCTTTGAAAATCAATATTTTCTTCCAAACTCACATGAACTATCCTCATCCCTCTTCACCAGCTCTCTTACCAGGTTTTTCAGATCCAACCTCTGTTACTAGGTTTAATCCTGCTTTTGTATACCATCGAAGGGAGAAACCTCCCACTGCAAATGGCCCTCCCCCTGATCCTCCACCGACAATTGGTTCAACGCCTACTGTTGCCTTACGTCGCTCCTCCAGAAATTCTAGACCGCCTGAGTGGTATGGATTTACTCATACTTCTTTGATGACCACTCTCTTTTCTATCTCTATCCGAAGTTCTTATTTACAGGCTGTCCAAAACGATTGCTGGAACCAGGCCATGAAGGAGGAATTAGATGCATGGACCTGAATCACACATGGGATATTGTGGAGTGTCCTTCCGCAGTTACGCCCATTGGCTGCAAATGGATCTACTCGATCAAACTTAAATCTGATGGGTCCTTGGATAGACACAAAGCTCGACTTGTGGCATTCGGAAACAGACAGGAGTATGGCATTGACTATGAGGAGACGTTTGCACCTGTGACAAAGATGACATCTGTTAGGTTACTTCTCGCCATTGCTGCATCTCAGTCTTGGCCCTTATACCAAATGGATGTCAAAAATGCATTTCTCCATGGGGATTTGTAAGAAGAAGTCTATATGCGTATACCACAAGGCGTCCCCTCTCCGTCCAAAAGGTCTGTCTGTCGGTTGCAAAAATCGCTTTATGGTCTAAAACAAGCTCCTTGGGCATGGTTCGAAACCTTCAGGTGTCGCTTGTGCGACATTGGCTTTACTCAAAGCCCCTATGATCCCTCTCTCTTTCTTTGCCACACCTCGACTGGGGTTACTATGCTTTTGGTGTATGTTGACGATATTATTATCACTGGCACGGATGATGGTATGATCAAATCTCTCCAAGATTCCCTCCGGACTTACTTCCATATGAAGGATTTAGGCCCTTTACATTATTTCTTGGGCTTAGAGGTGCATCAATCTCCCAAAGGTCTCTTCGTTAATCAACACAAATACACATCAGACCTTATCGAGTTGGCTGACCTCCATGATTCTTCGCCTGTTGATACACCTGTCGAGGTAAATCTCAAGCTGAGTAAGAATGATGGCGATCTTCTTCCTGATCCTCAACCATACCGGCGCCTGGTGGGAAGTCTTGTCTATCTCACCATCACTAGACCTGACATATCCTATGCTGTTAATTTTGTGAGCCAGTTCATGACAGCTCCTCGCCACCTTCATTTGGCAGCTGTGAGACGCATTATCCGCTATCTGATAAGAACTGTCCCTCGTGGTTTATATTATCCAAAGGATAATCCTCTTCATCTGACCGCTTATGCGAATGCTGACTGGGCAGGCTGTCAGGACACACGCCGTTCTACTACTGGTTGGTGCATGTACCTTGGCAATTCTCTCATTTCTTGGAAATGCAAAAAACAAGAACGGGTGTCTCGATCTTCCACGGAAGCTGAATATAGGGCAATGTCTTCTGCTTCTTCTGAGATCTTATGGCTCCGGGGACTTCTTTCGGAATTCGGGTTCGCTCAAACCTCTCCTACTCCATTGCATGCCGATAATACTGGGGCTATTCGCATCACTGAAAATCCCGTCTTCCATGAACGCACCAAACATATCGAAGTTGATTGCCATTTTATTCGAGATGAATATAAGCGTGATGTCATTCGTCTACCTCATGTCCCTACAGAACTTCAGTTTGCAGATATCTTCACGAAGGGACTTCCTCGGCCTCGACATCAATTTCTTGTATCCAAATTGCTGCTTTATGACTCCCAGCATCAATTTGAGGGGGGGGTGTCAATCCAGGCGCATCCATTTAGGCCCATTTATTGTACCCATTTGTTGCATTGTAATTAGTCAAAGATTGTTACTTAATTTGTTGCTTAAATTTAGGATCTAAGATTTGTAATTGATTGTAATTAGGGAATTGAGCCCTTATATAAACAACAGTCGATCCTCAAAGGAGGGACGGCATTCATCTCTCTCTCTTATGTTCTGTATTTCATCTCTCCAAATGTCATATCCTAGCTTCGGTATAGGTACTGGCTAGGCATGTCTTGGTCTCGGTCTTATGCATCTCGGCAATAGTGCCGGAATGTTCCCGTATTAAGGTCATGCCTGACCTCGGTACCATCTCCAGTTCGGTTAACCGAGACGAGCACTGACAATTGTACCTCTATAAAGATTCAACCATGTTACAGAACGTGTGGAGAGACAAGGACATGCATCGGATGAAGATAAGATGTTGTCCTTATCCAGTGGTTACGTCTACAATCCTTGAAAGAGTGGGATTCACAATTTCCAAGGAATCAAGGTAAGGTCCGATGGGACTAGGTAAGGTCTGATGGGACTCTATCATTAAGGAACCGGGGTAAGGTCCGTTGGGACTCTACCAACAAGTTAAGGTAAGGTCCAGGATAAGGTCCGATGGGACTTTACCTCCCAAGGACCAGGACAAAAGTTAAAGGACTCCCAACCTAATATACAAAGAGCTAATCCAGAAGAGGTACGCACACTCATACACACGCCCAAGAATCCTGTTTTCTTCTCCTTCCCTTTGTTGAGTTACTGAACTAACTTAAGCATCGGAGTGCCTTGCGCCGGGAGCGGCCGAGGTCTCTGATCACTATTCTCTTCCTCCCCTTTAGGTTTCAAGCATTCAATCTTTCCCAAAAAGCTTTATATCCATCAAATTAAGTCTGTAATTATTTAGGCACGCACAATTGGCGCCGTCTGTGGGGAAGGTTTAGATCAAGTTTACAAACACCATGCCTCCAAAAGTTAGAAAGTGCGGAGAATCATCAAGGACCTTACCACCACCAGCAGTATTGCCAGTGCAATTGGCACCAGTTCCTCGTCAAAGGAGATTCGGGGCAAGGTCTGGTGCGGTGAGCGTGGAAAGGTCTGAGACTCAATCGGGTTCATCCTCAACGGGGGTGACGGCACCTCCCCGAGACAATGATCATCTTCTGGAGCATCCCCGACGGGATAATTACCCCGTGTCGAACGGATCATATCAATCCCGTCACCAGACTAATGGCGACGATGATGGCAACCCGCTCCTCGCAGATATCAAGGCCTAAAACCTTGTTATCCAAGAGAAAGATGAGTTGATCCGTCAACTTCAACGGAAGCTACAAAAAAGAGCGGCAACCCCGATCCCACCCTCTAAATCTCCTTCAATTCAACAGGATTTTGAGGCGTATCCTGGAAACAAGAGGCACCACTGAGCTTACAATGAGAGCTCAAGTAGCAGCCACTCGAATTATGCCTCAAGGAGACTGAGGCAAAGACCGGAAGACAATGATGATTTGAGAGAATGGCTTGACCGACAACTCAAGTAAACGGTGCAGCAGAACATGGAGGTGATCGGTTTCACCCGAGGTCGGCTGAATACTTATGACTTTGAGGATATCGATGCATCTCCTTTCTCTCAGGAGATAAGAGACTAATCTCTCCCTGAAAAGTTTAATGTTTTGAGATTCGTTCTTTATGATGGGACCTCAGACCCAGCAGCACGTCTCCGACATTTTATTCAGAGGATGTCAGTGTGGGGTGATCTAGGTCACCTAAACTATAGGGTTTTTTCTTCCAGTTTAGGAGACCTCGCCCTAAAGTGGTTCTGTGCACTCCCATAAGGATCAATTTCGAGTTGGCGGTAACTCCGGAATTCCTTCGTGGAGAAATTCCAAGCTCACAGGGTCATCCCCAAGACGGACGACGACCTGATGGCCATCAGAATGAGGCAGACCGAGAACATTACACAGTTCGCCAAAAGGTTCTGGACTGTATATAGTCAAGTCGAAGACGCCACAAATCCAGTGGCAATTAGGTCTTTCAATAAGGCTCTGCAACCAGGTAATGAGCTTCGCAAGGACTTGGTTCGGTTCCCCGTGGTCTTGGTGAAAACACTGATGGCCAGGGTGAATCAGTTCATTGAACAAGAAGAAGATGAGGCCCGAGCTAGGGAAAGCTTCGGCCATTGGCAGGAAGATAGAGCCTCCAAGAAAGACAAGCAGTCATCTCGGAAGGAGGAGGTAGACCGAAATAGGGCATCTACGAGCTCAGCAGTAGTCTCGGCCTCCACCTCAGGGGGTGGAAAAAAGTTCAAACCAGCTGCAACTTCCTATAAGGCTGTAAACATGGTCTTTAAGGAACCAATCTACAAACTCCTTGGCAGGATCAAGTGGCGCCCATATTTCAAGTGGCCACAACCAATGAAAGGAGATCCTTCTACCCGAGATCAGAATAAGTTCTGTGCTTATCACAAGCAAAATGGGCACAGAACCGAAGACTGCATGGCCTTCAAGTCCCACCTTGAAAAGCTCGTCAAGGACGGACATTTGAAAGACTACATCAAAGAGGAAAACAGAAATAACAACCAAGCTCATCAGTGCCGAAATGATGAAGATCAGGACAACGATGAGCCAGAGGGCATCATTAACGTCATCCACCTAGCTCTCGCACCAAAAGTGAGCAATCAAGCTCGTGCAGCGGCCAGGAAAGCTTCGCACAACAAGCAAGTGATGACAGCAGAGCTAGGACCAGCTGCCAAGAAAAATCGGAAAGAGAGGCCCAAAATTTGGTTTTCAGATAAGGACCTAGATGGGGTCCAGCTCCCTCACAACGATCCTTTAGTTGTAACCTTAATGTTAAAGAACTTCAAGGTACAAAGGATTCTCGTGGATCCCGGGAGTTCATCAGAGATCCTTTACTTTGACTGCTTCAAGAAGGTGGGTCTCAAAGAAGAAGACTTGCAAGAAACGCGCACTCCTTTGGTGGGTTTCAGCTCGAAACCAGTGTACCCCAAGGGGAAAATCACCATGAAAGTTCAAGCTGAAGGAGCCAGCATATTGGCTGACTTCCTCGTGGTAGATGTACCATTCCCATATAATGCAATAATGGGGCGAACATGGCTGCATAATATGGAAGCCGTGCCTTCCACTCATCACCAAAAATTGAAGTTCCCGTTAGAGAACGAGAACGGTAGAATTGAGGTGATCACGGTCAGAGGTGACCAGCACATGGCCAAACAATGCTTGATGGTTGTAGTACCTGGTGAAGCAGAACCAAAGGAGGTGCATATGGCCGAGTTGGATAGGGAAGCGGAACTGGATGACATTGGCCGAGCTCCAGAGCAAAAAAAAAAACATTGAAGATTTGACTGAAATGAGGATCGATCCCAACGATCCTGAAAGATATTTTATACTTGGAAACCAACTCGTCAAAGCTGAAAAGTCCGAGCTCTTTAACTTCTTGTTACAAAACAAAGAAGTTTTCGCCTGGACACCGTACGAGATGCCTAGTATCAACCTCGAGGTCATGTGCCACAAATTGAATGTGGACCCAAAACATAAGCCTGTGGTCCAGAAGGCTCGGAGAACGGGGATTCCAAAAACCAAAGCCGTGATTGAGGAAGTTGAAAAGCTGTTAGAGCCCAAGGCGATCGGGGAGGTCCACTATCCAGACTGGCTGGCCAATACAGTGGTGGTCAAGAAGAAAAACGAGAAGTGGTGGGTCTGCGTTAATTTCACCGACCTCAACAAAGCCTGTCCCAAGGATAGCTTTTCCCTTCCCAAGATCGATCAGATGATTGATGCGACTGCCGAGCATGACAGGATGAGTTTCCTCGATGCTTACCGAGGTTACCATCAAATTCCAATGCACGGGCCTGATGAAGAAAAGACCGCATTCATAACACCTAGAGGCATCTACTGTTACAAAGTAATGCCATTTGGGTTAGAAAAATGTCGGGGCAACTTACCAGAGGCTGGAAACTAAGATGTTTCGGGCCTAACTCAATGGAAGTCTACATTGACGACATGATTGTCAAGTCTAAAAGGTCACATGACCACTTAGCGGACCTAAGTCAAACATTTGATATTCTGAAACAGTTTCAGTTAAAATTAAATGCATCCAAATGTGCATTCGGTGTCGGTTTCGGTAAGTTTCTGGGGAGCTTGGTCACCAGAAGAGGAATTGAAGCAAACCCAGACCAGATATCGGCACTTCAAGGGATTCAGAGTCCGACTACAGCGAAGCAGGTTCAGCAGCTCACTGGAATGGCTGTCGCACTCAACCGTTTCATCAACAGAGCCTCCGACAAATGCCGACCCTTTTTTTCAACTTTTGAAGAAAAGTTCGAAATTCCAATGGACTCCAGAGTGCGGCCGAGCTCTACAAGAGCTCAAAACCTATTTAACTTCACCACCCCTGTTGTTGACACCGAAGCAAGGAGAAGTGCTCTTCCTATACCTGGCCGTCTCGGATCATACAGTAGGCTCGATACTCCTCACAGAAGAAGATAGGCAACAAAGGCCTACTACATAAGCAAGATCCTTCTAGATGCCAAGACCATGTATTTACCATTGGAGAAACTTGCACTAGCACTTGTTAATGCTTCTTGCAAACTTTGTCACTACTTCCAGACTTACACTATAGTGGTTGTTACAGAACATCCACTTAAGTCCCTTTTCAGAAAGGCATATTTCTCTGGAAGAATATCAAGATAGGCAATCGAGCTGGGGCAGTATGATATTCAGTATCAGCCCAGAACTGCAATAAAGGCCCAAGTTTTAGCAAATTTCATCGTGGAGTTTGCCTCACCTAGTTCGGCACCGAGCCAGCTCGATACCGAACTAGGGGGCAGGGAGGATAAGGATAAAGTTACCGAGACATAAGGAGATCAATCTTGGAAGTAGTTCCTTGATTCATCATGGAAGGTCTTCGTCGACGGATCCTCAACCTTCAAAAGGGCTGGTGCCGGCATAGTCCTCCAATCTCAAGAGGGCTTGGTTATCGAACAAGCCTTAACACTTGGCTTCAAGACATCTAATAATGAAGCTGAGTATGAAGCACTGATTGCAGGGCTCAACAGTGCCAAAATCCTGGGAGCACGACAATTGGTGGTCTTCAACGACTCTCAATTGGTGACGAACCAGTTGAATGGAGACTACCAAGCTCGGGGCGAAAGGATGACAGCCTACCTAGCTTATGCAAAGTAGCTCTTTTCTCATTTCGAGAGAGTTGAAGTCAAACAGGTCGGCATAGATTCTAATTCTCATGCCGATGCCCTTGCCAACCTGGCCTCTGCTATTGAGGCTGGAAGAAAACGAACTGTCAAAGTAGAGACGTTGGAAAAACCAAGTATAGAGCCTCAGTCGCCTCAACAGTTTTTCTGTGCTGATCTTGGTCCGAGTTGGATGGACCCAATCATTTCCTATCTTAGGGATGATCAACTTCCTGAAGACAAAAATGAGGCTCACAAGATCAGGCTGAAAGCAACTCAGTTTTGGTTTTCTCCGGATGGCAAGCTTTACAAGAAGTCTTATTTCGCCCTTTACCTCCAATGTGTTCACCTAAGCAAAGTTGAAGACTTCCTTTATGAAATTCATGAAGGAATGATCGGAGGTCGGTCACTGGCTTACCGAGCTATTAGTCAAGGCTATTGGTGGCCTTACATGCAGAAGGACGCTCAGCTGTATGCCAGGAAATGCGAGAAGTGCTAGAAATTTTCACACCATCCATCGGCCAGCACAGGATCTGAGCCCACTCTCCAGCCCATGGCCCTTTGTCCAGTGGGGGTTGGACATTGTAGGGCCGCTTCACCGAGCTCCAGGGAACAAGAGGTGGTTAATAGTGGCCACCAATTATTTTTCCAAGTGGATAGAAACTGAACCGTTGTCCTCCATCACCGAACAGGATTCGAAAAACTTTGTGTGGAAGAACATAATCAGAAGGTTTGGAGTCCCACGAGCTCTGGTCTCGTACAACGGGACTCAGTTCGACTCCAACTTCTTCAAGAACTTCTGCCAGGAGCTCAACATTAGGAATTACTATTCAACTCCGGCTTACCCTCAAAGTAATGGGCAAGCCGAAATTTCGAACAAGGTGGTGCTCGACAGACTCAAGAAAAGGCTTGACCGAGCTAAGGGAAGATGGGTGAAAGAACTCTCAAGTGTCCTTTGGGCACATAGGACTACTCCAAGACGCTCTACTTCAGAGACTCCCTTCTCCTTGGCCTATGGAATGGAGGCCGTGATCCCACTTGAGATTGGTCTCCCAACCCTAAGGTCAGAGCTCTTTGATCAAGGCCAAAATGAAGTGAATGCAGCTCAAGAACTAGACCTAGCCGATGAGCAAAGGGATGCAGCAGTTGTCCACCTAGTTGCCTACCAGCAACAATTGGCTAAGGGAAATAACTAGAGGGTCAGAGAGATGAAGTTCTTAGTTGGAGAATTGGTCTTAAAGAAGATGCTTCCCGGGGATAAGAATCCAAATGAAGGCAAGCTGACACCGAACTGGCACGGTCCGTTCAAAGTGGTCTCGGTTGCTGGGCAATCAGAATGTAGACTTGAGGATATGGATGGTAAAGAGTTACCACGGCCATGGAATGCGAGCCATCTCAAGAAATATTATTTTTAAGTTTTTCCTGTCAAAATTCTATTCAAAATCAATAAAAGTCATTCTTTCAAAAGGATTGCTCTTTGTTGCTTTTGATTCCCGCTAAGTTGTAGAACTCGGCAACTACCTACCTAACTGTTATGGAGCCTTAGGGAAATAAAGAAAAGCCTTAAATAGTTAAGGCACAGATGAAAACACTGAGTTAAAGAACTCGGCGGATACTTCGATGTCAGAAATAAAGTTAAGTTCGGCTATTGAACCAAGTTTAAAGTATTTTATCACCGAGGTAAAAATTCAAAATACCTTGTATTCCTTATAGTTAGAGAACTTTACCCAGTTTGTTCTTAATAAGCTCGGTTAATGAACCAAGCTATAGTACGGACAAATTTGGTATTTGAATACGGGTTAATTTTCTTGAGTTAAGGAACTTAAGATAACTTTAATGTTTGGGATTTCGGTTATTGAACCATAATCAGCATACAAAGGGCTCGGTTAGGGAACCGAGGTCAAGCACATGAAATTTTGGACTAACGTTTGATTGCAAGCGTGAAGGAAAAATTGATTGCAAGCTTGAAAAAAGGAAATGCAATTGTATTTGCAACAAAATATTCATTACATCAAAACCAAAAGAAAAACAACAAAGAAAACTTTTTCAAGTAGCGGGCTCGGTGATAGCATCAGCCTCGGTTTGAACGGTTGGAGTGGCTTCAGTCGTCGCAGCTTCAGCAAGAGCCTCGGCATCAATGGGGGCAGGGATCGTTCCTGGCTCCGAGCTCGGGTACTTCGGAGGATTTCTATAATCAAGGTGATCCTCGGGGATTCCCACTTCTTTTAGTGCGGCGAGCCACCCGAACTCCCACACTTGATCCCTCACAGCAAGGACTTGGGCTGTATAAATTTAGGTCGCCTCTGCCACCCCTTCATTGAAAGCAATGTCGGCTTCGGTTTGAAGTTTAGCCTCAAAGTAGTCCTTCTGCTTCTCTAGGGAGGCTTCAAGTTCGGCTGCCCTCTGCTTTTGAGCTTTTACCTCGGCCCCCAATCTGTGATTTTAAGCCATGGCCGTGTCAAGTTCGGTTTTGAGTCCGTTATTTATTTCTATTTGCTCCCTCAGTTTCTCGGTGCTGGCATCCAAGGCTGTTTGAAGGTTCTTCTTCTCTGTTTCCAACCTTGCAACCGTAGGGCCACTCTGCTAAAGCCTCTCCAGTGCGACCTAGCACTTTTGCACCATCTGTAGAAGAAACAGGCGTCAGAAAGCGGTTACCAAAATAAAACACTTGGTAAAAATTCAAGGAAGATTACCGTGATGGCCGACTGCATTGATGACAGGACCAGCCTCGTGTCGTCGAGCTCCCTGTGCCTTGCCATGTCCTGTGGCAAAGCACAGGCTTGGCCAAGTGCAGTGATAACAAAAGCGTTGCCGGGGACATGGTCCTCTACCGTCATCAGTCTTCCTGGCTCGAGTTGGAGACTCGGTTTTCAGCGAGCCGGCCCAGTGGAACGCGGTGCTACAACTGCACTGGGACTCTCCTCGGCAAGGGTCTCGGTCCTAGCCCTATTCTCTCTTTCTGCTCCCCCTTGTGACGTCTCGGCAGTCGTTGGCGAACGCTCCCGAACTCTTGAACTTGAACCAGAAGTGAGAGTAAGAGCAACAACAACATGGGACACGGGGGCACGGGGAGCCCGACTTTCTAGTGTTAGAGCCCCCAAATCTTTAACCACCACCGGAGGCCGACGTCGTTGCATGTTTTCTTCTCCCTCCAAACTTGATGAAGAACTGGAGGACTGAACTACTTGGCGTGATCTTCTTGGCCTCAAGGAGGTCTCGGTGGACCCAGTGGCCTCCGAGTCGGACCCAGACGTGGTGGCCTCGGCACCAGAAGTGATCCGGTGCTCAATGGCGGTTAGTGCTTGTACGGGCTCTGCTCTTTTCGCTTCGGCGTGAGCTGGGCACCCTCCCTGAGGTTGACTAGTTCTCCTCTTAATGAAGGAGCGGTACTTCGGTTCGTAATTCAGAAGTGACCAGGCGGCTCGATCTTTGTGGCCTCGGTAACTGTACACCGCCCAAAACCAACTCTCGTTCTTTACCCAACCGACTCGACGGGCTTCTCTTTTCTTTGCTGGGCGTTTGCACAACAAATAAAAAATATGTCAAATGCCTCAACAGAGAAGAGGAGTAAAATACGATAAAAGTATAAAGTCTGGGAGGTCAGTGGTTACTCGGTGGACTCCCGAAGTCACGGGGAATCTTGTCACTCCTTGCCACTTTGGGCACCGTTCCTGCGTATTCCCAGTTGCTCGAGACGAACAGGCGGTCATCCCCGGCATATCTGTTGGATTCTTCTAGATCATTGATGATCCACTCCCGGTTTGCCTTGGCTCGAAGATAATAAGTGTTGTCACCACCGTCGGATTTACAGAGGTCATAGACCTCCTTGATATCATGGACGCTGAGGTTAATACTAAGGATCCTATTGAGCTCGACAATGCCCATTATGATTTTAAAACTATTCGGCATCAACTGACAGGGATAGATATGCCATTTCTTAAGACAAGTTCTAAGAAGGGGATGAAGGGGGAATCGAACCCCACCTTCGACTATGGTGACCAAATAAAATGGCATCCAGCCATTAGTGAAGGAATAACTGTCGGTTTTCCGGGTCATTCAACCTGATGAGGACACCATCAGGGATCTTGTAATCGGCCCTAAATCTGGCTATGGCCTTTAGGGTTTCTACTCTCTGTCTAAAGATACCCATTATCGAAGTTCGAAGGAACTAAAGAAATAAAGAACAAGAAGTCGAGAAGGAGGAGAGGTCAAAGAAGCCCTAAAGTAGAAATAAACAGGATAGGAAGAGAGGACTTACAAACGCAAGACGGACAAGACTGAGCTCGAATTTGCAAGAACTCGACCTCGGCAAAATTTCTCTCTTCAACAGACTCTCTCTCTTCTTTAACGAAAGTGAAAGTGAAGAATGAGAGGGATCTCTGTATTTATAATGAAAAAGAAGCGCCCCTTTCGACTTTTGAAGACGCACGTGCGGGACGTCGGTTTGAGTATTGTGTACGTCTCTTCAAGGCGGGTGCACACTTTTTCAGAACGATTGGGCGACCAATCAAGCGGTGACACTTGCTGCCGCTGATACGTCGTCTGCATCGATCGAGGTGTGCCATTAATTATCTCGGGCAGATGAAGCGACATCGTGATAGGGATTAGATGTCATCAACCAACACCGAGATGAAATACAGTATGAGCTTCAAACCTGATATTCAAAGATTCTCCCATCATAATACTTAGCTTCTGACCTCAAAGAGTTGGGGAACTCTAAGAAGTCAGAAGCTAGGGGCAATTGTGTGGGACATTTTCAAGATACTGAGATTATCCTAGTTTCGGTATAGGTATTGGCTAGGTATGTCTTGGTCTCGGTCTTATGCATCTCGGCAATAGTTCCATAATGTTCCCTTATTAAGGTCATACCTGACCTCGGTACCATCTCCAGTTCGGTTAACCGAGACGAGAACTGACAACTGTACCTCTATAAAGACTCAACCACGTTACAGAACGTGTGGAGAGACAAGGACATGCATCGGATGAAGATAAGAAGTTGTCCTTATCCGGTGGTTACGTCTACAATCCCTGAAAGAGCGGGATTCACAATTTCCAAGGAACCAGGGTAAGGTCTGATGGGATTCTATCATTAAGGAACCAGGGTAAGGTCTGATGGGATTCTATCATTAAGGAACCAGGGTAAGGTCCGATGGGACTCTACCAAGAAGTCAAGGTCCAGGATAAGGTCCGATGGGACTTTACCTCCCAAGAACTAGGACAAAAGTCACAGGACTCCCAACCTATATATACAAAGAGCTAATCCAGAAGAGGTACACACACTCATACACACGCCCAAGAATCTTGTTTCCTTCTCCTTCCCTTTGTTGAGTTACTGAACTAACTTAAGCATCTAAGTGCCTTGCGCCGGGAGTGACCGAGGTCTCTGATCGCTGTTCTCTTCCTCCCTTTCAGGTTTCAAGCATTCAATCTTTCCCAAAAAGCTTTATATCCATCAAATTCAGTCCGTAATTATTTAGGCACGCACAAATGGGTAGACCACCCTATCATAAAGTTCCACGTAGGAATTCTCTGAGTGAGACTCATAGCATTCGTACTCATCCATGAGCACCTTAGTGAAACCCACTTATTAAAGGTTTAATTCGTTTGAAAACAATGACAATCTCTTATGTGGGCATGTGACAAATTTCACTTTAAACGAATTAGGCATCCCTATTGTATTGATCCAAATAAAGCATATGAAGTTTTTTTTTTTTTTTATGATATTTATTCAAAGGTTTTATAAGTGATAAAAGTAGAAGTTGTTCTATGAGATTAATTTACCTTTCATTCACGAATGAGATTAGATACCCCAATAGTCCTAGATGTAAACGATGGATACTAGGCGTTGTGTGTATATCGTCCCGTGCAGTGTAGCTAACGTGTTAAGTATCCAATCCTGCGGAGTATGTTTGCAAGAATGAAACTCAAAGGAATTGATGGGGGCCACACAAGCGGTGTAGCATGTGGTTGAAAGGACAATTAGCATTCAATTAAATCTTATAATTTGTATAAAAAATAATCTCCTTATCTCTTCTTGTATATGATAAAATTGGACCAATGGACTTTATGAGCTTGCCACATGTTCTAATTTTGAAAAGTTATAGAAAGTTTCCAGGAAGATAAAGGATATTATAAGGATTTGTGCAGATCACAAGTAGGATGTTTTTTCTTGATATGAAACTATTAAAATTTTTTAACAAAGTCCCCGAGTTCCGCCCATGTAAATCATCCTAAGTTTTGAGTAAATTATGACAGTTGTTTCTTTTAATTTACAATTAAATTGGCCTCCCAAGTTTTGTGTTATAATTATAATTGGTTTTGTTCCTTGATTTACAATCAGATTTTATTATTATTTATCCCCTTGATATGCAACTGGCTGGGGACATGTGTACTGTGTATGTGTTGCGTATATAAGTTCGAGTTCCCAGTAAAGAACATACCTATATATAGACACGGATATATACATTTATGCATACATAAATACATACATATGTATTTATACATATGTATGTATGTTGTTGTAATCTAGAGTAAGTCTAATCGAAGTAGTCGATTTTTCTATATAATGACAAAAGTTTGTTAATCAGGACATATTTGTTGCGGGAAGTGACACAAGTTCAACCACCATAGAATGGGCCATGGCTGAGTTGCTCCGCAACCCACATACCATGTCAATGGTTCGATCAGAACTCAAAGAAGCCATCGCCAAAGGAAAACAAGTGGAGGAATCAGACATTGCTCGACTTCCTTACTTACAAGCAGTAGTGAAGGAAACCCTACGTCTACACCCGCCAGCTCCCCTCCTCATCCCTCACAGAGCTGAGTCAACTGTGGAAATTTGTGGCTTCACCATACCCAAGCACACTGTAGTTATTGTGAATGCATGGGCCATTGGAAGAGACCCAAATGTTTGGACAAACCCAACTTGCTTCTTGCCTGAGAGGTTCTTGCATTCTAAACTTGATTTCAAAGGACAAGATTGCCAATTTATCCCATTTGGTGCAGGTCGAAGGATATGTCCTGGCTTGCCTCTGGCCTTTAGGATGGTGCACCTATCACTAGCATCCCTTCTACAATCATTTGCATGGAAGCTTCCTAATGGGATGTTGCCGGAAGAGATGAATATTGGTGATAAGTTTGGACTCACCTTACAGATGGAGGCCCCTCTTCTTGCTGTTCCTGTGCAAGAGTAGATGGTATTTATGTATCCATTGTATGGAACTTTTATATTTAGGTATTGATGTGATAGCTCTGTCAACAGTAAGGGCATCCATAACAGCTTTTGAAATAGATGCCAAACGAGTTGAGGGCTGACGCCAACTCCCACCATAAGTGGTGCCTACTTGAGAAGCTCCAATGTGAATTACGGGTGTGCAAAAATGTCAGGCCATAGAATGATTATAACCTTTCATTTAGGACTTTAAACCTTAATCCATGTCCAAACTTTGCTCTAATAAAATTCGAGTAGATGATGTCCACAAAAATGTGAAGTTAGATTCAATGCCAACTTGTTCAGATCAATCTATCCCCTCATACAAGTACGTGAAGTAGCCTTCTCTCCTTCACTCAACCCTTCTGTTTTGCATACACAGAGAAGAGAGAGAGAGAGAAGATCAATCTTTCCCTCATATACAAGTACGTGAAGAAGCCTTCTCTCCTTCACTCAACCCCTCTGTTTTGCATACACAGAGAAGAGAGAGAGAGAGAGAGAGAGGATTTCTTAACCATTTTCTTCCTAATTCTCTTAGTCTGGACATGCATCCATTTCCTCCTCCAAACAAGAAACACCAAACTCGCCTCCGGAGTTAACCTAGAGAGATATAGACACGAGGAGACTCCTGGCAAATAAGTTTTTTTTTATTCATTCTGATCAGAATGATGTCAAACAAACTCTAAGTTATATTAAGGTTTTGTTTAAGTTTCTTTTATTTGATTAGTTGGAATAAAAAGATATCATAAGGTGAGCATCAAGTGTGTTGCCCGATCAGTAGGAAATGTTCTTGTGATCACCTGAAACCACCTATGCAGATCAAGTGCACTAAGGGAATGGGTCGCTAGAATCTCAATACAGTTACACAATGGGGCATCATCCCAAAGCATATGCCCAGTTTATTAGGATACACAACTATAGGATGGTGTTGTCATCGTGTACCCTAATACAGTTGATTTGACATCTTCTACAAAAATATTCTCTGCTGCCCATAAAAAAACCGTAAGCAGACCAGATGCTGAGCACATCACCCTATTCCCGGTGCAAGCTCTTAATATTGCTAGCAATCCTCTGACCATCCGTGTTCTAGGTGACATGTAACTCACAGAATCTCCTTCACACGGAAGCCAAGGGATCAATTCTCCCGCCACAATAGCAGCCCTGGAGTTCAGCATGATGCTAGGAGGATTGCTGTATCCACTCTCATCATCAAAACATTCCACACCACCCATCGTGACAAGAAGTGCATCCACCACCACGAAGGAGATGCTTTCTATTTGTTGTGCGCGTGTATGTGGAAACGTGAATCAGCGATCGAACGAACAATAAACCACACAAGACAAACAATCAACACACAAGAGAATTACGTGGTTCGGCAATCTTGCCTACGTCCACGGGAAAGAAACTCGACTCTCCTTTAGGTTCACTCTTCTGTCTGTCTGTCTATCTCTCATGGGTTACACATTACATCATATATATAATATTCTCTTTCTTATTCCCCAAGAAACCCTATCTTAGTCAATAAGAAAGTCCCGGTACAATTACCATAATACTCATGTCCATGAACCCACTTGGTCTGGACCTACTAAGCCCAACAATCTCCCCCTCCAGACCATGGGGAAGACGTCTCTGAACCCCTTACTAGGAGATTAGTCCTACCAACTTTGAACACAGCTCCAGCTTTCCCTTAGACACGACCTTAGTCATCATGTCAGAGGGATTCTTGTCAGTGTGAATCTTTTCCAGCTTCATGAGATTCTTCTCGATGACCTCACGAATCCAATGATATCTCACATCAACGTGCTTTGTGCGGGCATGATATGTAGCGTTCTTGCTAAGATCCATAGCACTCTGACAATCACAGTAGACTACATACTCTCCTTGCTTCAAATCCAGTTCTTTAAAGAAATTCCTCAACCAAATCATCTCCTTCCCTGCCTCATTAGCAGATATGTATTCTGCTTCGGTTGTAGACAATGCTGTACACTTCTGCAACTTAGACTGCCAGGAAATAGCTCCCCCTGCAAAAGTAAAGAAGTACCCAGAAGTAGACAACCGACGATCAAGATCGCCTGCAAAATCAGCATCTGTAAATCCTTTAAGTACTGGTTTTAAGCTTCCGAAACACAAGCAAAAATCTGATGTACCTCTCAAATATCTGAAGATCCACTTCACTGCTTCCCAATGCTCTTTCCCAGGGTTAGAAAGAAATCTACTCACTACACCCACTGCATGAGCAATATCTGGTCATGTACACACCATGGCATACATAAGACTCCCAACTGCTGAGGAGTATGGAACAGACTTCATCCGTTCCTTTTCTTCATCTGTAGTAGGACATAATCTCTTACTAAGCTTGAAGTGACTGGCTAAAGGCATGCTATGCTAACTGGCTTAGCATATATCATGTTGAATCTCGCTAGCACCCATTCAACATATTTCTCCTGTGACAACCACAGCTTCTTGGTATTCCTATCACGAAGTATTTGCATTTCCAAAATCTGTCGTGCGGGACCCAAGTCTTTCATGTCAAAAGTCTTTGACATATCCCTTTTCAATCTGCCAATCATCTCACTATCTTGTCCAACTATCAACATATCATCTACATATAAAAGAAGGATGATAAATTTGCCATTACCAAATTTATGAACATAAACGTAGTGATCTGCAGCTGTCCTTCGGTACCCATGACTCACCATGAATGAATCAAACTTTTTGTACCATTGTCTCGGTGCTTGTTTCAGCCCGTAGAGACTCTTTTTCAACCTGCAAACCAGCTGTTCTTTTCCTTCTACCTCAAACCCCTCCGGCTGAGTCATGTAGATCTCTTCTTTCAGATCATCGTGAAGAAATGCAGTCTTCACATCCATCTGTTCAAGTTCAAGGTCCATGCTGGCAACTAGACCCAAGATAACTCTGATAGAAGTCATCTTCACAACTGGAGAGAAGATTTCATCGAAGTCAAGGCCCTTCGTCTGCGCAAAGCCTTTAACCACGAGCCGTGCTTTGTGCTTTATCAGTTTTCCACTGTCATCTCTCTTCACCTTGAACACCCATTTGTTCTTCAGAACCTTCTTGCCTTTTGGGAGTTCCACCAGCTCATAAGTATTGTTCTTTTTCAAAGAACTCATCTCATCCTGCATAGCCTTCATCCACTCATCTTTATCTTCATGAGTTTTTGCTTCTGGGTAGCTCTCTGGCTCCCCCTCATCAGTAAGCAAAATATAATCTGATGCAGGATATCTTGTTGATGGTTGACGCTCTCGAGTAGACCTCCTAACCTGAGGTTCTGTGGTTTCTGACTGAGGAGACTGCTCCCCCTGCTCAACACCCTGTTCATCTGGCAACCCCTACGCCTCTTCACAATCTAAATCATTTTGTCCACCTTCTACACCTGTAGTCTGCACTGGAGAAGGAGTCGGTGTGAGATCAACCACTCCATCAACAACTTCATTAGACTTTTCAGTATTTTCAATATCTCCAAAGAATTGGTCTTCATGAAACACCACATCCCTACTTCTGATAATTCTTCTTTTCTCTGGATTCCATAACCTGTAGCCAAACTCCGCTCCACCATAGCCAAGAAAAATGCAACACACCGCCGTATCATCCAGCTTTGAACGCTGTTCCTTTGGTACATGTGCAAAAACCTTGCACCCAAATACCTTCAAATGAGAATAAGAAACATTTTTACATGTCCATACTCTCTCCGGAAGATCAAAATCCAAAGGAACTGAGGGAGACCTGTTAATCAGGTAAACGGCAGTCAGAATAGCTTCACCCCAAAATGGCTTGGGTAGCTGTGCCACTCTAATCATGCATCTCATCATTTTAAGAATAGTGCGGTTCATTATTTCGGCTACACCATTGTGCTGTGTAGTACCAGGAACTGTTCTTTCATGTCAAATACCATGCTTTGAGCAATAGCCTTTAAACTGGTTTGATGTGTACTCACCACCATTATCAGTGCGGAGACATTTCAAGAGCTTTCCTGTTTCTCTTTCAACCATGACATGAAACTACTGAAATACTTGGAACACCTGATCCTTCGATTTCAACGCATAAACCCAGACTTTCCTGGATGTATCATTAATAAATGTGACAAAAAGCTTATTGTCACCCAATGACTCCACCTCCATGGGACCACAAACATCAGAATATACCAAATCCAATACATTAGATTTTATCGTTGATGTTTTAGAGAAAGAAACCCTATGCTGTTTACCAAACAAGCAATAATCACAAGGTTCGAGGGATGTACCTTTGGAGTAGTTAATCAGATCTTTCTTTGCCAATAACTGCAGTCCTTTTTCACTCATATGTCCAAGTCTCTTGTGCCACAGATTTGGAGAGGATCTGTCTTCAACAGCATTCAACACACCTTTGCATAGCTTCACATGTGTCTTGTACAGCGTATTACACGCCTTCCCTCTCGCAAAAATAAGAGACCCTTTAGTGAGTTTCCACCTGACATTTTCGAAGTAACTTTCATAACCTGCACGGTCCAATGAAGTCCCGGAAATCAGATTCAACCGCAGATCAGGAATATGTCGCACATCTTTCAGCGTCATTGTGCAACCAATATCGGTTTGAATGCAGACATCACCGATCCCAACAATATTCGGATGACTTGTGTTGCCCATCTTCACAGTGCCAAAGTCCCCTGCTTTGTACGTCGTGAACATCTCCTTACAAGGAGTAGCATGGTAGGATGCTGCTGTGTCAACAACCCACTAAACTTGATTATCTGCAACACTCAAACACTCTTCAACTTCACTGGTCAGAATCACTACTTCATTATCCAAAGTAGCAGTAGTGTTAGTGTCATTCTTTTGCTCATTGTTGGTTTCTTTCTTTTCCTTCAAGGCAAAGCAATTCTTTCTAATGTGACCCTCCTTGCCACAATGAAAGCATTTTCCAGACTTTTTCTTAGTCTGTGATTCCTTGCCACCTCTGGAGTTGCCTCGACCCCCCTTTGGTCCCCTACTCTTACTCCTCCCTCTATTCTCAGTAACAAAGGCCTGTGCATTATCTGTCCCTGCAGTTTTCCTTCTTGTTTCTTCATTTAACAAGCTGCTAGTAACTTGACTCATTGATAACACACCATCTGGAGTAGAGTTGCTCACGGAAATAACCAATGTCTCCCATGTATCTGGTAAAGAACTTAGAAGAAATAAAGCTTGCATCTCATCATCAAGGACCATCTTCATTGTAGCCAGTTCATTCACAATGCATTGAAAATCATTTATGTGATCTTCAATTTTACCACCCTCCTTGAATTTCATGTTTACAAGCTTTCTAATCAGAAAAGTTTTGTTTACGGCGGTTTTCTTCTCATATCTTTCTTCTAACTTCATCCAAAGGGTTCTCGCATTGGTTTCATTAGACACGTGATGAAATATGCTGTTATCCACCCACTGTCTAATGTGACCAATGGTCTTTCTATGCATCTTTTTCCAATCTGGATCAGTCATATCTTTTGGTCGGGCACTATCCCCCTCAATGGGATCATAGAGGTCTTTGCAATAGAGTATATCCTCCATCTTAGGTTTCCAAAATCAACCAATTGGTATGGTTGAGTTTGATCATGGTAGTGTTCACAGTGTTGTTCTCCATCTCAATTTAATAATCAAGAAAATATAAACAACAATCACTAACCACAATTTCTGCACCAATTTGTAGATCTCGTCACCACGAGTACGCTGGAAGAAATGGATCTGAAATCCGACTCTGGATGGCTCCGATATCGCAAAAATAGTTTTCTGCGTTCCGATTGGTCAAACTTTCTTGTTGACCGTCAAACTGCCAATCTTCTTCCACAGTTACGTAGATCTGCTCGCAACGAGTCTGTAGGCGCAAACGGATCTCCGATCTGACCTCGGATGATCAAGATATTGACGAAATAATTTTTAGCCGTCAATCTGGTCAAACCCTAGTTGACTGAACTGTGCGCTGACGTGGCGCTGACGTCAGCAGAATGCTGGAGTGGGCTTTCTGCTCATGGGTCAGGCGGAACTGACCCAGAACCAACCTGACCTGGTCTTGCTGTGGGCTTAAAGCACTGGGCTTCTGTAAACGGGTCGGGTTGACCCGAACTGAACCCAACCCGGCCTGGACTCCTTCTTCCTCTCCCCAAACAGAGTAAACAGAACTCTGTTCTGTTCTTCGTTCTGGTTTTGTAACCAGAAAAATGATGAAGGGCTCTGCTCCTTCCTTCTTTTGCTCCGGCGACAGCGCGACGGCACGGCACGGCAGCGGACTCCGGCGACGGCACGGAAGCAGCGGCGGACCGGCGATGGTACGGCGGACAGCGGCGGCGGAACAGTCAGGCGAGAGTTGTGCAGCGGGGCTGCTGGGTTTTTTTTTTTTCCTCAGAGCCTAGGGCTTGCTAGGGTTGGTTTGTGCCGTGCTCGTGATCGACGGATCGGATCAAGGGTATCCGGATTTCTGCGCGTGGTTACTCGTCGTAGAAAAGAGAGATCGTTTCCGATCTTTGCTGGGCCACACGGATCACACCGATCGAATTCTTAATTCGAAACATTGAACTATTTCTTGGGTTCTACCCAAAAGGCCTCATATCAATGGAGTACTTAGTCCAACTTATATGCCCATGATCTTTCCCAATTCTAGCCGATGTGGGACTTTGGTTGCACATCCCCAACAATCCTCCCCTCAAACAAAGGACCATATCTCTTTGGATATTTTTACCGGGCCTCCCCTCAAACGATCATCCATCTGTCCGCTCCATCGAGAAGAGCCAACTCGAGAGCTTCACCACGGATCCACCAATCGTGAGTACTGCACTTTTCCTGCGCATCACTGGGCCCACCACCTTTTGTTTGGCAATCTGAGGATTCTCCGGACTAAGTCTGGGCCTGGGCTCTGATACCACTTGTTAGGACATTGGACTACTACAAACTCCACATTGATATGATATTGTCCACTTTGGGCCTAAGCCCTCATGGATTTGTTCTTGGGTTCTACCCAAAAGGCCTCATATCAATGGAGTACTTAGTCCAACTTATATGCCCATGGTCTTTCCCAATTCTAGCCGATGTGGGACTTTGGTTGCACATCCCCAACACTATTTGCTCTTCCGTTCCAAGGCTGTCCTTCCCAGTGAAACTCCCCTAAGCTGCCAGGATTACCCATGATAGTAGAATCAACTAAATGGAGGAGCTCTAGAGAGACAATTGGCATAGCCGGTTCCATCTTTGGTTTTGGCGGTGTCTCCATATAAACCAGGGTAAGAATCAAAACTGGCTGAAGAAGAGGATGGCTTTAGCCCTCGATCCAATAGTTCATTGTGATTCTTGTAAAACTGGATTGTGTTCCTTGTCAATTCCACAGACATTTCCCTTCTTAAGTTCCCGGCTATCAATTTCTCCATGTGGTTGTTCTTCCATTATATTGTTTTAGACTGGCATAAAAAAAGAAATAAAAATTAAATGGATAATGGTGACTGTGTCAAACAAAACAGAAATGATCTGATCAACTAAACAATGCAAATTTTCAATATTAGCCTGAACATGCACCTTTCGTTCAAAATGGATCCAAATGAATCCAGCTTCCATGAATTGAAGCACCCCTTAACTCATAAGCTCAAGAAATCTGTTAATCCAAAGGATGGATACCATGGAAAAAATAGAACTGCTGCAAAAAAGATCAGATTTTATTACAAGTTCCCTGAAATTAGATTAAAAAGAAAAAGAAAAAGAACAATTGAATTGAGCAAGTTAGTTCTTTAGTAATGAGAGCCTCTCAGTAAAAAGATGGGCATATGTCACTGAACTTAGCAGGGATTATGTGTGACTGATGCATGGTTCTAAAGAAGCATGCAAGCCTACTTTTTTTGTTTTGTTCATTTCATCATACATAGTGATCTATCTTCCAGCAAGGCAGGAACGATGCCTAAATCAGTATTTTTTGAATAGGAAATCCCATTGCGTTTTCTTATTAACCAATCAGATGAAAAATAAATTGATCAAGCAAGTAAAAAAAAAAAAATGAAGAAATTATGAGAAGAAGAAGAAGATTGAATGAGTTTGAAATCAAATGAAGAGAAAAATGAATAAAAACTAACGAAGATGAAACATTTGTGGAAAATCATGAATCATTTTCTACCCCTAAATCATGTCTTGATGGCTGTTTTCCACTGAAAATTGTCCTACAAACAAAATGGTCATCAATGAAAAACATTTAAAAAATTCCCTTCTCAGAACCTATTACATCTTCAAAATTATAAAATCCAAATGTTGAGCATCTTATTATGAGCTTCTATCCTCATTATCTTATTCTTCCTTCTCCCACGTCTTCTCGTTCTTCTTCTTCCCTTCCAACTCTTCTATTTCATTAGTTATCCCAAACATCATATCTGCTTACACTCAAAATTGAAAAGAGGTAATATCATTTCAGACAAACGATCCTGTGCTAACATTACATCCTCCACTGAATACGTAATGCCCCAACTTTCACTCTGTTAAGAATAGTAGTGTAATATACACCAATGAATTGATCCATATGTTTAAATACACTCTCGCGTGCACACACACACAAAAAAAGAAAGAAGAAAAAGAAAAAAAAAAGATATTGGCTGCAAGTTCCATCAATCAATCCAACATTGCATAACACGCATTATTAGTCAAATCAGGGAGAGTGAATATTAAGGCAAATGGATTGGATCAATGATCCAAATGAGCATTTGCATGCAGAGTTAGTTTGAATCAAGTGGGCGGCCCCACTTTTGATTGATTCAAGCATTCAAATGACATCCCTCCCCTCAATATGCACAGTTGGAGGTGGGGAGAAACAGGGCGGGCATGAAATGTGAAATCCTTGAATCAATGAAAAGCGGGGCCTACATGTCTCCAATCTTTCCTTCATAGGAAAATATTCAGGTGCCTAACTAGCAACCCATCCAAACCTAGCAATCAATAGGGCTTTTATAGTCACTAATCCCAAGGATTGGCACACATCCAAATGGACTGAACCGTTGGATCGAGGGTTGAAGATTTTTTTGAATATGAAGCCATTAAACTTATGGGCCACGGATAAAGGGTTAGGATAAAGGGGTTAGGGGCATGGATTTGGACTCAAACTTGACACGGGGTGGTCTCACATACATCTTTTCATCCCCTGGTCCCATCCCCAAATAGGGCCCATAATTGAGCCCCACAAAAAAGTTCTCAAATAATATATGAGAACTAGTTTTCACCTGAATATTACCGATATTGGGGAAATATATACACTACGTTTTCTCCAGTTTTGGGTAGTTACACTTACACAACACCAAACAGCCCCTGCACAACACCAAACAGCCCCTGCACAGGAGATACAGAGAAATAGAAACTTGTATAAAAAACCAAATACCTTGGTAAATGGAAGCCGGAATCGAAGACATAGTAAAATTTTCAGTTGTTGTAATGCTCTGCAATCTTGTGTTTGCAGGCAGAGAGAGAATGAAATGAAAGGAGAATTACAGAAAAAGGAGAGCGAGAGAGAGAGAGAGAGAGAGAGAGAGAGATGGGTGGTGAAATGAGGCGATCAAGCACCAAGGAAGAGCCCGGGAGGCGTTTTGTGTCTTCCGGGAGAAGTGGGGCTGTTTAGTTTTGAGGTTTTGCAGGTTTGAATCGGGCAACAAGTGGCATCTGCAAGTTGGCTGGTCAAAACATAGACACGGAGAACCAGAAAATGTGGGTGCCGTGGTGCACTGTTAGAGCTGCAATGTGATCCAATTAGAGCTGCAATGTGATCCAATCCAAGCCGTTGAAACAGGGGCGGCCCTGAGTTTTCGGGGGGCCTAGGCGAGTTCTTAAAGTGTGGCCCTACCCGTATACCCACCGATAAATGATAAAAAAATAAAAAAAATAAATTTTTTATTATTTGATCGAAAATTAAATCTAAACTTCTTACATACTCTTACCGAATTAGAATTGTGTTTCAAATTAACCAATTTACACCAAAATTCAATTACAAAAACTAAGCACTACTAAAAAACTACTAGTCTTCTTGCATCTCTAGTTGTGAAATCACTAATTAAGTCTTCATAATCAAGCTTTTCTACCAAAAAATTTTCAATAGATAACGTAGCTAATCCATTTAATCTTTCTTGGGACATGGTTGATCGAATGTAAGATTTGATCAACTTTAGCTTTGAAAAGCTTTTTTCTGCAGATGCAACGGTAACTGATATAGTCAGCAAAATTCTGTATACAACCCATGCATTTGGAAAATAATTATCTCGTGACTTCAAACGATTTAGCACGTCGATTGCTTTCTTTGTGTTATCTGGTAAAAGATCTCTCATGATTCTTAACTCCGAAAATAATTTTGTCCCATCAATATCTGAAACACCGTCATGTTTCAAAAATTCTTCAAGATTGTTACAAGAAGCTTTAAAGTATCTAAATTTGAAGACTTTAACTTCTCCAAATCAAACAAGAACACAAAAATTTTCTCATACACTTCGAACTGGTCAAACCTACTCTTGAACGAAGAAAGAGCTTGGTCTACTATAAATAAGAAGTAGTTAACTCGAAAAGATTCTTCACCTGATTGTGTCACCTCTTCACTAACATTCTCATCGAACTGTTTTTTCTACGAATGATCCGCCTTTCACAAAAATGTCAACATCATTGAAAAAAGCAACAAGAAGTTGTTATTGCTTGTTGGTCCACTTGAAGAGGAGTAAAGATCCATTAAACAAAAGATAAAAATAAAAGATAACAAATATTAAAAAAAAAGTTAGAGACGACTTTTGCAAGATGTCAACATCGTTAGAAAAAGAAAGAATAAGTTGTTGTTGGACTGTTGGAGCTCTTGAAGAGGGTAAAGCACTAAAAGTGCATTAAACAATAGAAAAGTATTAAAAAGATGAATAGAATAGAGACAGTAGAATGAGATTAAAGAGGGTAGGAGAGAGAGAACCGACCTAAAAAGAAAGAAAACATTAATAGAGAAACCAGAGAGAAGGGAGAGACCGATAGCACTGGAGTGGAGAGGGAGACGCTGCAGCCTGCAAAGAGGGAGACGCTCACGCTGCAAACGACGCCAACGGACCTGCTTCTTTCGGCCGGCTGGACTTCTTCCTCTTTCTTTCTTTCTTTCTTTCTTTTTTTTTTATGGTTCAGCAAGAAGGATTTTCTTCCTTTACTGCTGCTGCTTCTTTTATTCTTTCTAAGGGTTGAATGGATGAGATAAAGGGGAGTAATTAGGGTTTTATTTATGGGAATAGCATATTTTGGAGAATTGGGGTATTGATTGTAACACATTTATCATCTAAACATTGTTTTTTTTTTCAAAATTAACCAAGTGCTACAGTGGCCCACTGTCAGTGGGGTCAAAATTTTAAATTGAATGGATAATTTATTTTTTTAATATATTTCACATCTTACTGGGGTCAATTGACCCCACTACTAACCAAGTAGCGTCGCCCCTGCTTGGGGCCCTCCATTTTGGGCCAAATTTTGGGGCCCCAGCCGGCCGCCTATGTGGGCTGTCCCCAGGGCCGGCCCTGTGTTGAAAGAAGTGGGCCACATGAGTGCATGACCCGATCCGATCTATATATATAACCCGCAGTAATTCAATCAATGTAAAACTTGAGAATACGAATTTAAGTGAGAGAGACTCTAGTTTGAGTGGCTTCGATTTTTTATTAATAGGCCCCCGCTGCATCTTCCAAAGACATGAGATTAACACATTTCCAACAAGGCTGCCATGACCAATCACTCTGCCCTTATATTCAATTATAATCCAAGAACATTCTTTAAAGGAAAAGGAAAATACAGGGTGTTTGGATAAGTGCATAATATAATATCAACGAGTTTAAATACTGTAACAAGTTTAAATATTGTAACAAGTGTGGTGGTTGATGCTTTGAATAGGAAGTCTTCACTAACTGCAGCATTGAGTACTTCATGGTTCGAGTTAGATATTTTTAAGGAGCTTGATGTGAAAGTTCAGTTAATTAATGACTCTGTGATGCTAGTTTCTATGTCAGTGATTGAACCTATGTTGATGCAACAAATTAAAGACGAACAATTTGAAGATCCTGATTTAGCCAAGATTAGAGATCACATTGCTGACAGACCTGATTTTCATTTGGTGGTCGGAGTCTTATATTTCAGAGACCGATTGTGTATCGAAGACTCAACAACTGACAACTCTAATAATCATAGAAGCGCATTGTGCCAAATATGCCATGCACTCGGGAAGCACGAAGATGTACAGAGATCTCAAAAGAAGATTCTGGTGGAATAATATGAAGAGGGAAATTGCAGAATTTGTATCGAAGTGTTACACATGTCAGCGGGTGAAGTTCGAACACAAGAAGCCCCCAGGCTTATTACATCCTCTACACATTCCTGAGTGGAAATGGGAGCATATATCGATGGACTTTGTGTCAGGCTTACCGTTGACCAGTCGGAAGAACGATGTGATTTGGGTGACAGTCGACAGGTTGACGAAATCGGCTCATTTTATTCCTTTCAAGAATGGTATGAAGTTTAATGAGATAGCCAAGCTTTTCGTAAAAGAAATCGTCCGACTACATGGCACTCCGATTTCTATAGTCTCCGATCGAGATTCGAGGTTTGTCTCTTCATTTAGGCAATCATTTTAGCAATCCATGGGCACCAAACTCAGTTTCAACACAGCTTACCATCCACAAACCGATGGACAATCCGAACGCACCATACAAACTCTAGAAGATATGCTTCGAGCAAGCGTTCCTGATTTCGGTGGTGAATGGGACTGTAGACACCTCATCTTGGCACCCTATGAGAGGTAATTCGGTCCACCCTATTTAACAATGTCCTGATTAGGTCACGAGTCAACGATCACCTATCATTCTTGGACCTCTAATTGCCCAGGGAATTGGCTCATTGCAATCTGCTCGTCGAGGGCTTTCCGTCCATATATAGAACTCTGAGATCCGACGGGCAGATAAAAAAAATCATAATAGCGGGTCCCACAATCCAAGGGCAGTCACGTGAAAAATTACCTACCATTTCTAGACCTCCGATCGCTTTGAAAATTGGTTCATCGTGACCTACTCGCCGAGTGCTTTCCGCCGATGTGTAGAACGTCAAAATCCGGCGAACGGATCAAAATCTACGAAGTCTGGGCCCTAGCAATGATAACCCGACCAAACTCCACCGGACCCCACCTTTTGGGCCCGAACCAATTTATTTTAAACTCCACCCAACCCATCAAACCTCAAGCTGAACTAAACCCACAGGCCTGGCCCATCGAGCCCAAATCCAGCGTCAACCCATCTAAACTCTAATCCAAACCCACCAGGCCCATCACCTGCATGAGGGAGGGAGAGTCCACGAGATTTGGGAGGTAAAGTCGCAGATCTGAGGACTCCCTCCCCCCATAAACTCTCCTCTCGTCTCTATCTCTTCCCACAGGCGTAGATCTCCATCATTCCCCCATCTTCATCATCTCGCAAGCGGTCACCTCTCTCTCAAGCACAGACTCTTCCCATCATCATCTCGGCCTCGTCACCTCCATCACCACCCTGTGCAGATCCACCATCCCACACGCCCATGGATGAAAATAACGGCCAATATGTAGCGTATCGGCCGTAAAATCGGGTGTAGCGGTGGACACAGCTACGCTTCTTACAAATTATCGGCGCCCGCAACTGTAGCGGCCGCTACACAGCCGCTACAGTTCCGAAATCAATCATCCCCTTTTCGATTCACTGCTTCGTTGTTATTTTTCAGGAACAACAAAAAATGGAAAAAGAAAAGAAGGGAGAGAGAGATGCAGAAGACAGCAAAAATGGAAGAAAAAGATATGTAGAAGACATACCTGGATGTGGGAGGCTGCGAGCACCGCAGCAGTAACGGCGTCACCGCGTCGGCAACAGGCTGCAACATCGCTCCAGGCTGAGCTCCTCCTCTTCCTTTCCCCCTTCTTCTTCTTCTTCTTCTTCTCCTCCTCCTCCTCCTTTCCCTCTTTTCATTCTCTTGCTTCTGTTTTGGGCGAAATCTAGGGCAACACGATGGCCCCTTTTCATTTTATTTAAAGTTCAGCTATGGGCCCCACGATTGGCCCACCTGATGAAAGGAATATATATAAACTAAATGGGTTAAATGGGCCATTAAAATAACATTTAAAAGACCATTAAGAACATGACTTAAAAATCAGTGAAAATCAATCCATTAAAAAGAAAAAACCATTAAAAGTCATTAAAAAAATTATTCACAAAAATCGTCCAATTTTTTTTAAAAGAACCACTAAAAAAGGCATTCAAAAATATTAACTGGGCCCATCCAAAAAAAGAAAAGCATAAGAACTTTGTAGTCTTTTTAACCACTGGTGGGCTCCATCATGAGGCTAGGACTTTAAAATAAAAAATTCACGCCTTAGCCAAATGTTACTTAATTGAAATTAATGCCTATGTCAAAATTCACTCTAATTGGAAATAGGGGCGTATCCAACTTTCACACAGTCAGACTAACTGAAAATATTACTAGTGGCACTACAAATGATAACACTGTTGGGATGAGGATAGTGATGTCATATATCCTAATTCTTAAGTCTAAAGTCTTGACTTTATGACATGGTTCTTTTTTGTTATGAGCCTTTCACATTAATTGGAAATATATTTTAGCCAAATCTCAATCTAATAGGAAATACTTAAATAAGGCCTTGACCAAACTACACCTTAATAGAAAATGAACCCTTTTCATTTTAATAGGAAATAGGCTCTAATCAAATTTAATTTTTAATAGAAAAATCTTTATGAGCTTTCCATTATTTTCTAAGTTAGTATGATTAAGAAACATGAATACATGTGAAAAACTAATAATTACTGTTATTTTTTATTTATACAGCGATACACGACTTTATATATTGAGGGCACCGCTACGCCCCCTTTTCTTGATTACTTTTGCAAAAGAACCACATATTATTTCATTTTACAATTTTCTGGATTTTCTAAAAATTTTCTCAGATTTTTTGGGCGATTTTTTCAAATCGCACCGCTACGCCGCTACGTATCGCCCGCTTCGTAGCGTTTTGATGGCGGGCAGCTACGCCCGCCGCTACCACTATTTTCATCCTTGCAAACGCTTCATCATCCATCTCCCATCGCAGCAGCAGCCATCTCTCCCTCACGACCTCTCCATCCTGCGCAGATCTTCATCCCTCTCATTATCTTCATCTCACGCCAACCCCCTACCCCATCTCACCTGCGTAGATCACCTCCTTCATCTCCACTCCACGTAAGAAATCCCCACTCAGCCAGCCTCCCATCTTCATCTCCACCCTCTCCCTCAAGCGATCAACTCTTTCCCCATCTCATCATCACCCTAATCACCCTAGGCGCAGAACTCCCCCTGGATCTCCATTCTCTCTTCTCATCTCCCAGCCAACATATCTCCCTCATCACCCTCGTCCATCCCAGAACGCCCAGCAGCCTCATCTTCATCTCAATCTCATGCCAATCCCCTGCTTCATCGCCGTCCCTGCGCAGTAATCACCCCAGACCCATCTCGCTTTCATCTTCCATCTCGCAACCAAGGCGCAGATCGATCCCGGACTCCCGTCGCAGATCCAGACTACACGCCACCAGCACTCCTCACGCCACTGCCTCCATCTCTCCATCTCGTCGTTTCACAAACACCATCGCTTTTCGATCCATCTTCCTCACAGCGCTAGCACCTCCCTCTCCATCTCTCTCGCAGCCGGACTCCGGAACTAGGTAGGCGCTTCCTCTCCTCGCATCCACTGTATCTGCATCATCTTCCTTCTCATTCATCTTCTTCGTCTTTCTCTCCTCTTTTTCTTCCTCCCTCACAGCACCTGCATGCTCCACTTTCTTCTTCCTTTCTTTTCTTTTTCTTTCTTTGTCTTCTTCCTCATCCCCCTTGAACCCATTCTTTTTCTTTCATTTCCTTTCTTCTCTTCCTCTTCCTCTCTTCTCCATCTCCTTCTTGTCCACCCTTGCACGCAGCCACACCACAACCTGCTTCACCCACCTCACACCATCTTCACCACGTCCCTTCCTTCCCTTCTCTCTTCTCTTCTTTCTCCTTTCTCCTTTCCCTTTCTATCTACACTGTGCACCCACTTGCACACCACCTCACTACCACACACCCCTGCACCGCTCTTTTTCTTTTCCTTCTTCTCCTTCTTTCTTCTTCCCCTTCTCTCGCTGCACGCCTCCACCTGCACTCCCTATGCAGCACCCTCTATTCTTTTTTTTTTTTTTTATTTCTGTCCCCTCTCCTCTTCTTCCCTAAACAACACTTGTTGCACCATTTCATCCCTCTCCCTTACAACATCACCATTCACACATGCACTGCACCCACATGCTCCCTCCACCTGCGCACCCATCTCCTCCTCCCTGCCACAAAGAAAATTAATTCAAATAGAATTTCTTCATCCAACGGTCATGTGACTTGGTCTCCTTTTGCTTAGTGGGTTGTTGAATAAGTTAGATGGTTGAAAAAGTCTTGTACACGTTGATGTACACGTTGTGGTGAGTTGAGTAGTGGTACTATTTTATCTCCTTGAGTCAAGTGTACATGGGACACATGTAAGTGTTTCATGAGTTTAGCAACTCTTTAAATAGGGTATCGTACTTGTGTTCAGAAATGTAATGAATGTGATTGAGGAAATATTAAAAACAAAATCCACTCTGTGTGTGTGTGTGATTATCTGTGTTCAGGAGACATTAACTGTTGTGCTCATTGTTGTATGGCTCAAAGTCTCCAAATCTCAGCCAACTTCCAACAAGTTTTGGTATCAGAGCCTCGTTCGCTCAAAGATGGACTCTACCTAGGTGCTGCTGCACGCGGAGAAGAAGACTTGAAGCAAGAGTTTGAAGATGGCTACCGTGAATGGTATCGACAGTTCTGTAAGTCATGTTTCTCAACAGTTAATTCCTATTTTCAAAGGTGATAATTATCAATTTTGGAGTATCAAAATGAAAACTCTATGTATGTCATATGATTTATGGGATTTGGTTGAGAATGGCATGAATGAGTATGATGCAGAAAGACTAACTGCAGCACACAAAAAAATGAGATGAAAGAGAATAGAAAAAAGATGCAAAGGCCCTATTTTACATCCAACAACCTTTGGATGAAACAATGTTCCCAAGGATAATGGGAGCTTCAACCTCAAAAGAAGCATGGGACCTGCTTAAAGATGAATATAAAGGGTCAAGTCAAGTTGTAACCTTGAGGTTACAAACTTTGTGTCGTGAATTTGGGACTCTAATGATGAAAAACCCTGAATCTATTCAAGAATTTTTTACAAAAGTCACAACCATTGTGAATCAAATTCGATCGCTTGGTGAGGACCTAAAAGAGAAAAAAGTTGTTGAAAAAGTTTTAAGAAGTCTCACTCCCAAATTCGATCATGTAGTTGCTGCAATAGAAGAATCCAAAGATTTGACCACTTTGTCATTAAATCACCTAATGGGTTCTCTCCAAACCCATGAGGTGAGAATGAATAGAGCTGTAGAAAAGCCACTTGAACAAGTCTTACAATAAAAAAAATTGATTTAAAAAGGGGTTCAAATGAGGGTGCAAGAATTCGTTCATCGGAACAAAGGCCAAGTGGGAATGGCTGCGGAAAGAAAAATTTTCGAGGACGAGGGAGAGGAAGAAACATGTACAATGCAAATGAAATAAATCTCAACAATGGTAATCATGAACTCCCGCAATGTTATAATTGAAAAAAAAAAAGAGGGCACATTGAAAAAGACTGTTGGTACAAAAATAAGGACTCAAGTGTACCACAATGTTCAAGTTGTAACAAATTTGGACATGATGAGAAGGATTGTTGGTACAAAAACAAGAATCAAGCAAATTTTCATGAAGAAAAGGAAACAGATGAAGATGTGTTTCTCTCATGCTTATCTAGTTCTATTCAAAATGTTTGGTACCTGGATAGCGGTTGCAGTAATCATATGACAGGTGAAAAACATATGTTCATGGAAATGAATGAATCAGTGGGATCTCAAGTCAAGATGGGAGATACAATCAAGTTCAAGTGAAAGGCAGAGGAGTTGTTTCGATAAGCACCAAGTCAGGTAACAAACTCATCCACAATGTCATGTATGTTCCTGGCTTAGCACAGAATCTAATTAGCTTGGGACAACTGATGGAGATGGGTTATTATGCCATTTTTGATGAAGACCAGTGCATGATTTTTAATAAGAAGAATATGGAGATGTTGATGACTGTGAAAATGACATCAAACAAAATGTTTCCAATCAAATTTTCTGAGCATAGCATCAATGCATTTAATGTTGAAACATGTGATGTTGCATGTCTGTGGCATAAGAGATATGGGCATCTTAACTTTGGTGGCCTAGATTTGCTGCATAAACAAAATTTGGTTGTTGGTTTACCTATGGTACATAAGATTGAGGACATATGTGAATCATGTGTCTAAGGAAAACAACATAGAGTACCTTTTCAAGTGGGTAAATCCTTGAGGGCAAATGAGCCATTAATGCTTGTGCATGCCGACATTTGTGGACCCATACGAACACCCTCACTTGGTGAAAGTAGGTATTTTCTATTATTTGTGGATGATCTTACTAGGATGAGCTGGGTTTACTTTCTTAAAAAAAAATCTGAAGCATTCTCATCCTTTGTTCAATTTCGGGCTTATGTTGAAAAACAAAGTGGATATGCCATAAAAATATTGTGCACTGATAGGGGTGGTGAATTCACTTCCAAAGAATTTTTCAAGTATTGTAAGGATGCATGTATTCGCCGGGAATTAACGGCAAGTTTTACGCTACAACAAAATGGCGTAGCGGAGAGGAAAAATTGAAGTATTATTGAAACTGCTAGAAGTATGCTGAAAGAAAAAGGACTTCCAAAGACTTTTTGGGCTGAAGCCTTGTCTACTTCGATTTGCTTGCTTAATCGTTCCCCCACAAAAGCAGTAATGAAAAAAACTCCTTATAAAGCTTGGTTGGCAAAAAAACCCAATGTCAGTCATTTGAAGGTATTTGGGTCCTATAGCCTATGCTCATATTCCTTTTCAAAAAAGACAAAAGCTAGATGAAAAAAGCATCAAATGCATTTTTGTTGGCTATAGTGATGAAACAAAAGGCTATAGGCTTTATAATCTGAAAATAAGGAGTTAATTATCAGTCCTGATGTCATATTTAATGAAAATGATGCTTGGAAATGGGAAGTTGATGTGGGAAAAGTTGCCTCTTATTATTGAAGAAGATGAGACATCCTCCTTTGAATTGCCACCTGACACTCTACCAAGCCCTGATGGGATCTCCAAGGGTCAGAAAACTCTTAGAAAGGTAAGAAGCCTCCATGACATTTATCAACATTGTGATTTTGCATTATTTGCTTCAGAACCTACTTGTTTTGAAGATGCAGTTCAAAAGAAAGAGTGGAATGATGCAATGAAAGCAGAAATTAATGCAATTGAGAAAACAAGACATGGAGATTGGTGAACTTGCTTTTGGGAAAGGAAGCCATTGGACTAAAATGGATTTACAAGTCCAAGTTCAACTCAGATGGGTCTTTACAAAAGCATAAAAGCCCGTTTGGTTGCGAAAGGGCATGCTCAAGTGCCAGGTATTGATTTCTTTGAAACATTTTCTCCTGTTGCTCGAATTGACACCATTAGAATTGTCATAGCTATTGCTGCACAAAGAGGATGGAAAGTCTTTCAGTTTGATGTCAAGTCGGCTTTTCTAAATGGGGAACTACAGGAGGAAGTGTATGTGGAGCAACCACATGGTTTTGAAAGTAAAGGGCTGAAAAACAAAGTGTACAAATTGGAAAAAGCATTGTATGGATTGAAACAAGCTCCAAGAGCTTGGTATGGAAAAATTGATAAATATTTTCTTGCAATGGTGTCCAAAGAAGTGAAAGTAAACCAACCCTTTATGTGAATCCAAAGGTACAGATGAAATTCTGATTGTATGTCTTTATGTGGATGACATAATTTTTACTGGCAATTCTCTTCCATTGATAATTGATTTCAAAGAAAAAAATGATGTCAAAGTTTGAAATGACTGATTTGGGCCTCCTGCACTATTTTTTGGGAATGGAAATCATTCAAGACCCATATGGTATCTTTCTGTTCCAAGAAAAATATGCCAAAGATTTGTTAAAGCAGTTTCACATGTCAAATTGCAATCCTGCAAGTACACCAATGAATACAAATGAAAGGCTTATGTTAGATGATGGCGTGGAGAAAGCAGATGAAAAAGAATTTCTAAGCATTGTAGGTGGGCTGATTTATCTCACTCATTCAAGGCCTGGCATAATGTTTGCAGTAAGCTTGATTTCAAAATTCATGCACAAACCGAGTCGACAGCATATGGGGGATGCAAAAAGAGTTTTGCGCTACATCCATGGAACCTTGAGTTTTGGACTAAGGTATCAAAAAGTAAGCAAATGTAAACTTATTTCCTATACTGACAGTGATTGGGCTGGTTGTGCAGATGATAGGAAAGTACATCAGGCTACGCACATAGCCTTGGATCTGGAGTTATATCTTGGGCATCGAGAAAGCAACAAACTATTCCACTTTCTTCTTCGGAGGCAGAATACATGGCTGCTACAAGTGCTGCATGCCAAATGGTATGGCTTCGAAGAATCTTGGCTGATTTGAAGGAAAAGTAAGATGAAGCTACCATCATGTTCTGCGACAACAAGTCTACAATTGCGATGGCAAAAATCCAGTTTTTCATGGAAGGACCAAGCATATAGAGATTTGTCATCATTCCAGTCGTGAGCTCGTGGCTAGAAAAGAAATCAAGATAGAATTTTGCAACACCGAAAGTCAGCTTGCAGACATTTTCACAAAAGCTCTTCCAGTGGCAAGATTTTACGAGTTGCGGTACTTGCTCGGTGTTAAATGTATTTGAATTAAAAGAAAATTAATTCAAATAGAATATCTTCATCCAATGGTGATGTGACTTGGTCTCCTTTTGTTTAGTGGGTTGTTGAATAAGTTAGATGGTTGAAAAAGTCTTGTACACGTTGATGTACACATTGTGGTCAATTGAGTAGTGGTACTATTTTATCTCCTTGAGTCAAGTGTACATGGGACACATGTAAGTGTTTCATTAGTTTAGCAACTCTTTAAATAGGGTATTGTACTTGTGTTAAAAAATGCAATGAATGTGATTGAGAAAATATTAAAAACAAAATCCACTATGTGTGTGTGATTATCTGTGTTTAGTAGACATTAACTGTTGTGCTCATTGCTGTGTTACTCAAAGTCTCCAAATCTCAGCCAACTTCCAACACTCCCTGCGTACACTCTCTTCTCCCTCTTTTTCTTTCTCTCTTTTCTTTCTTTCTCTCCTCTCCTCTACCTCTTCTTCCCCTTTCCCTGCACTGCACACCCTTCTTTCTTTTCTCTTCTTTCTCTTCCTTCTCCTCCTTCTTCACTGCACACCTATTGCGCCTGTACCCACCTGCACACCCCATCTTCTTTCTTTTTTTTTTCTTTCTTCTCTTCTTCTTCCTTCTCCTCCCCTGCACACCACACTCACCAACACACCCCTCACCTGCTGTACCCCACTTGCGCATCAACCCATTTCCCTACACCCACTTCACTGCACACACCCATCTGCTGCACTCCACCTCTCACTCCCCACTGTAGTACCGTTGCACACCCACTGAGCACTCCTCCCTCACTGCTATACCCACTTTCGCTAGCCCATCTTTGAATCTATCCAACCCGACCCACCTGGCTAGCCCATTCATCTAAACCGAGTCCATGCATGCATCGATCCCTGCCATTTCCATTTTCTTTCGCTGAGATTTAATTCTCTAGTCATTATTTTTATATATGTTTCACACATTCATGCATCTAATATGCTTATGCACCTAGGTAAATTTCCATTTTACCGTTTATTCCAACTTGCTCAAACATGCTCATGCATTAAATATGCCCATGCATTATAATCATGTTCCACCTTTTTTCTTTATTTTGTTCTCTTTATAAAAATTAGGACTGCATTTCACTTATCTGTTTATTTTTTTTATTCTTTATAAAAATTAAAATTGCATAATTCATAAAAAAACAAAAAAAGAAGAAAAATAGAAAATAATAAAAAGAATTTTAAGTATTAGATTAATCAAAATAATTAGGTTAGGTTTAGTAATTAAGCTCCTTTTCCTCCTCCCTTTTCATTAGGATTAGGGAATTTTATCTAGGAAATTCTAAATCAGTTAAGTCAATTAATAAATAAAAATTTGTGATTTATTTCCTTCTCCTTATCCCTTTTCATTAGGATTAGAAAAATTAGTTTAGGAGATTTTAGGCTTTATAAATAAAACCAGAAATACAACAAAAATAATAAAAATCCAAAATACCAAAAACAAAGTAAAAGATATTAAAAATCTAAAAATAATAAAGTTAGAAATTAAATAGTGGTTTAGGCTGACCAGGTCATACCCCAGACCCAAATCTAGGTCTCCCCCCTAGCCAGGTTAGACTACCTTTAGTTTCTCTCATTTTAATAAGTTAGGTCCCACTCTCTCTCCGGGCCTGCTAAGGGATCGGGAGAGCGGATAAGGGCGGTTAGGACTCTAGGATAGGGTAGAGATCCATTAGGAAAATGAATTAGTTCAGTTAAATCCAATTAAGAAAATCCCCTAGTTAGGCCCTTCTAGCCCCAATTATTAAAATCCCAAAAAAAAAAACCATAAAACCAACAAATCAGACCCAAAAATATTTTCTTCTCTTTTCCTTCACCTCCGGTGCCAAATGTTCATTTGAACTCAAATATTACAGGAAATGAAGGCTGATTCCGAAGATCCGAATTAATGAGAATAACGAGATGAGATGAGTGATTTCACACACCCCAATATCAGTTTATTCGCTTTTGGCCCATCATTGGTCCTCTTTTAATCAGTCTCGGTCCATCATCAGCCACTTTTAGTTTATCTTGGTCCATTGTTGGCCATTCACTTTTATCACTTGTGTATTGCACACAAACCCATAGAAATCACAACTCGAAGTCTCGCTTGCATCGTTCTTTTGATTCGAAGAATCAGCCTTTCAAACCCTAGGTTGTCAAAGGACACAGAGGGGGGTACCCAGGAACGGGGCCGATCCCCTTCTAAATATTTGGCATCTCCCCCCCCCCTTATTTTCCTAATTTATTTCTATTTTATTTCATTTATTTCTTAGAATACTTGGATTTAATTTCAATTAGCCCGTATGCCCATAAATGTTGATTTCCCCTGCCTAGCTCACATGACCCTATTATTCCCAAATTGAAATATCCAAATTAAGTGACAAGAAACCGTCGTGTGTTGCCGGCAGCACATTAGACGAGAGGAATAACCCATCCCATTTTCTCCCACTTTCTTTCGGCTTTTGTCGAAGGACGGTGTTACGGCCGTATCCGTATCTGGCAATCGTGATCCGTTGATTTTGAGGGTAGTCGGAATCCTCATTTTCGATGTAAACTTTTTAATATCTTATATACTTGAATGGCAGTTTCCTTCTCCCGAGCGGGGGGATCAAAACTCACATCCGACGGGGATGAGCACTTGGCCTTGTGCGAATTCGCGTATAACAATAGCTTCCATTCAGCTATTGAGATGCCACCTTTTGAAGCTATTTGTGGTCGCAGCTGCAGAACCCCAGTATGCTAGGAAGAGGTCGGCACGAGAAGCTTCCATGTACCTACCATTGTTCCAGATATGACGGAAAAGGTTCACCAAATTCGAGAAAGATTGAAGGCTGCTCAATCCAGACAAAAGAGCTATGCGGACAATCGAAGAAGAAAACTTGAATTTCAAGTTAGAGATTGGGTATTCTTGAAGGCATCTCCGATGAAGGGTACAATACAGTTCGGGCAGAAAGGTAAACTTGAACCAAGATATGTGGGACCATTCAAAATTAAAAGTAGAATTGGTGATGTGGCTTACAGGCTTAACCTTCCTCCAGAATTCATGGGTATTCCTGATGTTTTTCATGTATCAATGCTCTGCAAATACATCCGAGATCCGTCTCACGTCATACAGTATGATGAAGTCCAAATCAAACCTGACTCAACATATGTCGAGCGTCCACTTCGCATTATTGACGAGAAAGAAAAAGTGCTACGGACGAGAACAATTCATTGGGTGAAAATCCTATGGGAGCATCATAGACCAGATGAAGCCACGTGGGAACTTGAGGAGTAGGTGGCTCGACATTACCCCGAACTTTTTGCTAAGGTATATTCATTCGGAGGATCGAATGATTCCTAGAGGGGGAGAAATGTTACACCCCGGCCCTAATTAATTCTAATTAGTGCTAATTAATCAAGTTTTGGCTAAACTAATTGTGCTTAATTATTAATTATGGTAAATTGGTGTTAATTAATATATTTGAGTTGAGTTAGTTGAGTCTTGAGTCATAAATAGATGAGTTGAGACCGATTTGACTCGGTTGAGTAGAATTAAGGGCTTTTTCATAATTATTGATTTTCATAAATTGCATCAATTGCACGTCATTTTACCACCAACGCGTGTATCTCGTCGAGCACGCCAATTTTCGTAACTGACTTGACTTCGTTTGACTAACCGTTGGGAATGTAGATCCTCATTTGACTTGAAATAAAAATGCCCAATTTTAGTGGGCTTATTTGCAAAAGTACAACCTTATCTTCTTATATATATAAACCCATCTCTTCCTTTTTCATTTCCTTTCACTCATCTTCTCTTCACTACTCTTTTTCATTCTCTTCCCTTCATCTCTCTTCCTCCAATCACTACAAGAGAGTGCATGTGCCTTAAGAGCTAAAGTTTGAGCTCATTTTCATCTTCTCTTCCTTGAAGAATTACAACAATCCATCTCCACTCCCTTCAATCTTTTCCAAATTCAAAATCCTCTTCTAATTGTAAGTGACAAACCTCTCCATTTAGATTTTTGAGTTGTATTAGGGTCAAATATACCCATTTTCATACATGCATTCATTTTCATTCATTTTTCTATGGCTTTCCATGATGAGGGTTGAATATATTTGGGGGTTTTTGGTCTATTGAACCATTGAGGTGGAAAAGAGTTTGGAAAGCTGGCATTTTTGGCAAGTATAGGCTCTAAATAAGTTATACATAGTGTATATGCACATTGATTTACATCAATTAAGTTTAATGATTTCAATACTTGTGTTTTCTTTAGATTTTGTGGAATTTGATTTAATAGAAAAGGAATGGACGAGCTTAATACTAAGGAATGGACGAGCTTAATACTATGTTGGGAGCATGGAGGCTCCATATTTGCAGGTTTTAATAGTGGAAAAGAAGTTAGAATGAAAAGAAGAACACTCGAAAATTTCGAGTTTTGAAACCTTGGACAGTTTGGTCGAGCGAACTGGAGTGTTCGCTCGAGAGAACCCTCTTCTGAACCCAACGCTTGAGCGACCAAAGAGGAAGCTCGAGCGACCATCTCTTTGGATCGGGTCCGCTTGAGCGAACTAAGGTCCGCTCGAGTGAACCTGAAATACCTTATTGGGCCTCTTTTAGCCCACTATATGAGTGAATTTATCACTCTTAGCCTATACTAAACCATCCTAATCATCCCTAAATGGATAATTAGAGTGCACACCCCCTTTCCATAGGAATCTAGGTTTCCTTAAAAGCTTATGTCCTTTAAATGGTTCCTTTAACCTTGTAATTTAGCCCAATGGAAGTCACTAATTTATTACTAGGCCATGAAGATCAATTAGAGACTCGACGTATTTTCATAATAGACACCAAGTGAATAAAATGTGTTGATTCTCTTAATTAATCTTGTATTGGATCGTAATAATTTATGTGAATAATTAAATTAATTAATAAATGTCTTTATTCCTTTAATTATTTGTATTGTACATTGAATTTGAATATTTATTCATATGAACCTCATTTGATAAAATAGTTGTATTGTTTACTATAATTGATTTCACCATCTACTTTTCTAATTCGTTAATTAATTGTTATATAATTATTTGAGACTGATGGAGAAATTGAGTCGACTAAGTATTTGATTCATCGAGATTTCTATTTGATTCGATTTATGAGTAAATGTATAAACTTATTTAAAATTGGTTCATTTGATTTATTTGAAACGGCACTACAAACCATATAGCTTCAATATTTGATACCCGATGGGGTAATTTGATTTGTATTATTTGAGACTACTGCAGTATGTCGTCTGGAGTAACCGGAACTCCAGACCCGGGTAGCCAGCTAGTCTTTGGCCAGGCAGTTGGTGATATCCCAACTAGATTCGATTTACTCTCATTGAGAGGATAAGTTTAATGTAGTTGCCAATTCGTATTTGTATCAAAACTTGTATTTGTATTAAGAACATATTTTAAAGATATCATTTTTATTCATTATAATACAATTGTCTAATTATTCCCTTTTATCGTCATTTTTTATTATCATTAAATTTTCCTTGAAAAGTTATGTATATCATATTTATTGCCTATACTTGCTATATTGTTATATTGAGATACTACACTTGGTGTCACAGGCGCAGATGCAACTCCCGGCCTTAGAGAGGCCCAGGAGGGAGTGGAGGTTACCCAAGAGGTACCTTCAAGGTTAGAAGAGTTGCCCGGTGTAGGGCCCATATAGAGACTCCTCTTCATGGAGAACGCCAAGATCCTTTTTGAGAACTTATAGTTAGAAATGTGACTGACTTCTTTGCGTGGGTCACATTAGTTTTCATTCTTTTGTATTACTTTTGGTATTGATACTTAGGATTTTCTGTAGAAAAATTTTTTTTGTATAAATATTTTGTATAGATGTATAATTCTTCTTGTATCAACTTGAATATTGTAAAAGGATTGTACAGGGATATGATATTCATTTTGTGAAAGGAAAATCTCAGCTTCCGCTATGTTTAACTATTGATTTATGACTTTAGTGAGTTTTGACTCGCAAGTGGAATAGTTATTCTCCTTCGTGTGTTTATATTTAATTCGCGACAGGTACAATCACACGGGAGTACGTGTGTTTCACCTCGGGGATTACCCTAGGCCAGGGTGATTCAGGACCGGGATGTGACATACGTAAGTATGGTATCGGAGCCCTGTCTTCTAAAAGACTTAGTAACCAATTAGAAATCATTGTGAGGATACGATAGAATTGATTGTGGTGTAGGTCTGTTAAGATTAGTTTACCGTTAGTATTGGTTTATTATTAGTAATTGTTGATAGGAGAGAGATAGAATATAGATGTAACCTAATTTTTAAAAACTATTTTGCAGATAAATGGCGTCCGGTTCTGGAAATGGCAACAACGAATCTCACAACAGTGATCCTTTTGTAGTGGTTGATAACGATCCACTGAACGTGGATGCTCGTCTGATGATGTTAATAGAGCAAGTGGCCAAGACGAATGAACAAATAGCACTACTGATGACTGGCCAAGGACCACAAGCTGTGAACCAACTAAGAGGCAATGACCCGAACTCACTTTATGAAAGATTCTGAAAGAGAGCATCCACGGAATTCCATGGCAATGAAGGTTCTATTAAATTAAAGCTGATCGTTCCCCAAGTGTAGGGTGCGATTGTTGTAATAATCTGGTAAATCTAGGTTGATCCACATGGAGCAATGCTTTTTAAGAAACCTACCAACTTTGACCTGTCCTAAATAAACACTGAATCTGGCCTAAATGGAAACTAATTAAATTACATCAACTTTTCTAAAATAACTTAATGTAAAAAACTTAATTACAATGCTTTCCAAAAATAAAAGAACTATTGTAATAAAGGAAACGTAATCTAAGCAATCCTAAAATATCTAAAACCTGCAAAAGTACACACAAATCGAACAACCAATTTAATATAAAAAAAATCAAAACATAGTTTCCTAAATTAGATCCTACTTACCAACATCAATTTTTATGCAAACATGAATGATCAATGATGCCCTAAATGCTAACAATGCAATTTTATGTAAGTTTCTAACTATATGATGCATGCTGTAAAAATTCTAAGTATAGAAACTATTGTGCAGCCCCAAATTTGCTGAACTGTATGACAGGCCTTAGTTGATATGAACCTAAATCCAATGGCTGAGATCAATACTCTGATGATGCATGAAAACAACAGAAAAAGAAGAATGGAAAAAGGACTTAAAACGAAAAAGATATGATCACCTAAAGATGCCTACTTGAACTGTTTTGTGCTGGAAATCTGATTGCAGGCTGTCCAACTACCCCTGTTTGGGCTGCTGTTTGACACGGTTCCCGAGCTTATTTTTGGCTAAAATTCTGGGGTTTCAAAGACTTGTGTCTGAATATTAATTCTGCAAAGTTTCAATGGAAACTATGCTCGTTTGCCTAATTTTCAAATCGCGCACTTTTGAGAGAAAAACAGCCTGAATCTGCTATAACAATGCCGTCTTCTTCACTCTTCATGTACAAGGTCCGAATTTAATCTTTCTAATCAGACATCAAACATTGTGATTTCAGCAACAAAAGCCTGTTCTAATGCAATTTCTAAATATGATGCATGTAGAAAAAAAAATTAACACTTACAGATTATGAAAGTAACAAAAATAGTAAGTTTCTATATGGAAAGATGCAAGTTAGGGTTTTTAAATCAAGAATTTGCAAATAAAGAAAAATGATCAGAATATTAACTTAAAATAAAAAAAAGGATGGGAAAAAATAAAAAGCGGAAAAGATGTATCCAAGATTTAGAGACTAGGCAATCATACAAGTATTGAAAATGCGATAATGATGTCCTCTCTTCTCAGAGTAGGAAAAAACTAAAATGCAAGTGATTACCTGATGTATCTTGACTTTTAATCCATTTATTTTATCTTCTAACCCTAGATCTAATCATGTGAAATAATTGTCTCCAATCAAAACACATAAAAGAACCAGAAAAAGAAAATTTAAACCACTTACATAAACATGCAGAATCAATCCAAATAGTGTCTTTATTCCTTGATCTTGAAGTACAAAAAAAATTAAGATTCTCCTCTCTTCATCATTCTCTCAACATGAACTCTCAATCTATGTCTAAAGAATTAGAATGGAGAAGAAGAAGAAGGGGATTAGAGAGAAAGGGTGGATGGGAGTGGAAAGGGAGAGAGCACCTCTAAGATTTCTCACCTACAAGGCATGGCCGTCCAAGAGGAGGGCTGGTTTCTCCTTTAACAGTTTTTTTTTTTTTTGAGCCCTCCTTGTTTTGCAATTGTTTCTTAATTAGACTCCTCATCTTGGCTTGAATTCCAAGCAATCCTCCTATCTTGGCAACAAATTAAATTTCAATTGATTGCTTGCCAATGATAGAATCTTGTGGTCCAATTCTTTCCATCTTGGGTTCCTCAAAAGATCTTTATGTGCTAAGGATAAACTTCCATAAATTCAGATTTATGCTCTTCTTGTGCAACCCTATATGGGACGTCCAAGGGTAAGTGGGGACCCACTAGTGGACGTGCAACACTTAGCTTTGATTCTCTTCTTGCTTCTTGATTTCCTTCTTGGTTAGATTTCTTCTTCCACAAGTTTGACTTTGTGGAGATCTCCTTCCAATACAAAACTTGCCATCCACCCACGTTGCTTTTCCATATAATTCCACGTGGACTTGACTCCTTTGTATTAGGTGGAAGCTTCTTTAAATTAAAAAAACTCTTTCACAACCAAGATACATTCATCTAACCATCATGGTCCCACCAATCATGTAAATCTTCATGGGATATATTTATATAAAATTCCATGTGCGGGCCATAAAGCACTAAGAACTTCCTTGCATTTTATGGAAATCTTCTTGATTTTCTGTACAAGTTTGATGAGTTTCCCATGCTTGCACATCTGACTTTCCCTTGACCTCAAACTTCATCAATGTGGGTCCCATGATGTTGATTTCTCCTACAAATTGAAAGAAATTAATTAAAAATTAATCACATATAATAAAATAAACATGAATTGTGCATGGGACCCTACATGCCTAATGATGCACCCAAATGACAAACTTTCCAAAAAAAAATAGCACATGGTGCAAAAAATAGCAAGTATGCATTGATGAAGCCAAAAATTAATTTTGGGGTGATGAATGAGATGGAAAATCCTAATTTCACAAAAGTCATGCAATTCAATGAGTTTTGACCAATTCTGACCATTTTCCCAAAAATATCCCCAAATACATGTAATCATGAAATTAAGTGCAATTCTATGCAATTAAACCTAATTAAGTCCACAAATGCTCATGAAATGATGACCTAATGACCTAATTTTGTGGACTTATCAAAAGCAGATGAGTGGCTAGATCATATTGCTGACGTATTCGAGACCATCACATGCGACAATAAACAGAAGATCATACTCACTGCATCGATGTTCCGAGGAACAACTAATATATGGTGGAAAAGCGTGAAAGAACCCCTCAAGCTTTTACTTGAAGAAACTGTCTGGGAGACGTTCAAGAAGCAATTTCGTAGAAAGTTCATACCTGATCATATCAGAAGGAAGAAGCAAAATGAGTTCTTGACCCTACAACAAAATCAGAGAACTATGATGGAATACGTTCCTACCTTCTTACAATTGTCCAAATATGCTGAGGATCTTGTAAATACCAAAGAGAAGAAAGTAGACAGATTCATTGAGGGCATGAATCCGGCATATGTAGAACATGTGACAGCCTTTCAGAGACCAGCTACGTTTGATGATGCAGTAGACAGAGGTTTTTCTGCAAAGTAGGCAGCTTTGAGAAAAAAGGGACAGTAACTACAAGATAAGCTCATCGTTTTCTAGGAAAGGACAACAAAACAAGAAACAGAAATGTGTAATGATTGATACACCCAAATGTAATACCTGTGGTGAAGGACCAACTGAAAAGTGGTGGAGGAATATAGGGGCATGCGTCATTTGTGGATTGATGGAGCACAAAGCCGCAACTTGTCCCAAGAACAGAGGAAATTATGGGGATCTCAACAACACCCCCTCAGCAGCAAACCAAGCCAGCATTACCAGCTACACCTCTATGTATGGCACTACCGGCACCACCACGACCACAACAAGGAAGGCCAGGGCAACAACGTCAACAAGCCAGGCAACAACCCCATCAAACAGGGAAGATTTTGCCATGAATCATGAACAAGCAGCAGCAGCTGGGAATGTAGTCGAAGGTATTGTTTTGATTTGTATGAAGAGTGCTAAAACTTTGTTTGATTCGAGGTCTACACATTCGTTTATGGCACCCCATTTTATTTGTGATCTTCAACAACCTTCAAAGTTGCTCCCTTTTGTTTTGATGGTGACTACCCCTGTGGGTAAGAGAGTAGCCTGTGAGAGCTACTATCCAGATTGCAGCATTCAAATCGGAGGACTTATAATGCCGGCGGATATGATCATCCTAGCGATGCATGACTTCGACGTCATCCTCGGAATGGACTGGCTCGCAAAGCACCAGGCTTGCATAGACTGCTTTCATAAGACAATCACCTTTAAAGCATCAGAACCTAAGACGAATGTGATGTTCGAGGGTGTATAGAGAGAGAAGTCCAACACCGGAGTGGTGTCAGCCTTGGATGCGGTCAAACTTCTAGAACATGGATGTGAATGCTACTTTGCGTTTATCGCCGAGAAGAAACCGATCGCGAAACTAGAAGAGATTCCAGTGGTGTGTGAATTCCCTGATGTATTTCTGAATGAAGTTCCAGGACCACTTCCTCCTAGAGAAGTGGACTTTCTGATAGATTTGATTCTGGGTACAACTCCTATCTCGAAGGCTCCTTACAGAATGGCTCCAGCAGAACTCAGAGAATTGAAGGAACAACTACAAGACCTGTTGGACAAAGGACTCATACGCCCGAGTATTTCACCTTGGGGAGCTCCGGTCTTGTTCGTGAGGAAGAAAAACGGTTCTCTTCTAATGTGCATCGACTACCGGCAGATCAATCAAGTAACAATAAAGAACAAATACCCCTTGCCTCGGATTGATGAGTTATTTGACCAGCTACAGGGAGGAGCTTACTTCTTCAAGATTGATCTCAGGTCTGAATACCACCAATTGAGAGTCCGTGAACAAGACATTGAGAAGACAACTTTCAGGACGAGATATGACCACACCGACCGTCAAGAATAATGAAGTAATATGGCTTGTGTTCAAGCAACAGGGATCAACAATGGTGGAACTATGATATGAACTCCGATGGATATTAAAATTAAATTTTATTACGTTTAAAATATCAGCATCTACTCAATCGAAGAAATTAAGAAACTATTAGGATCGTGTGTGCCAAGTTTGGTCTTTAGTAATTTTCCAGAGAATTTAGGGGGCTTTTTCATAATTTTAGATTTTTAACATTATGGGACTATTGAGTAGATATTTTTAATACCTAAACTTTAGTCTTCTAGCTCATCTTGATCCGGATCCTCAAACCCCTCTAAATACAAGCCTGACCCAAAGTCTATTTTGGGAAAATCTTGTAGTATCTGAATAAGAATAATGTTAAAAGAAAATTGAAAAAAGAAGAGGGAAAAAAAACATTTGAGATATTGATTTGAGATAGATTCAATTCTTATCCACATTTTCCTTTTCTTTTCTCCACCACCTTGAAAAAAAAAAAACAACAAAGAAACCAAAAAAGAATTACTCGATTTATTGGAATAAATTAAAATAAAATTTTATTAAATTTAAAATATCAGTATCTACTCAATAGAAGAGATTAAAAAAATTATTAGGATCGTGTATGCCAAGTTTGGTCTAGATCCGGGTTCATTTGGGTATAGTAAGGGGGTAATTAGCAATTTTCCAGAGAATTTAGGGTTTTTTTTTTAATTTTAGATTTTCAACATTATGGTACCTTTGGGTAGATATTTTTAATTCCTAAACTTTAGTCTTCTAACTCATTTTGATCTGGATTCTCAAAACCCCTAAAATCCAAGCCTGATCAAAAGTCTATTTTAGATAAATTGGAAAATTCCCATTATGTCCCCATCTTTATACATCTTTATCTATGAATATATATATATATATACTATATATATATTATAATACTAAGTGAGGCCCACATCTTGCATTTGATTGGGCATGTGTGTAGTGAAAAAGTAATACACTTTCATCTCTTTTATATAAGGGTATAGATATAGATATATTATATATATATCTATTATATTATGGAGTGGGGCCCACATCATATCTATTATAATACAAAGTGGGGCCCACATCTTGCATTTGATTGGGAATGTGTGAAGTGAAAAAGCACTACACTTTCCTCTCTTTTATACAAGGGTTGTAGTATTTGAATAATAAAAGAAAATTGAAAAAAGAAGAGTTTAAAAAAAATAACATTTGAGATAGATTCAAATCTTATCCACATTTTCCTTTTCTTTTCTCCACCACCTTAAAAAAAAAGAAACCGAAAAAAAATTACTCGATTTATTGGAATGTATTAAAACAAAATTTTATTACGTTTAAAATATCAGCATCTACTTAATAGAAGAGATTAAAAAAATTATTAGGATCGTGTGTGCCAAGTTTGGTCTAGATCCAGGTTCATTTGGGTATAGTAGGGGGTAATCAGCAATTTTCCAGAGAATTTATGGTGCTTTTTCGTAATTTTAGATTTTTGATGTTATGGTACCGTTGGGTAGATATTTTTAATTTCGAAACTTTAGTCTTCTAGCTCATCTTGATCTGGATCCTCAAAACCCCTCTAAATCCAAGCCTGACCGAAAGTATATTTTAGACAAATTGGAAAATTCCCATTATGTCTAGACAAATTAAAAAAGTCCCATTATGTCCCCAACTTTATCCATCTTTATCTATAAATATATAGTAATACTAAGTGGGGCCCACATCTTGCATTTGATTGGGCATGTGTGTGGTGAAAAAGTAATACAATTTTCTCTCTTTTATATAAGGTTTTAGATATATATAATACTATATATAAGTAATCCAGCGCCTACATCACCTTCTCTAGGCCAGATTAAACGATTTGGGTTCTTTGCTACAGAGGACCGCAGAATGGAGACAGAGAAGTTGGTCCTCTGTCGGTTTGGGTTCCGGAAGTCGATCGCAGGGATTGGAGAAGGAGACCGGAAAAGGTTGTTGCTGTTGCGACCAGAAATAGAGGGCTAGTTCGGCCACCGTGAACGGAGAAGAAGACCATTCCTTGATCTTGGATTGTGGCACAGAAGACGAACCAGAGAAATTTGGTTTGATCGAAGAAAAGGAGAAACTCAAATGATCTGGTCTTGTCGGAGACAAAGGAGAACCAACAGTCACCGGAGGAAAAGGCGACCTCCGGTCCTTGTCAGTTTCTATCGCTGCGATTGCAAGCGAAGACCTCTCCCTCTCTTTCATTTTTCTCTCTTTCGTTCCTCCTCTTCTTTTCTCCTTTCCCCCCTCCTTCACTGCTGCACTCTGCCCTCACAGCCCCTGCGCACACCTCCATCTCCATACATCTCATCTGCACACACCCACCAACTTTCTCTTTCCTTCTTACTCCATTTCAAAGATTGTTGTGAGATTGAGATAAGTTGCAGAGAACAAGAGAGAGAGGAAGAGATGAATGAAGGTTGAGCGTCGACATTAACTATAGTGCTAAAAGAGGAAAAAAAAAAGGAAACAAGGATTTAGGGTTTTATTTGGGCCAAATGCAATAATAGACTGTTTAGGAGGGTTTTTGCCGTTAAATTCCCCTTATTTAATCTTACAAAAAAGTATTTTAAATGGCTCCAGTCTCTTTGTTCTAATTTCAGATCCATGCCTGACAACATAGCTTCAACCTTACGATAGATAAGGAAATATAGAAGTTGCCTACAAACTCATGCATTTATTGGACACAAGTGCCACTTGCTAAGTTAGTGAGTTGGAAAAAGTAGCTTCATAGCTTGCATGGTGGTAAATAAAGTCTCCTTTGGGCCTGCCAATTTTGAAGAACTTGAGTTCTTGACTCTAGTTCGTCGGGCTTCATGCCGTGTCGCCATTTTCAACTTTTTTCATCCCCGCGGCCGGCTTTAGCACAAGGCAATAAAAGCCCTTGCTTTAGGCCCCCAAAAATTTAGAGCCCCAAATTTTCTCAACTTCCAAAAAAAAAAAAAGCAATGAAGTTAGTTTGTTTCTCCAAAAAAAGAAGGCCTCACAACAAATCCCAAAAAATAAGGCCCCATTAAAACCGTTCACATTCCAAAAAAAAAAATTGAACTTTTTACATTCCAAAAACATGAGAAAAGTTATAACCATTAAAACCGTTCACATTCCAAAAAATTCGAACAAACTACTCCTTCACACTAAAAAAAAGAAGAAGAAAACCTTGCAATTACAAAAAGTAACAAATTTCTTTTGAATTCTAAAATTCTTCCTGTTTAGAGATTTTTTCCCTACACCAGCTTGCAATCCAAAGAGGACAGTCTCCTCTGTATTCTTATTAGATCTCTTCAATTCAAGGGGTTTTTTTTCTCGAGATTCCATTCTCCCTACACTCATGCCTAATTGCATTTCTGCAATTACTATCACTGCAACTTGGACTCCAAAATGAATTGGTTTTGTTCTGATTGAAGCCAAAATGTATGCATTTTATATATTATTTTTTCCCTTCTTCTTCTTGTTCTTATGTGATACTTCTTTTTATAATATAGTTTTGATAATATATGTTAATCATGGCTCACTAACACAAATATAATCTTTTTTTTTTAGGTTCTATAATCTTTGTGGCCAACATCGATAAATTGTTAAATTAGGTTCTATTGTTCTGCATGTGCTTTTAGAATTTTTTAAATTCCAAGCTCATACACTTTGTTTATTATAGTTAGTATTTATTTTATTTGTAAATATTATTAGTTATAATTTATAAATAATAAATATGGCTACTAGAAAATACGAATCCGGGTACTCAAAACTTAAAAAAAAATGATTTAATTCAATCTCAAAAAGCGAGAAAAATAGATTTTAAATAAAATATTTATAATAATATTATAAAATAGAAAATGCCTCATTTACGATTTTTACTTGAGGATTTGACATATTGGCCCCCGCTAGACCCTGATGTCCCAATTACATGACCCATAGTTAGCTAATGTCACCAGAGTCGTTTGACTCTGGTCCACCTTGTTTTTTTTACTTTTCTGCCCTGGATCCCATGATATCATGGGATCCAAGTTAAAAAGCCATATATTAAAAAAAATCCATAGACAGTACGTCATTTCCCTTTTCACCTTTTCATTTCCCCCTCTTTCTTGTTTCACTTGCAGCAAGAGTTAGGACCCTGCTTCTGCAAAAATCTTTGAGAACCCAAATGGGTCATTCTTCTCCGGCTAACATATTTGGCGTCGACGAGAATGGCGGAAGCAATCTGGTTCATCTTCCTCGTCTCTGACTGGCACCAACCCTTGGGCAGTCTTCTTTCCTTCTCTGGCGACAGCAAGAAGAAAGAGGCAAGAAGACTCATTTCTCTCTTCGTCTATCAGAGAAAGGAGAGGGTTCACAAAAAGGGCACGATTTGTTACTGTAATTTTTTTTTTCTATAATGGGGTTCTTTTTCTTGTAGTTTTTCTCTTTTGTGTTGATGTTTGAGAAATGGGTTTTATGTTTATTGATAATGTGAGAGATATTTCAGGGATTGAGTTCTTTTTCTTTTAGTTTTTCTCAATTTTCTATGATGTTTGGGAAATGGGTTTTATATTTATTGATGATGAGAGAGATATATCTGTAAAAGGGTTTTGTCATTGTGTTTTGGATGAGAGAGAGACTTTCAGTAATTAGGTTCCCTTTCTTTGGGTTGATGTGAGAAGCATCCATTTTTTACAATAAGTAGCATCCATTTTTTACAAAACACCATTCATGACAGTTCATGAAAAGTATATCTACATGGTTACCCCAATATACAGCAAAACTTGAAAAACCCATGATATTATATGAACTAAGTGATTCCTCCATAAAATATAAACAAATGTTACTTGCAAAATGCACACAATTTGTAAAAAAAAAAAATCCTGAAAAGTCATGATATCATTGCCGTCCTTGACGACCTCACACACAAATGCACTGCACGGCAACATCATTTCTAGGACAGATCGGTCATCTACTTTTGTGAGTTATTATTCTTAAAAAAAAAATCCAAATTACAGATTTTTCATTGACTTTATTTTGACTTTTTGCCCAAAATTCAACCCACAAATGGGTTGTGAATGCATACATATTCTAATTATCTTCCAATGATTGTGTTTGTTATATTTGCTTAAGGAGCCCATTATATGTTGGGTTTTAAATTTTTTTTTATTATTCAACTTGGACCTAGTGTTGGCATAAGTGATAAATGAGAATTGATAAATTATTATTTTTTTCCTCATTTAATATTAATGTGTGGCAAAAGGTTTATTTTTATTGTTTTATTGTGTTGCTTTGAATTAGCATGGCTCACTATGGATATTACTCCTTTATGTTTCATTTTTATCATGGACAGTGTCACATTCCTTAAAGATGTTGGATGGCGAGCTACTAATAGTGGTCCACTTCGGTGGTCAATTTGAGTGGGATAGAGTTCATCCTAACTACATCGATGGTGATCAAACTGCTATCTATATTAATCGTAACTTAACATACATCTCATTGGTCGAAATTGTCTTACAAGCAACAAATTGGGTAATGTCTGAAGAGCCTCCTCGTATTCAATACCTACATCAAAATGGCAAAGCATTCACCTTGATTAGTATAAAGAATGACAATGATATTCGGGTAATGATCAAAGCATGTGGAGAGGTGACAAATTCTACTATATATATCTAAGTAGAAATATCAATGATAGTGCAGATCATTACCATTCAATTTCTTGGTAAGACAGTTATGTTTAGAATTTAGAATAATAATTTTTCAAGTTATATACATGTACATATTTAATAAATAGATCTACATGCATGGAAGGAATGAACAAGTTGAAGAGAATGCCGGAATTAAAGATGGATATTGTTGCAATGAAAATCCAAGTGGAAGTATGCCAAGAACTCATGCTTCTAAACATAAGAAGTCTAAGGCTATTGATCATGAGGGTTCACCGTGTAGAGGGCTAACCACCAGGTTCGTTTTCATTTCATATGCAAGAATTTTTTTTGTTGTATTTTTAGATGAATGTAATAATTATGGAGGTTCTCATTTGCAGATTATATTGTCCCAGCAAATCACCTATTCATATTGAAGTGGATGCTATGTCAGATGTTTATAGGGCTAAAATGGGTAATATCCACGAATACACTTATCCAGATGTCAATCTCGTAGAAAATGTAGATAATTATTTCTCGTACCCAACCAATGAGGTTGCGTCTGAAACGAATGCAAAGTCTTGAAAACTACAATGATGATATAGATTCCAATGAGGATTTGGCTGATGTCTTGAATCAAGATGAAAGTGATAGTGATTGCAATAGTGCAGGCAACCCACATGATTCTGTCAGATGTGTCAATGGTTTAAGCTACCAACAAGAAGTCTTAGAATGCAACAGACAACAATCCAATACTATGCAAAAGTGTAATATTGAGGACACACTAGTGCCAATGGAAGATGTGATTGAAGATTTTGTGACTCAAGAGAAATCTACACATAATATGTGGAATGGTAGAACTTTTATTGATCACAGCTCATTCAGGAAAACTTTGAGCAAGTTTGCAATATATACGAATTTTAGTTTGCGGCATTTGAAGACATCTCGGACACAAGTTACTGCTAAGTGCGAAGTTCAAAGTTGCCCATGGCGTATTCATCTTCATTAGTGGAATCAGGGCCTCAATTTCGAGTTCGGACCTATAATCCTAATCATACTTGTTCAAGACCAATGAGGGGAATGACCCATCCTCAAGCAACAGCTAATTTAATAGCCGATTTCATCAAGGAAAAAGTGTGCCTTCATCCAGAGTATAAACCGAAGTAAATTATAAATGATGTTAGATTGGAGTTTGGTGTTGTTATTGGCTACAGGAAGGCTCATAGGGAAAAACATATTGCACTGGATGCAATTCGAGGTTCATACGAACAATCATTTAGGATATTGCCAAATTATTGTGCCGAGTTGATGCGAACGAACCTCGGGTCCCATTATCATCTTGATATGGATCAGGACTTTTCTTTCTTGAAATTCTTCTCTTCTTTGCCTTTGGGTCAAGCCTCCAGTCCTTCAAGACTTATCTGAGGCCATTGATCGCCATTGATGGAGCACACCTCCGTGGCAAATATCCAGGAGTCATATTTGTTGCCGTGACTCAAGACTCCAATCATGGGCTGTTCCCCATTGCATTTGCTATAGCTGAAATCGAACGCTATGACACATGGGTGTGGTTCTTATCTTGCTTTAAGATCGCCCTTGGTCCATTACCAGGTTTATCCGTTGTTTCAGACAGACAAAAAGGCCTTGTTGAAGCTGTTAAAAATGTATATCCAAATGCCAACCATTGTTATTGTTGTCATCATATTGCAGAAAATGTACGTGAGCGTTTTAAAGATAGAGCAATTGTTTCAAAGTTTTGGTGTGCAGCGAAGTCTTCTAGAAGTTGTGATTATGAAAGGCACATGAATGAGTTAAGGAATGTGAACGAAGAGCCATATGCATACATTGAGAATATTGGCAAAGAACGTTGGGCGAATGCGTTTGTACATCCAGGTCGATATGACATGTTAACTACTAATTCAGCTGAATGTACTAATAGCTTACTGAAGGACATCCGAGAGCTTCCTATAACAAGGCAGGTAGAGGAGATTCATATAAAATTAATGGATTTCTTCCAACTCCGCCGTGACAGTTCACAGATGATAGAATCGCGTTTGACACCATATTTTGAAAGATATTTGGGCAAACAAAAAGATGGTTCTCGTCGACTACATGCAAGGCAAGCAGGTCCTGAAGAATATCAGATTGATTCTGGCTACTTTATGGATGTTGTCCATCTCGATCGACGTTCTTGCACTTGTCGAAAATGGGATTTAATAGGCATTCCCTGTTCGCATGCTATGTCAGCAATTAGTTTCAGAAGTCGGGACCCATATGATTTTTGTGAAGAATGGTTTTCTGCAGAAACTTACCGTGCAACCTATAATCAAATAGTGCATGTAACAACAGACATCCATCAGTGGGAGCATAGACAGGAGCATCCAATACTACCTCCACATGCGAGGCGACAAGCTGGACGACCGAAGAAAAAGAGGATTAGAATGGAGGATCGAGTATGACGACAAGTTACATGCTCAAACTGTAGAGAAGTTGGACATAATCGTCAGTCTTGCAACAATCCTCCATTCCGAAATTGAAGTGATTTACATAATAGCTTTTTTGTAAGTAACAGGTGTATATGGTGTGTTGTATATAAATTTTGGTAGACACATGTTGTTTTGAAGACAGACACTAACCAATTGTAGATCTGTACACCTATTCTGATTATTGTTATATAATCACTTTCAGTGGAAGTGTAATATAATTCCACCAAATGTATTGTTACTTCGTACCCCAATATGCTGTTGAACTTTTGATGAAGTGTAATATAATCTTTTGTTGTTGAACTTTGGACCCCAATCTTCTGTAGAGAAGCCATGATTTCATGGCACCGTCCCATGAAACCAATTTATCCCACAAGTTATCTTCAACCACAATTCACATGATATGGGGGGGTTTAATCGGTCTCCATATCGCACTGACTTTCTGCAAACAGCAAGCACAGTCATATTTTTCTTAGACGGTGCCATAAAAATTGGAGACTATGAAAAGTACTTAAAAAACATGGCTGCCATTTCTAAGGTACGACTGTTGCAGAAATCAGTCCCCATCAACTGTTGTAGTGAACTCTATATTTTAAGGAGGAAAATATAATGGCATACAATGCAAAATAGGTCCACATGGGCATCATTTCATTCTGCTTTGAGTAAGTAGAATGCATTGTTGGACTAAAAGTCTGCCCAAACGAGTTGCAGAAATTCCATGATATCATGGGATTATCCCATGATATCATGGATTTTTCAGCTTCTATATCACAAACTGCCTGCATTTTGTAAGTAACAGTCATATTTTATTTAGCAATCAATAATAATAGACCATGCCTTTGACAAATGACCAGACAAATGCGAAGCCTACACGAGTGATTTTTTTTTTAACAATCATTTTTAAAGAATGCGTTGTTGGACTAACAGTTTGTCCAAACGAGTTGCAAAAATGCCATGATATCATGGGATTATCCCATGATATGATGGATTTTTCAGCTTTTATATCACAAACTGCCTGCATTTTGTAAGTAACAATCATATTTTATTTAGCAATCAATAATAATAGACCATGCCTTTGAAAAATGACCAGACAAATGCGAAGCCTACACGAGTGATTTTTTTGAACAATCATTTTTAAAGAATGCGTTGTTGGACTAACAGTCTGTCCAAACGAGTTGCAGAAATTACATGATATCATGGGATTATCCCATGATATCATGGCTTTTTCAGCTTCTATATCACAAACTGCCTGCATTTTGTAAATAACATATGTATTTTATTTAGCAATTAATAATAATAGACTATGCCTAATTGACAAATGACCATAAATGAGAAGGTTACAAGAGTGATTTTTGTGAAGACTCATTTTTAATGTTTTGTTGTTGGACTAACAGTTTGTCCGAATGAGTTGCAGAAAAGCCATGCTATCATGGGATTATCCCATGATATCATGGCTTTCTCAGTTTCATATCACAAACTTAATCCCATGATAGCATGGCTTTCTCAGTTTCATATCACAAACTGCCTTCATTTTGTAAATAACATATGTATTTTATTAAGCAATCATCAGTTTCTAGACCATGCCAAATTGACACATAACCATGAATGCGACGGCTACACGAGTGTTTTTTGTGAAGAATCATTTTTAATATTTTGTTGTTAGACTAACATTTTACCCAAAATTAAATGCAGAAATGCCATGCTATCATGGGATTATCCCATGCTATCATGGTTTTCAGTTTGTTCGATACAAAGTGTCTTCATTTTGTAAGACTGACTTGTATTTAATGGATGAATCACTAAGTCTCTATTGTATATGTTGAATGCAACAATCAAGCACAATGCTCTATGTCAAATAATTTTATGCAAATGTAATGTAAAAACAATTGGATATCATCATCCGATTTAGAGTTATCTATGTCAGCCTGTGAAAAGCCATGATATCATGGGATTATCAGTCTTCATATAAACACCCTGCAACACAAACATAAGAAATAAAACCACAAACAAATTCAAACACCATGTGCAAAAATATCTCCTTCAGAAGTATTTACACATTCCATAACAGATCGTTTCTAGTTATACATCATCCCATCCTCCATACGGTATTCACAAAATATATCCACCTACAAGTACAAATTGTTTCCATTTACATCATCACAAAATACTTGCATTAAAAAAGAACACAAACTTCAGTGCTCTTGAATAAGCTGATCCTGATGTGTTGCCATTTGTTGTAGATAAATATCGTGTACGACCTTCGCTCTATAATACCACATGTCATCTTGGTTGGAATTCATAGGCCGACCTGTGACAATGTGCTCCACATACGCCAAAGTGAAAAACCCACAATCATGGCTGCACACTTCTATTTCATGTTAATATATTTTTATGCAATAATAATGAAATGAACAGATTATTGATTTAATACCTATTCACCCATTGACTTGTTGTGGCAGATTCAGTATCCTCACTAGCCTCCAACTTGAGGGATTGGGCCAACCATCATCACGAAGCCGTGATGAGACAAAAGTGGTCTGGAAAAGAACATGCGTTACCATTAGTTCATTTCAAATTTTTGTTATGGATCTTAGATGAAACTGATGAAATAGGCACTTACAAAATATTCTAGAAACTGAACGTCCCCAAAACCATCTAAGCTGTTGTAATATTCCCATCTTCCCACTTTGACATTTCTTACCAAGAGTGTAAAATGGTTGTCTGTACACATCGGAAATACCAGCCAATCGCGAGAGCTGAAGCTGTAACGGTATCTTCTCTCTGGGGATCCAAAAGCATTATTGTAGGTATCCGGATGTATATTTGGATCTCGGTATCATTCCTGTGGAAACAATGAATGGAGGCATGTTTGATGTGACTATGTTTACCTTTGAATGCAGAAAATTATGCTATTGGGAGGCTTCATTATGATCATACCGCAAGGCTAGAATGGAAAAAGTGAGCACCCCGCACTTTAGTAGCCAGAACTTCAAACCAATAATCCATGGCCTGCAAAATTTAGATTTGGTAAGAAGATATAATTCAAGATCACATATCTGGTACGCACACACGCAAGTTACTGAAACCAATTATCCATTGTATGTTGTTTGTCGTCACCTTGGTATCCAGCCAGTCATTATGTAGGAGGCCCTGCATTTTGATGGCAGGGATAACCGTGCAGATTTTGGCTAATGAGGGATCACTGCAATAACCATAATTGATTCAATCCTAAATGACCATTAGGTATGACTTATCTACTTGAGATGTCAGCAGAAGTAACTTACCTTGCTTTATATTCATTCCAGAAAATGTCAAGTAAGGCAGCCTCCTCAACTGCAAAACTGTACTCAGCACTGCGGGCTCCATAAGTTGTCACCTGGTATGGCTGAAACCGTGTAGGCAGCGTATTCTTCCTGTGCCGGGCTTTGATCCTTATTATCCTGGAGGGGAGAGACTCGCCTGGTGACACATCTACAACAGATTCCTGCGTTGTAACTGGTTGTGGAGGAGTAAAAAAACCACTTGGACTAGATAGGATATCCTCAACAGGTTGAGAGGATATACTATCTACAGGAATTGGACTTGGTGGGATGGGTTGTGGAGGCATTTGTAACGGAACACAACTGGGCGTCAGTTGTCTGATGCTGTCATCCGATGTTTTTGGTCTCTGTAATGCATATAAACATTTATTCAATCATAACCCCTTCATTAGTATTATTTAAGAGATTAACAACAAATAAGTGTGTGCCACGTACTTTCCTCTCCTCCTCATCTGAGCTGGAGCTAATGCAATCTTGCATCTTGAATTCCACAAACCTAGAAGCACATGCTGATTTAAATCGCCTGATCTTACGACCTATTCTATCCAAGAATTCATCAATCTTTTTTTCCTTCCCTGGTTGCTTCTTCATATCTTCAATTCCTACCAATAAATGGGATGCAAAATCACTAATCTCCATCATAGTTGAGTCGGAAAAATCTGTTTGTGGATGCGGTTGAGAAGGACCTGGATCTTGTTGTGTGTGATTATGCTCTTGCTCAAGGTCAGGGTTAGTGGCGCCTTCCACAACTTCAGATCGTCCGATCCTCAATCTGGTGATACCCCTATACCACTGAAAGTAATCCTCGGAGTGACGGTTGCTATCAACTTCAACTTCCCCTTTAAGCACCGATTTCTTTCTACCATTCCACTCTTTAATTCCTTCTTTCATTTTCTTTGAATAAACTACGGTGGCCTTCAATACCCTATCTTCCCTATTGAATGCACCGTAGAATGGAGGGGGAACTATTTGTTGAAAGCCGAATTGCTTCATCACGCGATTGTTATTGTGGCGTTCAACAATCCAGTAACAGACCACCGCAGTCTGTGAGCAAAATACCTCCATTTCATGGTCATCCACTATCTTGGCCAATTCATCTTTAAAACCAACATATGGCCACCAAATGAACTGCATTTATTAAATAAAACGTCAAATACATTTATCTAATTCAAAATGTTCAAAAAGTACCAAACAATATATGTAAATCCTATAGTTAAATATTATATGTAAGCACTTACATTATTTGGATCTTGGTTGTCTAGTTGTTTACGAACAACTTCCACCGTGGAGAAGGTATTGTGACTCTTCAAGCGCCGGGACCACATCCGGCTAAGGGGGAATTCGAAGTCATCATGCCATTGTTGAGTTGATTTAATTTCTCGCCCGATTGACATACGAGATATGGCCCAAATCTGATTCAAATAATTAGTAGGTATTATTAGATTATTATGGAGTAAAATTTAGACAATTCTTACATATAGTGTGTACAAGTGGGTAAGTGTTTTTACTTGCAAGAGTTGAACAGGCCCGCCTAAGGTCTTCTGGTGGTCAGTAGGCCTCTTAGAGCCTTTATGCTTGCTGGTTGATTTGGCGACTGTTCTTCTTGATAGCTGTCGGTAAAGGTTCGCAAAGCATGCGGGGCCCCAAGCAAATCTTTTAAACTCCCTGAAAAGCTCTAAAATCCATGCCCCCCCCCCCCCCCCCATCGTCCCAGAAGTATTTGTAAAAATTTGACCCGCCACCAAACAAAAAAGATATGCCCTTGTAGCCATTATTTGCTCATTCTTCGAAGATTTCTTGGAAAGTTTACTAAAGTTATTCCCCAGCCAAGTCAATTTTAAGTCACTGCCATTGCAATCCTTGTCTTGATGAGGTTGTTTACCAAACAACTCTAAACACACCTCACTAACTGTGATAGGGCTAGAGAATGTATGCCCTGTAACTACTCTCCCATTGATGGGTAGCCCATATATGTAAGCAACGTCTTCAAGAGTGACTGTTGCTTCTCCACTAGCCAAATGAAAAGTGTTTGTCTCGGGCCTCCGTCTCTCTACTAATGCAGAAATTAATGCATGGTCAATTGTGATTTTTTGCAATTTAGAAAGATGAAGGAGGCCTGTTTCTTGAACGAATGCTTCTTGAGTATCGTTCAAAGACCATTTATCTTGTAGTATGGTTGCCGGCTTACAAACGAGTGGTCCCACATCCTGTATCAAAATAATTAATGCAAATATACCATGCACAATTATATGGGAACTTAAACAAAATGTGTTCTTGTATACATAGAGTTCAACATACCCTGCCACTCCATATGACTTCAGAAATATGGTTATCTTATTCTTGCAGAATGCTTCTGTCAAGTGGACCAGGGTTGAATTCCGCCATCTATAATAAAACCAAATCCATCAATGTAAGTGTGTACACCATGTGAGAGATAAAATTCAATATGTATGTACAATTTGATCCCACTGCCATATGTCAGTCCATTTGCCATTTGTTCTAGTTACAGTCCACTTAGGAGTACTTTGGGAGTGTGTACCATATATGTCACATAAAATCAGTTTATAAATAAAATTCAGTATGGCCCTTAGAATTGAATTACGGTACATTGAGTTCTACCATGAGACATTAATGAGACATGAAATTCCACATAGAGAGGATAGGTAAGCATGACTTATCATCCATTTCAATCATAGCTACTAAACTGGTATACACACTTAGAATTGACAGTAATATAATTTTCTAAGTAACATTTTATCGTACCATTCACATCTATGCGCACGTTCATCTTACACATCACCAAATGTATTCCTAATTAGCATAAACCCCAAATGTTTGATGTAATTCTGCACAGACATATATTGGGGATTGCTTACTTTATCTAATTCAAGGGTAGTGAATGGAATACCAGAGTACTTTTGCTTTTCCTGTTTTGACATTTACATCGGAAATATAAGGATCCAAACTCTAGTGAATGTCAATTTAAGTTCATTTGAATGGTAGAAAAGCTGCATTGCAATTCAGGTAAAATTACTAGAATGTAAAGAGTGATCATTTATTTCTACCTTTTATTTTTACTCATGGAGTGCGCTCTGATATGAAAATTACAAAAGCATTGGCAAAGTTAGAAAAGACAGAAATAAAGATGGATGAGGGCATATTGAGCCTTCAGAACGTAGAGTAACAAATTTTGAGCTTAATGAGTTGATAATTTTTGTCTTATAAATGACGTTGGCATGTGTTTCACCAACCTCCACATACCTGAACAAATACTCGCACGTTCTCCTTTGTTAGTTCATTTGTAATCAATTTTATTTTTTTAGACAACCTAGATTGATGAATAACACTCATGATGATGAAGACGACGACTGTGGCGATGACAACAATGAAATGGGTTTTGATTGGTCTACTTGATATGGAGCAAAGAAATCACTTGTTTGATGTTATGCATGATGGGAGCAGTGCCAAGTAATCAACATCATTGGTACATTGATGAAAAAGAAAATAAGTGCTACATTAACATTAAAAGTTTTAGTTAAAAAAGACATCAATCACATATTTAGTGGAAGAATAGATCTCATGTTAAAAGAAACCAATATCCACTTTTCTATTTAATATAAGTATGTTTTTCATATGAGGTTGCATTCTTCTTGATGAGATTATAACTCAAAATACCTCCATCTTATGATTCTAACCATTCGTGATCCAATAGGGTCTCCACTAACAATATGGGAACATGGTTGTAATTATTTTCAATCAGGATGGCTGTGATCATAGGACATGAGACATGTGCAGTTGACTAAAAAATAACATGTCAAGCCTTAGTTACATAGAAAAAGAACATCTAGAGATTTCAAAATAAAAAAAAAATAATTGATTCATCCATAAGAACGTTTAAGTAATTTCAAAAGATATAATCAAATGGCTTCTACCAAAAAAAAATAAAATAGAGAGGCGGGTTCAACAATGGAGAAAGCAGTGAGGGAACCAATCTCGGCCAGACAAATAAACATAAGAGTATGTAAAACAAGGTGGAATTGATGGAATGACCAAATCCTCTCCTCATTATGGGGAGGTCATCTGTATCTTCCATCCCAACTTCTCTCTCCCAATGTTTCTGTGGTTATGATTGTCTCATGTGTGTAGTCTAACAGCTTGCATATATACATCTAAGGTAAGGCCTACTGATCTAATAGGCTTAACTGCACACATCCTTGCCATGTTACCAGAATTATAATGGAAAAGTGAAAAAAATAGTGTTCAAAGCTACATTATTTCCCTGTATGTTTCCTCCTGTTGATTTTTATGAATCACTAACTAGTACTCAGTTTCATGGCATTACATTCTGCTAATTGCGAGGAAATCATGTTCAATGACAATATTATTGCTGCCATTCGCTTTCATGATTTAGTACTTGATCCATATTCTTAGCTTATAACTAAATCATATTTACAACAAATTGAAATGTACAAATATGGAACTCTAATGTTCCTTTTGCAGGTCTTGTAAGCATTGATTGTGGAGGTATGTACAAGTTCAGAGACGATGTCTTTTATTGATTGGATTCCTGATAATCAGGTCATCTATGGTGTTAAAGCCAACTTATTTGTTACAAATGAGAAGCTGAAGCAATACACTACATTGCAATACTTCCCTGATGATAGCAGATCAAGTATTGTTATATGTTAAATGTCAACTCAAGGACTAGGTACCTTGTAAGAATAACCTTTTTACATATGTAAATCACATTTAGGAGAAGATGCATAAAATATGAATGACCCCTAAAGTATTTCATAATCCTTAATAACCAAGAATTAAATTAAATAAGGCAACAATTAAAAGGTCTTCAAAGATCCTAACTGTTTCCACAAGCATCCACACAACTGATCCAGACAAACAAAAGGGCCAACAATTAACTACTATGATTTCTCCCACAGTTGGGCCCCAACACACCAACTATCAGCACAGAACATAACCCAATTGATAAAGAAATGGATCAGAAAAAGGCATATACCTTACACTACAGGAGACCAATGGGGCCAGTTGGCGAGGGATACAATGGAAGCTGCCGGTGATGTGGATTGCACTCAGGAGAGAAGCGACAAAAAGAAAATGGAAAACAGAACTGGACGGTCAACCTTTTTTTTTCTCTTCTAATCCTCTCCAAGACTGGGTTACTCCCCAATGCTAGTCTTCCTTTACACAGAAAGGGTTTGTCTGCATTGATCAAAACGAAGCAAACATTTTTCAGTTAACGAATCAAACAAAAGCAAACATCACCATCAAATAAAAAAGAACTCATGCACATTTTCATCTTCCAGAATCAAACGAACACATTTAAAATAGCAAACCCATCTCTGACATCATCCAAGAGTTCGAACCCATCTCTCTCCCATCCAAAACACAATGAGAAAACCCTTTTTGCACACCCAACCCAGAAGAAAATGATAAGGAAAAAGAACCCAATCCCTGACATAGCTCTCTCATCATCAATAAACATGAAAACCCATTTCCAAAACAGAAAACCCATTTCCCAAACATCAACACAAAAGAGAAAAACTACAAGAAAAAGAATCCAATTACAGAAACAGAAATTTCACATTACAAATCATGCCTCTTTTACGAAGAGAGAAATGAGTCTTCTTGGTTCTTGCTGTAGCCGGAGAAGGAAAGAAGACAGGCCAAGGATCGCTGCCAGTCAGAGACAAGGAAGACGAATCAGACTGCTTCCGCCGTTCTCGTCGACGTCAAATCTGTTGACCGGAGAAGAAGAACCCATTTGGGTTCTGGTTGCCGTTCGTTGCAGAGTTAGGGGAAGGTGAAAACGAAATGGGTGAAAGGGGAAGGTCAAAAGTGAAAAGGGATTTTTAAACGTATGCTCTCTTTTTTACTTTTTACATTTGGATCCCATGATATCATGGGATCCTGGGGCAAAAAACTAAAAAAAAAAATTTGGGAGACCAGAGTCAAACGACTCCGGTGACATTAGCTAAATATGAGCCATGGAATTGGGACATCACGGTCTAGCAGGGGCCAATATGTCAAATCCCCTTTTACTTTGGACCTCAAATTGTCTCAAAACCGATCCTCCTGATCATGCCTGGTGACTGCTTTACAAGTAGCTGGAGCCTGCTTTACGAGTAGCTGGAGCCTTGTCTGCATTCAATCAACACGCCCGTTTTGTAGTGTTGCAGACACAGATACACACAGAGGAGAAAGACACAGAGAAAGAGAGGAGAAGGAAAGAGAGAGAGAGAGAATGGATTTGTTAACGTTTCTCTTCCTGATTCTCTTAGTTTGGACATGCATCCATTTCCTCCTCCAAACAAGAAACAGCAAACTCCCACCAGGTCCCTTCCCTCTCCCCATCGTAGGAAGCCTCTTCAAACTTGGCTCCAAACCCAACGAGTCCCTCGCCCAACTCGCCCGACTTTACGGCCCCCTCATGACTCTCCAACTCGGCAGCTTAACGACACTCGTCGTCTCCACCGCCACCATGGCTAACCAGCTCCTCCTCAAGCACGACCTCATCTTCTCGGGCCGAACAGTCATCGACTCAGTTCGAGTCCTCAGGCACCACGAGTCCTCGGTCGCGTGGATACCACCAAACCCTCGCTGGAGAACCCTCCGGACCCTCTTGAACACTCAGATCATGACCGTCCAGAGGCTCGACGCCAACGTACCCCTGCGAAGAGCCAAGGTGCGGGAGCTGGTGTCGCACGTGGGAGACTGCTCCGTTACGCAGCGGGCGGTGGATATCGGGCGTGCCGGTTTCGTTAAGATATTGAATCTGATATCGAACAGTGTTTTCTCGGTGGATCTGGTGGATCTGCGGTCTCAGTCTGAGGAAGCGCAGGAGTTAAGGACGTGGTTTGGGGGATTTTGGAGGAGGCTGGGAAGCCTAATATTTCTGATTACCTGCCGTTTCTGAGGTGGATGGATTTGCAAGGGGTGAGGCGTCGATCGATGGGGTTTTTTAAGAAGCTGCACCATCTGTTTGATGAAATGATCGATGGGCGTCTGAGGGAGAGATCGTTGGGTGGTTATTCGAGGAGAGAGGATTTCTTGGATGTGCTTCTTGATCAGAACGAGGAGAAGGGGTTTCAGCTGAAGCGCCACGAAATCAAAGCTCTGCTTGTGGTATGTATTATCGTATCGTTCTTCTGTCTGTACATTTCTTATAGCAATATCCTGTTTGAATTTTGGTGTGGTTTGTATATGTGTAGCACACTGTTATCAACAAGTTCCGATCACCCTAGTCGTCTTCCACATGGTTTCTGATTTGTGTAACTCCACCATGCGCCCACTTATTGATATCTATTAATCACACGTTAGTTATCCATAGGTGCTCAATCTGAGTAAAATTTGTGCATCTGTCACTTGAGTTGCAGCAGAGACTCACGGATCCGGACTCTATTTTCAATTTCTACCTTTGCGATAAAGCATCCAAATTCATAGGAGAAGCAACTTTACTTTCTGGCTTTTTATTCAAAGAAAAGATAAGAGAGATGAAAAGAAAAAAGATGATACAGAGATAAAAACAAAACGAGACACGGGTGCTGCTTGACTTTTTGTGATGAGTGGGCCCTGCTTGCTGTTCTTCATCTAAAGTAAACCGGTGGGCAGACAACATGGGTGCTCATAGGCCAGGTTGGCTTGAACCCGATTCCGGCTCTGCTCATGTTGGGGCCTGATTGGATATCGGTTTTAGCAATTGGGCTCAGCCTGAATATAAGACATGAGCTCGTATAATATTTGATCCAGGCTTGAATTATGCAATGGTGCCCCAAGCTCGACCTCTCTGGCATGAGCAGAGCAGTGCTTGTCGTTTAGTGACTGATTTAGCCAAATAAGTGATAGAAAGCCTGTTTGGCCCAGCCTGAATTGAACAAGTAAGGCTTGTAGTTTAGTCACTGATATGTCTGAATAAGCGATAATCCAGCCCGATTGACATGTTTCAGTTGGGCTTGACTTAAGTCAAACAATTATGGTCCTCATCGAGCTTTGGCCAGACATGGGCTTGTGTTTCCAAAGTCAGGCCAGGCCTGGCTTTTCCCTAACCTAGCCCATGAACACCCCTCAGGGATCCTCATGGTTAGTCTTACAGCGAGGCCAATTCCTATTGGAGTAAAATTTGGAGACATCCCATACACCGTATGCACAGTAAGGATATTCTTTTAAGCGGTTTGGTTTTCAATGGGTAGACCCTATCATAGAGTTCCACTTAGGAATTCTCTAAGTGAGACTCAGCATTCATACTCATCCATGAGCACCTTAGCACTTTAGCGAGTGCGGCTGTGGTGGTGGATTTCCCTCGTTAGCGATCAACTCCTAATGGGAACTTAACTTGCAAAAAAAAAAAGGTTTAATTTGTTTGAAAACAATGACAATCTCTTATGTGAGCATTGGACAAATTTCACGTCAAACGAATTAGGCATCCCTATTGTATCAATCCAAATAAAGCATTTGAAGTTTTTTATGATATTTATTCAAATGTTTTATAAGTGATAAAAGTAGAAGTTGGTCTATGAGATTAATTTTCCTTTCATTCACGAATGAGATTAGATACAGCAATAGTCCTAGATGTAAACGATGGATACTAGGCGTTGTGTGTATATCATCCCGTGCAGTGTAGCTAACGCGTTAATGGGAAGTATGTTTGCAAGAATGGAACTCAAAGGAATTGATGGGGGCACACAAGCGGTGAAGCATGTGGTTGAAAGGACAATTAACATTCAATTAAATCTTATAATTTGTATAAAATAATCTCCTGAGCTCTTCTTGCATATGATAAAATTGGATCAATGGACTTTATGAGCCCGCCAGATGTTCTAATTTTGAAAAGTTATATAAAGTTTCCAGGCAGATCACAAGTAGGATGTTTTTTTTTCTTGATATGAAGCTATTAAAAGATTTTCAACAAAGTCCCCCTGAGTTCCACCCATGAAAATCATCCTAAGTTTTGTGTAAATTATGATAGTTGGTTTTCTCTCTTTTAATTTACAATTAAATCCGTCTCCCAAGTTTTGTGTTATAATTATAACTGGTTAATTTTGTTCCTTGATTTACAATCAGATTTTATTATTATTTATCCCCTTGATATGCAACTGGCTGGGGACATGTGTACGGTGTATATGTTGCGTTATATAAGTTTGAGTTCCTTGTAAAGAACATATATACCTATATATATGCACTGATATACATTTATGCATAAATAAATATGTACATAAGAGTAAGTCTAATCGAAGTAGTCGATTTTTCTATATAATGACAAAAGTTTGTTAATCAGGACTTATTTGTTGCGGGAAGTGACACAAGTTCAACCACCATAGAATGGGCCATTGCTGAGTTACTCCGCAACCCACGTACCATGTCAATGGTTCGATCAGAACTCAAAGAAGCCATCGCCAAAGGAAAACAAGTGGAGGAATCAGACATTGCTCGACTTCCTTACCTACAAGCAGTAGTGAAGGAAACCCTACGTCTACACCCACCAGTTCCCCTCCTCATCCCTCACAGAGCTGAGTCAACTGTGGAAATTTGTGGCTTCACCATATCCAAGCACACTCAAGTTATTGTGAATGCTTGGGCCATTGGAAGAGACCCAAATGTTTGGACAAACCCAACTTGCTTCTTGCCTGAGAGGTTCTTGCATTCTAAACTTGATTTCAAAGGCCAAGATTGCCAATTTATCCCATTCGGTGCAGGTCGAAGGATATGTCCTGGCTTGCCTATGGCCTTTAGGATGGTGCACCTATCACTAGCATCCCTTCTACATTCATTTGCATGGAGGCTTCCTAATGGGATGTTGCCGGAAGAGATGAATATGGGTGATAAGTTTGGAATCACCTTACAGATGGAGGCCCCTCTTCTTGCTGTTCCTGTGCAAGAGTAGATGGTATTTATGTATCTATTGTATGGAACTTTTATATTTAGGTATTGATGTGATCGATCGCTCTGTAAACAATAAGGGCATCCACAACAGCTTTTGTTTGTGGAAAACCTATCCTGATCTGGACATTAAAAGGTGGGGTCCATAAAAAGGGTGCCGTTTAGGTGCCATGGCATCCCAGAATTTCTGGAAAAAAAAAAACCCTAGATATAAGGCAAAGTTTTATAGCTTTTTTAAAAAAAAACAAAAAATAACTTTGGACAGTATATCATTTAAACTTTATCTTGTATAGAAAATGAGGGGGCATTATAGAAAATTTGAAAATTCATTTCTCTATTTTAGAACATGAACCCATTGAGTTTTTCTTAAATTGGACACACTCATGAGGCTCCACAACGATGCATACCTACTTTATAATCAAACTACTCAAAATAAATGCCCATCTCATGGCCTAAAACTGACTACTATATATGTTTTGAATGCAATATAAGATTTAACAAAAATGATACACTTGAGTAAGATATTACAAAAAATTCATGTGTCCTATCTGCAATGTTGTCTGCCTATTTGAATTTTGAAATAACTAAACTATAGAAAAATGCTTCTCTCTTATATGTTACATGTTAAATTTTGACCCGAAAAATGCTTTTCTCTCATATGTGACTTGTTAAATTTTGACCCGTCTTATGTGCAATGAAATTTTGCCTCCAATATATATTTTGGGTCCTCGGTAAGATTTATCAAGTATACTGCAATTGACTACAATATTAAAAAAAAAAAAATGGTGTGGCCTGCCAATTTAAATCTTAGCTGCTCTTAAAAACGCCTTTATTTTGTATCGTAAATCATGGAACATTAAAACTAATTTGCTTTGGCCTATAGTAACAAAGTATAATACACTTGATTATAATATCACAAGGAATTCATGTATTTTACACATGATCAATATACAAGACTGAGAAATTCATTTAAAAAAAAAAGGTTTTTCATAGGTAGGCTAGACTAATGACCATAGAGCCGCTGAATTTCCTTGAGTTCGACCATTGGTACAAATTTTTCTTGGGGGTTGTTTGTCTTTTAAGCCAAAAAAGTTGATTCGTACCATTTGGATTTGGATAGCTCATTCAAAACAAAAACCAGCCTTGAACAACGTGCGTGACTGGAATTACAAGAGTAAACAGTGGAAACTCCATGTGAACCCCGGTGAGAGATAATATGGATGGACTGTTCAAGCTAAATCTCATTCCCTTAGAACATTTCCTTGGATTTCAATTTAATAGAAGAGGGTATCCACATAAGATTGAACAGATGATTGAAAACAGGACGGGTGCTCATGTGGCATAGCTGCTAATGCGGCGTGAATCACGTTCCTGTCATTTTCTCCATAGGATGTGTTGAAAACTAAACTTAACTTAATTAATTGTTTTGAGGTTTCCAAGATTCATGATGCGTGAAGAGTCATTTTGAATTGTGAAGGGTTACCTTGGATTGTGAAGGGTCACCTTGTATGGTAGAGTCCTATAAATACCTATGTAAGTCTAGTGTATGCATATATAAGAGCAAAACGTGAATGAATGAAGATTTTGTGTCTTAAGTCTCTTCATTGTTTCCTTCCACTCAAGAAATCTCTTCCTATAGTCTAACAAACTGGTATCAGAGCTCTAGTTTCGTGATCCTGGAGATGGCCAATTCTAGTTTTCCATTTCATTTCCCTCGCCTTACAAAGGAGAATTATGAGAATTGGTGCATTTGTATGAAGGCTTTGCTTGGTTCCCAAGATGTGTGGGAGATTGTGGATAGAGGATATGATGAGCCTCGTGATGAAGCTACGTTGACTCCCGTTCAAAGGGAGGCTCTGCAAAAGATGCAGAAGAAGGATCAACAAGCTCCCACTCTCATCCATCAATGTCTGGATGAAGCCATGTTCGAAAGAGTGGCTAATGCGACCACCGCCAAGCAAGCATGGGAGATCTTACAAAACTCCAATCAAGGGGCTGATAAAGTTAATAAAGTGCGCCTTCAATTGTTACGAGGAGAATTTGAAGGTCTGTAAATACAAGAATCCGAGTCTATTTCGAGGGTATTGTGGCCATTGTCAATCAAATGAAGCGGTATGGAGAAAGATTGGAGGAAGTCCAGATCATTGAGAAGATTCTTCGCTCGTTGCTTTCAAAGTTTGATCATGTCGTTGTAGCCATTGAGGAGTCCAAAGATTTGGAGACTGTGACGGTTGATCAACTTATGGGTTCTCTACAAACCCATGAAGAAAGAATCAACAAGAAGAAGAATGAACCAATCGAGCAAGTTTTAGCTACCAAGCTCTCGTCGAAAGAAAAAGATGATTGTGATGCCCCGAAGTCCCACATCGACTATAGAGAGGAAAGTGATTGAGATTATATATAGATCTTACACCCTTACCTTGCATGAGGCTTTTTGATAGGTTGAGACCCATCAGAAATAAAATCGTGAGGCCCGTGGGCCAAAGCGGACAATATCATGCATGTATGTAGGGTGAGGCATTACAAATGGTATCAGAGCCGACTCTCGACTAGTTCGAGTGTGGGTCCCCTGCCGTGGTCTGGTGCAAGTGGGCGTTTCCATGTGGGCGGGCCAAGAGTGCTGACAGGCTATAGGGGCTGGCAAGCTACTGCACAGGGACGTGCAGCCCTAAGAGGGGTGGAATGTGATGCCCCGAAGTCCCACATCGACTATAGAGAGGAAAGTTATTGGGATTATATATAGAGCTTACACCCTTACCTTGTATGACGCCTTTTGATGGGTTGAGGCCAATCAGAAACAAAACCGTGAGGCCCGTGGGCGAAAGCGGACAATATTATTCATGTGAGTAGGGTGGGGCGTTACAATGTTGTTCGTGAGAAAAGCCAACGTGGAAGAGGGCGAGGACGTGGACGTGGACAAGGTCGAGGAATATGAGGAAGAGAAAGAGGCAACCAAAACTCCAACAATGATGAAAGAGGTCAATCATCAAGAGGATGTGGTAGAGGAAACCACTCAAGACAAGATAAGTTCAAAGTTTGGTGTTACAATTGCCAAAAGAATGGACACTATGCTCGAGAATGTTGGAGTGCGCCTAGTAATATTGAAGAGAGCCAACTATGTCGAGAACGAGGAAGAGGAGGCCACTTTGTTGCTAGCCTACCAAGGAGATGAAAAAAGCAAAAAGGATGTGTGGTATGATCTTGACAATGCGGCAAGCAATCACATGTGCGGAGATAAGTGCAAGTTTGTGGAGCTTGACGAGTCGGTGACCGGGGTTTTCACTTTTGGGGACAACTCTAAAGTTCCAATTAGAGGAAAAGGTACGATTTTAATTTGTATGAAGAATGGTGGTCATCAATTTATGAGTGGTGTTTATTATGTTCCAAGTATGAAGAGCAACATTTTGAGTTTGGGACAACTTTTGGAGAAGAACTATGAGGTTCATATGAAGAATCGTAGTCTCTTACTTCAAGATGACTGTGAAAATGTGATCGCTAAGGTGCCTATGACAAAGAATAGAATGTTTTTACTTGATATCCAAACTGATGTTGCTAAATGTCTCAAAGCTTGTGTGAAAGATACTTCTTGGCTTTGGCATTTAAGGCTTGGGCATATAAACTTTGGAGGCTTAAAGTTGTTGGCTCAAAAAAGGGATGTTGATGGGATTGCCATTTATTGACCAACCGGATCAACTTTGTGGAGGTGTCTAGTTGGCAAGTAATTTCGAAAGAGTTTTCCAAAAGAAACTACTTCAAGAGCAAGTGGGCCACTTCAACTTGTTCATGCTGATGTTTGTGGACCGATCAAGCCATCCTCATTTCGTAAAAATCGATATTTTCTACTCTTTATTGATGATTTTAGTAGAAAAACTTGGATTTATTTCGTAGAAGAAAAATATGAAGTATTTGGCATGTTCAAGAAATTTAAAGCTCTTGTAGAAAAACAAAGTAATCATTGTATTAAGTCCTTGAGAACCGATAGAGGTGGTGAGTTTACTTCTAACGAGTTCAATGAGTTTTGTGAAGCAAATGGCATCAAACGATTCTTGACTGTTCTAAGATCTCCTCAACAAAATGGCGTGGTTGAAAGAAAGAATAGGAGCATTCTCAATATGGCTCGAAGCATGTTGATGACAAAGAAGATGCCAAAAGAATTTTGGGCAAAGGCGGTTCATTGTGCAGTTTATTTGTCCAACTGGTGTCCAACAAGAAGCCTATTGGACAAGACTCCTCAAGAAGCATGGAATGGAAGAAAGCCAAGTGCATCCCATTTGCGAGTGTTTGGGAGCAGTGGTTATGTGCATGTACCTGATCAAGAGAGATCGAAGCTTGAAGACAAAAGTAAAAAACACATCTTCATTGGGTATGATCAACGTTCCAAAGGCTACAAACTTTACAATCCAAGTGTTGGCAAGATCATTATTAGTAGAGATGTGGAGTTCGATGAAGAAAATGCATGGGATTGGAATATTGAAGACAAGGAGAGGTATGATTTCTTTCCATTTCTTGATGAAGAGGAGCAAAGAGAAGAAGAAGTTCATCAAGAGCCCACAACACCTCCTCAATCACCAACCAATCCAAGCACACCTTCTACATCTTCTTCAAGTGCATCATCTTCTTCAAGTGGAAGCTCTAGTGAAAGGCAACCAAGAATGAGAAGTCTTCAAGTGCTTTATGAGGTAACAGAGAATTTAAGTGAAGATCTAACTCTTTATTGTCACTTTGCTGATTGTGAACCTATAGTATTTGAAGAAGCGGTGAAGGATGAGAAGTGGGGAATTGCCATAGATGAAGAGATCAAGTCGATTGAGAAAAATGACACTAGGGAGTTGGCAACCATGCAGGAAGGTGAAAAGCCCATTGATGTAAAGTGGGTTTTCAAGGAGAAGAAGAATGCTAAAGGAGAAGTCGAGAGACACAAGGCAAGATTAGTAGCCAAGGCCGATAGCCAACGTACCGGAATCGACTATGGTGAAGTTTTTGCACCCGTTGCTCGGTTAGGACCATCCGAATGATAATTTCACTTGCTGCTCAAAAAAAGTGGAAGATTTATCAAATGGATGTGAAGTCGGCTTTCTCGAATGGCATTCTTGAAGAAGAGGTTTATGTTGAACAACCTCTAGGCTATGTGATCAAAGGCCATGAAGACAAAGTACGTGTTGAAGTTAAAGAAAGCTTTGTATGGCTTGAAGCAAGCACCACGAGCATGGAATAGTCGGATGGACAAGTTTTTCCAAGAGAATGGATTTAGCAAGTGCCCATATGAGTATGCTCTCTATGCCAAGGTATGTGAAAATGGAGATATTTTGCTTGTTTGCTTATATGTTGATGATTTGATTTTCACGGGTAATAATCCAAGATTGTTTGAAGAAATTAAGCAAGCAATGGCTAGGGAGTTTGAAATGACCGACCTTGGTCTCATGTCTCATTATCTTGGTATTGAGATCAAACAAACGGATGATGGGGTTTTCATTTCCCAAGAAAGATTTGCCAAGGAGATCGCCCGTTTGGTAATTTGACTAGTAAAGTCAAGTAAAGTTAAGTCAATTTAAACATCACTTCAAAATCCCTTTTTACCAAAACTCCCTCCATCTTTTAAAAAAAAAAGTCAAAAAGCAACTACATTTATTAACTAAAAGACAAAAAAACTCCTTCTCCCATACAAAAAGTCAAAAATATTCCATTCCAAACAACTAAAAATAAAATACCATCATAACCCACTACATATTTTATTCATTCTTTTTTTTTTTTTCACTTCACTCAACTTCACTTTAAAAGTAAAGTGCCCCTAAAGAAGTTCAAAATGGAGGATTGTCAATCCGTGAGTACTCCGGTAGAATGTGGACTTAAATTGTCCAAAAATGAAGAAGGTAAGCAAGTAGACTCCACAATTTTCAAGAGTCTAGTTGGCAGTTTAAGATACTTGACTTACACAAGACCGGATATACTTTATGGAACTGGGCTTGTTAGTCGATTTATGGAGAGTTGGAGACACCAACCATGACACACTTCAAAGCGGAAAAAACGGATTCTTCAGTATATCAAAGGTACAATTGGTTATGGTTTGCTTTATTCATTTTCTAATGAATTTAAGCTTGTGGGGTATAGTGATAGTGATTGGGCCGGAGATGTGGATGATCGAAAAAGTACTACCGGTTTTGTTTTCTACATGGGGAATACGGCTTTCACTTGGAGTTCGAAGAAGCAACCAATTGTGACACTTTCTACATGTGAAGCCGAGCATGTTGCCGCTGCATCATGTGTTTGTCATGCAATTTGGTTGAGAAGATTATTGAGAGAGTTGCAAATGTCACAAAAGGAGGCTATGGAGATTTTTGTGGACAACAAATCAGCCATTGCTTTGGTCAAAAATCCAGTGTTCCATGATAGAAGCAAGCACATTGATACGAGGTATCATTTTCTTCGTGATTGTGTTGTGAAGAACGAGGTGGAGGTGAAGTATGTGAAGACCCATGATCAAGTTGCGGATATCTTTACGAAGCCTCTTAAGTATGACACCTTTACCAAGTTGCGGATAATGCTTGGAGTTATGAGGAATTAACTTTAAGGGGTAGTGTTGAAAACTAAACTTAATTAATTGTTTTGAGGTTTCCAAGATTCATGTGTGTGTGAAGAGTCATCTTGAATTGTGAAGGGTTACCTTGAATTGTGAAGGGTCACCTTGTATGGTAGAGTCCTATAAATACCTATGTAAGTCTAGTGTGTGCATAAGAGCAAAACGTGAATGAATGAAAATTTTGTCTTAAGTCTCTTCATTGTTTCCTTCCTCTCTAGAAATCTCTTCCTATAGTCCAACAGGAGGGTGGGAGCTACTCCTATTGAATTGAGATTTATGGGTATATACTCGGAGGGGATGGAATCCATCTTATCTCTTTGTGGGCTCACGGTAGAAATCCTGACATGTGTTACATGGTTTCCATGTAAAAGCTATAATAGGAGATCCGGATTCTAGGATTCATAAATATCCTTATTGTCGACAGAACGATCACATCAATACCTAAATATAAAAGTTCCATACAATAGATACATAAATACCATCTCTAGGAGATCCGGATTCTAGGATTCATAAATATCCTTATTGTCGACAGAACGATCACATCAATACCTAAATATAAAAATTCCATACAATAGATACATAAATACCATCTACTCTTGCACAGGAACAGCAAGAAGAGGGGGCTCCATCTGTAAGGTGATTCCATACTTATCACCCATATTCATCTCTTCCGGCAACATCCCATTAGGAAGCCTCCATGCAAATGAATGTAGAAGGGATGCTAGTGATAGGTGCACCATCCTAAAGGCCATAGGGAAGCCAGGACATATCCTTCGACCTGCACCAAATGGGATAAATTGGCAATCTCGGCCTTTGAAATCAAGTTTAGAATGCAAGAACCTCTCAGGCGAGAAGCAAGTTGGGTTTGTCCAAACATTTGGGTCTCTTCCAATGGCCCATGCATTCACAATAACTTGAGTGTGCTTGGGTATGGTGAAGCCACAAATTTCCACAGTTGACTCAGCTCTGTGAGGGATGAGGAGGGGAGCTGGTGGGTGTAGACGTAGGGTTTCCTTCACTACTGCTTGTAAGTAAGGAAGTCGAGCAATGTCTGATTCCTCCACTTGTTTTCCTTTGGCGATGGCTTCTTTGAGTTCTGATCGAACCATTGACATGGTATGTGGGTTGCGGAGCAACTCAGCCATGGCCCATTCTATGGTGGTTGAACTTGTGTCACTTCCCGCAACAAATAAGTCCTGATTAACAAACTTTTGTCATTATTATATAGAAAAATCGACTACTTCGATTAGACTTACTCTAGATTACAACAACATACATACATATGTATATATACATATGTATGTATTTATGCATGCATAAATGTATATATATCAGTGTGTATATATATATATATATATATATATATAGAGAGCAAGGCTCTCCTAAGCTTAAGCTTATGATATGATTCCGTAAGCTAACGCTTCTAGGGCCCATCCTTGATCCATCCAAATGGACCAAACACACGACCCCCTTAAATTGCACAAGCCCACCAACTTTTGGTCAAATCCGAATTTACTAGACCGTTGGATTGACTATGTACCAATCCGAATAGACCATTGACCATTAAATTTTTGGTGCCCAGATGGAGATGATAGAAACCACAATTTGGGCTGATTTTTTGTAGGAAGGAGGGTCCCAGGGAGTCCTTGAAATCCCCCCCACCCCCATCCCCATATAGGTCCCCAAGTGGGCCCCACTACGTAATTGAGCTTACTTCAGCTTACCTTATCTTAAGCTTCAGCTTAGGAGAGCTGGCCCCATATATATATATATATATATATATATATAGGTATATATGTTCTTTACAAGGAACTCACACTTACATACGCAACATATATACAGTACACATGTCCCCAGCCACTTGCACATCAAGGGGATAAATAATAATAAAATCTGATTGTAAATCAAGGAAAAAAACCAATTATAATTATAACACAAAACTTGGGAGGCCGATTTAATTGTAAATTAAAAGAGAGAAAACCAACTATCATAATTTACACAAAACTTAGGGTGATTTACATGGGCGGAACCCAGGGGGACTTTGTTGAAAATCATTTAATAGTTTCAAATGAAGAAAAAACATCCAACTTGTGATCTGCACAAATCCTTATAATATCCTCTATCTTCCTGGAAACTTTCTATAACTTTTCAAAATTAGAACATGTGGCAGGCTCATAAAGTCCATAGGTCCAATTTTATCATATACAAGAAGAGATCAGGAGATCATTTTATACAAATTATAAGATTTAATTGAATGTTAATTGTCCTTTCAACCACATGCTTCACCGCTTGTGAGGCCCCCATCAATTCCTTTGAGTTTCATTCTTGCAAACATACTCCCCAAGATTGGATACTTAACGCGTTAGCTACAATGCACGGGACGATATACACACCTATGATGCACAGATACGGCATGGATACGGCAAGGACACGTCGTAGACACGGCAAGGACACGGATTTTACACATAAAAAGTGAAGTATCGGATACGATACGACACGATACGTTGCCCATTTTGAAGTATCCGTGCATCATAGATACACACAATGCCTAGTATCCATCGTTTACATCTAGGACTACTGGGGTATCTAATCTCATTCGTGAATGAAAGGAAAACTAATCTCATAGAATAGCTTTTACTTTTATCACTTATAAAACATTTGAATAAATATCATAAGAAACTTCATATGCTTTATTTGGATCAATACAATAGGGATGCCAATTCGTTTAAAGTGAAATTTGTCCAATGCCCACATAAGAGATTGTCATTTTGTTTTCAAACGAATTAAACCTTTAATAAGTGGGTTTCGCTAAGGTGCTCATGGATGAGTATGAATGCTATGAGTCTCACCTAAGTGGAACTCTATGATAAGGTCTACCCATTGAAAACCAAACCGCTTAAAAGAATGTCCTTACTGTGCATACAGTGCATGGAATGTCTTTAAATTTTACTCCAATAGGAATTTGCCTCGCTGTGTAAGACTGACCATGAGGATCCGGACTTCTCATGGATACCTCATGAGCACTCAAAGGTTTCCCTAGGGGTGTTCATGGGCTACGTTGGGGAAAAGCCAGACCTGGCCTGACTTTGGAAACACAAGTCCATGCCTGGCCAGAAGCCCGATGAGGACCATAATTGCTTGACTTAAGTCGAGCCCAACTGAAACATGTCAAGCCCGAGCCTGCTAATTTAGTCAATCGGGCTAGATTATCGCTTATTCAGACATATCAGTGACTAAACTACAAGCCTTACTAGTTCAAGTCAGGCCGGGCCGAACAGGCTTTCTATCACTTACTTGGCTAAATCAGTCCCTAAACGACAAGCACTACTCTGCTCATGCCAGAGAGGTCGAGCTTGGGGCACCAATGCATAATTCAAGCCTGGATCAAATATTATACGAGCCCATGTCTTATATTCAGGCTTATCCCAATTGCTAAAGAGCGCTGCTAAAGGGCCCGAGGGGGCATGCTGGGATCCCACGGCTCCCGCGGGAGCCGTGCCCCCTGTCGATCGGGCCCGGTAGACTTTTTGATTGCTAAAACCGATATCCAATCAGGCCCAACATG